>JBCNJP010000010.1:14521750-15189657 GCA_039602395.1 Deinandra increscens subsp. villosa
AAGAATTAGTTGTAATTAAAGGTTACCAGCTAAGTAATTTAATATATTCTTTTGCTATCAACTACTGAAATAAATCTAATTAAGCCCTTGACAAGTAGATAATAATTATGTAGTAAGATGAAAATATAAGGTAGTGGTAAGAAAACAAAAAGAAAAATGTGTGGTCGATATTCGTCTAGGATGAATTAGAATTAAAATAAAAGCAAGTTGAAAAAAATAAATTCATATCCTTGATAATAAGATTAGGGTTTCTTTTACATGAAAAAGCCTGGAATAGACATTCGATAATGTTCTTCTGGGCGGGGCCCACTCAGTTATTCATCTTCCCAGGTCTTCATTTGTCTTATCTCTCCTTGTTTCAGTGATGAAAGTTTGATCCGCCCTACCTTTTAGTTTATTTCATGTTAAAAATAATAATCCTTGACGATAGTATAATTTTTTTATTTTTAGATTTTCTTTGTAGAACGAATAAAGTTTGAAAATTTAACTACTTTAGTTATTTTAATAATTAACCTTTGTACAAAATGTGATTTTTTAAATGCCTTTTGATCGCCATATCTTATATTTTATTATTTTTTATAATTTATCACTTCTCTGATTTAGCGTTTTTATAAAGTTTTACTTGTATTCAAAGCATATCTTATGGTGAAGTTAAGTATATGAAATAAATCAGTAGGTGCATATATATTAAAAATAAACATTCAGTTGATTAGTGATAAGATGAATGTTAAAATATATTGTTGATGATGAGGTGAAGTAAAAAATAAGAAAAAGGGGGAACTGTATTTCTTCTTAATTTCTTTTCTTGATCGGTATAAGTTAGATTTTTTATTATTTTTATAAAATAATGTTGTTGAACGTATCAGGTAAGAGAAAGAAGAAGAAAAGCCGAACCATCAGCTGCAACAGATCAGAGATGGATATTTGTTGAAGAAGAAGACGAGGAGGAGGAGGATAGAAATGATCAGTTGTTGCTGCTACACCGTAGGAGGAAGAGCTACATTTCTCCTCCAACAAACGACATGATGTCTCCATCCCATGTTGTCGTTAGACATGAAACCTTAGAGTTGTTTCCGGTTAACACTGATCTGCAACTAGAGAAATGTTTGAACAATGACGACGTGAGCTTCAATCCTCCACACTTCATCGAGTTTCTTCCCGTGAAAAAATAGTTTAGTTATTTCTTGTTATCTTATTATATCACCCTACCTAGGTACCTAGCTTGTACTTTGATTCTCATCTTTTTAAGAAACCACTACTTACTGCATCATCATCATAATCATCATACTTTCTCAATCATTCGCCTTTAAATTAAACACTACGCAAAAAATTGGGTTGTCACGCCAAAAAAGCGTGACTGTAGGTCTTTCGTCACACTTTTTTTTCCAGCTCAAACGAGATCAAAGGTCCCGTCATCATATGTATGATACTGTCACATTAGAATATTACTGGCTGAAGCCACCTATAAGCGTGGCTAAATGGTACCAATATTTATTCTTGTAATCAAACATTTCTTCTTAATAAGTGTGACAAAAGGGTCCCAATGGCCACATGGATTTTTTTAGTGTCGTCGTTGGTATTATATAGTTACATATATTAGTGTTTTAGCCACATCTATTAGAAAAAAACGTGGCTAAATGGTTGTTGCAATAAGGCATTTTGTCTCAAATAAGTGTGGCTAAAGGGTGGCAACGACCGCATTAAAATAACAAAAGTGTGGTTGTTGGTATTATATAGTCATATATAATAGTGTTTTAGCCACATATATTAGAACAAAAAAACGTGGCTAAAGGGTTGTTGCGTTCAGGTATTTGGTTCAAGTAAGTGTGGCTAAGTGTGGTAACGGTCACGTTAAAATATCAAAAGTGTGGTCGTTAGTATTATATAGTCACATATATTAGTGTTTTAGCCACATCTATTATAAAAAACGTGGCTAAAGAGTTGTTGCAATCAGACATTTTGTCCCAAAAAAGTGTGGATAAATGGTGACAATGGCCACGTTAAAATAACAAAAGTGTGGCCGTTGGTATTATATAGTCACATATATTAGTGTTTTAGCCACATGTATTAGAAAAAAACGTGACTAAATGGTTGTTGCATTTAGGAATTTGGTTCTAGTAAGTGTGGTAACAGCCACGTTACAGTATCGAATGTGTGGCCGTTGGTATTGTATACTCACATATATTAGTGTTTTAGCTATATCTATTAGAAAAACATGTGGCTAAAGGGTTGTTGTAACCATGCATTTTGTCTCAGTAAGTGTGGCTAAAGAGTGGTAACGGCCACATTATAATATAAAGAGTGTGGTCATTGGTATTATATAGTCACATATGTTAGTGTTTTAGCCACAACTATTAGAAAAAACGTGGCTAATGTGTTGTTGAAATCAGACATTTTGTCTCAATAAGTGTGGCTAAAGTGTGACAACAACCACATTAAAATATCAAAATTGTGGCCGTTGGTATTATATAGTCACATATATTTGTGTTTTATCCACATTCACTAGAAAAAAAATGTGGCTAAAGGGTTGTTACAACCAGACATTTTGTCTCAGTAAGTGTGGCTAAAGGGTGGAAACGACGACGCTAAAATATCATAAGTATGGTCGTTGACATTATATAGTCACATATATTTGTGTCTTAGCCAAATCCACTAGAAAAAAAATATGGCTACCTAGTTTTGGTGACAAATATTGATTGCGGTTGTATGTGACTATTATGTCCAAATAAGTGTAGCTATATGGCTGCTATAATCAATAAATTATTTTCAAATTTTCTTTTTAACAAATTATAAATTAAAACTGCATATTTATTAATATGAGAAACCTAAAACTAAAATTATATATATATATATATATATATATATATATACTAATTAACATATTTAACAGTAACTAATAAATGAAAATATTAATACAATTAATTTATACGCTAAATATATCCCTATACATCTAGCTATTTAAACACACTACTCAAACGGTTCTATTTCTTGGCTGCTGTCTGGCTCCTCGTAGCTTTAACACCTGAAATAATTTGAAGACGTTTTACTATTATTGTGAATTTTTTAGTTGTAGGATGTAGTAACAAAACATGAAATTTAAAATCATATATATATATATATATATATATGTAACCAAATAATAAAGTGGATTTTCACTCACCTGTGATTCTTTAAGTGGAAAAAAAATCAAAGGAACAGACCTGTGATCTTTGAAGTGGTAACACCCACCCTGTAAGGTCAGGGATGGATCTTACTACTGGTTTGATGATGAGATCTAGTGAAAATGAGAAAGTAAATAAGAGTTTTCTTATAGTGTTGGTCCGGGATCAATAATCGTTCACGATATCTTAATCTCGAACAGGTGCGGAAACCTTGTACGAGATCGATTCAAGAGAAAGAAGATGAAATAGACTTGATATGAGTGATAAACAACACAAAAAGATCAAATCTTGAATGAAGAACAATCAACTTTCTTGAGATTGAAGATTACGATCATGAATACACAAAAGATGGCTGAAATCGTAAACCAACAACCAACTACAACATAAACTAGGTGGGTTTATTAGGGTTGTAAACATACCGAACAAACACGAACAAGACATGTTTGTGTTTGTTTGTTAACATGTTATCGGACAATCGAACGAACACGAACAAATAGCCGAACAAGATTTTTTGTTTGTGTCCGTTTGTTAAGCAAAAAAACTTTTTCATGTTTGTTTGTGTTTGTTTGTGAATTTTTACATTTCTTGTCAAATGAACCAAACAAACCGGACAAACCAAACCAAACTTAGTCAGAAACAAATCAAACCAAACCAAACACAACCACAAACAAACAAAATAAACAATCAAACCAAATGAACCAAACTAACATAAATGAATCAAACAAACAAACACTATATGCTTGCATAAAAACGAAACATCCATCCAAAGGAGAAACCCAAAAGCTATGATTAAAAATATTTTTAAAAATAAAAGCTAAATAGAGAATATCTTATAAATGAGATTATGAATATTTTTAGAAAATATTACTAGAAGTATTAATGTTAACAAACAAACATAAACGAACAATACGAACAAGCACAAACAAACGGACACAAAAGAACGTTCACGAACACACTTACCGAACGTTCACGAACACAAATGAACGAACGAGGACTCTTTTCGTTTTCGTTTGTTAAAATAAACGAACAAAATTTTTTGTCCGTGTTTGTCCATTTAGTAAACAAACGAACACAAACGAACTCCCGCCCGAACAATTTCACGAACTTTTCATGAAATTTCAGTTCGTTTACAGCTCTAGGTTTATATACTACCCATTACAAAACCCTAAATCCAATCATAAACCCATTACAAAAGGCCGACCCAGTAAGCCCAAATCGTAATCATGAGAAGCCCAAATCAAGTTAGCCCAATCTAATGTTCATGCCTCATAAGTATAGCCCAACAATCTTCCCCTAGGCATGAACCATTAGAGCGTCTATGGAAGCAGTAAATCAAATCTGAAGGTATTTGGCTTCTTGCTTGACCACCATTCACGTTCCACGATCCGGTTCGCGTTCCATGAAAGATCCCCACCCTGATAGCATTTTCAAGATCATTCTCATCACCGAGAATAGGTTGGGAGGCGAGGAGCTTGATATCACGTTCACCAAACCTCAGCAGATCAACCGGATCATAGAAGCGAAATTCTCGCATCTTCTTGCAAACCACCACCACCTCGTAAGTTGTTGGATCATAGAACCAGCTATCAAAATTTCTCACCAATGTACCATCTTCAATTTCGTCCAACATATTTATCACTCTAGTTCTCTTGGTGGGTGGCTGCCTCACTTCTCCAATAGGCTCTCCTGTTACTGGGTCAGTTCCAGTCTCAATCCATCTGGCCTGTTTGAGCTCAAAGTTCACAAAGTTTTCTACCAAATGGCTCATCAGGTTATCATGAACTTGATCTCCTTGTGCATTCCTCCATCGGTTTATATATGGTTCCCTCAACAAGTTTCTGATCTCAGGCTCTATCCAGGAGTGAAATTGGCCTCTTGTTCTGTAATACTCCACTAGAATGTATCCATCTCGGATTACTGCAAATAGCTTCTTCTCGCCATCATAGTGCCAGCACAAGATTGGTTCGCGGCTCCACCTTTTGTCGATTTCGCTAACACCGAAATCAATCGAGTACAGCGTAGGGGAAGGTCTTTGGTAGAAATCCTTGAACCAGTTGTCATGACCTTCCGGTGCCTTAGAGATGATTCTTCCTCCTTGAGCATAGTCAGATATTACTATGGTGTCATAACCTTCATCTTCATGCACTATGTCAGCAGTTTCAGTAGCTTGAGACAAACTCTGTCCTGGGGCACTCTGAGCACTTAGGCTTCCAGACTTCTACAAGTCCTCTAGTTTCTTTCTTAGATCATAGAATGCTGCAAACAGGAATCCAATGTTAGCTTCATTCTTGCTTTCCTTCTCCTTTAACCTCTTGTTTTCTTCTTTAAGCTCGTTTATCTCTCCCTCTCTCTTCCTATTTTGAGATACAAGGAAGTTGATTTGAGGATCAAGACTTATCCTGAGGTCGACAGGGAGTTCACTAGCTTGAGCAAGTTCTTCAACAAGCGCTTGGTACGGATGAAAGCTTGGAATGACAGGGGGCTGGCTTGATTCTGTAGATAGGTTTATTCTCACCGGACTTGGCTCAGCAAACATGTTATCCACATCAAAGAATTGCCTTTCATCATGAGCTGGGCTATGTTCAGTCTGAATAGGACTTTCAGTCTGCATTGGTGTTGGTTCTTGAACATTAGCTTGGACATCAGCTTGAGTTGAGCTTTCAATATTTGTCGGTTCAGTCACATTCTCATTCTGAACATTTGCACCTCTGGGTTCAATCACTATCACCCCTGAGCTTATTTTCTGAAATTTGAACCTGATGCTTCTAGGATCCGACTTCTTCCTTGGTGACGGTTCACGCACAGGGATAGGCTCTTCAATTACATCATCTACTGTAAGATGAGCATCCAACTCCCGTGGAATTGAGCCACTGCTAGAAGAGGAGTTTAAGTCATCCCTCATTCTCTTGTGGCTAATGGGCCCTAGATCCCCATAGATATCGTCATTCAGATTCTCATGTTCAGGGAAAATGTCATCCATCACATTTTCTTCATTAGAAGGTATGTCCTCTGTTTCTCCACGAACATTCACAGGAACAGTTGCTGTCACATCATGGTCTTCAGCAACAGACACATTGACAGGATGCACTTCTGGCTCGGAATCAGATTCTTCTTGATCTTTGATGAAGTAAACGATGCATCGGATATGTTTTACACATCCGATCGTTCACTTCCAAGTCCTCCGAATATAATGTCCGTCAGAAGTGTTTGTGCAGGCCTTAGACAGGTGTGATTAAGCAGATACGGGTCAAGGAATCACGAGCGAGGCCTATAAATACTCGGCGAGTGGTGTAGTTTAGGGACTTTGGATTCACTTGTAAATCTCATATTTTACATATGCGTTTGTACACTCTTTCTTCACAAATATCAATAAAATTACTTCTTCTACCTCGATCATTCTAGCTTTTCTATTACTCTTAATCCTGATTTAGCAATCTATCGAATCCGGTGATTACTTGCTTTTTCAGTGACGCCATCCAATAGTTGACACGAACATTGAGTAATGGAGTCGTTTGATGATTTGAGGAAATCGTTCGTCAATTCTTCGTCAGGAGAGAAGAATAAAGAGGAAAACTTGTCTAAACCAGAAGTGTTTATGGATTTATCCTCTTCGTCGAAATCAAAGCAGTCGGCAATGTTACAGAAGGAATAGAATGTTGTTACGCCAAATTCTAAGACACTTACAGAACTAAAGTCGTCTAGTAAGCAGACACAGGAAGACGATGGTAGTGATTTTGGTTCATTGAAGCAGTTTGTTTTGGTAAATCATGACACCGATGGTAAAGACCCGCGTGTGTCAGAATGTGATGAGTTGGACGAGCTCGATGTCAATTTTTTGATCAGAAATAAAAGTTTGCTGGTACAGTTGAAGAGACGGCAGATGAAGGAGGATGAGCAACGAAGCAAGGAAAATGAAGAAAAGAGGCATGATCAACAGTGTGAGGAGGAGTTGTTGCGATATTGGACCAATCAAGGAAGTCAAAAGGAATATGATTGTGATAAGGACAATCACATTCCAAAAAGGCGTAATGT
Source organism: Deinandra increscens subsp. villosa (assembly GCA_039602395.1). NCBI lineage: Eukaryota > Viridiplantae > Streptophyta > Magnoliopsida > Asterales > Asteraceae > Deinandra > Deinandra increscens. The sequence continues at coordinate 14,528,944 of JBCNJP010000010.1, forward strand.
TGAGAAAAGTTATATGGTGAAAGGTACACGTTTAATTAACAGATAAACTCATTAATTAAGCATACGAATATGTTGATTAGTATGATATGATAAATATTCTATATGTTTAAATTTATAAATGCATGATGAGATGAGTATATGATTATGTTAAATAAATTTTGTTAAGAGGTTTTGTATATGTTTTGTGGAAACTTTTGACATGCACAGATGTAATAGTACCATACATGCCTCAATCAATGAAGTCACATTCCAAATTTTCGTTATGGATATCTGAAGCTACTTTTCCGAAGAAGTTGAAATTGCCGACAATAGTAAGGAAGTATTCTGGACTAGCTGATCCGGATGATCATATATTTGAATTTTATTCTGCTGCTCGTTTAGAACAATGGACTGAAGAAATTTGGTGCCATATGTTTGTACAAACTTTTAATGGTGTGGCACGAGTATGGTTCGATTCATTACCGGCAGGGCAAATTGATAGTTTTGAAGATCTGAAAAACAAGTTTCTTCGGCAGTTTAGTCAGCAGAAGCGGTGTATGAAAGATCCAACCGAGGTGCATAATATTAGAAGGCGAGATAATGAATCCATTGAGGATTTTATTATGCGGTTTAACAAAGAAAGTATGGGGGTTGAAGGAGCTGGAGATCAGTTGCGGATTTCGGGTTTATGTCACGGGGTGAAATGTGCTCAGTTAGTTGAGAAGTTGCATGAGAATCTTCCGAGGACAATGGATGTACTGATGGATAAAGCAAGGGAATTTGTTCGATGGAAAAATGCATGTGCCTATTTGACCAGGAATGACGCTAGGAGTGGTCAGTTGCGATCGGGCTCAGGATCTTTTGGCCGGGGTAATGCTGGTCCTGTGAGAGGTGTTGGGTCGGTTCCGCAGAATAAGTGTGTAAGAGGTTTTTTTCCTAAAAGTAAAAATTTTGGGGGGTCATCGAGGAATACGAGTGTTGATTATAGAGGAGCAAGGTTTGTGGAATTGGTTAAAATGCCAACTCAAATTTTGGCAACAGAGAAAGTATATCTACCTGCACCGCCTAAAATGCGAAATGCTCCTACAAGAAATTTAGACAAGTATTGTGAGTATCATAAGGATAGGGGTCATACCACTGACACCTGTTAGACCCTGAAGAGAGAGCTTGATAAGGCAGTGAAGTCGGGAAAGTTAGCGCATTTGGTAAAGGTGATTCGGAACAATGTGCAGGGAGATGCACCTGTAATTAACATGGTGCAATTGCGTTTAACAGATCAACATAGGAATGTTAGAAATAAAAATAATAGCCAAGTTGATTGGAAATATAAAGAAAAAACGTTTTCGCCAATTTTAGAACAAATGGCTACTGAAGAACCGGTTGTTGTATCTGCGAAAATAGGCGGATTCATGGTTAAGAGAATACATATTGATTGTGGAAGTGAAACAGAGATCATGTATGAGCAGTGTTTTAGACAGATGGGATCCAGCATATGTTCACAGTTGCGTCCAACGTCGGTTCCTTTAATTGGTTTTGCGGGAGAAGTAGTAAGACCTATTGGTGAAATTACTTTACCAATGGTAACCGGGAGTGGGTTACAGATGCGTAACTTGGATGTATCGTTTTTAGTTGTTGCGGCATCATCGGTACATAATATTATTTTGGGGAGACCATTTTTGAGAAGGTTGGGAGCAGTTATCTCAGTAATGCATGGAATAAAAAGATTTCCAACACCGGTAGGGATTGCTACTTTGTCGTCTGAACCGAGTTTTCAAGTGTGTGACGTGAGTATGCAGGATAACTCGAATTTGGATAAAGCAAAAGAATAGGAAGGTGATAAGTGGGTGATTAATAAAAAATTCCCGGATCAGAAATTGCAGATTGGGGAAGGTTTGTCGTTATAAGCTAGAGGGAAATTATACGCTCTTTTAAAGAAAAATGTCGATGTGTTTGCTTGGGCACCGTCGGATATGACCGGGGTTCCAAGGTCATTATCAGAACATAAACTAGCATTGTATCCTGGAAGTAAGCAGGTACAGCAGAGACAGAGGGGTATGGATAATGAGAGAGCGGCTGTGGTAAATGAGGAAGTAAAAAAGTTGGTGGAAGCTGGAATTCTGAGGGAAATTCAATATACAGAGTGGGTGTCGAACCTGGTGTTAGTAAAAATGCCGGATGGGTCCTGGAGGATGTGTATAGATTTCAAAGATGTTATTAACGCATGTCCTAAAGACTGCTATCCACTTCCAGAAATAGATCTAAAGGTGGATGTTGTGGTAGGATTTCGTTGGAAATGTTTTCTTGATGCATATAAGGGGTACTATCAGATCCGAATGGCAGAACAAGATGAAGATAAAACCTCATTTATTACTCGGAAAGGTATGTTTTGTTATAAAAAGATGCCTTTTGGTCTCAAAAATGCGGGAGCAACCTATCAACGTTTAATGGATTGGGCTTTTCAAGGACAAGTTGCTAGAAATTTGGAAGCATATGTGGATGACATTGTTATCAAGAGTAGGAGCGAAGAGGATATGTTTAGGGATATAGAAGAAACATTTATGAAATTGAAAGAAATTAACATGCGACTAAACCCAAAGAAATGTTCATTTGGGATGAGTGCTGGAAAGTTTCTAGGTATGATAAAAAATGATGAGGGAATTAAGGCTTGTCCAGAAAAGGTAGATGCAATCCTGCAAATGGGGTCACCATCAACAGTAAGGGATGTGCAGATATTGAATGGTAGGTTGGTTGCTTTGCAAAGATTTGTGTCAAAGGTTGCGGAAAGGTCCTTTCCTTTTATGCATGTGTTGAAATCAAGTATTGGGAAATCTGATTTTTGTTGGACTGTTGAGGCAGATGAGGCATTCAAACAACTGAAGCAATTCTTGGTTTCATTACCGACTTTGACTGCACCAATAGTGGGAGAGGTTTTACAAATGTATTTGGCGGTTTCAGAAGGAATAGTCGGTTCCGTTTTGGTGGCAGAAAGGGGGCAAAAGCAAATGCCCATTTATTATGTAAGTCGAGTTTTGAAAGATTATGAAATACGATATCCTCTCATGGAAAAGTTGGTATATGCCCTTGTGCTATCAGCAAGACGTTTGAGACGTTATTTTCAAGCTTATATAATCGAAGTGCTCACAACATCTTCTATAAATCAAGTGTTAAGAAAGCCGGAAGTGTCAGGTCGGATGGTAAAATGGGCTGTGGAGTTAGGGCAATATGATATTCAGTTCAAGCCAAGAACAGCCGTGAAAGGGCAAGTTGTTGCAGATTTTCTGGCTGAAATGCCCATTGGAAGTGGTGACAGCAGTGGTAAAAATAATAGTTTTGATGCGTCGTCGAACGTGTCAACAGGCATTTGGAAGTTGTATACTGATGGTTCTTCAGGTGATGACGGTGCCAGAGCAGGTTTGCAAGTGAATTTTTTTATTTTTTTTTATATTTTTTTAATCTTTTATAAACTAGTCATATAATTTTGTTTCATAAAAATAAGACACAATTCATGTGTTTAACAGGACTATTGTTCATAAGTCCGGATGGGGATGAGTTGACATATGCGCTTAAATTCGATTTTAATGTATCTAATAATGAGGCGGAATATGAGGCGTTATTGGCAGGTTCATCATTTTACTTAACTAAATGATTTTTTCTAAAAATAAAGTATGTATGAAAAAATAGGGATATGTCAAAAAGGAAAAGGACGGGGTAAGCTAAAGATAAAAGTCGTATATTTGAGTTGCAGGTTTAAGATTAGCCAAGAGGATGGGTGCTACAGATGTAAGATCACACGTGGATTCACTGCTGGTGGCAAGCCATGTCAAGGGAGATTATGAGGCAAAGAGTGCCATGATGGCTCTTTATTTATCACAAGTGAAGGAATTGATGCGTACTTTTGCAACTTGCGAGGTGGAACATGTATCAAGAGGAAAGAACAAGAAAGCAGATGTGCTTAGTAAACTCGCATCCACTTCATTCAAGCATTTAGCTAAAGAGATAAGAGTAGAAGTTTTGGAAGAACCATCGGTTCTGGTTAAACAGGTGGTGGCTGTATTTTTCAATGAAGAAGTTTGGTTCTGGCCAATTTGGAAATACTTGGAAGAAGGATATTTGCCGGAGGAAAGAGAAGAAGCAAGGAAAATCCAGGTAAATGCTTTACAATATCAGTTGCAGAATGGGATCTTGTATCGGAAAACATACCTTGGACCGCTTTTAAGGTGTTTAACTAAAGAAGAGGCAAGAAGAGTGGTACAGGAAGTGCATAGTGGGATTTGTGGGAATCACATGGGTCCCCGCATGATTGTCAACAAGTTGGTAGTACTCGGAAATTATTGGCCTGGTATGCATAAATTCGTTACAGAAGAACTTTGAAAGTGTGACAGTTGCCAGAGACATGCCCCAGTAAGTTTAAAAGCCAAACATGAGCTTGTTCCTATTTCAACAGCATGGCCCTTTCAGAAGTGGGGAATAGACATTGTAGGACCATTTCCGGAAGCAGCGGGATGGGTGAAATTTCTTATTGTAGCTGTTGATTACTTTACGAAGTGGGCAGAGGCAAAGGCGGTTACGAGCATTACGGGGCAGCATGTGAAAAAGTTTGTATGGGAGTATATTATTTGTCGATTTGGTTTACCCTTATACATTGTCTCAGATAATGGAAAACAATTTGCGGATGATCCCTTTCGGAGCTGGTGTGAGGAGTTAGGAATAGTACAAATATTTGCATCTGTGGCATATCCGCAGTCCAATGGGCAGGTTGAAAGAGTTAATAGAAGTTTCGTTGAAGGAATTAAGGTACGTTTGGAAAAAGCTGGAGGTGGCTGGGTGGACGAGTTATCACATGTGTTATGGACACACAGAACCATGCCCAAAACAAGCAACGGAGAAACTCCATTCAGTTTGACATATGGGACTGAGGCTGTCATTCCAGCGGAAGTGGGATTACCTACTCAACGGATGATGGAAGTTATATATTATGATCAGCAGTTGAGAGCAAATTTAGATTTATTGGAGGAAAGGAGAGAGATGGCATCCATATGAGAGAGTAAGTATAAGTCGGAAATGGAGAAATATTATAATGCTCATGTCAAACTTTACCAATTTAAAGAGGGGGATCTAGTTCTGCGCAACAATGATGTTAGTAGGATGGAACCAAAAGGAAAGTTAGCTGCACAATGGGAAGGTCCATACAAAATAACAGAAGTTTTAGGCAAGGGGTCTTATTTGTTGGAGGATGGAAACGACAATGTGCTGGTAAGACCATGGAATGGCGTACGTTTGAAAAGATATTATTTGTAATTTTTCCTTGAAAAGAAGGTTGTAAACAAAAAAGATGAGGAAATGGATATGTTCCTATATTAGTATAAAGGTTTCATTGCTATGGGCAATTAATGTTTAAAAAAAAATTAGGTAATATGCTGAGTTTGCATATAATAAACTAAAGTCCAAAGGACTAAAGTATGGTTGGATACCATGTATCTAAAAATAGATGCGAAATCAAACTGATAAATAAAAAGCATCCTTGTAAAGATGCGACCTATGGGTCATAAGAGGTAGTCATGTACTATCCAAAAAAAGCTCCGGAAAATGTGTAAAAAGCATCCTTGTAAAGATGCGACCTATGGGGTCATAAGAAGTACTTATGTGCTACCCAACAAATTCTGGGAAAAATCATAAAAGAGGCTAAGGTTACTCTTGTGACACCGGAAGTGGTCCATAAGACCAAAAAAGTAATTACGCATTACTAATTGCTAAGTTCAGATGCATGTGTATAATTATAGTTAAGAAACCTAATGTGTTAGCATGGACGCATGTGACCACTTAAGTTAATAACGTGATTCATGCTCATGCGAATAAGCAAATGCAAGATATAATTACCATAATGACATAATAAAGTCATAACATTCCATTCCAAAATGAAAAAACATACCATATCATGACAAGTGCATAAATGTGACAACCCATAAAATTCCAGGTTAACATTAATACTATATATACGTACAATTATCTGTTTAATTACGTGCATTAGGCTTAATTTATTCAAGTTAGGCGAACCTGCGTGCAAACATATGTAAAACTAGACTTGACAACCCGGACCCGTATCGGAAATCAACCACAAAGTTCTACATTTATTCAAACTAGAATTTTAATAACGAGAAAATTTCAGAAATTTATTTGTGGAATTTTAATAATAAGAAATATGAAATGTTCATTTTATATATTCAAAAAATTTCATTACAACGTAACGTATTCAATACACATCGTTTTTTTTCGAACGAGGAATTCATTCAAAACATTATTTCTTTTCAACAAAAATAATCTAAACCTTCGTTTAGATTCAATCGTCAAATTCAAACAAAACTTATTTCAATCGATCAAAAACATTCAAAGTATGCATAACAATCATCATACATCAAGACTTATGACAAATTCATTTTCGTTCATTTGGACGATATTCATTTATTTTTTATTCATTATATATGTATATATATATATATATATATCCGTCCGCAACCGTTCGAGTTCGTATCAAATTCGTTTTCAAATTCCTTCATCGTTTCAACTCGAACAAACACTCGTTGGACTCGTTAGATCGAACCGAATCTAATTCAACCCGACCCGAGACCCGAATCAGCACAGTGAGCCTAATGGGCCAACCCGTCCCATTCTTTCTTCCCTTTTATTATCAGCCCACACCTCTCGACCCAATTCTCTTCGGCGCAGCCCGACCCGATTGCTTTTCTTTCTCCCCTTCCCTTTTCTTCGGCCCACTTCCTTTTTCCATTCGGTTTAAATCGAATTCTCCAACCAAAACCCCTAGATTTTTATTTCTTATGATCACATATCTAATTCTTCTTGTCCCTATATCCTTCTACATGCATGATAGATTTGAGACAGTTTTGCTTCCTTTGTACATAACAAAACTAATGACCCAATGGTTAATGGCATTAACCAACCAACATGTTTATTTGATATTAGACATTTTTTTTCTAAGAAAGTACAAGCATGAGAGCTAATAACAAACACTTTCCTCCCAAAACTTGAATAACTTTCTCTTTCCCTTATCTCATTTTAAACGGTCGTAGCCATCTACACCACCCCCAAAACCATTCATTTGTCATGATAATCCATGGCAACATTTATAATTTGAGGTGTTATCCCCCACCTCAAGCGAAAACCTACGTAATAAGCTCAAAGTAAATCTCCTTGTTCAAATAAAATCATAACAAACCCATGTGCACCCATAAATAGCTCACCTAGTGTGACTAATATATTTAGTCTTGAACCCATGTGAACCAACCGAACCCTCAACACTCCCATTTGATTTTGTTACTAGATTTTTCTTAATAATCCACACATGCCTAAATTCTTCCTCACATTTTCTTCTTTTCTTTCGGTTCACACACCCAAAACCGAACCCCCATTCGGTTATTAAACCATGAACCCCAAGCCCCACTTTATATGTTATAAACCCAACCTACATCTCATTTCAACACTAAAAAAAATTTAGTCATTTCACAAGATCACAAACACTTCTCCTCACCCTCTTTATCCTTTCTCTCGGCAACACACAAAACCGCCACCATCATCATCTTTCCTCCATCATTCAAACATAAACCAAGCCACTCTCAAGGTCCTTATTCAAGCACACATCATACCATTTCCTTAGTAAGTTCATAACCCTTCATTCTTAGATCCAAGTCTTATTTTCTTCTCTTTTTCTAACCACATAAAACTAATCCTCATTATAATCTTCTTGTTTTCTCATCATGATCATGATCATATCTTCATTCCCTCATCACTTTTCTTTCACATTCAAGCATTCAAGGGTAGGTTAGGAGAATAACCGGAAGCAAAATCAACAACCCACTTACGTCATTAACCGATCGTGTGGAAGCTTTAGTGAGATTCTAACTTCCCTTATGTTTTATTTCATGATTTCATTCCCAAATTTGTCACTAGCTCATGTTCCAAGCTCAAATCTTGATGTTAATATTTGATGGTGTACTAGCAAACCATATTGTTAGTAGTGAAGTGCTTACTTTGATGGAACTAGTTCATGAATATTCAATTTAGTTTTTTTTTGAAAAGTTAATTTTGCTATAGTTATATTTTAACACAAGTACCATTATGTGATAAAAAGACATCAAAAATCGTCATGAACTATGAAATTCTAAAAGTGTTAGTGTGTATGTCTTGATAAAATGAGCATTCTTCATATGCATAGACACTTATTTTGATAAAATATACTTGTTTCAAAGTGTTAGATAATATGACGCTAGAAAATGTGTGTCATAAAGATGAGTTTACAAAAGATCATAAAATATTCATAGGCTAGCATTATGTTTAGTATTTTGACAAAATAAATTACAATTGGTCATTTTATAAAAATAAAATGCTATTTTGTTAAAAGAAATACTAAACATAAAAGCATATTTCAATAAATGATTTTTATGACTTAAAAATCATAAGTTATGGATTTTTGGTAAAAATAATTATTACAAACATTATGGTGTATTTGAGACCTATAAAATGTGTGCTATATGTTACCAAATCAGTTTTCAAAGTCACATTTAAACCCGACACGTTAAACGTTTAAAAACTAAAAATTCGGAAACCGTCACGCGACTTTTCGAACTAAAATATTTGGTATTTTTGGATATGAATGAGTTCTGGTACAGAGCTTAAAACTTACTCATTTCTATATTTAAAAGTGTTTCATGAAGTCCAAAAACAGAAAATAATGTTTTAGAAGCAAATTGGACAAAAAACTGTGACTTTCGGTAACGTCAAAACGCCAATTTTTGCAAATTAAACTTCTACCAGCACATTTGGTAATTTAAAACCTAAACATAAAAGCATATTTCAATAAATGATTTTTATGACTTAAAAATCATAAGTTATGGATTTTTGGTAAAAATAATTATTACAAACATTATGGTGTATTTGAGACCTATAAAATGTGTGCTATATGTTACCAAATCAGTTTTCAAAGTCACATTTAAACCCGACACGTTAAACGTTTAAAAACTAAAAATTCGGAAACCGTCACGCGACTTTTCGAACTAAAATATTTTGTATTTTTGGACATGAATGAGTTCTGGTACAGAGCTTAAAACTTACTCATTTCTATATTTAAAAGTGTTTCATGAAGTCCAAAAACAGAAAATAATGTTTTAGAAGCAAATTGGACAAAAAACTGTGACTTTCGGTAACGTCAAAACGCCAATTTTTGCAAATTAAACTTCTACCAGCACACTTGGTAATTTAAAACCTTAAAACACTTTAAAACAGGTCCATAAACTTTTTCTAAGGATTTAGGAACCTCAAAACGTCATAAAATAAGTCATAATGGTCAAACCGATGAAATCGACACCTTACCGGGTAAACCGACGGTCAAATCTTACAAAATATAAATTCTTATATTTTGAAATCATTATTTCATAAAAATAAATATATTTTTATGTGTCAAATGATTTTTCATAAAAACGCGGCTAATATCGTGCATTGACGCACGGTAGAAAACGCGCGTTCGAACCTTAAATAAATGAATGGATTTATTTAATATTTCTAGGGGTTCAAAACCTTATAAATATTTAATAACAATAAACATTTATATTTCTCATTACATTTCGTGAAAATAAATATATTATTCAATATAATATTTTATATACGCGAAAAACCAAATATTCTTTATTTATTCAAATAAATAATTATTTGCATAACTTTATATTATTTGTTTGCCAACAAATAATAATTCATGATTTCCATCGATACCATCGGGTAACATAAGTCAAGACTTGACCTGAACATTGGGTGACATGACGGTTACCCCAGGCAACCGACCTAAATGTCTTAATATTATATATTGTAGACACCACTAGGTCAGCCATCTTTTATATCCAGCGTGATATCAATCAATTCATCACCTAGCCAGGTGAGTCTTCACGGCCCCTTTTACCTTTCTGTTTTCTAACTTGGGGGAGAATTTAATGAATGCCTTTCAAATTTCATTTTGTCTGATATTATTGATAGCTATAACACGTACTGATTGCATGTTCTTTCATACTATCCCAATCTGTGTATTCATGTTGATTCATGTTATATGCCTAAATTCCCACTATTAATTGAATTCAATTAGTTCATTTGAAACGATAGCTTGTGAATAGATCTATTTGGGTTGACGACCCTGCCCTGACTTGGTCGCTCCAGTCTTGACTCCACGGTTATAGTCAAGGGGTACATTAGTTATTATGGTCATTCTGTGTACTTGGGATAGGACACTAGGAGTGGGTAATCAGTTAGTTTTGAATTCAAGGTTCATGCTTAATCTTTACAACCATAGCATCAACTATATAATATCATGACGGCCAAAAATTTCAAGCTTGTTTCAAACATTCAAACTTATTTCAAACATTTTCATGTGCCATAAAACCTGTGAACTCACCAACAATTCTGTTGACCTTTTAAAATTCTTGAATTCTCAGGTGATTAAGGATGCAATTCAATGTCTTTCTACATAGATCCTGCTTGTCTTTTATCATGGTCTGCTTGCCGCGTGTTCATGCATTTCATTTGAAGATTTAGTCACTTTAAACCTTAGGGTTGTTATGTTTATAAATCTCACGACATTGTCTTTTGAAACCTAAACTTGTATACACCACTACTAATATTTCCGCTGCCACCGTTTTAAATATTCAAATAAATTTAAGACTTATGTTTTTGAAAGACAAATGGTTTAACTAAACGTTCACTTAGATGTCAATCATTCATAACCATGACCATGATGCCAAATCAGTCACACGCCTCCATTTCGCCATTTCCAGGGTGTGACAATAAAAGTAAAAGTTGTTTGAAGGTTAAAAGCCCTACACATACGGGCAATCAAAAGGAAAGTCTACTCGCAGGTGGAGCAAACTGTTCATTGTTCAAAAAGGGGGGTGTTGATATGAAGAAATTTACCTGGGAGAATCATGGTGGAGGCAGGTTGGATGAGTCAGTTGCCAAAGTTTCCTTGATCACATCCAGCGGGGCATCATAAAGGGTCTTGCAAGCTTCAACAAATGGAAATGACATTTCTGAAATGAGACATTGGCTTCATGAAGTTTCTTGCCGGCGTTAGGATCAAAACCTTGGCAGGCTTCTGCAGAAATTTGTGGGTTTGTGGCTGCATGGAATAACCCTGACCTCACTCCTTCATTGTATCCGCATGCGTTCATAGCGTTGATCGCTGCAGCGATTGCTGTCTTTAAAGTTGGGCCTTTTAGGATCCTGTTGGCCACTTCAGGGATACCTTCACCAACCAACCATTTTTTCTCTTCTGCAAAAACTCTTTTGAATTCCTCCAACTTCTGTGTTTCAGCATCAAGCATGGATGTGACAGTATCATGTTCTGAAAGGAATATTAAACCCATAAGTACAAGGAAAAAGAGTGATATTAGAAGTAAGGAAAATGTGAATAGGCGATACCAGTCTTTGATTGCTGAAGTTGAAGGGTCATGTCTTCAAGCTTATCATCTCTTTTCTTCAGTTCTGATGTATACTCGGAAAACTGATCCTGCTTTTGTTTTTCAAGACTTTCTATCATGGTTCTGGAATGGCTCAAGGATTTTTCCACATCCGACAAACGAGCAGAAACAACAGAGAAGGATCGGGTCAGCTCTTGGTTTTCTTTCTGAAGCACCTGTTTTTTCTCCAGCATATCCGACTTGGAAACTGCGGCAAGTTTAGCATTCAGGGATTGTAATTGAAATTCTGCTTTTATCCATCTGTTACATAGCTCGGGGATAACGACATTGTTGTTTGCATAAGATGATACAACATGAGCTGCAAATTCAGGAGCAGGAATTTCTTCTGGTCGCCTAATATCTCCCGGACCTATCGCTTTCAGGAAAAAGTCCTTGGCACATGCAGGATTGGAAATGATGTCATGATTAGTAATATTCCATGTTGGAATAAACAGTTCATCCAGACTGATTGTGGATTTGTTACGGGCTGCCATTAGGCGTGCTTCATTTCGAATCCACATTGAGTCCGAAAAAGCTGGGAAGGACAGATGTGGTAAAATTTGAAGAGCCACTTGGATAAAGTTGAGTTGCCAGAGGGGTAGTGGTAATAACAGAAGATGGTACCATTGTTTGAGTAGCGAATGTGGTGGTGTTACCCTCAGAAGGTAAAATAGTGGGAGATGGTGTACTTGTTAGATCAATGGTGGGGCAAGGTGATTGCATGAATTCTGCAACTGTGGAATTGATCAAACGAGCTAGGCTAGGGGGAGACATGATAAGGGTGTCTCCATCATCAGATACTGGAGATGGTGTTCTTTCAGTGGTTTCATTATCAAAGTTTTTAGAAAAAGCTTCAATGGCGGGAGAAGACTTAGCTGTTGAGCGAGTGACTGGTGACTTTCTAGGTTTTTTGGGAGCAGCATCACTTTCTTCTTCATCCATCGATGGGGGCATGTTTGTTGGGTTTAGCACATCTTTTCTTCCTCTTTTGGATCAGTGAAGAAGGAGGTTGAGATACCTTTTGAGGAGAAGAGGCTTCAACAGGGATGGTGTTAGGCACATCCGTGGACCATTAGTATCAGCCATGGTTGGGTCTGCTGAGGGGGAAGTGTCGGTTCCAATGCTGGTTTTGCTGAATTGGATTTGGCTGAAATCCTTCACCAAGAGTGCATCTGATAAATCCATAACTGCATGTGAAAGATCAGAAAATTAGAGCGAATATAAAAAGACAAAGTAACACAAGGAAAAATGTAAAGCTTATGGAAAATAAATGCACTTTCTTTCCCACACAAGATTACAGGACGCATTTGTGGGAAAAACCAGTTTCTACTAATTTTGGCCAAGACTAGAATTTCTTCTGGAACGCTACGAATAGGGTGTATAAACTTGCTGATGCTTTCATAAGTAGCCTGGTGAACTTCTGCTGCTTTGGGTATCACATCATGAAAAGTCAACCGAATGTCCCTCCAAGCCATTGCTTTAGGAAGACATGAGTCATCTAAATAAAAGAATTGATTTTTCCATTGGCAATTCTGGGGAGGTTTTCTGCTAAACAGTTGGGTGATGTCACGACGCTTCTCAAAAGTATACCAGTCGCCGGACATGGTAAGGCGATAAAACGCACGAAATTGGATCAATTGAGGTTCAAGATTCAAAGCTCTACAAGAAAGTTCGAAATGGTTCAGAATACTCAGTGCAGTAGGGTTGCATTGAGATATATGGATTTCAAAGTAGGTCAAAGCTTCAAGAAGGAAAGGGGTAAAAGGAATTCGATAATTGGCTTGGCGAAAGAAATCAGAGTAAACTCCAAATTTCTTGTTGGGGAAAGGATGGATTTGTGTATCCTCGGTGGCAGGAAGGGGGTTAAGTTCCTTGGGGATATGGAATTCTTTCACAAAATTATTCAGTTCGGATTCATAAATTAAGGAGTAAGAAATGGCGAGATTATGTTTTGATGAGATCTTCTTAGGTTCAGCCATGACAAGAGAATAGTAAAAGTAGATGGAATAGAAGTGAAGAAAGAAATGCTGACCTGGGAAGAAGATACTAGTGCAGAATGTTGCAGGAGTGTGGTGAAGAAGATAAAATGTTTTGGTAATTTTTTTTGGGGGAAAGGTATATATATATAGAAGAGTAATAAGCGGTTTCAATCGGCGGTTTTTGCGAGACGGTTTTGGCAAGAGCGGTTTTTATGGGGGTAAAAACGGAATAGATCCTCTTGAATATTTTCGAAAATTTTCTTTTTCATTATGACTGATTGTGACAGGTAACTGAAAGGGTGACAAGATGCGCCACGCATCATTAGGGGTACTAGGAAACTGTACCATCAATAATGTGTGTCAGTCCATGCAGGAACAACTGGCGCATATAAAAGAAACCGTTCGAATTCGGAAGTGCAAAATATTCGGAAGAGTAAAATAACCTTTATATACAGAAGTAAGTTTATTAACTTCATTTACTCGCTTAATAGACTTGGGGGACTTGATGAAGTAAACGATGCATCGGATATGTTTTACACATCCGATTGTTCACTTCCAAGTCCTCCGAATATAATGTCCGTCGGAAGTGTTTGTGCAGGCCTTAGACAGGTGCGATTAAGCAGATGCGGGTCAAGGGATCACAAGCGAGGCCTATAAATACCCGGCGAGTGGTGTAGTTTAGGGACTTCGGATTCACTTGTAAATCTCATATTTTACATATGCGTCTGTACACTCTTTCTTCACAAATATCAATAAAATTACTTCTTCTACCTCGATCATTCTAGCTTTTCTATTACTCTTAATCCCGATTTAGCGATCTATCGAATCCGGTGATTACTTGCTTTTTCAATCTTGTTCCCTTGGAACTTCAGGGAATGCACCTCTTTTAGACCATTCAAGCCTCCCTTGAAAGCTACTCTTTTCCTTTCTATTTTGGGTTTGCAACCCGAACACACTGCTATCCATAAATTTGATATCCAGCTTCTCAATCCTCTCTTGAATCATTGGATATTTCTTCATAACCACCATCTGCACAAACCTTGGCGTCATAAGAAATTGTTCTCTAGCGCTCAAATCAGCATTACCAATCCAATCCAATAGCATCATCTTTGAAAAGTTAAAGTCCCAGTCCAAGGCCAGTGCAACGAATGCTGTCCCATGTACCTTGTTCAGCTGGTCAAAACTTGTTCTCTTCCCCAAGAAGGATTTCTGCATGTAGTGAGCCAAACACCTCCAGTAGTGCGGCAGTAGCTTCTTGAAAATGGGAGGAAATTTTCCTTCATACCCCATGGACTGAGCACCTTCTAAGACAACAGTTTTTGAATACTCCATTGTATCTTCATCTTTGTCATTAATATTCAATCCTTCACGAATGTCTTCTTCAGTAATCTCAATCCGACGGTTCTGAATGGTTGCAGTGATTCTTGTTTTATCTGCATTTGCCCTTGCAGTTCCCCGGAATTCTTTGACGAGTTGTTCATCAATTAGCACGTTTGCCCTGAGAGCATGGTTGATCTTGCACATGTTCAGTCCAGCTATCAATTAGTAGAATAACTGCATGTGTTTCTCAGGAGGGTCGTCAAGATAAGCGGGTATGCAATGATCCCTCTCAAAGTGAATTTCTTCATCAAGCATATCTTCTGCCATCTGAGATAACGAGACAAATGCATCAGGTTTGAGCTCATCAAAGAGAAATTGTGTTTGTTAACACCATCTTGAAGTTCAATTGCTTATTACATTGTTAAGTTCAGAAATCTCAATTTAAACTTTCAAGAAAAGAATTTGATTTTGAAACACAAGTTTAACAAAACACATTCTTAAACGTTAACTTGCTCAACTTTATCTTAAAAATAATTGAATTTTATAAGAAAATTATATCATTTTCATGTTAATTCAGATGTTTACGATTTTAACTCAAACTTAAATGGGTTTACGATGGAACTATGGGTTTACGATCCATCATTTGGGTTTACGATCAGGTTGAAATGAAATCAGATTTAGCCCAATCGTAAACACAGTGAGTACGATCGAAATCACAAATCGTAAACACCGGATCGTAAACTCGGATCGGAAACTCCAATCGTCGGCTTCAACCTCTCGACGATCGTAAACGCTTTCGAGCCGCCATGGATGAACCTGCAACTTGTCGTAAACACATCAAAACCCAACATTTATGCACAAAACAACATCAAAACTACCTTTTAAGTAAAGCAAACACAGTCACGGCTTTCAATCTCGAGTAAATGAACCGAAATACTAAGAAAACGAAGTCGATCACTGAGTGAGGAAAAACTGCGATTTGGGGTCGTGAATCGAAGAAAATCGGTCAATTAAAGGGTGTTTTGTGGTCGGAAAGTGATTGCGAGAGTGATGGTGTGCTCGGTTTACACAGAGGATGGCCGGAGGTGGGTTAGATCGTTTTTCCGGTGATGTAGGCGGTGGTTAGCGTTTAGAAGGGTTGGTCGTAAACGCAGAGGAGAGAGATAGGGTAAACCGGAAATGTAAATCGTAAATGAGGGGTGAAGGGGGTTTTGTTAATTTTTTTTTTCATAACAGCCCCTCATGTTTTCAAAACTGTCAAATAACTCCCAAACCTCATTTAAATGTATAAACACTTGAAATGTTGTTAATTTTGAAAAACTTTGAGAATTGCAAAACTTCCCCTCAGACTCATACCCCGATTATCTGATCATGATCATAAAAAAATTTAAATATTCACAGACTAAAAAATATGAATATAAAAATGCATAATAGTTAATATAACCTAAAATCGAGATAAAAAACATACTTGCCTTGAAGCTGAAGTTTTTCATGGATCAAACCAGACTTATCTTTGACTGAGGAACCTTTTTCAGCTTCTGTTACTCGACGCTCTAGACAATTGCCAGAATTTTATACCACACAAACTCACATCAAGTTATTTTGAAGTGCTTAAATTATGGTACAATAGTACCGTCATGTTTAACCGTCCCCACACCCAATTGTTCATAGCAAAACCTACCCAACCTCAGAGTTTATTGAGGATTCACAAACCCCCAACTTGAGGAACCATGCAACACCGTCATGACAAACACTTATTTCCTTAATTATCAGTTGGTGATCAGGTCGGCCGCATAAGCACGCAAAGAAGACCAAACAAAATAATTATTTTATTATTTTTCTGTTTCTTTTCATTCTTCATTTTCCTTTTGATTTTCTTTTTCTTTTCTGAGGTGTTGTCATGATAACAGAAACATAGCGTGTGAGAGAGTGAATACTAGGTACAATTACCACTCTCAACCCGTTTTTGCTGGGACTCAGTCTTTTAAACCATGTAAACTAGGACGGAAAACTAAACATATATAGAAGTTAAGTTTAGTGCACTTACATTGATGATCATAGTTTTGGGTTGATCTTACCGACAAATCATCTTTGAGCAATCTTTCACTTCTGCCTTACATGTGTTAGTCTCCGATTGTCTTGGATATTTATATCAGTTCCTACCAACTCAAGGCAAACAAAAGACTTCATAAAAACCTCAAACAGATTTTTCAGATTTTCTGAAACAATGACATTTCTTCCCCTGTTTTTATGAGGCTTTTGAAACAAAAACACCCCTTTCTTTTTAATTTTTTAAATATATTTTTTTAAACAAACTTAAAGCAAAAGTAAGCAAAAATAAAAGCAAAACTATATAAAAAATATTTGATCAGATCATTCCTCAAAGGCAATCATCCTTAGGCCTTCAACACACATTTCAAAATTTGGACGAGGAAGGGGTTTTGTGAAAAGGTCAGAAACAATTTGATCGGAATTTACCTTTTCCAACTGAATCAACTTCCTATCATATTTGATGGTGTACTAGCAAACCATATTGTTAGTAGTGAAGTGCTTACTTTGATGGAACTAGTTCATGAATATTCAATTTGTTTTTTTTTGAAAAGTTAATTTTGCTATAGTTATATTTTAACACAAGTACCATTATGTGATAAAAAGACATCAAAAATCGTCATGAACTATGAAATTCTAAAAGTGTTTGTGTGTATGTCTTGATAAAATGAGCATTCTTCATATGCATAGACACTTATTTTGATAAAATATACTTGTTTCAAAGTATTAATTAATATGACGCTAGAAAATGTGTGTCATAAAGATGAGTTTACAAAAGATCATAAAATATTCATAGGCTAGCATTATGTTTAGTATTTTGACAAAATAAATTACAATTGGTCATTTTATAAAAATAAAATGCTATTTTGTTAAAAGAAATACTAAACATAAAAGCATATTTCAATAAATGATTTTTATGACTTAAAAATCATAAGTTATGGATTTTTGGTAAAAATAATTATGACAAACATTATGGTCTATTTGAGACCTATAAAATGTGTGCTATATGTTACCAAATCAGTTTTCAAAGTCACATTTAAACCCGACACGTTAAACGTTTAAAAACTAAATATTCGGAAACCGTCACGCGACTTTTCGAACTAAAATATTTGGTATTTTTGGACATGAATGAGTTCTGGTTCAGAGCTTAAAACTTACTCATTTCTATATATAAAAGTGTTTCATGAAGTCCAAAAACAGAAAATAATGTTTTAGAAGCAAATCGGACAAAAACTGTGACTTTCGGTAACGTCAAAACGCCAATTTTTGCAAATTAAACTTCTACCAGCACACTTGATAATTTAAAACCTTAAAACACTTCAAAACAGGTCCATAAACTTTTTCTAAGGATTTAGGAACCTCAAAACGTCATAAAATAAGTCATAATGGTCAAACCGATGAAATCGACACCTTACCGGGTAAACCGACGGTCAAATCTTACAAAATATAAATTCTTATATTTTGAAATCATTATTTCATAAAAATAAATATATTTTTATGTGTCAAATGATTTTTCATAAAAACACGGCTAATATCGTGCATTGACGCACGGTAGAAAACGCGCGTTCGAACCTTAAATAAATGAATGGATTTATTTAATATTTCTAGGGGTTCAAAACCTTATAAATATTTAATAACAATAAATATTTATATTTCTCATTACATTTCGTGAAAATAAATATATTATTCAATATAATATTTTATATACGCGAAAAACCAAATATTCTTTATTTATTCAAATAAATAATTATTTGCATAACTTTATATTATTTGTTTGCCAACAAATAATAATTCATGATTTCCATCAATACCATCGGGTAACATAAGTCAAGACTTGACCTGAACATTGGGTGACATGACGGTTACCCTAGGCAACCGACCTAAATGTCTTAATATTATATATTGTAGATACCGCTAAGTCAGCCATCTTTTATATCCAGCGTGATATCAATCAATTCATCACCTAGCCAGGTGAGTCTTCACGGCCCCTTTTACCTTTCTGTTTTCTAACTTGGGGGAGAATTCAATGAATGCCTTTCAAATTTCATTTTGTCTGATATTATTGATAGCTATAACACGTACTGATTGCATGTTCTTTTCATACTATCCCAATCTGTGTATTCATGTTGATTCATGTTATATGCCTAAATTCCCACTATTAATTGAATTCAATTAGTTCATTCGAAACAATAGCTTGTGAATAGATCTATTTGGGTTGACGACCATGCCCTGACTTGGTCGCTCCAGTCTTGACTCCATGGTTATAGTCAAGGGGTACATTAGTTATTATGGTCATTCTGTGTACTTGGGATAGGACACTAGGAGTGGGTAATCAGGTAGTTTTGAATTCAAGGTTCATGCTTAATCTTTACAACCATAGCATCAACTATATAATATCATGACGGCCAAACATTTCAAGCTTCTTTCAAACATTCAAACTTATTTCAAACATTTTCATGTGCCATAAAACCTATGAACTCACCAACAATTCTGTTGACCTTTTAAAATTCTTGAATTCTCAGGTGATTAAGGATGCAATTCAATGTCTTTCTATATAGATCCTGCTTGTCTTTTATCATGGTCTGCTTGCCGCGTGTTCATGCATTTCATTTGAAGATTTAGTCACTTTAAACCTTAGGGTTGTTATGTTTATAAATCTCACGACATTGTCTTTTGAAACCTAAACTTGTATACACCACTACTAATATTTCCGCTGCCACCGTTTTAAATATTCAAATAAATTTAAGACTTATGTTTTTGAAAGACAAATGGTTTAACTAAACGTTCACTTAGATGTCAATCATTCATAACCATGACCATGATGCCAAATCAGTCACACGCCTCCATTTCGCCATTTCCAGGGTGTGACAGACGTGGTATCAGAGCCATGGTTATAGTGAATTAGGATGCATTAGTCCGCACCTAGTCTATAACCTAAGCTCTGCATCATCCATTCGTGTGTGTGTGCATTCATGCATTGCCTTGTGTGTGTGCCAACTTGCAAACTGTTATTTCTGTTTATTCAAGTAATTGACTATACGTATATAATATATATATTACTGTTATGACTTGGAATTTGTCACATCACGTCACACAAGGAGAATGTCGTGGTACCTTCCGACCCGAAGCCAGAATTTGAGTATACGCCATCGCCGCCAGTTATATTCGTGCGTCCCCAGAAAATACTCTGTTGCTGCTGGTGCCTGAGAAAAATGTTGTTGACAATTCACCTCACCGCCCCTCACATGGGAGGGAATTGGAGCCCATTTTTTCCAATGACGAGAGCGATGATAACTCAGAGAAATCCATACCTGATGCGATTATTCCACAGGCTGCTATCTTGTCTGCTCCCGAGACACTTCTCTTGTCCCTATCATTTCTGATTCTGTCCCTACCGCTCCTGTTGTGGATCCTTCCACTATTCGATCTCTGTCCTTCCATTTGTATTATTCCACTGGTCCTAGGATGATGTACTCTCCTAGGAATTCGGTCGTTCGGTACCATCGCCGTCGATTTTCTACTTCTGCACCCTAATGGTGAGCCTGCCCTTAGAGACATCGAGTATCCGAATCCCTTGTTCCTTTTTCTTCCATGAGGTTGGAAAGTCATCCGCCTCTGTTGCCGCCATACCTCTACTGTACTAGACAGTGTTCCTGACTTCCTGTCCGTCTGCCCAACCTTGTTTCCATCCATCCTCATTTATTTAGGCATCTGTCAGTTGAATTCTAAGTTTCGTTCCTTGTTGACTCATAGAATTATTCAGACTCTCGAGCCCCGCCCTTCGGTGATCGAGGATCATTATATCGTTACTGGATTGCGATGGACTCTTTGCACGCTTATATGACGAAGGTCTCCAATTCTGCTTCCATCATTTTGCTGATATTAGAGTCTTCCAAAGAGACGTATGCTTGCTATCGAGGAAAGCATCATGCTATTTCAGACATTCACGCCCAATATTGCACATGTTGCTTGAATATTCCCTATGCCAGCTTTCCCGAGAGGCCCGTACCAGCATGCTACCAAAAGATGGCTGCTGTATTCTTAGCTTAACTAATGTATGAAAACTATCATGAATTTTGACAATTGGAGTTGCGCCCCTGCATTCTGAACACAATGCTTGTATGCTCATACTAAACTTGTTGTATTGTCAAGATGGGTGTTTTCTAATATTAATTATAGTGGTATTTCTTTTTACTGCTATCTAATGCGATCCTTGTGGTTATGATGTATGTTGTGCCTGTCGACATGTAGACTTTATGTTGCCACATATTGTCGAAATATCTTCTTATTCGCACCCGTGAGTTAAGAAAGACATGTCTGGACGACACAAACACCCTCGCAATAACCGATTTCCCTCACCTCCTCCACCCCCGCTAAATGATGATCAAGTCAAGGCTATGATCGCCCAGTAGGTAGCTAATGCTATAGCTATGAACGAAACTGCCCGTACCGTAGGAGGCCGCCATAAAGGTTCTCCTAGTGGTAAGACGCCCTGACAAATGTTGTAAAACCCACGATTATGATTACCGAGAATTATTTTCAAGGTTATGTCTGACATTTCATGTGCCCGAGAATGTTCTTAAAAGAAACTTCATGAATTGTAAACCAATCAATTTTAAGGGTACTGAGGGTGCTGTAGGTCTTATCCACTGGTTTGAAAAGACCAAATCTATTCCTCATATCAGCAACTACCTTGTTCACTTCAAGGTCAAGTTTGCTGCTTACATGTTGATCGATGGTGCTCTCACATGGTGGAATCCCGTGCCAAGTCAATTGGAACTGATCTGGCTTATGCTATGCCATAGGATGAGATGAAGAAACTGTTAAGAGACGAGTATTGCCTGCGCAAAGAAGTCCAACGGCTAGAAGTCGAATCCTGAGGATTAGCAATAAACGAATCTAACGTTGTTGCTATACTAAGCGTTTTCAAGAACTTGCCCACATCTGTTCTACAATGGTGACACCGATGTACAGGAAAATCAAGCAATAAGTTTAGGATCTATCTCCTAGTATTCAAGGGAACGTGTTGTCTTCCAATCCAACCACTCTGCAAAGCGTTGTTCGCTTGGCACACAGTTTGACCTATCAGGCTGTACGTCAAGGCACATCTTTCGCCAGGAAGGCTTCTAAATCAAAACCCGTTGATGCTTGTTTCCCTCCTTCTTCATCTGGTAAGAAATCTGACCATAAGCGAAAGTGAGGTCATCATGGGAAGAAACATTCTGAAAAGCGATCTGAGAAGGCCTCCGAGCCTGTAAAGCTTTGTGTCTACTGATTTTAGTCCTTTCCTTAAAATCACTCCAAGAAAGTTAGGTACTAAATACTCCGTAGGGCTAGCAGATTGTAGTTAGATTAAAACTGACAAAGTCTACCATGATTTTTCCTTACGTCTTTCCGAATCAATTGCTCAATATTGACTTGCTACATGTCAAACTGGGAAGTGTCGACATCATTATCGACATGGATTGGTTATCGGAGAATCGCGCAGACAGTCACCAAAAAGCAAGTCAAAATGCCATTGACAAATGGTGAAACTCTAGTCATCCAAGCCGGAAAGAGTGGAGCCAAGTTAGACATTATACCCTATAGGAAAGCTAGAAAATATCTTCGTAAAGGATGTCATGCCATATCGCAGAAAGGATTCGATAGAGAAGTCACCAGACGATGTTCCAACCGTTTGTAAGTTTCCGGACATATTTCCCCGAGGACTTTCCCGGACTGCCACCGCCTAGGCTAGTAGAATCTCATATTGATCTCATATCAGGAGCTGCACCTGTAGCTCATTCCCCCTATCGTCTTGCTCCTTCCGAAATGCAAAATTGTCCAATCAATTACCAGAATTATTGGAGAAAGGAGTCAATTGACCCAGTTATTCCCCTGGGGTGCTCCTGCTCTTTTGTCAAAAAGAAAGATGAATCTTTTCGCATGTGCATTGACTAATCGCGAGCTGAGCAAGATAACTGTGTAGAACCGCTACTCGTTTCCAATGATCGACGACCTATTCAACCCACTGAAAAGGTCTAGTCATTACTCTAAGGTGGATCTACGGTCTGGTTATTATCAGTTAAAAGTTCATGAGGAAGACATTGCAAAATCTGCTTTCGGAACTCGTATGAATCTCTAGTAATGCCCTCTGGCTTGACCAACGCACAGTTGCATTCATGGACTTAATGAATCGCATGTGCAAGCCATACTGGACAAGTTTATTATTGTGTTCATCGATGATATCTCAATCTACTCACATAGTAAAGAGGAACACGAACAACACTTAAGACTCGTTCTGGAGTTACTTAAGAAAGAGAAACTGCACGCGAAATTTTCCAAATGCGAATTTTGGTTCCGCAAAGTGCATTTCTTAGGTCACGTGGTAAATGAAAGGCATACACGTGGACCCATCTAAGATTGGAAAGCACTTTCCATTCCATCTGAAATCCGCCAATTTCTATGTCTTGCTGGTTTTTATCGAAGGTTTATTGAAAACTTATCCAAGACTAGTCAACCACTGACTGCCCTTACCCAAAAAGGACAAGAAGTTGTCTGGGATTCTGAAGCTAAGACTGCATTTTAACTATTAAAGCGAAAGTTGTGTAATGCACCCATCATGTCCTTGCCAGAAGGAACCAATGACTTCGTGGTGTACTGCGATGAGTCCCACCATAGTCTAGGATGTATGCTTATGCAGCAAGGGAAAATCATTGTCGATGCTTTCCGACAACTAAAAATTCATTAGAAGAATTACTCGACCCGCGATCTTAAACTCGGAGTTGTTGCATTCGCTCTAAAGATTTAGAGGCACTATCTTTATGAGACAAAGTGTATTATATACACTGATCACAAAAGTCTCCAACGCATCTTCAACAAAAAAAGAGCTAAACATGAGACGACGACGCCGAGTAGAACTGTTAAATGATTAGGATTGTGAAATTCATCACCATCCTGGAAAGGCTAATGTATTCGCAGATGCCTTAAGCAGAAAATATCAAGAGAAACCCCTTCGTGTCCGATCACTTGATTAGACCATCCAGACTTTGGAGGACATGCTCCGTGCTTGTGTGATTTACTTTGGTAATGGTTACGACGACCATCTACCTCTTTCTGAATCTTCATACAATAACAGTTATCACTCGTACATTCCAGCCGCACCTTACGAAGCCTCTATGGAAGAAATTGCCGCTCGCCCTTTGCTGGACTGAAGTTGGTGACAACCAACTAACTGGCCCCGAGCTAATGCATGAAACTATTGAGAATATCTTCTAGATTCAAAACCACCTAAAAGCTGTACGTAACCGACAGAAAGGCTATGACGATAACCGTCGGAAGCCGTTAGAATTCCAAGTTGGTAATCGTGTCATGTTAAAGGTGTCTCCATGGAAAGGTGTAAATCGTTTTGGAAAACGAGACAAGTTAAGCCCCCGCTACATTGGTCCCCTTGAGATCCTCGAACGGATTGGACCAGTAGCATACCGCCTTCAGTTGCCGTCTGAACTCAGCAACATTCACAACGTCTTTCACATATGCAACTTGAAGAAGTGTCTGCCCGATGAGTCTACTGTTACTCCTCTTGACGAAATTAGGATTGACGAATCGACTTCATTTCATTGAAGCTCCCGCTGAAATCTGCAACCGCGAGGTCAAGCGATTTAAGCAAATCCGCACTTCTGTCACTAATGTGTATTGGAACTTTCGAGATCCTAGAAAGAATCTGACTGATAGCTAATCGGCCTAAACCATCTCATGAGCTTAATAGTGTCCCCGACACATTCATGTTCTGACAAGAGCTGAAACTCAGAATGGGTGAAACCTAGGCTGATCATGCAAGGCAAATCACAATTGTGGGTGCACACATAATTGTAATCTGAACTGCATGAAAATCCTGGTGGAACATATTGCGTGAGTAATTATGCCTAGTCTAGAACTTCTAATTCAGAATCCCATGCACCTGAATGACTAATGCTCAACTTCATAAAGAACTATTGCTGATGACCTATCAACTCCACTTCCTTCGTATACTCAAGGCAATCAAGGATCACGTGATCCGATGATTGATAATGGAATCGCATTCCCGTTGTAAAGGTCCGTTGAAATTCTTGACGTGAGTCAAAATTTTACATAGGAACACTAAGACCAGATGCGTCTAGAATACCCGCAACTCTTTACCAATGCTGCTAACTCCGGTGTTCAAGACTAAATTTCGGGACGAAGTTTCTTTAACCGGGGGAGTATGTGACAACCCATAAAATTCCAGGTTAACATTAATACTATATATACGTACAATTACCTATTTAATTACGTGCATTAGGCTTAATTTATTCAAGTTAGGCGAACCTGTGTGCACACATATGTAAAACTAGACTTGACAACCCGGACCCGTATCGGAAATCAACCACAAAGTTCTACATTTATTCAAACTAGAATTTTAATAACGAGAAAATTTCATAAATTTATTTTTGGAATTTTAATAATAAGAAATATGAAACGTTCATTTTATATATTCAAAAAATTTCGTTACAACGTAACGTATTCAATACACATCGTTTTTTTTTCGAACGAGGAGTTCATTCAAAACATTATTTCTTTTCAACAAAAATAATCTAAACCTTCGTTTAGATTCAATCATCAAATTCAAACAAAACTTATTTCAATCGATCAAAAGCATTCAAAGTATGCATCACAATCATCATACATCAAGACTTATGACAAATTCATTTTCGTTCATTCGGACGATATTCATTTATTTTTTTATTCATTATATATGTATATATATATATATATATATATATCCGTCCGCAACCGTTCGAATTCGTATCAAATTCGTTTTCAAATTCCTTCATCGTTTCAACTCGAACAAGCACTCGTTGGACTCGTTAGATCGAACCGAATCTAATTCAACCCGACCCGAGACCCGAATCAGCACAGTGAGCCTAATGGGCCAACCCGTCCCATTCTTTCTTCCCTTTTATTATCAGCCCACACCTCTCGACCCAATTCTCTTCGGCGTAGTCCGACCCGATTGCTTTTCTTTTTCCCCTTCCCTTTTCTTCGGCCCACTTCCTTTTTCCATTCGGTTTAAATCAAATTGTCCAACCAAAACCCCTAGATTTTTATTTCTTATGATCACATGTCTAATTCTTCTTGTCCCTATATCCTTCTACATGCATGATAGATTTGAGACAATTTTGCTTCCTTTGTACATAACAAAACTAATGACCCAATGGTTAATGGCATTAACCAACCAACATGTTTATTTGATATTGGACTTTTTTTTCTAAGAAAGTACAAGCATGAGAGCTAATAACCAACACTTTCCACCCAAAACTTGAATAACTTTCTCTTTCCCTCATCTCATTTTAAACGGTCGTAGCCATCTACACCACCCCCAAAACCATTCTTTTGTCATGATAATCCATGGCAACATTTATAACTTGAGGTGTTATGTGACGCCCACTCCCAGTCTTGGCTCCAGGAGGGGTCACGTGTCGGATTTACTCATGAACACATGGTACAACAGAGATAACTAAGCAGCGGAAATTAAAAACTTTTCATTTATTTATTTGCCAAGTACAATAGTAAGGAAGATAACAACATAATCTAATAACTAGATCTTATCTATTACTATGCCAGTCTACTACCGAGTCTTTCTTGATAGCTTGCCCATCTAATCTGCCCTTGCTAGAGCCCTTCCCTTGCTACTTTAAACATCACCGATACCTGACATACATGCTTTTAAAGGTCAGCTTACGCTGGTGAGTTCTAAGTATTTAAAACTTTTACCTTTCCTTGAAAGGTTTACTTCAAACATTTGGGCCTAACGACCCTTATTTATCAGGTATAAAACATAACAGAGTTATACCAAAACATTTAAACATTCGGTATTAAAAATCATTTAATACTCTAAAACATACCTCAAACATTTGGGCCTAACGGACCCTTCTTTATAAACATTTAACAGGTATAAAGCATAACAGGATTATACCAAAACGTTTAACTCGTCAGTATTAAAAATCATTTAATACTCTAAAACATACCTCAAACATTTGGGCCTAACGGCCCCTTCTTTATAAACATTTAACAGGTATAAAGCATAACAGGATTATACCAAAACGTTTAACTCGTCAGTATTAAAAATCATTTAATACTCTAAAACATACCTCAAACATTTGGGCCTAACGGCCCCTTCTTTATAAACATTTAACAGGTATAAAGCATAACAGGATTATACCAAAACGTTTAACTCGTCAGTATTAAAAATCATTTAATACTCTAAAATACCTTGGGCCTCCGGGACCCACCCTCTGTGCAAATAATCATTACGTATAATAAAGTCATACGAAATATTATAAGCAAAACCTCTTTTTACTAAGCATTGTCTATCCTCTGGGACTACTTTAGCCCCTTTCGGTTGGCCGTCGCCTCCCGACCTCTTGAGTAACCGTCGTTACTCCAGTGGCTTCATTTCCACTGCTTGGATTGTACAACCCCCCTCTTACCAGACAATCTGTGCTTAGATTAAAACTTCTTTAAAATAACCCCAAAGGTCATTTCCTTTATCCTCAAAAACTCATTTTCCTCTTTTTAAACTTTTCTTTAAAAGTTTAACTTCTTTATTACCCGTTCATTATAACCTTCCCGAAAAGAGTAATAACATGTAATAATAACTTTAAAACAATTATAAGTATTATAACTTTTTTACGTATGTGTATCAACACAAAACAAGTAAAGGCATCTCAAATACTTTTCAAGTAAACAGTTGAATATATATATCATTGCATGTATATCAGGCCCGAAAATATTAAAACATTTAAAACATTTAAAAGTGGGCTCATAGAACTCACCTTATTCTCTTAGGTAGTATTTTCGGACAGAACCTCCGTTATCTCTTCCGATTAAACCTAATTGCGTATTGTATGGCGTTAATGCAAGGTTTTATATAATAAACACTTCCTATGTTTATTTTAACATTTTATTTACTTAATAATATATATTATTAAGTTTCTTTACTTTTAAGGGTCAAAATGACCAAAATGCCCCTGGAGGCATTTTACCTTCTTCTTATTGATAATTATGAAGACGCGCATTCCTATAAGTAGACACTCACTCCGGGATCGCCCAGTGTTGGGATGCCATTGCCCAGATGGGATGGCGACACCCCCGCTTTTGCCAGAAACCCCAGTGTACAGGTGTCTACCCTTCCGGTCCGCGCGAACCTCTAATATCCGATTAACTCGGTATTTTAAATACTTGATTACATAACCAATTTACTTTCATATATTCTTATATTATATGAAAATATGTTAGCATACCAAAATTCAAGCCCCCATACCCTTCGGATTATTTTATATTAAATAATCATATTTAGAAACCCTAATTTCATGAATTTCTCGTTTCATTATCAAAACTCATTTTTAATTCAAACCAACTTAGGGTATTATCCATTATGACATTTTATAATATCCTTTAAAAGCTCAAAGCTTAATTCAAAACCGTTTACTCAATTTGGGCAGAACAACGTTACGAAAATCTTAATTTTGACCCGTTAACAAAACCTTTACCAAACCTTTTCAAATTGTGAAATAAACTTAGGGATTTCTTAAAACACATTGATTTATGATTACCTACAAAAATTCAGACCCTAATTCCTACCCGATCACCCGATTTTGGCAAAACAAGCTCAAGAACCCTAATTTTTATACATTTTTAGAAACCATACTTAGAGGCAATATAATCAAAAACTGAGATAGGTTATTTTAAATCATACCAAATGAAGAGTGACTGCAGAAATTCAGCTTCAAACTCCAAGCGAATTGACCGAATTAGGCAGAAGAAGATTGCGGTTCATAAGAGGGTTTTTAGAGTGAAGAATGGGTGAATTGCGAGTTGTTATGGCCGATCTGAGGTCCCTTTTATAGTATTCGAGGTCGCCTAGGTCTCCTACACGTCAAGGGGTGACTAACTCGGTCGAAATGACACGAATTCGTTAAGTTTGGAGAGCAAGAAAAGGCCTCGTGGCCGAACCTAGGCTGCTGCTGTTCTTCGGCTCCACGCGTATCGCTCCGTGGAGGTGGTGGTGTTATGCGATACGCGTCCCACACATGATCCGGCCAGATTTTACTATTTTACACTTTCAGCCCTTAAAGTTCTAATTTGTGCATTTTAAGCCTCCAAACTTTCATAGTTTTATTATTTTATGCACCAAAACATTATGGAACATATTCGTAAGATTTTTAGGGCTCGGGATACGTTCGATAACGTTTATACACATGCGTATATATTTATATATTTTTACTTATATTCCATTAACTTGTGTTTTAGCCCCTCATACTTTTATATACTTATCATCTCATTTTCCAAACCACTTTAGGGCATATTTATAATAACTTCTAAGCCTCGGGTTCATACAAATACATAAAATAATATGTATAATACTCGTATACGTTATGTATTTATTAATTTTCAACTATTATTTCAACGTAAGGATACGTTCTTATTTATTTCTCATATATTTAACTATTCAACATGTACTCCCACGTATATATATTCATTAAATGAATATTTCATATCATTCAAGCCATTAGACTATATATATGTATATACTTATACATATTTTTAATATAATGAAATCGCGTAAAGGTATTTTCCTCTGGTTATCAGTTATACTTATCATATCAACTCCTAAACACGTATTTCAATTTGATATCATGCATATCAATTATCCTTGCTATAAAACACGTATCTATTTCATTTCATCAACCAATACGTGTATCGTTTATATAACACTACCTTTTATCAATTCAATACCCGTTAATGGGTAAACATGCATTTTCCATACGTTTCATCACGTCTAGCTATCTAACATATAGATCACATGCATTTATCATATCAATCATATACATCACGTGTCTTTATAACATAAGTACGTATAACATTTTGCAAATCATTACCCTTTATCCATCTATCAATCCATAACCCATATCAATATACGTTTTAGCTACTTAACACGTATAGCTCACACATATAATTCAAGTTATGAAATTTTGGGGTGTTACATGTTATCCCCCACCTCAAGCGAAAACCCATGTAATAAGCTCAAAGTAAATCTCCTAGTTCAAATAAAATCATAACAAACCCATGTGCACCCATAAATAGCTCACCTAGTGTGACTAATATATTTAGTCTTGAACCCATGTGAACCAACCGAACCCTCAACACTCCCATTTGATTTGGTTACTAGATTTTTCTTAATAATCCACACATGCCTAAATTCTTCCTCATATTTTCTTCTTTTCTTTCGGTTCACACACCCAAAACCGAACCCCCATTCGGTTATTAAACCGTGAACCCCAAGCCCCACTTTATATGTTATAAACCCAACCTACATCTCATTTCAACACTAAAAAAAATTTAGTCATTTCACAAGATCATAAACACTTCTCCTCACCCTCTTTATCCTTTCTCTCGGCAACACACAAAACCGCCACCATCATCATCTTTCCTCCATCATTCAAACATAAACCAAGCCACTCTCAAGGTCCTTATTCAAGCACACATCATACCATTTCCTTAGTATGTTCATAACCCTTCATTCTTAGATCCAAGTCTTATTTTCTTCTCTTTTTCTAACCACATAAAACTAATCCTCATTATAATCTTCTTGTTTTCTCATCATGATCATGATCATATCTTCATTCCCTCATCACTTTTCTTTCACATTCAAGCATTCAAGGGTGGGTTAGGAGCTTAACCGGAAGCAAAATCAACAACCCACTTACGTCATTAACCGATCGTGTGGAAGCTTTAGTGAGATTCTAACTTCCCTTATGTTTTATTTCATGATTTCATTCCCAAATTTGTCACTACCTCATGTTCCAAGCTCAAATCTTGATGTTAATATTTGATGGTGTACTAGCAAACCATATTGTTAGTGGTGAAGTGCTTACTTTGATGGAACTAGTTCATGAATATTCAATTTGTTTTTTTTGAAAAGTTAATTTTGCTATAGTTATATTTTAACACAAGTACCATTATGTGATAAAAAGACATCAAAAATCGTCATGAACTATGAAATTTTAAAAGTGTTAGTGTGTATGTCTTGATAAAATGAGTATTCTTCATATGCATAGACACTTATTTTGATAAAATATACTTGTTTCAAAGTGTTAGATAATATGACGCTAGAAAATGTGTGTCATAAAGATGAGTTTACAAAAGATCATAAAATATTCATAGGCTAGCATTATGTTTAGTATTTTGACAAAATAAATTACAATTGGTCATTTTATAAAAATAAAATGCTATTTTGTTAAAAGAAATACTAAACATAAAAGCATATTTCAATAAATGATTTTTATGACTTAAAAATCATAAGTTATGGATTTTTGGTAAAAATAATTATTACAAACATTATGGTGTATTTGAGACCTATAAAATGTGTGCTATATGTTACCAAATCAGTTTTCAAAGTCACATTTAAACCCGACACGTTAAACGTTTAAAAACTAAATATTCGCAAACCGTCACGCGACTTTTCGAACTAAAATATTTGGTATTTTTGGACATGAACGAGTTCTGGTACAGAGCTTAAAACTTACTCATTTTTATATATAAAAGTGTTTCATGAAGTCCAAAAACAGATAATAATGTTTTAGAAGCAAATTGGACAAAAAACTGTGACTTTCGGTAACGTCAAAACGCCAATTTTTGCAAATTAAACTTCTACCAGCACACTTGGTAATCTAAAACCTTAAAACACTTTAAAACAGGTCCATAAACTTTTTCTAAGGATTTAGGAACCTCAAAACGTCATAAAATAAGTCATAATGGTCAAACCGATGAAATCGACACCTTACCAGGTAAACCGACGGTCAAATCTTACAAAATATAAATTCTTATATTTTAAAATCATTATTTCATAAAAATAAATATATTTTTATGTGTCAAATGATTTTTCATAAAAACGCGGCTAATATCGTGCATTGACGCACGGTAGAAAACGCGCGTTCGAACCTTATATAAATGAATGGATTTATTTAATATTTCTAGGGGTTCAAAACCTTATAAATATTTAATAACAATAAATATTTATATTTCTCATTACATTTCGTGAAAATAAATATATTATTCAATATAATATTTTATATACGCGAAAAACCAAATATTCTTTATTTTTCAAATAAATAATTATTTGCATAACTTTATATTATTTGTTTGCCAACAAATAATAATTCATGATTTCCATCGATACCATTGGGTAACATAAGTCAAGACTTGACCTGAACATTGGGTGACATGATGGTTACCCCAGGAAACCGACCTAAATGTCTTAATATTATATATTGTAGACACCACTAGGTCAGCCATCTTTTATATCCAGCATGATATCAATCAATTCATCACCTAGCCAGGTGAGTCTTCACGGCTCCTTTTACCTTTCTGTTTTCTAACTTGGGGGAGAATTTGATGAATGCCTTTCAAATTTCATTTTGTCTGATATTATTGATAGCTATAACACGTACTGATTGCGTGTTCTTTCATACTATCCCAATCTGTGTATTCATGTTGATTCATGTTATATGCCTAAATTCCCACTATTAATTGAATTCAATTAGTTCATTTGAAACGATAGCTTGTGAATAGATCTATTTGGGTTGACGACCCTGCCCTGACTTGGTCGCTCCAGTCTTGACTCCACGGTTATAGTCAAGGGGTACATTAGTTATTATGGTCATTCTGTGTACTTGGGATAGGACACTAGGAGTGGGTAATCAGTTAGTTTTGAATTCAAGGTTCATGCTTAATCTTTACAACCATAGCATCAACTATATAATATCATGACGGCCAAAAATTTCAAGCTTATTTCAAACATTCAAACTTATTTCAAACATTTTCATGTGCCATAAAACCTGTGAACTCACCAACAATTCTGTTGACCTTTTAAAATTCTTGAATTCTCAGGTGATTAAGGATGCAATTCAACGTCTTTCTACATAGATCCTGCTTGTCTTTTATCATGGTCTGCTTGCCGCGTGTTCATGCATTTCATTTGAAGATTTAGTCACTTTAAACCTTAGGGTTGTTATGTTTATAAATCTCACGACATTGTCTTTTGAAACCTAAACTTGTATACACCACTACTAATATTTCCGCTGCCACCGTTTTAAATATTCAAATAAATTTAAGACTTATGTTTTTGAAAGACAAATGGTTTAACTAAACGTTCACTTAGATGTCAATCATTCATAACCATGACCATGATGCCAAATCAGTCACACGCCTCCATTTCGCCATTTCCAGGGTGTGACAATATAAGTAAAAGTTGTTTGAAGGTTAAAAGCCCTACACATACGGGCAATCAAAAGGAAAGTCCACTCGCAGGTGGAGCAAACTGTTCATTGTTCAAAAAGGGGGGTGTTGATATGAAGAAATTTACCTGGGAGAATCATGGTGGAGGCAGGTTGGATGAGTCAGTTGCCAAAGTTTCCTTGATCACATCCAGCGGGGCATCATAAAGGGTCTTGCAAGCTTCAACAAATGGAAATGACAGTTTCTGAAATGAGACATTGGCTTCATGAAGTTTCTTGCCGGCGTTAGGATCAAAACCTTGGCAGGCTTCTGCAGAAATTTGTGGGTTTGTGGCTGCATGGAATAACCCTGACCTCACTCCTTCATTGTACCCGCATGCGTTCATAGCATTGATCGCTGCAGCGATTGCTGTCTTTAAATTTGGGCCTTTTAGGATCCTGTTGGCCACTTCAGGGATACCTTCACCAACCAACCATTTTTTCTCTTCTGTAAAAACTCTTTTGAATTCCTCTAACTTCTGTGTTTCAACATCAAGCATGGATGTGACAGTATCATGTTCTGAAAGGAATATTAAACCCATAAGTACAAGGAAAAAGAGTGATATTAGAAGTAAGGAAAATGTGAATAGGCGATACCAGTCTTTGATTGCTGAAGTTGAAGGGTCATGTCTTCAAGCTTATCATCTCTTTTCTTCAGTTCTGATGTATACTCGGAAAACTGATCCTGCTTTTGTTTTTCAAGACTTTCTATCATGGTTCTGGAATGGCTCAAGGATTTTTCCACATCCGACAAATGAGCAGAAACAACAGAGAAGGATCGGGTTAGCTCTTGGTTTTCTTTCTGAAGCACCTGTTTTTTCTCCAGCATATCCGACTTGGAAACTGCGGCAAGTTTAGCATTCAGGGATTGTAATTGAAATTCTGCTTTTATCCATCTGTTACATAGCTCGGGGATAACGACATTGTTGTTTGCATAAGATGATACAACATGAGCTGCAAATTCAGGAGCAGGAATTTCTTCTGGTCGCCTAATATCTCCCGGACCTATCGCTTTCAGGAAAAAGTCCTTGGCACATGCAGGATTGGAAATGATGTCATGATTAGTAATATTCCATGTTGGAATAAACAGTTCATCCAGACTGATTGTGGATTTGTTACGGGCTGCCATTAGGCGTGCTTCATTTCGAATCCACATTGAGTCCGAAAAAGCTGGGAAGGACAGATGTGGTAAAATTTGAAGAGCCACTTGGATAAAGTTGAGTTGCCAGAGGGGTAGTGGTAATAACAGAAGATGGTACCATTGTTTGAGTAGCGAATGTGGTGGTGTTACCCTCAGAAGGTAAAATAGTGGGAGATGGTGTACTTGTTAGATCAATGGTGGGGCAAGGTGATTGCATGAATTCTGCAACTGTGGAATTGATCAAACGAGCTAGTCTAGGGGGAGACATGATAAGGGTGTCTCCATCATCAGATACTGGAGATGGTGTTCTTTCAGTGGTTTCATTATCAAAGTTTTTAGAAAAAGCTTCAATGGCGGGAGAAGACTTAGCTGTTGAGCGAGTGACTGGTGACTTTCTAGGTTTTTTAGGAGCAGCATCACTTCCTTCTTCATCCATCGATGGGGGCATGTTTGTTGGGTTTAGCACATCTTTTCTTCCTCTTTTGGATCAGTGGAGAAGGAGGTTGAGATACCTTTTGAGGAGAAGAGGCTTCAACAGGGATGGTGTTAGGCACATCCGTGGACCATTAGTATCAGCCATGGTTGGGTCTGCTGAGGGGGAAGTGTCGGTTCCAATGCTGGTTTTGCTGAATTGGATTTGGCTGAAATCCTTCACCAAGAGTGCATCTGATAAATCCATAACTGCATGTGAAAGATCAGAAAATTATAGCGAATATAAAAAGACAAAGTAACACAAGGAAAAATGTAAAGCTTATGGAAAATAAATGCACTTTCTTTCCCACACAAGATTACAGGACGCATTTGTGGGAAAAACCAGTTTCTACTAATATTGGCCAAGACTAGAATTTCTTCTGGAACGCTACGAATAGGGTGTATAAACTTGCTGATGCTTTCATAAGTAGCCTGGTGAACTTCTGCTGCTTTGGGCATCACATCATGAAAAGTCAACCGAATGTCCCTCCAAGCCATTGCTTTAGGAAGACATGAGTCATCTAAATAAAAGAATTGATTTTTCCATTGGCAATTCTGGGGAGGTTTTCTGCTAAACAGTTGGGTGATGTCACGACGCTTCTCAAAAGTATACCAGTCGCCGGACATGGTAAGGCGATAAAACGCACGAAATTGGATCAATTGAGGTTCAAGATTCAAAGCTCTACAAGAAAGTTCGAAATGGTTCAGAATACTCAGTGCAGTAGGGTTGCATTGAGATATATGGATTTCAAAGTAGGTCAAAGCTTCAAGAAGGAAAGGGGTAAAAGGAATTCGATAATTGGCTTGGCGAAAGAAATCAGAGTAAACTCCAAATTTCTTGTTGGGGAAAGGATGGATTTGTGTATCCTCGGTGGCAGGAAGGGGGTTAAGTTCCTTGGGGATATGGAATTCTTTCACAAAATCATTCAGTTCGGATTCATAAATTAAGGAGTAAGAAATGGCGAGATTATGTTTTGATGAGATCTTCTTAGGTTCAGCCATGACAAGAGAATAGTAAAAGTAGATGGAAAAGAAGTGAAGAAAGAAATGCTGACCTGGGAAGAAGATACTAGTGCAGAATGTTGCAGGAGTGTGGTGAAGAAGATAAAATGTTTTGGGGGGAAAGGTATATATATATAGAAGAGTAATAAGCGGTTTCAATCGGCGGTTTTTGCGAGACGGTTTTGGCAAGAGCGGTTTTTACGGGGGTAAAAACGGAATAGATCCTCCTGAAAATTTTCGAAAATTTTCTTTTTCATTATGACTGATTGTGACAGGTAACTGAAAGGGTGACAAGATGCGCCACGTCCAGGGGAGCTCGTTTGGACCCCCAAATTCCACTCCGAAGGCCTCCGTTTTCGTGTTTTCAGTTTTTTGACACTATTCTTTGAATAGTACTTTTGCCGATTTTGCCGTTTTTGCCGATTTTTCTAAATTTTCAGAAGCTGCATAATGAGTTCAGTGGTTGAAGAAAAGAATATAGTTGAGGACAAAGATGATTTCACAGCTGAAGTTGACAATACTGAGATATGCCCCAATCCTACTTGTGCTCGTATAATTCCTGGACTTAGGCAAATCTGTAAAATTTTTCAGTCAGAGCTGTTTGAGGTAAATTGCAAAAGGAGTTCCTTTAAGGGTAGATGGCAAAAGAATGAAGAGAAGGTTAAAGCTCAGAAATTAGACATAGTGAAATATAAGAAACTTGCAACTGATAACGCTTATCTGTATGACAACGCTAAGTTAGAAATAGCTGAGCTTAGTAAGCAGATAGATGACCTTAAGCATAAAAACAATGAGTTGCAGGTTAAACTTGATATGAATCAAATGAGAAGTAAAAGAATGCTTGATGCTGAAAAGGAATTGTCACATGCTGTTGTGACTGGTCAAGTTGGGAAACGCACACCTGGATTTGGGTCAGAAAAGACTGGTAAGGCCTTGGCTGCAAACAGCATTATTCCTCCACCAGTTCCCAGAGA
Organism: Deinandra increscens subsp. villosa; assembly: GCA_039602395.1. Classification (NCBI taxonomy): domain Eukaryota; kingdom Viridiplantae; phylum Streptophyta; class Magnoliopsida; order Asterales; family Asteraceae; genus Deinandra; species Deinandra increscens. Next base: position 14,565,700 of record JBCNJP010000010.1, read on the forward strand.
CATTATAGGAATACTTCTTAGTGAGGATCAAGTTGAACGAACCAAATCTGATTATAAAGAAGCTGCTCCTCCTATTGATAGTGTCTTGGTTGGAACTACACCAATGACTCAAGAAGAAATTGACAATGAGACAAAAATGACTTATGGTGAAGGGAGAGTAAAGGATATATCAGACAATGATGCTGAGTGCCAGAAATATGACAGGTGTCACAACTCTAAGTCTGATGAAGCTGGGATAGAGTTGAAACCATACCCTAAAATTGAAACCCCATGCTTCAAAGTAATTGACGAAGTCAAAAGGGAAAAGGTGATCTTGACGACACGGCCTGAGGGGAAGATCTTTATGACATCTGGATCAATGTTTGACCAAGAACCAGATGTAGGATATGAACTACCATCCTTCTCCTCCAAGTTCAAGGGAATAACTGATGGCATGATAAGTGAACCTAAAGTTGAGAGGCCAAAGATCACCATCAAGCATCCGAGTGTGAAGCAAACAACTGTGGTGAAGAATGATAAGATGAAAAGTGTGGCTGTGTCTCCCATTTCTTCAGTTGGTTCATGCAGTTGTAAGTGCAGTTGCAAGAATGGTGCTTCTTCATCAGGAAATCCAGAGAGCACAAAGACGATGAGGACAGGTTCTACTCAAGCTTCAAGGAACCAGCAGAAAGTCAAATCTGGAGCTGCAGACAAGGCAAGGATGCAATCACAAGGCAAACCATCTCTATATCAGCCACCAAAAACAAATGGGTACACGTCTGACTTCTATCTAAAGAAGAAGACTTGCTTTAATTGTGGCATTGCTGGTCATATTGCTAGAAACTGTCTGTATCGCCCCTATGAACCCTATTATCCGAAAACTCAAAGGGTTTCATCTCAGGAGTTTGTGAAGTCTAAGCCGATGATGGTGCAAAAACCTAAGGCAATGAAGACTGTTACTCCTAAAGTTAAACCCTCTGATCAACATTGGGGTGCTGCCAAAGCTGAAAGAAAATCTTTAAATCAAAACAACAGCTTTCCAAGTTATCAAAATTTTCAAAAACAGGTGAAGAAACCATTTTCAAAACAACCTAAGCTTGAGAAACCCAAAGTTCCCCTCCCAAGGTAACTAAAACTGTTTTGAAAAATGAATCTAAAACGAAGAAGGTTGAAATACCTAAAGTCACAACTCCAAAAGTGACTAAAACAAATGTTAGATCACCTGGAACTTGGAAACCAAAAATCAAGGCAGCTCCATCCAAACTTCCTGATTTCTCAAAGGGGATGTTCTTACAAGAAGTATCTTTTATTGATTCCTCAGGTGTACCCAGAAAAACAATGGCCTGGGTACCAATGGCTAACTAATCTCTCACTCTGTGCAGGAACGATCAAGGAGGATTATCACTAACGTTTTTATTACTAATTTGTTTGTTGATAAGTGATTGTTCCAGGCACAGTTTAGGAGACGTATCTTCATGTCATGTCAAGTTATCTATGCAATGGAAGGTATGTCTCTTTGAGAGGTAAAATGTCAAAATCAGCATGAAAGGTACTGTTCTTAACTTGGTTGTTTGAATGATGAGGTAACAAAGGGTCTTTTGAGTCAAACCTATTTCATTAAAGTGTGCATGTCATGAAACCCAATTTTCTAAAATTTTCAAATCAATACTTTGAAAGTTAGCTTGGCCAGATGTCTGCAAAATTTTTTGTTCTTTTAAGTGTGTTTGTGTGTTTTATTAAAAAAAAAAAGAAAAGAAAACTGAAAAATGATGTTCACAAGATTGTGACATTAAAAATCAAAAAGCAAGGGGAAGAAATGTAAAGATGAAGAAAAAGTTAACCCCTAAAAAATAGTATGCTTTTCAATTTTTAATTGTTTGTGCCTTGTTTCTGAGAAGTTTAGGGGAAGTAAATTGAATGCACGGATTGGAGATGGCTGACACGCGTAAGGCGGAAGTGAAAGGCAAGCTCCACGGTGATATGCTCGGTAGGCTCGACCTAAACTTATGACCTCCAATGAAAGTGCAGTGAACTTAAAAGATATATATGTTTAGTTTTTCATCCCAGGTTGCATGGTTTAAAAGACTGAGTCCCGGCAAAAATGGGTTGAGAGTGGTAATTACCTAGTATTCACTCTCTCACACGCCATGTCTCTGCTGTCATGACTACACCACATAAGAAAAAGAAATGAAAAAGAAATAAAAAAAATGAAAAAGAAAAGAGAATAAATAATCACTCAGTTGGTCTTCTTTGCGTGCTTAGCGGCCGACCTGATCACCAACTGATGGTTAATAAAATAAGTGGTAGTCATAACAGTGTTGCATGGTTCCTCAAGTTGGGGGTTTGTGAATCCTCAATAAACTCTGAGGTTGGGTAGGTTTTGCTGTGTACGCTTGGGTGTGGGGACAATTAAACATGACGGTAATAATGTACTATATTAAGCATGACGCATTCGGTTGGGATTAAACGGGTTTGAGTTTAAAGCGGGCAAACATACCGGCAATCACCTGGACTAGTCGAGTAACTGAAGCTGAAAAGGGTTCCTCAGTCAGATTCATACGGTTTGATCCCTTGTAAACTTTCTCATGTTTGGTTTTTGTAAGTATTTGTTTGTTTTTATCTTTCGTGTGTGAGTCGTTAAGTTCTTTTTGGTGTGTTTTCGTCTTGGCCAGGTTGATTTGAGAAGTCAAAATATGTTTTTCAAGGGTTTTAATGCATGAAAATATGCCCCCGACAGATCTTGCCAAATTTTTAGGGGAAGGAGTATGGGATAATAAGTATTATCCGAAGGGAACTCGAGGATGATACTTATTATCTAATGGAAAAGACTTCCTCCGTCAGATCTTGACAAATTTTTAGGGGAAGGAGGGAGGATAATAAGTATTATCCGAAGGGAACTCGAGGATGATACTTATTATCTAATGAAAAGACTTCCATAATACATAGTATCTGAAGGGAACTCGAAGATAATATGTATTATCTCAGGGGAAGTCCTTAGCTGAGGGGAAGTTATCAGCTAAGGGGAAGTCTTTAGAGGTCTTGGGTTCAGGGGAAGTTTTATAGAAAACCCGTAATCTATATTAGGGTTTTTGGTTAAAGTTATGTTAATTTGAATCAACTGAACAGATGATAAATACCTCCGAACCCAAAGACCAGTCATCAAATGTCTGGTGGAGTATATTTTTTCAAATGAGTGTCAGACAGGTTGATGATAGAAAGATGCTGCTGCTGCTGCTCAAAGTTAAAGAACCAGCCGGACAAGACTACCATCTGAATAAGCAAGTGTTCAGGGGAAGTTGTTGGTTTCTTTACAAGCTTCTAGAAGATTATCAAAGAAGATGTTCACAAGCTTAGGGGAAGCAGAAGACTTCAAGTCTCGTTGAAGAAAGTGATGCAGAGAGCAGTCAGAGATCATGAAGATCCAAGTTCAACATTCAAATTCTTCAAAGTTAGGGGTTTTCAAAATTTCAACCCTCTAATTTTTGAAGATTCAAGACAGTTACCGAAGATTCAGCAAGAACCAGTTCTTTCAAAAGAAGCAAGTCAATGAGAATCCTCCATCTCTTTAACTTGTTCATTTCAAGAAGTTCAAGCTGATGCTGATCAAGAGAAAGTCCCAAGTGCCCGTCAAGAAATCCAATGAAGATTTATGCGGAAAGAATCTTCATCAACGTCTTTGCCAGCCACTCAAGAAGAAGAATTTCAAAGATCGAAGACATTTAATATCACAAGCCTAAGGGAAGATTGTAGAGGCTAGATTATGAGGCTTGTAATATTAAATAAGTTGGGCTGGGCTTAGAGGGTTTCATTAGAATCATAGGCTAGTTTGCTATTGTAGTTAGGCTAGTTTATGATTGGGCTTGGGTTTACTATTGGGTTTATGATCAAAAGGGGCCCAATAGTAAACCCAATGGTGGTCTATATATAGACCACTTGACCTCCTTATTTGAGTGCTGGTTTACGATTGAGTGAAGAGCCAAGGAGGTTAACGATTTGTGTTTTGTACCCGACAAGTTTACTTGTGTGCAAGATCAAGCTTTTATCGTTTATTCATCGTTTTCTTGTGTTCTCTTCATCTTTATTCTTGAATCGGTCTTGTACAAGGATTCCGCACTTGTACTAGATTAAAATATCGTGATTAGGTACCTTGTTCAGCTGGTCAAAACTTGTTCTCTTCCCCAAGAAGGATTTCTGCATGTAGTGAGCCAAACACCTCCAGTAGTGCGGCAGTAGCTTCTTGAAAATGGGAGGAAATTTTCCTTCATACCCCATGGACTGAGCACCTTCTAAGACAACAGTTTTTGAATACTCCATTGTATCTTCATCTTTGTCATTAATATTCAATCCTTCACGAATGTCTTCTTCAGTAATCTCAATCCGACGGTTCTGAATGGTTGCAGTGATTCTTGTTTTATCTGCATTTGCCCTTGCAGTTCCCCAGAATTCTTTGACGAGTTGTTCATCAATTAGCACGTTTGCCCTGAGAGCATGGTTGATCTTGCACATGTTCAGTCCAGCTATCAATTAGTAGAATAACTGCATGTGTTTCTCAGGAGGGTCGTCAAGATAAGCGGGTATGCAATGATCCCTCTCAAAGTGAATTTCTTCATCAAGCATATCTTCTGCCATCTGAGACAACGAGACAAATGCATCAGGTTTGAGCTCATCAAAGAGCAATTGTGTTTGTTAACACCATCTTGAAGTTCAATTGCTTATTACATTGTTAAGTTCAGAAATCTCAATATAAACTTTCAAGAAAAGAATTTGATTTTGAAACACAAGTTTAACAAAACACATTCTTAAACGTTAACTTGCTCAACTTTATCTTAAAAATAATTGAATTTTATAAGAAAATTATATCATTTTTATGTTAATTCAGATGTTTATGATCTTAACTCAAACTTAAATGGGTTTACGATGGAACTATGGGTTTACGATCCATCATTTGGGTTTACGATTAGGTTGAAATGAAATCAGATTTAGCCCAATCGTAAATACAGTGAGTACGATCGAAATCACAAATCGTAAACACCGGATCGTAAACTCGGATCGGAAACTCCAATCGTCGTCTTCAATCTCTCGACGATCGTAAACGCTTTCGAGCCGCCATGGATGAACCTGCAACTTGTCGTAAACACATCAAAACCCAACATTTATGCACAAAACAACATCAAAACTACCTTTTAAGTAAAGCAAACACAGTCACAGCTTTCAATCTCGAGTAAATGAACCGAAATACTAAGAAAACGAAGTCGATCACTGAGTGAGGAAACACTGCGATTTGGGGTCGTGAATCGAAGAAAATCGGTCAATTAAAGGGTGTTTTGTGGTCGGAAAGTGATTGCGAGAGTGATGGTGTGCTCGGTTTACACAGAGGATGGCCGGAGGTGGGTTAGATCGTTTTTCCGGCGATGTAGGCGGTGGTTAGCGTTTAGAAGGGTTGGTCGTAAACGCAGAGGAGAGAGATAGGGTAAACCGGAAATGTAAATCGTAAATGAGGGGTGAAGGGGGTTTTGTTAATTTTTTTTTTCATAACAGCCCCTCATGTTTTCAAACTGTCAAATAACTCCCAAACCTCATTTAAATGTATAAACACTTGAAATGTTGTTAATTTTGAAAAACTTTGAGAATTGCAAAACTTCCCCTCAGACTCATACCCCGATTATCTGATCATGATCATAAAAAAAATTGAATATTCACAGACTAAAAAAAATGAATATAAAAATGCATAATAGTTAATATAACCTAAAATCGAGATAAAAAACATACTTGCCTTGAAGCTGAAGTTTTTCATGGATCAAACCAGACTTATCTTTGACTGAGGAACCTTTTTCAGCTTCTGTTACTCGACGCTCTAGACAATTGCCAGAATTTTATACCACACAAACTCACATCAAGTTATTTTGAACTGCTTAAATTATGGTACAATATTACCGTCATGTTTAACCGTCCCCACACCCAATTGTTCATAGCAAAACCTACCCAACCTCAGAGTTTATTGAGGATTCACAAACCCCCAACTTGAGGAACCACGCAACACCGTCATGACAAACACTTATTTCCTTAATTATCAGTTGGTGATCAGGTCGGCCGCATAAGCACGCAAAGAAGACCAAACAAAATAATTATTTTATTATTTTTCTGTTTCTTTTCATTCTTCATTTTCCTTTTGATTTTTCTTTTTCTTTTCTGAGGTGTTGTCATGATAGCAGAAACACAGCGTGTGAGAGAGTGAATACTAGGTACAATTACCACTCTCAACCCGTTTTTGCTGGGACTCAGTCTTTTAAACCATGTAAACTAGGACGGGAAACTAAACATATATAGAAGTTAAGTTTACTGCACTTACATTGATGATCATAGTTTTGGGTTGATCTTACCGACAAATCATCTTTGAGCAATCTTTCACTTCTGCCTTACATGTGTTAGTCTCCGATTGTCTTGGACATTTATATCACTTCCTACCAACTCAAGGCAAACAAAAGACTTCATAAAAACCTCAAACAGATTTTTCAGATTTTCTGAAACAATGACATTTCTTCCCCTGTTTTTATGAGGCTTTTGAAACAAAAACACCCCTTTCTTTTTAATTTTTTTAATATATTTTTTTAAACAAACTTAAAGCAAAAGTAAGCAAAAAATAAAAGCAAAACTATATAAAAAATATTTGATTAGATCATTCCTCGAAGGCAATCATCCTTAGGCCTTCAACACACATTTCAAAATTTGGACGAGGAAGGGGTTTTGTGAAAAGGTCAGAAATAATTTGATCGGAATTTACCTTTTCTAACTGAATCAACTTCCTATCATAGCAATCACGAATGAAATGTACCTTGATATCTATATGCTTTGTTTTGGAATGTTGAACATGATTTTTGACAATTTGCAGAGCAGCAGCGTTGTCACAAAAAATTGGAGTATTATTGAATTCCATACCGTAGTCAGTGAGCTGATTCTGAATCCACACAACCTGTGAGCATCCAGCTGATGCTGCCACATATTCAGCTTCGGCAGTTGACTTGGAACGGTATGCTGCTTCTTGCTCTGCCATGAGATGAGTCTGTCTCCCAAGTACTGACACCCTCCAGTTGTAGATTTCCTGTCAAGGTCACTACCTCCATAATCACTGTCAGTAAACGCAAACAATTGAAAAATCGGTATTCTTAGGATACCAAAGTCCAAGCCGAGGCCTGCCCTTTAGATACCTAAGAATACGTTTAACAGCAGCTAAATGAGAGAGTTTAGGATTAGCCTGATAACGAGCGCACACACACTGCATGCATAATATCCAGCCTGCTGGCTGTTAGATACATGAGTGATCCGATCATCGAGCGATACATGAATTCACTCACTGATTCTCCATTTGCATCTGCTGTCAGTAGAGGTCTGGATGCCATGGGAGTGGAGATAGGTTTGGAGTCCTGCATCTTGAACTTTTCAAGAATCTCATTCACATATTTTGCTTGATGAATGAGATTTCCAGTTTCATCTTGTTTCACTTGTAATGCCAGGAAAAAGTTCATCTCCCCTTGATCACTCATCTGAAACTTCTTTTTCATGATATCCTCAAACTCAGTGAATAATTCTTCATTTGTAGATCCGTAGATGATGTCATCCACATACACTTGCACCATTATGATATCATCCTTCAACTTCTTTCTGAACAGAGTTTGATCAACCACTCCCCGTGTATAACCATTTTCTACCAAATGCTTTGACAGAGTCTCATACCACGTGCGGGGAGTTTGATGCAAACCATATAATGCTTTATCCAGGAGATACACATGATCCAGATGCTCTTCATCCACAAACCCTGGCGGCTGAGCCACATAAACTTCTTCATTCATTTCAGCATAGAGGAAGGCTGTCTTCACATCCATCTGATGCACCGTGAAATTGAGATACGTTGCTACCGCAAGAAAGATCCGAATTGCTTCCAATCTAGCCACCGGAGCATATACCTCATCATAATCAACCCCATGAACCTGTCTATGTCCTTGAACAATCAGCCTGGCTTTGTTCCTAACAATTACACCCGTATCATCTTTCTTGTTCTTGTACAACCATCTTGTGGGTATAACCTTTTTATCTTTTGGCCTTTTCACTAGACGCCACACTCCCAATTTTGAGAATTGATTCAGTTCATTGTGCATAGCCTCAATCCAGCTTGGATCTTTAAGAGCTACCATCACATTTGGAGGCTCTATCTGGGAGATGAAACATGAGTACATGCAATGGTTGATGTTACCCGTGCGGCTTCTAGTGGTGACACCTGCTGACACTGGCCCGACCACATTGCTAAGATGATGATCTCTGTTGATTCTTGTGGTTTGAACATCTGGTACTGAAATAGAAACATGCAGGTTAGTATCATTAACAATATTATTCATACCTTGAGTTTCAGGCTCCTTCTGATTATCATGAGTTCCTGAATATCCTGGAACATCCACAACATCATCCTTAGAAGCTGCTGCTGATACACTGTCTCTGACATTTTCCACAGATAGCCTCACTTCAGGAGTTGGAGCAATGATGTCTTCTTCTTCATCCAGACCAGGAAACATGCTTGAGTAGTTGAAACCTTCAAACAGTGATCCATAATCAAAAATCCAGTCTGGTCCAGTTCCTGCATCAGTTGGATTGTCTTCTAACCAGTTAACATTAAATGCATCAATTATCATTTTGGTGGTTTTGTTGTAGACCCGATAAGCACTGTTTGCAGAATATCCGACAAAGTAGCATTCATCAGCCTTTGCTTCGAACTTCCCCACATCAGACTGAATTAGAACTGTACAAGGACACCCGAAGGTCTTGAAGTATCCCACCCTTGGCTTTTCTCCATAAATAATCTGATAAGGCGTCTTCTCATGCCGCTTGTTTAAAAGTACTCGATTCTGCACATAACAAGCAGTGTTGACTGCTTCGGCCCAGAAGAAGATTGGTAGTCTTACTTCACACATTATAGTTCTGGCAGCTTCAATGAGTGTTCTGTTTCTTCTTTCAACAACACCATTCTGTTGTGGTGTGTATGGTGCACTGTACTATCTTTCTGTGCCTTTCTCTCCACAGAGCATATTCAATTCAATATTCTTGAACTCCGTTCCGTTGTCTGATCTTATTGCCTTCACTTTCTTTCTCATCTGATTTTCTATGAGAATTACAAATTGTTTCACCAGTTCTGGAGTTTCATACTTGTTTGACAAAAATAAAACCCAAGTGAATCGATAGAAGTCATCCACTATCACCAGACAATACGTGAACTTGCTGATACTCAGAACTTGCTGATACTCAGAACTTGCATTGGGCCGAAGAGATCCATATGAAGTAGTTGCAACACCGATGAGATAGAATTCGTCATTTTAGATCGATTTGGTAACTTGTGCTGCTTCCCCTTAGCACATGCAACACACTTCTCAATTGATGTGAAGTCCTTGATCGGAAGATTTCGAACATGCTCTCCTTTTGCCAGCTTGTTCAGATTCTTCATGTTAGCATGTCCCAAACGACGATGCCATAACAAAGCCAGATTTTCATTTTGCTATGATATAAGACATGCTTCTTCAGATGATGGAGGATTACCCATGTTGAGAAGATAAGAATTTGCTCGTCTTAGAGTACGCATCAGGATACATTCCTCGGGAATCTTGACACCAGGCTTGAGAATGATACATTCCTTCTTGTTGAACAACACAGATTATTCTTGATCACAAATCTGCGACACACCGAGCAGACTATGTGATAATTCTTCTACATAATGCACATCTGAGAACTTCAAGCTGCCACTCTTCACCACACCTTTCTTGCTGATCTTGCCACCAACTCCACCAGCAAAAGATACACCTCCTCCATTGAAATCTTCAACCTCTTCCAAAAGCGATAAATCTCCGGTCATATGTCAGGAGCAACCACTATCAACGTACCAGAGATTGTTGACAGTTCTTCTCGGCTGTCCCTACATGGATCAAAGATTAGTTAGAGTCAGGTACCCAGGCCATAACAGATATGGGCACACCTTTGGAATCAGTATAGTTAACTAATTGAAGAGACATTCCTGCTTTTGATTCAGGTACACTCAAACTTTGAGTGTTGACTTTTGGTTTCCAAACAGGAAGTTTCTGTGGTTTCATCACATTGGTTGAGTTCTTCACTGATGCAGCTTTCTTTTGTGGAGATGTGGCCTTTTTACCGGGAGATTTCTTGACAGGAGTCCACTCAAGTTTTAATTTTGTCTGAACAACTTGTTTTGTTTGAGAGACTTCTTTTGATTTTGAATTTTGTGTCTCAACCTTGGTTTTGCCTTTAGGTTTAGAAATTACTTTTGTTTTAGACATTTGTTTCTCAACAAATTCCGGTCTCATCTTATCATTCTTTTTGTAAACTCTTTTAGGTTTGTAAGTTGGTTTCGGAGTTTTGGCCACATTCCACTTTGCATCAACAGGCTTCGTCACTGGAGCTTTTGTGTTTAAAACCTTAGACCGTTGAGTCTTCATTGGTTCTGAACTTTGCTTCTCCTGTGACAAAGCTTGTTGCTTTTGATCTTGGTTTCCACCAGTCATCATTTTCTTCAACATACTAGTCCGTGGGTTTTGCGGATAGTATGGTTGATAAGGTCTATTCACACAGCTCGCAGCAAAGTGCCCTGGTTCTCCACACTGAAAACAATTCATAAGTCTAGGCCCATTTACATGACTACAGAGATATGAGCGTCTTGGATAAGACGACTTCCATTCAGGCTTATCATCCCATTTGTGTATTACATGTTTTGGAAATTTTTCTCGTTGTGTAATTAAACAAAATTGTTCCGATTTTGATTTGTTTGTTCTGTTGAAAGTAGACACAACCTGGGGATAAGGGACAAAGTCCTTGGGCTTAGACTCACGGCCAACTCTTGTGTTAGGCACACGAATCTTAAAACCATTAACTTTTTCATTAGAATCAGAAATATGTTTTGATGACAAAGACACAACAGACTGTTTTGACTTGTACATAGTAAGTTCTGACACAGATGCCAGAACATCGTCCTTAGGTAAATCAGAATTTAAACTACTAGACGCATGACACTCTTTGACTCTTAAGCATTCACCATCCTTCTCAGAAACATCTTGGTCCTTACTTCATCTGCACATGAAACAAAAATGTCAGACGAACCAACATTATTGTTTAATGGTTCCTGGGATGGACCTGGTTCACTTGTGGATGCCTCTATTCTATTCTGATTGCCCAGCCCATACATCATATGTTTCTCATTTTCTAGTTCCTTTTCTGTCATAGGTTTCACACCGACCAATACACTATCTAGGGGAGGTCCTGCTTCATGCATCTTTGATTCAGATCTATCTACCTGATCTTCCTCATAGATCATACCTATTATATCTCTAGGCACAGGTTTAGGAACATTATTCTTGTTTTGTTCAGAAAAACTAATTCCTATTCCTTCTTTATCCTTACCAAACCTAACATCGGTTATGCAGTTGGACAAGGCCTTTCCAGCTTCAAGCATTCTCTTATTTCTCACTTGATTCAGATCTAATTTTACTTGCATCTCATTGTTCTGATGCGTAAGTTCATCTACCTGCTTTCTAAGCTCAGCAATCTCTAACCTAGCATTGTCATAAAGAACGGACTTTTCAGAAGCTAGGGCTTGGTATTTCTCTATATCTAATTTCTGAGCTTTAACTTTCTCCTCACTCTTTTCCCATCTACCCTTAAACGAACTTCTAGAACATTGCATATCAAATAATTATATCTCACTATTTTTCCAAAGTGTCTAAGGCCAGGAATTAAACGAGCACAAGTGGGATTAGTACATACCTTTGTGTTGTCAACCTCGGCTGCAAATGCCTCTTTGTCTTCAACCAGGTTCTCCTCATCAGTGACCACAAAGGCATGTTCTTCATCAGCATCATTTTCCATCTGAGCAATCATAGTACCCGTCAGACTGAGTTCCCTTACCTGCGAAGCCCATTGATATTCCCCGCAATCCTGCACGACCAAAGCCTTTGTCTCTACCTTCCCTTTACCATCTCTAGCTTTCTTTTTTTCTGGCTTCTCTCTCTTTGGCTTGGTACACTCCCTTGCAAAGTGCCCGTACTCATCACAGTTGAAGCATCTGAGCTTACTCTTATTAAAACCCATCCTGATCTTAGCCTGATCCTTCCATACATTCCTTCCAGTCTTAGCCATAAACTTCTTAGCACGGAAAACTGCCATTGCCATCTGCCAGGAAACATCAAGCATTTCCACATCTTCAGGATTGATCTGATTCAGTTCTTCTGACAGCATATCAGTAGGAACCAATGTTCCATCCATAAGTGCATGGTAACTGTTCATAAATCCCATTCCAAGGGCAAAGTTGGGATCATTGGTAGCATTAGCCTCATCAGCGTTGACCATTCCACTTGAACTTGCTTGAGATCGTGCCAAAAATGCAGTTGACTTTCTGTTAGCACTTGAGTCATTTCCAGACGGACTTCCAGCTTGCTTTGATCCTACTTCTTCAAATAAAAGTTCCTAATTCAACTTTCCTGCCATGCTTAGTGAGCTTAGATGATTCAGCTCCCTCTGTTTATCATCAATCATCTTTGACTTCAGTTTGTTGATCAGCTCATCAATAGTTAACTCACTCAGCTTGTTGTTATCTTTGATAATTGAGATGTTGGTATTCCAGTTCTTGGGTAAACTGTTCAAGAGTTTCAGATTCTTGTCTTCTTGTTCAGGTTCAACATCGTAGCTTGACATCTCAGTAATTAAGGACACAAATCTTTGGACTTGAGCTTCAAAGGACTCTCCTTGAATATGATTGAACAAGTTGAACTTCTGCTTCAGCATCTGCTTACGGCTCGCCTTAATATCGGGATTACCTTCATAGGCCACCACTAGAGCATCCCAGAGTTTCTTTGCAGTCTTGGTGTTCTTGAACCCTTGAGCAATCTCCGGCGTCAACGCTATTGTCATGATGGCATAAGCTCTCTCATCCTTGTTACATTTTTCCCAATCATCATCCGAGTATTCTGCTTCAGTCTTTACCACTCCAACCTTTCCTGCTTCAGTGTTTGTGGGTATGAACGGTCCATTCACACCAGATCTCCAAAGTCTCAAATCAACGCTTTTCAAATGGTTCTGGAATCTGTACTTCCATTCAAGGAAGTTATCAGCAGAAGTGAGTCTAGGAGGACGTGTAGTTGATCCAATCTCAAAGTCCAGTTTCTGATACATGCTAGGTTCAAAATCCATAACGAAAGCTTAGGAAAACTTAAACTAAAAGTCCAAATGTCCAAAAAGAGAGTTTCCAATTGTAAACACTTGTTTACGATTGAGTCTGATAGCTGGATCATAAACACCTGATCGTAAACCTGTTTCCGATAGAAACAAGTCGTAAACACTGATTCCGATTAAGTTGAATCGTAAACACGTTTCCGGCAGGAAAAAAATCATAAACTCGATTCCGGTCTTAAAAAATCGTAAACACTCAAAGCTTGAGTCTTGAAGTTGTAAACCCGAAATTTGCAATCGTAAACTGTCAAAAATCACTTCTTGAAGTCGTGAACACCTAATCGATGAAGAACACCAAGTCGTAAACACTCAAAAATGCCCAGAAAATAATCGTAGACCCAGAAAATAGCAGCAGTTCAGTCGCAAACTAGAAGAGCAGCTCCAAAACCTTCAAAAAATCGAACCTTTTCCAGAAAAAGCTTGAATCCAATACCGTGAGAACCTCGAATCAGTGATTCTTAGCTCTGATACCAATTGTTGGTCCGGGATCAACAATCGTTCACGATATCTTAATCTCGAACAAGTGCGGAAACCTTGTACGAGATCGATTCAAGAGAAAGAAGATAAAATAGACTTGATATGAGTAATAAATAACACAAAAAGATCAAATCTTGAATGAAGAACAATCAACTTTCTTGAGATTGAAGATTACGATCGTGAATACACAAAAGATGGCTGAAATCGTAAACCAACAACCAACTAAAACATAAACTAGGTGGGTTTATATACTACCCATTACAAAACCCTAAATCCAATCATAAACCCATTACAAAAGGCCGGCCCAGTAAGCCCAAATCGTAATCATGAGAAGCCCAAATCAAGTTAGCCCAATCTAATGTTCATGCCTCATAAAGTATAGCCCAGCATATAGAATCACTTAAAGATTACAAGAATACTCTCTAGTTTCTCTCTCTAGCTCACACACATAGAGAATACTCAAATGGAGACAAGTGCTAAGTTCTCTATACAAGACAACATCTTCATAGTGTGCGAGATACTGACCAACAAACCATCTAACTAACCATTGGTTCGCTGGCTCCGAACCAGTGGTTCGGACCATGGTTCGTTGACCTATAGACTCAACACAAAGCTCACTTTCTGCTACATCACACGAGACACTCTTACGCATAGGGTTATGCTCTAACGGACTCCCTTTTAATGTATTGTGTATCTGCTTCAAACATAACATCAATTTGATCTTCATGATGTATTAACTTCAAATCACTTCAAAATCTATAGTGTCTGATCTTTAGACTTGTTGAATTATATCTTCAACTTAAATTCTTGAACACTTATAGAGCTTGAATGAATAGAAAATATTATCATTAACTCCCCATTTTCATCATGCTTGAGTCACATCAACAAACAACCTGTAATTTCAGAATACAGAAGCACGGTATTCTCTTTGATTTTTCAAGATTAATTAAATCTTGGTACAAACTTCTCTATGAGAATCCATGATATAGTTTTGAAAATTTGATTTCATATCACTTGTCGATTAGTCGAAAACAAATAAGAAACAAAATCTTTTTGGCTTTCTGAAACTTTATATCAAAACACACCGAAAATCTTTTTGATTTTTCTAAGTTTATGTTAAAACACACCTATAATCTTATTAAACTTTTCAGATATAAAACAAAAATACAATGCAAATATGAAATACTAAATCACACTCAATTTTTGCCTTTTGCAAGAAATATCACAACTTGGGATCATATCGGTCATAACATGCTAAACTACACTTCAATTTCAATTACTTCAGCATATAAGCCAAGTCGATTGTTGATATAATTTTTCCATCTTAACTCTGGCTAAATCGTACTCATAACATCTGGATATGTTAAGGTATTGATTATTTTGCTTTGACCAGTGTACCCAACACTATCAGTCATACTCATATATGTTTTAGTATCATATTGTGATTTAACACATAGTGATTGTATCCATGATATAGCCAACTGTGTTCATTACAAAAAGAAATAAGAACGTTCAATCGTCTACCTTAAAGATCGATCTTTCGATACGTAGAAAAGGCCTCGGATTTTACAAAATAAGAAAATAAAATAAGTTGAAATTGTATAATTGAACAACAATCAGGTCGATACTTCCGTATACGCAGAGAAAGTCCGATGAATTATACAAAAAACCAAAGAAAATAAAAACAGAATCTTAAATGAAAAACTATCAGGTCGATACTCACCTATAGGTCCGGTCTTTTAAGAAAGTAAAGAAAATCAAACAAGTTTAAATCTTTGCAAAACGAACACATGTTTACACAGAGACTTCTCATTTTTCTTTTCACATATCTTTTCCATATCTTGAAATACGCATCAAGATATTTTCCACTTGGTTAAGCGTAGTATTTAATGTATATCACATCTGAATACTTTCTGATCTACCGAGCCTACCAAGCACATCGAACACTGAACTTATGATTTTTTTCATCTATTTTATCCATGAGCCAGACACGTAAGTCAATGTACCATCATTTCTCAATTATGTCGGATATGATTTCTCATTTTTTTCAATGTTTTTTGTATTTTTCATTGCTTTTCTCCCCCTTAAAATGAAAGCTCTAGTTTTGGATTTTTTATTTAACGAAAACACAAAGACACTTTTTATGGATTTTTAATTTTCTCCCCCTAAACTACATACGGAATATAAAAGAAAGAAATTGACCTTCCGACATGGATACCTTCAGTTTTAGCTTTCAGAAAAATTTCACTTTTGAATTTTGAATCATTAAATGTAAGTTAAGCAGCATACCCCTCCATCAGCAACTTTTTAATCACCGATAGGTCTTCTAGAAGTACCTGCACAATAGGTAAACACGGTAGTTTACAAATGACCTAAAGCGAATCGCTTCTGGTCGACCGGTGTCTTGGTTTCCTTTAGAAACCACCTTAGGTTTCTATTACTGTTTTGGTAAATCAGTATTTGATGAACCAGACACAGTAGATTGTGACGTACACCCTATAGTTGGAACATTTTGAAATTTAGGAATAAATCTTCCTTGATGTTTGAAAAATGTAGGATGAAAACCACCTTAGGTTTCCATTGTTGTTTTGGTAAATCGGTATTTGATGAATCAGTCATAGTAGATTATGACGTACACCCTAAAGTTGGAACAAATTTAGGAATAAATCTTCCTTGATGTTTGAAAAATGTAGGATGAAATTCATAAAATACTCTGCCATGTTCATCAATGAACCATTGTTTGTCAGATTTACCAACAAATGCAACTTTTCCCTTTCTTTGAGTAAAAGCAGTAGTAGAAGGACAATCTTGTGCCATTTGTCCCTTTTGGCGACAACTGTAACACGATCGATTGTTTATATTTTTCCTTTTTGGCCTCTGCAAAGCTTCACAAAAATTAACATCTCCAAAATGATCATAAAAAGAATCAAATACGTGATGCATGTGATCATGAACCCATTTTGAAGTTGGGCTTTTTGGAGTAGAATTTGATCCTCCAGAAGAAAGTTTAGCAGATTGATGTTGATTGTTTGTTTAACCAACATTCTTCATAAAAACTTCTACAACTTTTTGAGCATCTACATAATTAATTGGAAATTCTTTGTCTAAAAATATTTGTTCCAAACCCTTGAGTTTATAAAATCTCTCAGGTTGAACCTTTTTAGCCTTATTAACATCCTTCTTTACTTTTTGAAAATTCAGCTTCTTCATTTGTTGTTGGCACTGTTCTTTTTGATGATCAACTTTTTGTTTTGAAAAACCCACACCAAGATGTTTACCAAAAATCTTTTTACTTGAATCAAATGATTTATGTCCATTCTTCGAAAGGTGGGAAAATACAGCTTTCATTTATTTAACATCTTTCTGAGCATAGAAAATCGTCTCATCAATATCAGTGTGAGAAATGATCTTTTTAAATTGAATAGCTGTTTTCTCTTCTGTAGTAGACGAAGAACAAGACACAAACTTTTAAAACTTAGGAATTTCATATTTCTTCTCAGCTTTCTTTCTAGCCTTCTTTTTCTTTTGCTTCTTTAACACCGTCAGACTTCGAATAAAAAAAACTTGGAATAATCACATTCTTTAACTTTTTCCTTCACCACATTGACAGCTTCCTTGATTATAGCAGGGGGTGGAAGTGTCTTTTTGAACAATTTTTTAAAGATCTCATCTTTGCATAAGAAACTTGTGAAAGATTGCGAATTTGTGACATTGTTTAACAGACGATTTGCATCAATAACATGGATTTTCAGATCAGAAATCTATTGTTGCACTTCAAATAACTCTTTCTCTGTTTCAATCAACTTCTTGGCAACACGATTAGTTTCAGAATTCTGCAACCTCAGATTATCAATTTCATCAATAACTCTTTCTTAAGCTTGTCTTCATTCTTTTTCTGAATATCAGTGTTTTCATTTAACAATTTATTCTCTCGAATCAACTCTTTCTGATCTTCCAACAATTTATAGATTATCATTCTGATAACCAACTGCTCTAGCAGCAAGCTTATCAGATGTCTTGTTCAGCACATCAAGCTTTACCTTTGATTTTTTAAATATATCATCGAAGTCAGCTTCAGCTTTAAAAATGCGTGAGCATAGGATCGTCTATTCGATCTAGCTAATTTGGATACAAAACACGTAATTAAGAGTTGTTTTATTGATCAAATGAACAATTACAACTCAGAAACACTTAGAATAGAGACTCAGAGAAACACCATGGAAAACACACACTTAAGCACATATCTCACACCCTTTGTCCATGATTACAAAGCACAAACTCCTATATTTAGTCGACTGGCCGAACCTTAGGCGAACTGGAGGTTCGCCTGATCCGAACCTCAGGTTTGGACCAAGTTCGGCTGGCAGCAAACCTTTGTCTTGATCTTCATATTGTCTTGACTTGATACTTCACACGACGCACAGATTACGTATCAACAAACTCCCCCTCATCGTGTGCAGTATCTTTAACATCATCAAAACTGTATCTTCAATCAAACTACCCCTCAAGTGCAGAATCTGTTAATCCAATGAAATAAATCTTTGAACAAACTATTCCTCAACTTGATAGAAGCTTGATCTTGAATACTTGACGATGTCCGGTGTATCTCTGTCTCTATTAGCAGCTTCAAAAGACTTGAAGTTGTGATATCTTTCACTTTAGCAACCTGCTCAAATTGTAAACAACCTTGGTGCAAAACGTCTCTTAGAGAGTCTAAGATATGATTTTGAAAAACTTTTAGTTGTATCATATGTTGATCAAATGGAAAATAAAGCAGAAACAAAATCTTTTTCGCTTTTAAATAGTTTAGATCAAAACAAACCTAAAATCTTTTTGATTTTTCAAACTTATGCTAAAACACACCAAAAATCTTTTTGTACTTTTCTAAAATGATATGAAATTACAATATAGAATCAAACTCTATTTTTGGTATGAGAAAAATCACTATACGGGATCATATTGGTCATAACGCACTGAACTACAATTCAATTTCAATTAATTGAAGCATTTAAGTCATGCTGATTGCCGATATAATTTGTCCATTTTAAATTCAGACAAAATCATACTCATAACATCTGGATATGTTATAGTATTGATTAGATTTGCTTTGACCAGTGTATCCCACACTATCGGACATATTCAGACATTTTCTTTTTCTTGTGTGATTACTACTTTTTCTCATGTGATTACATTTGTGATTATCACATAACATAATATTTTCATGATATCAACAACTATGTTCCATGCAAAAAGAAATAAGAATGTTAAATCGTCTACCTTAAGGTCGATCTTTCGATACGCAGATAAGACCTCGGATTTAACAAAATAAGAAAAATAAAACAAGTTGAAATCGTATAAACCAACAACAATCGGGTTGGTACTCCCGTACACGCAGAGAAAGTCCAATGAGTGATACGAAAGACCAAAGAAAATAAAGCAGAACCTCAAACGAACAACAATCGGGTCGATCTTTTGATAAGCAAAGAAAGTCCGATCATTTGACAAAATAAAGAAAACCAAACAAGTTTAAATCTTTGGAAAATGAACACATGTATACACAGTGACTTCTCATTTTGTTTTCACACTTATTTTTCTTTTTGTCATGAAATACGCTTCAAGATGATATCCACATCGTTAAGCATTAGTATTTAGTGTATATCACATCTGAATACTTTCTGATTTGTCGATTCTACCAAGCATATCAAACAACGATCTTATGGCTCTTTCATCTACTCAATCCATGAGTCAGATACGTAAGCCAATGTACCATCATTTTCCAATGATCAATTTTCAAAATTTTATATATTTTGTATGTATTCATCTTCTTCCCATAACATGCATTTTCAAAATTTCTCCCCCTTACATGCAATTCTCCTCCTTAAAATGAAAAAATCTATTTTTGGATTTTTCATTTTACAAAATCAACAGAACACTATTTTTGGTGTTTCATTTTCTTTTGAAAACATAAAGAAAGAAAAATTGATCAACCAACACGGATACCTTACATTGTAAAGTTTCAGAAAACTTGCATATTAGTAAGATATAGCATGAAATTTACGTTAAGCAGAATACTCCTCTATCAACAACTTTGCAATCGTCAATAGGTCTTCTAGAAGTACCTGCACACTGGTCAAACTGATTAGTTCATAAATGACCCAAAGCGAAGTGCTTCTGGTCGACTAGTGTCCTGATTTTGCTTTGAAACCACCTTAGGTTTCCATTGTTGTTGTTGTTTTGGTAATTCAGTTTTTGATAAGTTTATCATAGGTGACTGTGATAAAGAACCTACATTTTGAATCTTTTGAAAAATAGGAACAAAATGTTTTTGTTTTAGAAAGAATGTACGCTCAAATTCATCAAAAACTCTGCCTTGTTCATCAAAGAACTTTGGCTTGGCAGGTTTACCAAAAGCTGGAATCTTTTGAGACTTATACTCTGAATCAACAGGAATTGGTCAATCTTTTGTCATATGCCCTCTTCGGCGGAAAATATAGCATAAACGATCAGCTTTATCCCACTTTTTAGATGCCTACATACTATTAGAAACATGAATATCTCTAAAAATGATCAAAAGACGATCATATACCTGATGTCTGTGATCATGAACCCATTTGGAAGTTGAGCTTTTAGAATTAGAACCATCAGAAGACAACTTTGCATGTTGATTCTCCTTGATCTTGGAAACACCTTCCTTCACAAAAACTTCATAAATCTTCTGAACATCCACGTAGTGAAGTGGAAACTCTTTATTAGAAAAAATTTGCTCCGAACCCTTGAGTTTGTAAAACCTTTCGGGTTGAACCTTCTCAGCCTTGAAGACCTCCTTCTTCACTTGCTTTAGCTTGATTTTCTTCAAATTTTGTGGTTTTGAAGCTGGAACCGCCTCAGCTTGAACATTCAGTGCTTGAAAACCTAATCCAACATTCTTACCAGAAATCTTTTCCTCGGAACTTGAATGCTGATGTCCATTCTTTGCCAACCTTGAATACTCAGCTTTGACTTCAATAATATTTTTCTGCTCATAGAAAATCGTCTCATCAAATTCAGGTTGAGAACAAATTTTCTCACTTGAAGTAGCCGACTTCTCGTTTTCTGTTGAAGATTAACCAGAAAGAAACTATGGAGCTGGAGGAATATCATATTTCTTTCCCTTCTTCTTTTTAGCTTTCTTGGTTTTCTTCTTCTTCACAAGCTTCTCTTCTTCTGAAGTTAATGATGAAAACTTTGAATAATCATATTCTTCAACCTTTTCTTGAACCTCTTTGACCGCTTCTTTGATATTAGCTGGGGGTGATGCGGTTTTGTCAAACATCTTTTCAAAATTAGCATCATTCGCTAAAAAGCTTGTGAACAATTGCGAATTTGACACATTATTCAGCAACCGATTAGCATCAATTACTTAAATTCTATTACACTGATCGTATATAGTGTAGTTGTATATTTTCATTTCCTAAGTTTATTTTTTTAGCCACGCACACATTGCCTTAGGTTAAACTAAAAAAAAAAGACTCTTTAGAAAACTAGTCAATGGTGGCCCTCCATGGATTCACCTATATAAGCCGCGACTAAAGTGGCAAAAATAAGAGCTTGAATACTACTTTTAAATAATCCAAGGAACATGATGTGGATAGGAACCACTGAAGGTACTAAAGAAACAAGAACAACAACTACTAATTCATCAGCTAATATATTTCCGAAAATTCGAAAACTAAGTGATAGGGGCTTTGTAAAATCTTCTAAGATGTTAATAGGTAAAAGAATTGGAGTTGGTTGAATATATTTCCCGAAATAACCTAATCCTTTTTTGGTAAGACCCGCATAGAAATATGCCACTGACGTGAGTAAAACCAAAGCAACAGTAGTATTTATATCATTCGTGGGTGCGGCTAACTCCCCATGAGGTAATTGTATGATTTTCCAAGGTAAAAGGGCGCCTGACCAATTAGAAACAAAAATAAAATTTTAAATCGGAAATTTTTTGTTGAGCTTCAGCTAACTCCTTCTGGGTAGTTATCAATCGCTTTGCAATCTTATGGGTTTCAAATTTTTGTAATCGAAGATTATCAAGCCCATTAAACAATTCCTTCTTCAATTTATCCTCATTTCGTTTTTGAATTTCCAGATTCGCAGTGTGAAATTTATTGACACTAACCAACTCTCGTTTTTCATCCAAAAACTTTTCCATGTCAACTTGATAAGCTTCAATTTTAGCAACATACTCTTCAGAATTTTTTGTAAGCAAATCAAGCTTGATTTTTGATTTGTCAAACAGATTTTGAATATCATTAGCAGCATCGTCTGCTTCATCCTTCCATTTCTTAACTTCTCGAAGCAAATCATTCTTTTCTTCACTCAATTTTGCATTTTTTGCTTCAGCATCCGTCTTATTTTGTTTAGAAATTTCCAAAACCTCATTCAGCAACTTGACCTCTTTTATCAAAGACGCATTTTGTAACTCTAAATCCTTTTCATTTTTCTTTGAAAATTCTAAATCTGCTTTAACCAAATGAATTTCAGCAGTGAGTATTCTGACTTCTTCCATCAAAGATTCATTTTCTTTCATCAAACCTTCAATTTTGGATTCAAACTTTTCAGTTTCAGCAGCTTCGTACGAACTAGAATCAGAATAATATTCATCTCGCTCATGCGTGACAATCAAAGCAGATATATCAAAATGTTTGGCCCAATCACATACACCTTCATTCTAAACCGTTAAGCTGTCTTGTTTGAATTACCTGATCATGGTTGAGAACCAGTATTAGATGTAAAACCAAGTTTTTTAACATGTTCCTACTGACATTCTCTAGCAAAATGTCCAAGCTTGGAACACTTATAACATTTCAACTTAGATTTGTCAAAACCCAATTTCCCATTAAAATCAGAAGTAGTTCTTCCATGTCTCTTGAAAAACCTTTTTGATCTTTGACCTAGCATAGCATATTGCCAAGATAAATCTAATTTATTTAATTGATCATCATGAAGTTCATCAAGATCATCTGTAGTTATTTTTGCATCAGCAACATTTTTGATAACCAATCCAAAAGATGAAGAGATTAAAGCAGCAATTATTCTAGCACAATCATGCGTTGTTTCAGCAGAAAAAGCATTATGATTTGTGAAACCTAGAATGGTAAAGTTGCAACCATTTGAAGAATCAGAAGTTCCAGAAATTCCAGATATAAAAGCAGTACTTGGTGCAGAACTAAGATTTGGTTTTTCTTTAGCATTCAGACTTGCAGCATTTTCACCATGATATAACTCTGGATTTTGCAATTTAGCAGTTGATTTCTTCGAATTCAGCATTTCCATTTCTTGAGCATGAAGTTTACCAGTTAACTTGTGAAATGTTAATGTAGAGAACTCCTTATCAGGTATAAGAAACAAAACATAATTGTCCCATTTTTCTAGCAAAGCCTCTATTATCTTTTCTTTCATTTCTTCATCAGTCTTCTCAATTCCAACAATCTTTATCTCACTAATAAGATGTGAAAATATTGAAACAAGAGCCGTGATGTTTTCATTTTTATAACGTTGAAAGTTATCAAACTCTTTACTTAACAACTTCTTCCGACTTTTCTTGTATTGATCGTTCCCTTCACACCTTATTGATAAAGTATCCCATAATTGTTTTGATTTCTTGCAAGTACTAAATTGATGTAACAACTCAGTGGGTAATGCCATCGTAAGATAACCAAACACTTTTTGTTCAAGCTCATATAGTTTTCTTTCAGCAATATCAAAGGTATGAACTTCTTTGAAATCTCCTTGATCAGTTGGATGTTGGTAAAGCTTCTTAACCGGAATCCAAAAGTCGATATCATCCGTGCTTATGTAAGCAGAAAATCATTGTTTCCAATTTTGATAATCATGCAACTTCAACAACTTGGGAACTTTCTGACTTGTTCCAATTTCGTTGTCAAAATTCAACATGGTTTGCATTGCAGTTTGCATACCAGCAAAAGCTTGAAAATCCGAAATCTTTCAAAGTTTAACTTCTGATCAGCCGAACTCTATAGGAACTCAAAAACCTTATCCGAATCTGATCCAAACTATACCCGAACCGAGTTTCTTATCCGAACCTGATCCGAACACAAGCTGAACAAAGAATAAGAGCCGAACCTTATCCGAACACACCTTCTGACCCGAACCTTAAACGAACTTTAGACGAACTTGAACTTCGGACAGACGAACCCTAACCAAACCTAGAGTTCGAACGACGGTTATTTTGAACAGAAAAACACTTCAGCCGAACCTGACCATTTTTTCACTCAAAATTTCCAAATTTGGACAGTTTTGAATGAGATTCGCAACAGTTGATCAGAACAAATGATGAAGAATGATTTAGGAATGAAGTTTTCACGAAATACACGACCGAAATGATCTAAAACTCATTAACCACCCAAAAATCACCAAAACAACACAATTTGTTTCAAAAAATCTGAAAATAGTAACCACGGATCAGTAGAATGAACCAGATAGCTCTGATACCACTTGAAAATGCGTGAGCATCAGATCGTCTACTCGATCTTGCTAATTCGGTTACAAAACACGTAATTAAGAGTTGTGTTATTGATCAAATGAACGATTACAACTCAGAAACACTTAGAACAAAGACTCAGAGAAACACCGTGGAAAACACACACTTAAGCACAAATGTCACACCCGCTGTCCTTGATTACAAAGCACAAACTCTTATTTATAGTCGACTGGCCGAACCTCAGGTGAATTGGAGGTTCGCCTGATCCGAACCTCAGGTTCAGACTAAGTTCGGCTGAAAGCAAACCTGTGTCTTTATCTTAATTTTTCTTGACTTGATACTTCACACGACACATAGATTACGTATCAACAAGCTTCTTTTGCTTCACCTTTCCATTTCTCAACTTCTTTTATTAATTCATCATTCACTGCAGAGAACTTTACAAATTTCTTTTCAATTCTTCAGTAACAATATGAAATTTCAATTCTTTGTCAGTAGTTTCAACTTGAAAATTTTTAAACTTCTCATTTTGAGATGATTTTTCTTGAAGCAACTCTTCCAACTTAGTCTTACATTCTGCTACTTCATCTGTCTTGCTTTTGATTTCAACAGTCAATAACTCATTTTCTTTAGTCAAACCTTGAATCCTTTTATCCTTTTGTGAACAAAATTCACAAATAGATTCAGAATCACTATGTTCAATTGTTAGAACACAATGTAAATGTAACGAAAAACAGTCAAGTATTAGAAGAAAAGAAAAGATATATCCTCAAAAGAGAAAGGATATGAAAATTTGTACGATTTACATATTTCTGTATTCGTACAGAACTACTCTGGAATTTCCGAAGTAGTTCTGTACAGACCAGATTCTACATAAATCCTCATTTCTGTAGAAGGCTTCTAAGGGTGGGCGGTGTGGGGGATAAATTTTTTAGGATAAGTAAAATGGGATAAGTTTTTTGGCCAATAGGAGAGTGACACCAGGAGAGAGAAAAAAGTATATGTCTTTTGTGTTTTTTGAATGGTATGGGTGGGATAAGTTGGATAGTTTTTATTTATTTATTTATTTTTATTTTAATTTTTATATATTATATTTAAAGGAAAACATTATATTTCATAAAACATAAAACTAAATTTTTCAATAAAAATAAAAAACTTACATAGAATTAAAAAAAAACCACTTTCACAAATTTTAAAACCAAATCTAAAAATCACATTCCCAATTATGCAAAGCTGCGATTCGACGTTTCTCGGTGAGAAGGGTCGGTAGTAAGCTCGTAGGGACGTTCTCGGTCGGTCTTAAAAATATTTTGAAGATCGCGAGCTCGTTTTTCGTTTTCCATCGTTTCTTTCACCGCCGCGTACATCATCGCCTTTCTCTCGGCGGTTTTTTCTCGAATCGCCGCCTTCGCCTCTTTTTCTTTCTCCCATTTGCTTTCAAACATATTCATCAACTCCAAAGCATTTGAGGACCCATCCTTCGACGATTCACCCGACTTCGTTCTAGATTTTCGTTGTGGAAGTGGAGGCGTTGAGTCCTCGTTTAAGTCGGGCAACCAGCTTGGCAATTGGGTAGAGTCGACTTCGTTTGACGTTGTGTACTCACCCGAGACCGAGGTCTTTGTCCTCTTGGGCTCACTAACCCCACCAACCTTCCTCCTCGGAGCCTTCCACTTTGGGTGATCTTTTACAACTTCCCAAGCCGAAACATGAGTAAAACCTTTCTTTTCATAGATCTTTTCGTACTCGGTATTAGCCAACTTCCAAACATCAAGATCCCCCGCACCACTAGCCCTTGCATGTTCCTAAAAATTATATAAAAGAAACAAGTTAAAATAATAAAAATTAAAAAAAAATAACTATTAAAAATAAAAACTTACAAATTGAGCAGTGAGACCTCCAAAGTTCATCAACTTCTTGTTCAAATTCTTCAATTTTGTGGTAATTTGATGAACGTTTCGATTTGTTTCGCGACCAATTAAACCGTTAAAATGGTCCACAACACTTTGCCAAAAAGATGAAAACCTTTGTTGGTCACCAACTTTTTTGTCTTCGGTGACGTGAATGTAAGCTTGTGCCAAATACTTCTCTTCGTCGGTAGTCCATGGAGTTCGATCCGCCTTTGTTGTCGACTTCTTCTTGTTTTTTCTAGCTTGCGTCCGACGAGCCGGTGGTTCTTCCTCCATCTCTTCTTCTTCTTCTTCCTCTTCTACTTCTTCTTCAATCTCAACATGTTGTTCCTCTTCTACTTCTTCTTCATCTACTTCAATCTCCTCGTCCATCCCTTCGCTATCACTAGCTTCGTCGACAAGACGACGGGGTTCTCGGAATTGAGTATTTTGATATGATTGTTGGGCCGATGAAGCGTATTGTTGGAAGTAGTCGGGATGTCCGAATCGTAGTAGATCATTAAAAGATTGTTGTTGTGGTGGTTGTGATGGGTAATAAACGGGTTGGGGTTGAGAAATTATAGGTGGAGAAGGTACGTAGAAAGGTTGTTGGTTTCGGTTTGTCGAACTTTGTCCGGTATCGACCGGACTTTGGGTCGAAATTTCTTCGGGGCGGATGTGGAGGCATTCTTTTTCCTAGGATCCATTGGTTTTGGGTTAGAAAAGTAGAAGAGAAATGAAATGTGGTGTAAAAAGTTTAAAGTTTTTGGGGTTTATATAGGTGGAAAACTTGTAAAAAAAACAAAAAAAAAATATATGCTACTAGCCGTTGGCTAGTAGCCAACGTTCGAAAAATAACGGGCAAAAAAAGCCCAACGTTCGAAAATACTCCTCGGCAATACTCGGCAAGTAGTTGCCGTTTTTTGACTTTTTTTTGCCGAAATCCACCTTGCCGAATGCAAGGGTATGGTTGCCAAATTGTTGCCGAAAATCACCCTATGCCGAAACCCCTTTGCCGAAAAAAATACACCCCATACCACCCACCCTAATGGGAAGCATTAATAGTCTTCAAAGACGAGTACTAAAGTAGTTTTGGACTATTAGAAGATAAAGTTTATGAGAAGAACAATTCTGCCTTTGTGTGAATAACAAGTAAAAGTGAATACCAACTTGGCATTAAACACGAAAGTAGTTGAAGACATTTGAAAAGTGATAAACTGAATATCCTTAATTTATCTCTATATACTCTGATACACTCCAAATTCAACCGTCCTCAACAACATTATTCGCTTGCAACTTGCTACTACTTCCTATAAAGAGCAAGCGGACTTCACCAAAGAAGGTAAGACAACAAGTACACAATTCACAAGCTTCTCAAAGCAATTACAGCTTACTTCCATAGAAAAGTTATTTCTGTTGATATATTGTTATACTATATACTCGTGTAAACCATTATTTACATTTGAGATATTAAAAAAAAACCCTTTATATGAATTGTTGTCTTCCAATTTGATTTACTTTATGCAACTTGTTCATCTTATTTAAATTAAATTGTACCAGTATTGTTAAAGAGCCCCTCACGGGACCCAACAATTGGTATCAGAGCAGATTGAATAACTAATATTCAAAGATCTTGCTCTTTAACATCTTTTCTTTAACATTCCCTCAAAAATGTCTTCAAGCTGGAATAATGGGAAATCACTTGGCTCATTAGCAAACCCCCTATGCTTGCTAGGGAGGATTATCCACGGTGGAAAATCAGAATTACCAACTTCCTAAAAGAAGTTGATAGTTCCCTGTTGGATTGCATAGCCAAAGGACCCCATTGTCCCACAGTCAACATTCCTGAGATAAAGGAAACTGAAACCTCATCCGGTGTTCCTGCTCACACCATACCCAAAGATAGAAAATGGAGCGAGGAGGACAAGACCAAAGAAATAAATGAGGACATAGCCAAGATAGTTCTCATTATGGCTCTTCCCTATGAGATATTGTGGCGACCCTAAAACTTTTGCTTTCTTTCCCCAGCAACGACGACAGCTGATGCTGCGAACGCTACAACGCAAGAATAATTTTCGGGACGAAAATTCCAATTACAAGGGGATGATGTGACATCCGAGAATTTCAAGGTTTACTTCCGTTAGACAATTCCGTTAGTTACGTTATAAGTGTTAACTTAGTAACTAATGCTTAACTAGGCCGAATACGTCCACATCCTTTGGTTGATCACCAAACCCGCCCATATGTGCTATGTGTTCATTTATTTATTGTTGTCATTATGTGCAATGTGATTTAAACGCATGATTTAATATTATGAATAGCATGACAAATTGTAAATCCTTGATTTTGTGAAAATTGTCTAAGCTGTGCAGCCAACGAAACTAACGGGCGAAACTATAGTGTCGCCCGGTAGCCAGCTGAGCTATTCGATAACACGTGATCAGAGCTAGTTTTGCCTGGCCAGCGAAACTGCCAGCGAAACTAGCCTCTGATATAAATAATCTTAATAAACCCTAGTTCTCCCATTTGCCTCATTTCATACAAAACACACACACACTCCATTTTTCTCCTGGAAATCTGGTCAGTCGAGATTCACACCGAGCCATCGAGATCTCAGCCCCGAACCATCATCCACCAAGCTTGGAGATCGAACCGTGAGTCCCAAAACCACCATTTTTATGTTTTCTATGTGTTTTACTTGAAAAGCATGACCAAACCTCCATGAAATCACTTGATCTTCTGATATGTTGCTTAGGATTGCTAGATCTGCTATAAAGTCAGTAACTTTACGTGTGAAATCCATCCATGTTGAAAATTTATGCTAGATTAGGCCATTTTAGGTTAAAATGTGTTTTTGGTGATTTGATGGTGAAAATGCATGTTTAAAGTGTTAAAGCTTACTGATTTATGTTGGTAAATGGTTATGTATGCTAGATAATGAATTGCATGTAATATGGAAGCTGTTAGATTGATTTTTAGGCTGATTTGTGTGTTTTTCGCGACCAGCGAAACTGCCATGTTCTCTGGGCGAAACTGTCCAGCGAAATTATGCATATCTTCAACCAGCGACACTATGGAGCGAAACTGTAGTGTCGCCGGGTAAACCAACCAGACCAGCTCGAGCGAATCTACCGAGCGAAATTCCCTGAACGAAAGTTCAAACCAGTTTCGGGCGAAACTAGGCTAGCGAAACTGTGCCAACAGTTTCGAGCGAAACTAGCCTAGCGAAATTGTGTCATCGGGTATTGCCTAGCGAAAGTGCTGCCCGTGCACACAGCGAAACTGCCTAGCGAAACTGCTAGCGAAACTGAGACCAGAATCCAAACTTGTACAATTTTCTTGAATGTTATGCCATGACTTACATGATTATGCCATGATGATACATGCTTTGATTTCTGATGTATATGAACCCTTGTCCATGATCAACCATCGGTGTCGTGTGTCTGTATGTCGAGTCATAGTTCCAACGTGCTATGTTATGGGCCATAGTGACGTTAAGTAAAGATTAGACACAAAACTAATACTTAAGACCTAAACGTGTTCATAGGTCTTCGTTAAGCAAAACTTGGATTATATAACAAGCGTAGCAGTGCAACCAAAGGTGAGTGTCACTAACCCGATTACCGTGAACCCGTTTGGGTCACACCGAATACCTAAAAGTAAAACAATGCTGACAACTCGAGAGTGCTAGGCACCTCCCTGATAAACTTGAAAACTTGGAGTGCTCGGCACCCACTTGATGAACTTGAAGTGCTTTATGGGAAGCACTTGCGAATTACCAAAACAACGATTTCTAAAACGAAACTGAAAACACTTTTGAGATTCATGAGAATCCGGTAAACCGTTTTAATATGGCTAGTGTAGGTTAAAGTCTAAACCACATGATATCACATGATTTCTAAGGATGCCTTGAAAACTTAAAAGTCCTCAACTAATTGTACCATTAATTGTAAAGCGAGGGGATGTTGGGTAGATCTACTGGAGTTTGACAAACTCCGCCCCGTGGCACGGGGAGTGCACGGAGGTACAATATCAGCCTATCTGACCGTGGTCCCGAGAGGACACGGGGGAGGCAAAACCGCGATGACGTAGGTCCGCAGTACTGATGGCACGGCCACTACAATAATTTATGGTCAGCTTTGGTACAAACTTCCTTAGTGCATGGAACAACGGATTAGCTACCCGCGATATCGGTTGAACACTTTAACTATACAAGACTAGTACATACCCGATAACGTAGTTTACGGACAATACTTTTACTAAATCACCATAATATGATTTTGATTATCACAAGCATTGCTTTTCACAAATAAATTGTACGTAAGAATACGTTTACACGATTATGATTTATGAGACCGGGCCGCTGCATGACAAGCCCACTGTGAACTCACCAACCGTTAGGTTAACACTTGCGTGGTTTAAACTTTTGCAGATCGCTAAGGAGTATCTGCTGGAGGTTGGCATGGCACTTGAAGATTTCCTATTTTAAACTTAAACTTGGGGATTTAATAACAAATCATGTTTTGTAATTTAAAGCACGTGGTTAGTGCTAAGATGCTTATGTTTATTTTCCGCTGCGTACTATTAAACTGTTTTATTTATTAATGTTTGGACTTTACTCTGATTCGTTTAGTATTTGTAACTAATGGTTGTGGTCCTGGTCTAGACGCACCCCTTAACGGCATAAACTCCGTTAGTGGTTGAATTTGGGGGTGTGACAGATTGGTATCAGAGCCATAAGTTGCAGAGAACTGGAATCATTTTGAAAAACGATTTGGAAACTGCAACTTGAAACCTTAGTTACAAACAAATAAACAAATTCCCAAAGACAAAAATTTTTACGTGCCAACCTGGGATACTCGCTCTGCTGTGTAAGTAAAAGCTTAGTACGTATGTATATATATCTATATATATATAAATATATATATATAGACCGTGTCTAGGAAGTCTAACGGAAAACCTTAGGAAAATTTTCACACACGAATACGAAACGCGAACGCTAATGCGCGCACTACGCCGGGGGAAAAGCGACAACGAAACGATGCTACACGCTACGTCCTGGTTTCTACTACAATGACTACGCCGACGGTGACTTTTATGGGGAAGCCGACTTTCGACGATAGCTACCTACGACGTTCTCCGACGTCGCCTCGATTATGCACAAAATTTTCTGGACTAATAGTGGGATAACGGGAAATGGATAATATACATATTATGGGATATGTATAAAGTATAATTGTGACTGAACACTGGCTACTTTAACTGTTCAGCAAGATGTCTGGAAGAGGACACGGAAGGAACAACATCAACATGACGCCTGCTCAATTGCAAGCCATGATCAACGAGCATGTGCAAGCCGCGGTGGCAGCCGTCCAAGCTGCATATGCCGCTCAGGGTAACTATTATGCCGGTTAAGGCACAAAGCGAATTATATTTGACCTGTTTAAATTTGAAACCCGAACTATTTATGCATCAGGAAACCACCACTGCACGTTTAAGTCCTTCATGGACTGCAAGCCACTAACATTTTCCGGCGAAGAAGGAGCGGTAGGACTCCTCAGGTGGATCGAGAAGTCTGAAAAGGTTTTCTCCATGTGTAATTGCCCGGCTGAAAGCAAGGTGAAGTTTGCTACTGGTACCTTTGAGGGAGCTGCTCTCTCCTGGTGGAATGCTGAAATCCAGATGATTGGGATTGATGCGGCTAACAACATGCAATGGGAAGCATTTAAGGAACTGATCATGGATGAGTACTGTCCCCGTGACCAAGTGAAGAAGTTAGAAGGCGAATTCTTGAACCTGAAGATGGTTGGGTCTGAAGTTGAGAAATATACTGCGCGTTACCATGAGTACGCGGTCCTGTGCCCCACAATGGTTGATGCTGAGTTCAAACGCATTGAGCGTTATCTGGAAGGCCTCGCGCCTCAAATCAAGGGATTAGTTACTGCCAGCAACCCCGCCACCGTGCAGCAAGCCATTCGTTTGGCTCACAAGCTTACTGATCAGGAGGTCGAGAAGGGTACTCTACCTGCGAAAGCCACTGAGAAGACTGCCCTAGTGGCAAGAGAAAAGCGGATGATGAAGCTCCTGAAAACTCGATGAACAATCAGAGTGTTGGTAACAGCACTGGGAGATCTTATAACTCTCAAGGTCAAAGTAAGAGGTCTGGAAACAACAGTGGTAACAACCGCCAGGGCGGTAATGGGCAAGGCAACTACAGGGGTAACCTGCCTCTATGCAATAAGTGCGGAAAGCATCATGCTGGTCTTTGTAGGAAGAATTTGAGCTGCGAGAGGTGTGGCAAGGGAAGCCACGAAGCAAAAGACTGTTGGGAAATTTTGCCCGAGCAACAAAACCGCCCCAGGAGGAACAACAACAATCATGGAAACAACAACTATGGGAACAATCGGGGCAATGGGAACAACAACGGTCAGAACCAGAACAATAACAATGGTGGAGCCCGAGGCTGTTTTGAATGTGGTGCCCAAGGCCACATTAAGAGGGACTGCCCACAGCTGAGAAGACAGGGTAATGGTAATCAGGGAAACAACGGTGGGAATGGTAATGGTGGAGGTAATGGTAACGGGAATGGCAACGGGAATGGTGGAAATGGTAGAGGTCGAGCTTTGTCATGGGTCAGGGTGAAGCTCGCAATGATGCCAACGTGATTAACGGTAAATTCATCCTTAATGGTTTCTTTGCTATTGTATTGTTTGATTCTGGTGCTGAGAAAAGTTTTATTTCCACAAAATTTGCTAAATTGATTAATGCTAAACCAATTGCCCTAAACGCTAAGTATGTGGTAGAGCTAGCTAATGGTAAACTTCATGATACGACACAGATAGTTAAGGACTGTAAGTTAGAACTAGCTGGCCATACGTTAGGAATCGACCTTATGCCTTTCCCGATTGGTAGTTTTGATGTTATAGTAGGAATGGACTGGTTATCTGAAAATCGAGCTGAAATCTTATGCCAAGAAAAAGTGGTTCGTATTCCACTCAAGGACGACGAAGTGTTAACGGTCCAAGGTGAAAAAGGTGGAAAAGTGACCGGTATTATTTCGTTTCTCAAAGCTCAAAAGTGCCTTCGTAAAGGTCACTTCGCGATTCTCGCAAACGTCACCGATTCGACACTTCCCGAGCGCAAAATCGACGACTACCCGATAGTCCGCGACTTCCAAGATGTATTTCCTGAAGATCTGCCTGGTTTGCCTCCATTTCGACAAGTAGAGTTTGGGATCGACTTAGTTCCTGGAGCATCTCCGATTGCACGCGCACCTTACCGTTTGGCGGTAAGCGAACTCAACGAACTCTCCTCTCAACTTTAAGAGCTACTCGACAAAGGATTTATCCGTCCAAGTTCGTCTCCGTGGGGAGCACCGGTTTTGTTTGTTAAGAAGAAGGATGGAACGTTCCGAATGTGCATTGACTACCGAGAGCTTAACGAGGTTACAATCAAGAATCGGTATCCACTTCCTCGAATCGACGATCTCTTCGACCAGCTTCAAGGTTCGAGCTACTTTTCAAAGATTGATCTACGGTCTGGATATCACCAACTTCGCGTTCGTGATGAAGATGTCCCCAAGACTGCTTTCAGAACTCGCTATGGTCATTACGAGTTTTTGGTTATGCCGTTTGGGCTAACTAATGCGCCTGCTGTATTCATGGATCTGATGAATCGAGTGTGCAAGCCGTACCTCGATAAGTTTGTGATAGTTTTCATCGATGATATTTTGATCTACTCCAAGACAAAGGAGGAACACGAGGAGCATTTACGACTTATCTTGGAATTGCTCCGCAAGGAACAGCTTTACGCCAAGTTTTCGAAATGCGATTTTTGGATTCGCGAAGTCCAGTTTCTTGGACACATTGTTGATCAGAACGGAATTCATGTCGACCCAGCAAAAGTGGAAGCTATCAAGAATTGGCCTACTCCGAGAGCGCCGACCGAAATCCGACAATTTTTGGGACTTGCCGGATATTACCGAAGGTTCGTTAAGGGTTACTCGCAGTTGGCTCAACCCTTAACAGCTTTAACGCACAAAGGAGTGCAATATAGATGGGGTGAAAAAGAAGAACGCGCATTTCAAACTCTTAAAGATATGTTATGTTCAGCTCCAATTCTCGCGTTACCCGATGGGATTGACGACTTTGTGGTTTACTGTGATGCATCTATTCAAGGACTCGGTTGCGTGTTGATGCAACGGGATAAAGTGATTGCCTATGGGTCCAGGCAACTGAAGGACACTGAAAAGGATTATACAACGCATGATTTGGAATTGGGAGCCGTTATTCATGCACTCAAGATTTGGAGACATTACCTCTATGGAACAAAGTGCACGATATTTACCGACCACAAGAGCTTACAACACATCTTTAATCAGAAGGATCTTAACATGCGACAACGACGATGGGTCGAGCTGCTGAATGACTATGACTTAGCAATTAAGTATCACCCGGGAAAAGCCAATGTTGTGGCTGATGCACTAAGTCGAAAGGAGTACGAAAAGCCTCGACGGGTACGAGCGCTGCAACTTACCATCCACACGGGATTGCCGGATCGGATCCGCGATGCCCAACGAGAAGCCTTGAAAGAAGAAAACTTCGCAGCTGAAGCACTGCGAGGGGTAGATGGTAACTCTGAAATTAAGTCCGACGGACTCAGGTATTATAATGATAGAATTTGGGTTCCTTTACTTGGAAATCTTCGTGAGCTCGTGATGGACGAGGCTCACAAGTCAAGATATTCGGTGCACCCTGGATCGGAAAAGATGTACCAGGATTTAAAGGGCTTGTATTGGTGGCCGAATATGAAAGCCGACATCGCGCGATATGTGGCTAAGTGTTTAACGTGCTCAAGAGTGAAGATTGAGTACCAAAAGCCTTCAGGGCTATTGCAACAACCAAAGATCCCAGAATGAAAATGGGAGGATATCTCCATGGATTTTGTAACGGGATTACCTCATCGATCAAATCGACCGGATGCGATTTGGGTTATCATTGATCGATTAACCAAATCTGCACATTTTATCCCGATGAAAGAAAGTGACAACATGGATAAGTTAACAAAGCTGTACATTGACCGAATTGTGGCACGTCATGGAGTGCCTAAGACTATTATTTCCGATCGAGATCCTCGATTTACTTCTCGACTATGGCAATCTATGCAGGAAGCATTGGGAACCAGACTGGATATGAGCACAGCCTATCACCCGCAGACCGATGGTCAGACGGAACGAACTATTCAGACTTTAGAAGATATGCTCCGAGCTTGCGTTCTCGACTTTGGTAAAGACTGGGAGGCTCATCTTCCGTTGGTGGAGTTCTCCTACAACAACAGTTATCATTCAAGTATCAGTGCTGCACCTTTTGAAGCTCTTTACGGCAGAAAATATAGATCGCCCGTGTGTTGGGCCGAAACAGGTGAGAAAGGACTCACTGGACAAAAATCATTCGTGATACGACTGAACGGATCATTCAAATCAGAAAGCGGATAGCCGCAGCGCGTGACAGACAAAAGAGCTATGCCGACAAACGCCGTAAACCTTTGAAGTTCGAGGTAGGCGACAAAGTGTTATTAAAGGTATCTCCCTGGAAAGGTGTGATACGCTTCGGAAAGCGCGGAAAGTTAAATCCTCGCTACGTCGGTCCTTTTGAAATCATTGGGGAAGTAGGCCCGGTGGCCTACCGATTACAACTCCCTGCAGAACTCGATGGAGTTCACAACGTGTTTCACGTTTCGAACCTAAAGAAATGTCTGGCTGAAGACGTCGAAATAATTCCTTTGGAGGAATTGGAAATTGATGAACACTTGAGATTCATTGAGCAACCAGTAGAAATCATGGGACGCGAGGAGAAAGCCCTCAAACGTAGCAAGATTCCGATCGTCAAGGTTCGATGGAACTCAAAACGTGGACCAGAATATACTTGGGAACGAGAGGATCAGATGAAGAAGAAGTATCCTCACTTGTTCGAGCACACGTCCACGGAAACTCAAGGTATGATTTAATTTTGGGGACCAAAATTCCTTTAACAAGAGGAGGATGTGGCGACCCTAAAACTTTTGCTTTCTTTCCCCAGCAACGACGACAGCTGATGCTGCGAACGCTACAACGCAAGAATAATTTTCGAGACGAAAATTCCAATTACAAGGGGATGATGTGACATCCGAGAATTTCAAGGTTTACTTCCGTTAGACAATTCCGTTAGTTACGTTATAAGTGTTAACTTAGTAACTAATGCTTAACTAGGCCGAATACGTCCACATCCTTTGGTTGATCACCAAACCCGCCCATATGTGCTATGTGTTCATTTATTTATTGTTGTCATTATGTGCAATGTGATTTAAACGCATGATTTAATTTTATGAATAGCATGACAAATTGTAAATCCTTGATTTTGTGAAAATTGTCTAAACTGTGCAGCCAACGAAACTAACGGGCGAAACTATAGTGTCGCCCGGTAGCCAGCTGAGCTATTCGATAACACGTGATCAGAGCTAGTTTCGCCTGGCCAGCGAAACTGCCAGCGAAACTAGCCTCTGATATAAATAATCTTAATAAACCCTAGTTCTCCCATTTGCCTCATTTCATACAAAACACACACACACTCCATTTTTCTCCTGGAAATCTGGTCAGTCGAGATTCACACCGAGCCATCGAGATCTCAGCCCCGAACCATCATCCACCAAGCTTGGAGATCGAACCGTGAGTCCCAAAACCACCATTTTTATGTTTTCTATGTGTTTTACTTGAAAAGCATGACCAAACCTCCATGAAATCACTTGATCTTCTGATATGTTGCTTAGGATTGCTAGATCTGCTATAAAGTCAGTAACTTTACGTGTGAAATCCATCCATGTTGAAAATTTATGCTAGATTAGGCCATTTTAGGTTAAAATGTGTTTTTGGTGATTTGATGGTGAAAATGCATGTTTAAAGTGTTAAAGCTTACTGATTTATGTTGGTAAATGGTTATGTATGCTAGATAATGAATTGCATGTAATATGGAAGCTGTTAGATTGATTTTTAGGCTGATTTGTGTGTTTTTCGCGACCAGCGAAACTGCCATGTTCTCTGGGCGAAACTGTCCAGCGAAATTATGCATATCTTCAACCAGCGACACTATGGAGCGAAACTGTAGTGTCGCCGGGTAAACCAACCAGACCAGCTCGAGCGAATCTACCGAGTGAAATTCCCTGAACGAAAGTTCAAACCAGTTTCGGGCGAAACTAGGCTAGCGAAACTGTGCCAACAGTTTCGAGCGAAACTAGCCTAGCGAAACTGTGTCATCGGGTACTGCCTAGCGAAAGTGCTGCCCGTGCACACAGCGAAACTGCCTAGCGAAACTGCTAGCGAAACTGAGACCAGAATCCAAACTTGTACAATTTGCTTGAATGTTATGCCATGACTTACATGATTATGCCATGATGATACATGCTTTGATTTCTGATGTATATGAACCCTTGTCCATGATCAACCATCGGTGTCGTGTGTCTGTATGTCGAGTCATAGTTCCAACGTGCTATGTTATGGGCCATAGTGACGTTAAGTAAAGATTAGACACAAAACTAATACTTAAGACCTAAACGTGTTCATAGGTCTTCGTTAAGCAAAACTTGGATTATATAACAAGCGTAGCAGTGCAACCAAAGGTGAGTGTCACTAACCCGATTACCGTGAACCCGTTTGGGTCACACCGAATACCTAAAAGTAAAACAATGCTGACAACTCGAGAGTGCTAGGCACCTCCCTGATAAACTTGAAAACTTGGAGTGCTCGGCACCCACTTGATGAACTTGAAGTGCTTTATGGGAAGCACTTGCGAATTACCAAAACAACGATTTCTAAAACGAAACTGAAAACACTTTTGAGATTCATGAGAATCCGGTAAACCGTTTTAATATGGCTAGTGTAGGTTAAAGTCTAAACCACATGATATCACATGATTTCTAAGGATGCCTTGAAAACTTAAAAGTCCTCAACTAATTGTACCATTAATTGTAAAGCGAGGGGATGTTGGGTAGATCTACTGGAGTTTGACAAACTCTGCCCCGTGGCACGGGGAGTGCACGGAGGTACAATATCAGCCTATCTGACCGTGGTCCCGAGAGGACACGGGGGAGGCAAAACCGCGATGACGTAGGTCCGCAGTACTGATGGCACGGCCACTACAATAATTTATGGTCAGCTTTGGTACAAACTTCCTTAGTGCATGGAACAACGGATTAGCTACCCGCGATATCGGTTGAACACTTTAACTATACAAGACTAGTACATACCCGATAACGTAGGTTACGGACAATACTTTTACTAAATCACCATAATATGATTTTGATTATCACAAGCATTGCTTTTCACAAATAAATTGTACGTAAGAATACGTTTACACGATTATGATTTATGAGACCGGGCCGCTGCATGACAAGCCCACTGTGAACTCACCAACCGTTAGGTTGACACTTGCGTGGTTTAAACTTTTGCAGATCGCTAAGGAGTATCTGCTGGAGGTTGGCATGGCACTTGAAGATTTCCTATTTTAAACTTAAACTTGGGGATTTAATAACAAATCATGTTTTGTATTTTAAAGCACGTGGTTAGTGCTAAGATGCTTATGTTTATTTTCCGCTGCGTACTATTAAACTGTTTTATTTATTAATGTTTGGACTTTACTCTGATTCGTTTAGTATTTGTAACTAATGGTTGTGGTCCTGGTCTAGACGCACCCCTTAACGGCATAAACTCCGTTAGTGGTTGAATTTGGGGGTGTGACAGATATTCTGTCAAGTTGACTACAATACCTTAGCCAGGGGCATATGGGATGCCCTTGAAAAACCTTTTGATGGAGGAGAGCAAAAGAAAAGAAACAAGAGAACTAAAGCATTAAACAAGTATGAATCATTCAAATCACTCCCAAGTGAGTCACTCTTAAACACATACAATCACTTTGCCACAATTATTAACAATCTAAGAAAGTTCAATGTTTCTAAATCAAATAAGGAAACACATATTAAATTTATAAAAAACTTTCCTCATGAATGGAGAAGTCTAACCATGACTCTCCAATCAACTTTGGATTCGGAAGAGAAAAGCCTAAGTGATCTCTTCTATATTCTAGACTCTCAAGAGCCTAAAATACTAGAACAAAGTCGACCCACTGGCTCTTTACTCTGAAAAGAGAAAAAGAAACACTAAACAAGAGCAAATCCATTCAAAAAGAAAAGATTTGAGTGACTTGAAAATAGAATCTTTTGAAAGTGAAACAAATAATGAGTCATTTGAAAATCACTAGCACTACCACTACGTCAAAAAGTGGCTTTGGCCACGGTTTTTTTTGATAACGCATAGCCACTGTTTTGAAAAAAGCGTGGCCAAAGGTAAGAAATTCTCGTTTTAGCCACACATATTTTGTACCCGTGGCCAAATATATAGCCTTTGGACCCTTTTAGCCACGTATTTTTTTGTTTATGTGACAACAACAATCAGGTGTAGTGGCTTTAGCCACTATTTTACAAAAACATGTGGCACTTATTTGTCACACTTAAAAAAGAGTGGCGAAATGCACCAAAAGGCCACGAAATTTTTATGATTTTTTATTCGTGTGACCAAAACGGAATGTATGGCCACGCTTAAATAATGTTGTGTGACGGAAGAGTAGATTTTATTACTTAGTAAATTAAAAGAAAACAAAACTATTTATGCGTGGCTAAATGTGAGCAATGGCCACGCTTTTTACTTAGTTATATGGCTAAAAGCTAGTACATATGGCCACTATTATTAGGTTGTGTGACTAAATATTAGATGACTAATGGTCACGGTAGGTTGTGAGTGACAAAAATCTATTACCTATGGCCACATATATTAACCGTGACTAAATGGTAGGTTGTGAGTGACAAAAATTTATTTTATGGTCACGGTAAAATATTAAACGCGTGGCGAAAAAGAGAAGATTTGTTTCCCTCTAAAACAACGCGCTTTTTTCAATTGTACCAATTAATTCGAGCGGGTTAAAATCTGCTACACTATATATCATCATCATTGTTATTTTCCTTTTTACCGCCATCCCTTTCTTGATCTCAAATTCTCTACACCAATTCGTTTACACCAATTCTGGTATCAAATGGCCGATAATCAACGCTCTCTTAATTACTGGTATGTGAAGCATAACCGTATTTTTTTTGGTTTACAGTAATAGGAGAAGAAGATCCTTCAAGTCCCACAAATGTGTGATTAAACACAACGATGAGAACATCCTGAAGCAACTCCATGCGCAGAAGATTCCTGATTGTTTTGCCTACCATGTTGAGGCAACGAAATTATTTCGTGTCCTTGATACAAAATTCAATGAACCCGAAGAAGAAGATGATGAAGAAGATGAAGAAGCAGATGAAGCAGATGAAGCAGATGAAGAAGATGAAGAAGAAGATGATGATGATGATCATGATCATGATGATGCAAGTTCAGGATACATATCTGAAGATTGCAGTGATCCGGATTA
Source organism: Deinandra increscens subsp. villosa (assembly GCA_039602395.1). Taxonomy (NCBI): domain Eukaryota; kingdom Viridiplantae; phylum Streptophyta; class Magnoliopsida; order Asterales; family Asteraceae; genus Deinandra; species Deinandra increscens. Next base: position 14,606,286 of record JBCNJP010000010.1, read on the forward strand.
TTAATTAGGGTTTAGTTTAATTATGAACAAATTAAGAACAATGTTTTATATGTTTATTTTTAGTTATGATATTAGTAGTTATAATTGAATATATGATGGTTATATATGTTTATCATGTTTGATTATCTTGTGATATGGCCACTCATATTAAACATTGGTTGCGTGACAAATTATGACAAATGGTCACGGTATATTAATTTAGGTGGCTAAAAGAATACCAACGGTCGATGGCGCTTGTAATCATTCAAATCTCCATATACCACGCCCCTCGAGTATCGATATATACTATCTCTGTATCAGTTTTCATCATCATCTCCACCATGACCCTTTTCGCCCAGTCTTTTTCTCTATGTTTTTCGTCCATCATCGACGGCAAAAAATGTGGAATTGGCGTCATCCGTATGTGGAAAACGGTAAGTTATCATCTTCACCACTGAAATTCGATTGAAATTTTCGTCTCAGATTTGGTAATTTTTTCTTGTGCAGGGAAAGATTGCACTCTGTATCTCCTGCGAGCAGATTTTAAGTTATTGTGGAAACCATGGAGACGAGGAGTCTCTAATGGTTCATACAAATGCTTTACTGAGAGCAGATTTTAAGTTATTGTGTAATTTTATAACAGTCAGCAGTAAGGGCACATGTTGAGGTTTGCAGGACTTGTATTCTTCAGGTGCTTCTCTCCCTTCTGGCCCCATGAACCCGGTTTATCTTCACCCACGTCTTCACCATTTTCAGTTGATCAGAAGCAAGTGCATGTGAGAAAGCAAAGAGGGATTTTTCTTCAGCCGCTTCTTCTCCCTTTTAAGTTAGTAGTTTTTCAGTTGTAATTTTATAGATCAATGTATTAATGGAATCATAACCTTTGGATTATGTATGTAATTGTGTTTGTTAAAGCAGCAGTTGATTTTGTTTGTTTATTTTTGACTTTTATTGACTCTGGTTTGGTCAAAGAGAGGAGACCTGCAGGCACAATCAAAAAAAGGAAACACTTGACTCAAAATTAAGATCCATAATATATATTCCAGAATACATAAAGAAAAAAAACAAATATTGTTGATACTGTAGTTTGCTAAGATTCAAAAACATTACAATGATGATCAATTAATCGGTGGTTTTTCGTAATATCATTCCAGTACAGTCAGCTCTATGGTAAACATTGTGACGTGTATCTACGGGTGGCAATACATTATCGTTGTGAGGAAAAACTACCGTACTAAATTCTTCATTGGCATCGTCTTCATAATAATCTCTGTAATTTCTGGGAGGTGTCATAAAGACAATATGCAGTTTTTTATCCAGCTGGTCTTTGACGTAAAACAACTGTTGTGCTTGTGACGCGAAAATGAACGGGTCCTCCTTGTGACCTAGTCTTTTAAGGTTGACCAAAGTGTAACCAAGACTATCTTTTTTGACCCCCTGTGTATTCTCAACCCAGTCGCACATAAATAGAGGGATGGTTTTAATATGGTAATCTAGTAGCCATATCTCTTTTAAAACCCCATAGTAAGGTTTTTTTTCCATAGGTTAAGACCTCGTTAGAGATGTGCATGTCATTTACCTCTACACCAACCCCGCTGTTCTGGTAAACCCTACCGTCTCGAGATTTTGTACGAAATGAATAGCCATTGATGTCATATACTTCATATTTCCTCACGCTTCTCATGTGCGGACCATGTGAAATCCACCTAACGGTCTCTGATATAGTTTCTGGGGACTCCGCCATCTCCTTTTCAACCTGAAATTCATAGTAGGTTCATCAGGAGAGTTCATTAGGAATAGGAAGATTATAGCTCTTCCAAAAATAAAATAAAGTTGTTCCGGACAACTCAGGTCAGTTGTTCCGGAAAGTTACAGTTCATCCGGAATTAAAACTATAAGAAAAATAGTTTCAGTTCACCAGGAAGGTTATAGTTCATCCGGATAGAAAATAGAGTTATTCCGGACAACTCAGGTCAGTTGTTCCGGAAAGTTACAGTTCATCCGGAATTAAAACTATAAGAAAATAGTTTCAGTTCACCAGGAAGGTTATAGTTCATCCGGATAGAAAATAGAGTTGTTCCGGACAACTCAGGTCAGTTGTTCAGGAAAGTTACAGTTCATCCGGAATTAAAGCAATAAGCAAATTTAGCTGACCTTGTTGCGTAACCATTTACCAAATGTTGTGCTCTGCTTCTTAGTCAGGTCATTTAGTCTACTACCAGGATGTTCCTTTTCCAAAAATTTCATGTGTTCTCTGCAATTACATGAATTGAAGTTATCTATAAAAGTTTATAATTAATTAAACAGATAAAAAAAGGTTAATAATCTAAATTACTTACTCGATATAATGCTCAATTTCAGGCGTATTTAGCAACACAAATAAATGCGCTTTCGATAGGAGCTCTGGAGAGACTTCAACTGATCTACCAGCTGACCCAGGACTTCCATCCGCACTGCTATGCTTTTTAGTTGGAACACCAATAGTTGTGATGTTTTTTTGGTATTCGCTGAGAAACTCAATCGTTTCTTCTACAATGTTCTCCTCAGCAATGCACCCTTCTGGATAAGTTTTGTTTCTCACGTGGCCCTTAATTACCTTCATACACCTTTCAAATGGATACATCCATCGAAAGCATATTGGGCCACATAATTTTACCTCCCTAGTAAGGTGCACCGTCAAATGAAGCATAACATCAAAAAATGATGGCGGGAAATATTTCTCAAGCAGGCATAGTGTGACACAAAGATCTGCTTGCAATTTGTCTAGCTCTTCGACGTTGATCTCTTTGCTGCATATTGATTTGAAAAAAAAAACAGAGCCTTATAATAGCATATCTTGTCGGTTCAGGCATGACTGACCGAATTGCAATTGGCAGAAACTGTTGCATCAGCATATGATAGTCATGTGACTTGAGCCCCACAAGTTTCTTGTCCTTTAGACTAACCAAACTAGAAAAGTTAGAACAATAGCCTTGTGGAACCTTCAAGTTATACAACGTGTCACAAAACTTTTCCTTTTCATCTTTTTGTAACGTGTAACACGCTGCAGGAAGTACTATGTTGTTCTTGTTCTGTTTAGGCTGCAACTCTGGTCTTAACCCCAAAAAGTTCAGATCCTTTCTCGCATTCAGTCCATCCTTCGTCTTTCCGGGAAGGTTGAGCAGAGTTCCAACAAGACTCTCAGCCACATTCTTTTCAATATGCATGAAATCAATGCAATGTTGGACACTATTATGCCTCCAGTATCTAAGTCTTCGAAACCATATATTGAATTTCTTCCAATATGGTGGCTTCTCTTTGTTCTTTCTTTTTCTCTTATCAATCTTCCCCCCTCTTCCGGTTGAGGTCTCTGGGATTTCTGAATCAGTACACCTTAATCCCTTTCCCCATTTGTTCCTGATATGTTGAACTTCGTTGTATATCTGTTCTCCGGTCATAGGATCAGTAGCAACTTCCAACTCTTGTTTACCATTGAAGGCCTCTGTTTGCTTTCGGAAGGCATGCGTATATGGTAGATATCTTCTGTGACCAGCATAACACTGCTTGGCTGAGAAAGGAAGCCTAATGCATTTAGTTTGTTCCCGACATACCACACAACCATGGAATCCACTGTACGGGCAACCACAAAGTGTACCAAGTGCAGGGTAGTCATTAATCGTCCATAAAACAACTGCACGCATAGTAAACTGTTCTTGCGCATACGCATCATATGTTTCCACACCTGCCTCGAATAACAGCTCTAAGTCATCAATTAATGGTTCCAAAAACACATCAATATCGTTTCCAGGCGCTCCCGATATTAATAACGAAAGCATGATGAACTTTCTTTTCATACACAACCATGGTGGAAGGTTGTAAATGACAGATAGAACCGGCCACACACTGTGATTTCTGTTACCTCTATTTACGTCGACCACATCAGTTGAAATGCCAAGACGAAGACTTCTAGGATCGTCAGCGATTTCGGGATATTTTTCATCGATGGCTTTCCATGCCGGTGAATCGGACGGGTGTCGTAACACACCGGGTGTTTTGGAACTGGTGGCATGCCATCTTAGATCCTCCGCTGTGGTTTTCACTTGAAACAGTCGTTTCAATCTTGGAATGATGGGGAAATACCACATTACCTTTGCAGGAGTATTGTCGTATAGTTTCTTAGTCCTCTCATCCACCTTCCACCTGGACTCACCACAAGTTGGACATACAGTTAGGTCCTTGTTCTCCTTCCTGTGGAGAATACAATCATTGATACACACATGTATCTTGGTGTACCCTGCACCCATTGACTTTAAAATCTTCTTGGCCTCATATGTATTCTTCACAATCTCATTACCTTCAGGTAGCATCTGTTTCAGAAAAACTAAAAGTTCATTAAAAAACTTATCTGATCCTCCATGCTTAGTCTTCAAGTTCAGTAGTGGAACCAAGGCAGATAACTTTGTGAAGGTATGGCATCCCTCATACAAAGGCTTCTCAGCATCCATGAGTCGTTCTTAAAACTTCTCATGGTCCTCATCGAAATTTTCTTCAGTAGCTCTGACCATTTTTATTGTTTCGGCTGCATCCAATGGCACTCCGGAATCGAAAAATGATTTCGTGTGAAGCTCCTCTCCTGCGGGCTCGTCTATCTCTCCATGTTTAATCCACCTTCTATAAGTCTGATCGAATCCATTAAGGTGTGTATGTAACCAATAAGCATGTTTAGGACCAATGATGGCCCAATAAGGTGTGTTTGTAACAAATAAGTTGTGTTTAGGACCAATGAGACCCAATAAGGTGTGTTTAGGGGAAACGAGGGCCAATTGGGACCAATGAGTCCCAGTAAGGTGTGTATGTAACCAATAAGCATGTTTAGGACCAATGATGGCCCAATAAGGTGTGTATGTAACAAATAAGTTGTGTTTAGGACCAATGAGACCCAATAAGGTGTGTTTAGGGGAAACTAGGGCCAGTTGGGACCAATGAGTCAATAAGGTGTGTTTAGGGGAAACGAGGGTCAGTTGGGACCAATGAGTCCCAATAAGGTGTGTATGTAACCAATAAGCATGTTTAGGACCAATGATGGCCCAATAAGGTGTGTATGTAACCAATAAGCATGTTTAAGACCAATGAGTCCCAATAAGGTGTGTTTAGGGGAAACGAGGGCCAGTTGGGACCAATTAGTCCCAATAAGGTGTGTATGTAACCAATAGGCATGTTTAGGACCAATGATGGCCCAATAAGGTGTGTATGTAACAAATAAGTTGTGTTTAGGACCAATGAGACCCAATAAGGTGTGTTTAGGGGAAACGAGGGCCAGTTGGGACCAATGAGTCCCAGTAAGGTGTGTATGTAACCAATAAGCATGTTTAGGAGCAATGATGGCCCAATAAGGTGTGTATGTAACAAATAAGTTGTGTTTAGGACCAATGAGACCCAATAAGGTGTGTTTAGGGGAAACTAGGGCCAGTTGGGACCAATGAGTCCCAGTAGGGTGTGTTTAGGGGAAACGAGGGTCAGTTGGGACCAATGAGTCCCAATAAGGTGTGTATGTAACCAATAGGCATGTTTAGGACCAATGATGGCCCAATAAGGTGTGTATGTAACCAATAAGCATGTTTAGGACCAATGAGTCCCAATAAGGTGTGTTTAGGGGAAACGAGGGCCAGTTGGGACCAATTAGTCCCAATAAGGTGTGTATGTAACCAATAAGCATGTTTAGGACCAATGATGGCCCAATAAGGTGTGTATGTAACCAATAAGCATGTTTAAGACCAATGAGTCCCAATAAGGTGTGTTTAGGGGAAACGAGGGCCTGTTGGGACCAATTAGTCCCAGTAAGGTGTGTATGTAACCAATAAGCATGTTTAGGACCAATGATGGCCCAATAAGGTGTGTATGTAACAAATAAGTTGTGTTTAGGACCAATGAGAGCCAATAAGGTGTGTTTAGGGGAAACGAGGGCCAGTTGGGACCAATGAGTCCCAGTAAGGTGTGTATGTAACCAATAAGCATGGTTAGGACCAATGACGGCCCAATAAGGTGTGTTTAGGGGCAATGAGGGTCATTTTAGGATACAATTATCATTAAATTTATTGCTTAATATTCCATTTTACATTTAAAGATCATTTTAAAGGTATGTTTAAAATAAAGTTAAATACGATTTGCGTCCCTGTGGTTTGGTGGTTTTAACTTTTTGAGTCCATTTTAACTCTTTAAAATTCAAGATAAATATTAACGCAAATCGTATTAATTGAGTTTATATTAAATCCGATAAATGCTGTCACGTCCTTATTAGCTGAGATGTTTTCACCCGGATCGATCTTATTAATCCCCAAATTACTTCCCACCATTTTTCAAATTTCCCAAAATTCATTGATCAGTTCCTATTCCCTCTCACCAAAATTTTATCACCAAAACGATTCATTACTCTCTTCTTCCATATCACTAAAAGTTCATCTACCTAATTCATTGATCAGTTCCGGATTCATCACACTATCATCTTCAGAAGATCACTACCTAATTCCCGTCAGTATATATTAATTTCACTGTCATCTTCAGTAGATCATTTTCATCTCAATTATTTCATCTTAATTATTCCATCGCATTTATTTCATTAATTCTCTATTTATTTCACTGTCATCTACAGGATTCATCTGATTTAACAATGGACATTGAAGGTGAAGCATATGACAATGAATATTATTCGGAAGAAGAGGGAATGTATAACAATGCCGATTATTCGGATAATGAAGAGGAAATGGATAAAAATATTGACTATTATTCGGATGAAGAGGACATGGAAAACATTGATGCCCAAGTCGAAAATGATGCCCAAGTCGACAATGATACCCAAGTAGTCGACAATGATACCCAAGTCGACAATGAGAATGGGGAAGCCTCTGCTCCCCAAGCAAACAAGAGGGGGATGACGCGGTTGGTAAAGTGGCGTGCCAGATTTGAGAAAAATGGTGAGGAAAAATGGCCACTAACATTTGATGCGCTGGGAAGGGTTGGCGGGGACCATAGAGCAAAATTTTCGAGTTTTATGGGAGACATTGTAAGGGCAGAGGTTGGATTGAGGTATCTAGAATGGAGGAAGGTGCCAAAAGAGGACAAGAACAAAATGTGGGCAGCGATTCAGGTTATGAAACAGATTAAACATTTTCTCATATTAGGTTTGTTATTGAATTCCATGTGACTAAAATATCCTGTCATATGTTATTTTTTTAGAAATATTTCAAAATTGATGACTGTCGAAGGAGAGCTATAATGGTACGGCTTGGTGGGTTGCTAAGGAGTTTTAGAAGAAATATGTTGGAAAAACACATTCGTCCCAACCTAGCAAAACCCACCGTGCTTGAGAAAGTTCCAAAGATGTATCGCACTATTGTGAAAAAAGAAGACTGGGACAGATTTGTAGCATATACAAGATCTGAAGAATTCGAGGTTTTTATTCAATTCAAACTGCAGATTTCATTAATTAAGCTAATAAGTGTTAATTAATGAGATTATAATTATATATCCTACTGTTCTGTGTTAATTAATGAGATTATAATTATATATCCTACTGTTCTGTTGGAAAGGCTGCGTCAAAGATTGGAAAAGAGGTTCGAGCAAAATATACTTATGATCATTCAATGGGGCGGGGAGGATACGTCTTTCTGAGAGAAAAACTGGTAATAAGCTAAGTGTGTTACACCCAGTCATGGTTAAGAACGTGCAATGTATGTTTCAAGTCTGATATATATTATTATTATAATACAAGGTACAAAACAAAGAAATAGCAGCTGATGAATTCCCCTCTCGATCGTTTATGTGGAGGAAAGGAAGGGTAAATAAAGAGGGGGAATACAAAACGCATATGGTGAAGGGCGTAACAGATGATAGAGTAAGTTTAATTGCTATATATATACCTAATTATTCACATGTTAAAAATTAACAGCACCTTATTAAATTAACTAAATTAATTACTGCAGGCCGAGAATGAAACAAAGATAAATGCGGGATCTGTGACCGTAGAACCGGGAACGGATGCCCCGACATTGGTCCTTGGCAAGGAAAGGGGTGTATACCTAAAAGGTATTGGGTATGGAGTGACTTCCCGTGGATATTGGCAGGGTGCTCCAAAAGGGAGATCGAAAGAACGGATCGAAAAACTAGAGGCGGAGCTAAAAAATGAAAAACAGCTGCGTGAGAAAAGGGATGAAGAGGTTGACAACCTCAATGATAGGCTTAAAGCACAGAATGATAAAATTGATAAGCTTACGGCGCTTATGGAGGCCGTGATTCAAGATAAACAAGTTCATAAAGCGGTAAATTCTGTAAGGGACAAACTATATATATATATATATATATATATATATATATATATAATTAATTATATTTTATATACTTTACTTTTATCGATCAATTAATTATTATAAATCATTAAATCATTTCGTAGGTAAAGTCTGCGGAGGCGCCTCTTACTACAACGGTAATTAAATATTATTGCTGATACGATCAATCTCCCTTGAGCGCATATTTATTAATTAATTAACTAATTGAATTAATTGTATGTAGGACATGATCAATTCTGCGCACAATACATCGCGGAAACAATCTACTCAATCAAACTCATCTCAAAGGTCGGCCGATAAGGTACGGATTTGAAACAGTTCTGAATTTGAGTTGATCTGGAAGATTCTAGTTCATCTGGATGAACATGCGTCTCTACTTATAGTTCATCCGGATAGTTAGAGTTCATCCGGATAGTTAAAGTTCCTCAGGATAGGTAAGGTTCATCAGGATAGTAAAAAGTTCATCAGGATAGTTAGAGTTCATCGGGATAGTTAGAGTTGATCCGGAAGATTCTAGTTCATCTGGATGAACATGCGTCCCTAGTTATAGTTCACCGTGTTGGTTATAGTTCATCCGGATAGTTAAAGTTCACCAGTATAGGTAAAGTTCATCAGGATAGTTAAAGTTCATCAGGATAGTTAAAGTTCATCAGGATAGTTAGAGTTGTTCCGGAATATAAATAATTATTAACTGTGCCGGCTATGATAAGTTTGTATTTCATCCAAATGGTTATCTGGATAGTTAACTAATGTTTAGCCGGTTATGATCGATATGATTCTATTAATTAATTGAATTGTAGGTCTCTTCTGCGACTCTATCACAACACACTCCTCCATCTACAACAGCGTCGCAAAAGGAAAGGGTAACTATTTTAATTTACACAGTTGTGTACTTCCCTTATAACTAATTGCTATATGATCATTTAATTAAATGCTGATGCTGTCTTTAGGGGAGAAAGAGAAAAATGACAGAAGCAGCAGCTGCTGCAGCCAGTGCTGCTGGGGCATCAGAGCAGGAAGTGGTATATATATATATATATATATATATATATATATAATTAATTTAGAAATTTGACAAATCGCTTTGACGTTATCGTTAATTAATATATATGTTACTAATCAGTTAATTACATGGTGTCAATTTAGGAAAAGAATAAGAGACATGCAAAACCAGTAAAACCTGCAGCTCGTAAAGTACCTCCTAAGAAGAGTGATCATCAGTTGGAAAATCCAAATAATTATGATGCCATTGCAGCTCATATCGATCTGCAGCCAGTAATCCAAGAGGTATATAGATTAGTATATACCACAATTTTTGTATTCTATTTTTTACTTTAATTAATTAATTGTTTATATATATGCTATAATTAATATTATTATTAATATTATTATGTCACTTCTGATCATGGGAGCCAAACTGCGACGTTGCATATGGAGGGGGAATCCACTGAACGTCGTGGAAATGGCTGAATTATTACCAAAACAAAAAGATGAGAAGATTCATGGAAGTCCATTACCTCCTGGTTGCCGTAGAATTAAAGTTTATCACGTCAATAAGGGTGCAACATTTTTACCATTCCCAGTAGATGATAAAACAACGCTTTCGGAGGTTGAAAATAAATATATTATTGCATGGCCGATGAACCGAATGATCCTTCATTCTAATAACAAGTCAGATAGATCACAGCCAGTTGATCATTCTACGGTTCAAAAAGTACTGGAACAACCACAGGTAATTACTACACTAATTAATCGTATCCGCTAATTAATTAACTATATATATATATATCTGGTCGGTTTTATTTGTCATATATGTTTCCAGGGGAAATCAAAGATTACGAAAGTGTACGTAACACCAAACCAGCTGAATCAAAATCTGATAAATAGAAAAATCACACGGCACCAGCAGAAGCAGCTGATCAGCACGGACAAGAAATTATAATTAATTATTATAGAAATTAAACTTTGATTAGTGTCGTATGTTATCTTTTTGAACAGCGTCATGATTAGTGTATGTACATTAATTTTTAATTATAGTATATGATTTTTAAGGTTTCTCTATACTAATTAATTAATATATAATTAATTGTAATGAAGAAAATATATGTGACCATATATATAATACCAAATGCCACACTTTTTATATTTTAACGTGGCCGTTGCCACCATTTGGCCACGCTTATTGGGACAAATTATCTGATTTCAACTACCCTTTGGCCACTTTTTTTTTCCAATTATATGTGGCTAAAACACAAATATACGTGACCATATAATACCAAAGGCCACGTTTTTTATATTTTAATGTGGCCGTTGCCACCCTTTGGCCACCCGTATTGAGACAAAATGTATTATTTCAACTACCCTTTGGCCACTTTCTTTTTCCAAATATATGTGGCTAAAACACAAATATACGTGACCATATAATACCAAAGGTCACGCTTTTTATATCTTAACGTGGCCGTTGCCACCATTTGGCCACGCGTATTGGGACAAAATATCTGATTTCAATTACCCTTTAGCCACTTTTTTTTCCAAATATATGTGGCTAAAACACAAATATACGTGACCATATAATACCAAAGGCCATGCTTTTTATATTTTAATGTGGCCGTTGCCACCCTTTGGCCACGCTTATTGGGACAAAATTTATGATTTCAGCAACCCATTTGGCCACGGTTTTTCATATCATATGTGGCTAAAACACAAATATACGTGACCATATAATACCAAAGGCCACGCTATTCATATTTTAACGTGGCGGTTGCCACCCTTTGGCAACGCGTATTGGGACAAAAATTATAATTTCAGCAACCCATTTGGCCACGTTTTTTTATAACATATGTGGCTAAAACACAAATATACGTGACCATATAATACCAAAGGCCACACTTTTGATATTTTAACGTGGCCGTTGCCACCCTTTGGCCACGCGTACTGTGACAAAATGTATGATTTCAGCAACCCTTTGGCCACGTATTTTTATAATGTATGTGGCTAAAACACGAATATACGTGACCATAAAATACCAAAGGCCACGTTAACCAAACACATGTGGCCGTTGGGATCTTTTGGCCACGCTTTTCTGAAGAATTGTTTGATTACAACAACAAATATTGGTACCCTTTAGCCACGCTTATAGGTGGCTTCAGCCACTGATATTGTAACGTGGCCGTAGGGTACATATGGTCACGGCACCTATGGTGTCGGTTGGAATGGAAAAAAAGACGTGACCAAACACCTTTTGTCACGGTTTTTTTCCGTGGTCAAAGGTGAATTTTGACGTAGTGTACTGACTAAACAGTCTGGGAGATTCAACAAAAGGAATCCCACCTGGTCAACCAGAAAAAACTTTCTCAAAAGGAGAAGAAAGCAAGAAACAACCTTCAGAATTTAACAAACCTGAAGGTGTGAAAAGTGAAATAAAATGCTTCAAATGTGGCATAATGGGCCACTATTGCCTCTGAATGTAAGAATAAAAAACTCAAAGATGCAACATACTATAAAAGAAAGTATAAACAGTCCATACAGAGAGAAAAAAGCATTAATGGTTGAAGTTGAAAAATGGGACTCAAATTCATCATCTGAAGAAGAATGCCATACAAACAGATGTCTTATGGCTAATGATGAATCTTACTTGTCCGATCTCTCTGAAGCTTCACATGAGAAACAAGTAATCTCCTCTCATAATGATCCAAACTTTCAATTCAACAACATGTATATAAACTACAAAGTTCTCCAAGAAAACTCCAAAACAAACAAATTTTTGAATGAAAATAAATATAAAACTTTTGAAAAAGAAATAAACTCTCTCTTCTCTGAACTTCATCAACTAAAAGAAGATAGAGAAAATAGTTATCAAAATTAAGACAAGTTGAGACACAAAATTTTAGTAATAAAGCTAAAATTGATCACTATGAGACCGAGCGTGCAACTTTGTATCAAAGGTTGCATATGGAAACCAAGGAAATAAATGGTCTCATAAATGCTCATGACCAACTTAAGAACATGACAATTACACCGAGAAACTACGGTCAAGGGAGTGGGTATATACATGGGACTAAAAGTTCCAAGACTATCTTTGTAAAAAGCAGTAGTCAGAATGACTCACAACTGGATAACAATGTCAAAAAAAAAAAATTCAGTTTGTGAAATCTCAACCCAACATGAGTATAATCTTGATTACTCCAACAAATCTAAATCTGAGTCAACAAAAACCACTAGTTCCTCAAGTCAAAACTTTGAAAACTTTGGGGAAAGAACAATTTACAGGTATTTGTATATGCACTGAAATGGTGAAATTGATTGGAAAACACTATAGCATGAAAAGCATAAACCTTATAAATGCTAACACATCTTGAAGTGTTTCTTCCAAAATCTGTGAAAATCAAAAGAAAGAAAGAATCTACAGAAACAAAAAAAAAACCTAAAAGCAAATGGGTTCCCAAAACCAGATAAAACCTCTTTTTGAAATTGTACAAACATTCTTCAGAATTTCTGAAGCACTTCTGCATCAACTAAGAAACTTCCTCCCTCGAACTTATCAAGGGGGAGCCCTCTGTGGATTCTTTTTCTTTTCTTTCCTCTTTCGTTTTTCCTCTTTTCTATCTAAATAAATGAAGGTCCGAAAAAAGACACATGTCACCCTTCAGAATCTTTCTTAAAAAAGTTGACTTTCTCTTCCATCCTAAAATGCAATGATGCCCATCAAATCACATTTTTAAATGACAATGAGCATATCGGGAAGCAAATCTTTGTGAGTTAAGGCACCCAAAAGAGGCAATAGTAACTCTAAATAGGAAAATGATGAAAATAGGAGTTAATTCCCTCTCATAAACCCTCTCAACTACCCTCACTAGGAGCCTAAACAACCGACAAAGCCCAAAAGTCTTACTGACAAATCTTCAGATCTCTGTACTCTTCTCAGTTACAAATAGATGGATGTCTTTTTCATAATCTACTTATCCCATTCTCCATCTAAACAAATCTTCGTCCAAACATGAATCTTCAAGCCCTAATGGAAAGACAAAACCACCAAATTCCTCTTCCTCAGATACACAATTTATGCCTTCACACCTCAAATCACCTGTAGGACCGTTAATTACTCAGAGAAATAATTAAAAAAAGAACTCTTTACTTGAAGATCACAACCATGCGGAATAAAGTTGTATCATACTTGTTTTTACTTAAGCTTTGTTTTTCTTATACTTGTAGTTTGATTGTATTGATTGCATAAACTAGTGAACACAAGATAATAAACTTCTCGGTACTATATGCATTAACTCAAGTTCAAACTGTTACAAGTGTAAGCACTGAAACGGGTACTTGTGAATGAACTAGCTAACAACTATAAATAGTACTAAGGAGATCAACTACAGCCGTTGATCTCATACGGACTAATCTAACCGTACATAAAAGTCAAACAATAAACTTACTAAAAGAACATTAGTAAACATACAAAAGAGGAAATGTGCAAAATGCATTTATCTATAAGTAGGAGACGGCTAGGATGTGACTTTGGAAGAATATAAGCTGTTGCAGGTCTGAATTCTGCAAAAGTAATCTTTCTGTACTTTTCCGGTTGAACTCTTTATACTGTTGGATAAAAGAGTTCACCCGGAAATGTTCTTCCGGTTGACAAAACTTCCGCTTGAGCGTTCTTCCGCTTGAACATATCTTCAACCGGAAATCTTCGTCTTCATCCGGTTGACTCAGAAAATCATTTCCTTACAATCTCCCCCTAAGATGATGCTGCCAAAATTTGTCCTCTGTATGTTGTTCTTCAAAAATTGACTATCTCCAAGAACTTCATTCTTCAGGAGATGGTGGCCTTTCAAATTGAATCCTTGTTTTGTTCAATTCTCTCATGATCCTCCTGGTCTTAAAGTTTCTGGATGCAAGAAGGGGTCGTTTTGCAATGGACTTCTTCCTTCCAGGTGAAACACCAGAGGCAGGATCAGCAGATGGCTTGACAGTTTCAGTTGGGACTTTTTCTTTCCCTTTATCTGCTTGAGATGAAGTTTGAACAGAACTGGTTGCGGCTGGCTCAGTGGGTTCAAAAGATTTTGTTGGAGATATGGTAGGTGGTTTCATGGCTTGTGGTTGTGGGGTTGAAGAAGTGGAGTATTTAGGTGGTGATGAAGGTTGATTATACTTCCAAGTAGGAGGGCAGGGTTTAGGCTTAGCAGGGGTGATATCAGTCCAGTTATCTAACCTGTATTTTGGATGAATATACTTAGGCTTGGTAGATCTGGATCCCCTGGGCCTAGGATTCATTCCCCTGGGTCTATGGGAGTAAAATCTGGAAGATGGAGTGGGAACACGGGAGGCTGATTGCTTGAGTCTTTCCAACAAGTTGGAGGGGAGAGACTCAGCAAGTAGGTCAGATTCTTCAAAGGGTTCTGGCTTAATGTATGTAGATGAGGGGTTACCTGTGACTGTCTCAGATGGCAAGGGCATTTGGAGACTTGGAATCACAGCAAACTCCGCTCCTTTCACTTGTTTGAGCAGCTCATCAACAATTTTACAAGTATCTTTAGCCTTCATCTTCTCTACTTCAGCAGCAGGCTTGAGACATCTGATGATGGCACATTTCTTGATCCTTTCCAATAGCTCCAGGTTGTCTAAACTCTTGTTTAAGACAGTTGGCATTTTGGAAGCTATGTTGATCAACCTGTTTTTCTCCTGTTCATCTATTTTAGCAAGGTCGTAGACCTGCATTCTCCATTCAATTGACCTCTTCCTTGCTTCATCTACCATTCCTTCAACCACAAAATCATTAGAGAAAAGATCTAGATCTGCCAAGAATTTGTTGTATTGTATGTTTGATTTGGCTTCTTCTGATCTTATTCTGGATTGATTATCTTCCCAGTCATGGACGAAATCTTCTTCAAGTAGATCATCCATAGTCTCTTGCTCTTCTGACTGGTCAGAATCAACCATAGTATCTAATGCCCTTGGTTGAGGAGTTATGCAATCCTTACTCTTCTTCAGTCTGATCATCCTCCTTGGTTTGGTTTGTTTCTTTCTTTTAAAGCTCAGAGGAGGTTCTGAGTCGGAGGTGGAATGCATTTGAATCAATGTTTCAGCAATCTCTGCTTCAGTTGAGTTTTCCGGTTGAGTCTCTTCCGGTTGAGATTTTTCCGGTTGAGACTCTTCCGGTTGAACTTCAGCCGGAGATTTTGTACTTGTATCTTTCAGTACATTGCTGATTATTTCAGTTGTAGCTTCTTCTCCATTTTCACCTTCAACTTCTTCAGTCTGAGTGACTGAAGCATCATCAACCACATCTTCATGAACCATATCAACAACTGGTTCAGAAGCAATGTTAGTTGTGATCTCATCCACTTTAGATTTGGCAATTGCCTCCTCTTGTGGGATAATCACATTGGTCAAGAAATGCTTGACCTGCAGAATGCTCTCTGGCTGAGCACCTGCAACTAACATTGTTGCTTCAATCATTCCCAACAGGCTTGGATCCTGTGGAAATACCTTCATAAGTGAGCTCATCTTCACTTTAGTCAACCCATCAGCAACTGAAAAGGGGTCAACATCAGCCAGTTTGAAGGCTGTATGCCTTACATCTTCAGGTAGAGGCACTGTTTGATCGACTTCTTCTTCTTCAGTTGTGGTTGCAGCAGCAGCAATATCAGGTGTTGGAGGATTAGTCTTCTCCCCCTTTTTGGCAGCATCAGCTTCTACAGCCTGACCTCCAAAAGGAAATGGGTTCAAAGAGCTAACCTCAGCAGAATGCTGTGCAACCGGTTGGAATTTTGGTGCAGGGGAAGTTTCCGGTTGAGCAGTTGGGGCTTCAACAGGAACTTCTTGAGCTTGAGCAGCAGCAGGAGATGTCATTACAAGGCTGGCAACAGTCGAATTGAGACTGGTTACCTGAGCCTGTAGTGATTTGTACAAGACCGTCAATTCTGTAAGTGTTAAACTATCCTCAACTGGAATTTTACCAGTATCATAGGAAAAAGATGGACCATCAACCCTAGGTTGATCAATTCCACCACCCTGGTTTTCTTGGCGCCTGGGATTCCCCTCAACTATAGTTTTTCCCTTAGGATCCACTAGGGGATCTTCCGGTTGAACTAAAGTGTGGGTTGCCATGGATTGGGTCTTATTGATGTTACTACCAACATCAAAGTTCAATGAGAAACTTTGAGTGGCAGCAGCCCTTTCCACATGAATCTCATCTAAACTCCTGAGATTCACCTCCTGGGGTTAATGGGGGTTAGATGTAGCAGTGTGAGTGTCACTCAGAATGTTCCCATGTAATGTGGTGCTTGGGATAATAACACCATCATCTGTGACAACTCTTTCTACATCATCATTCACAGGTGAGAAGTGTGAAGTGTAGGGTGAGAAAGTGGATGGGGATTGTACATCCATATGAAATGACTCCCCCTCAGAAGAAGGTTCATCAACAAGTTTAAATCCCAATTTGGCTGACCCAAATGGCTGTGTGCCAAGGGTTGGTTCAGGGCTGGAGGTAATAGGTTGCAAGAGAGGAGTAGGCTCTTGCACAACCTTTTTGAGCCTTTTGAGCTTTGTAGGCTTTGGGGAAGGGGGGATGATGGGAATTGATGGTGGGTCTGAATCTCTTCTCCTTTTTCTTTTGAAAATTAAGGTTTGTTTATCAGAAGGAGAAGGTGGTTGATCAGTGGTGGGTTCAACAACTGTGGATGGTACAGTGTTGTCCACTGGAGCAAGTTGCTCTTCAGAAGCATGTGTTTCCGGTTGAGAACTAGGTTCTCCCTGTTCAACCGGAATCACCCTTTGGATTGGCATGGGATGGTCAGTGTCCCTCCCAAGGAAAGGCTTCTTATTGGTGGTTAATTTAGAAAAAGTGTTTTCAGATAATGCTCTTGGAACCAGCATCATGTTTCCTTCTAAATTAAGTTGGGGGTATTGTTTTTGCAAAATGTAAGTCAGAAATCTAGGGTACATGTAAAAAGCAAAATTCTTTGCATTACCCTTTAGAGCATTAAAGATTACAGCAGAAAAGTTGTATACCTCCCCTTTCACCACAGCATAGAATGCAGATGCTTGCTCAGTAGCCATTTCATCAAAACCTGATCTCTTTGGCGAGAGGCACACCATGATAATGTGAGCCAGAAATCTCCATTTGTAAGGTATTTGACCCTTGTGAACCGTGGCAGTTCCTTCAGTAGCGCCACCATAGCCAATTTTGTTGAGCAGGGCCATGTATTGCTTTGGTGTTCTTCGAACATACCCGTTCTGGTCATTTAACTTCAGCAATTCCCTTATCAGCGACTCAGTGATGAGAACAGTTTCCCCCTTTACGGTTGACTTCGGTGTATCTTCCTCCACATCATCAACATCCTTCTCAAGCAGTTGGATGTTCTTCCAAAATTCAGAGAGAATTTCCTCATACATATACACCGCAACAGTGAGTGCGTGATTCAGATATGACGATTTGAGAAAATTGATCATCCCTGTGAAAGTTTCAGCGTGTGTAGAGTTCACTGGTTCGTCAAGAAACGTAACCAAGTTGTGTTCAAGAGGAAAAGGATCATTCTTCACTGATTGTTTCCCCTTTGCTTTGGACTTCGGTGCCATTGTTGATTTATATTGAGAGAAAATTTGGGAGTAGGAAGAAATGGTTCTGAAAATTTCTAGGTTTTCGGATTTTGAACGGTTTCTTGCTTTTGGATTATGAGGAGTGTTGAAGGGGTTGGGGGTATTTAACTGGTGGGTTTAACGGTGAGTGACAGTTAACAGCGATGGATAAAGTGCGCTGAGTCACAGGAGAGAGAAAGGAAAAAGTGCAAGTGGGTCCGCAAAAAGTGTGCTTCAGGTGGTTGTATAGTACAACCGCCTGGTGCGTGTCTTTTGAATTTAATTCAGATATTTTCTCGAACAATAAATTCAAACACTTTAAATGCACAATCCGCTTGAAAATGTGTGCCTCAACCGGTAAATTAAATGATTCATTTAAAGCAAAAGTTTTCCGGTTGAGATTCAAGCAGAGATTTTTCTCTCCTCACAACAAAATTTCTTTCCGTTTGAAAGTTGATCCGGACAGATTTCCGGTTGAAAATTTTTCCGGTTGAGATTGTCAACAGGAAATAAAATTTCCGTTTGAAAAATTTTCAAAGTTAAACTGATCTTTCAAATAAAGAATTGTTGTTTCGTTTACCAGTTTCAGAAATTGGGATGGTGTGATCAAAACATGAGTTTCCGGTTGAAGATGACTTTCCGGTTGAGATTCAACCGGATATGTTGAACTGGAAAGTTCAACCGGAAGATAGAAAAACACTTGATTTTGAAGAATTTCATGTATCAGTTATCATAGCTTAACAGTATGACCTGACTATGATTTGAAAAGGTGTCTTAACTGATACAGAAACTTTTCTTTTTCTTTTTCTTTTTGTATCAAGAGACGGGCTCTTTGACACAAAATGGTCTCTTTTATTAAGTTTGTGAAGACAGTTTAATCAGTCAAAGTTCATCATACCAATGGCACTAATGAGATAGAAAAATCTAGCTTCATCAAATGCTTTGGTAAACAAATCAGCCAATTGTTGATTAGTATGAACTTTAACCATTCTAATTAAATGTTTCTCAGCACAATCTCTAATAAAATGGTACCTGATGTCAATGTGTTTTGCTTTTGAGTGTTGAACTGGGTTGTTTGTGATTGAGATGGCACTGTTGTTATCTGCAAGAATAGGAGTCTCCATGAACTTGATGCCGTAATCCAACATTTGATTCTGAATCCATAAGACTTGACTGCAGCAGCTTGATGCGGCAATATATTCAGCCTCAGCAGTAGAAGTAGATACACAGGTCTGCTTCTTGCATTGCCAAGA
This sequence comes from Deinandra increscens subsp. villosa, assembly GCA_039602395.1. Taxonomy (NCBI): domain Eukaryota; kingdom Viridiplantae; phylum Streptophyta; class Magnoliopsida; order Asterales; family Asteraceae; genus Deinandra; species Deinandra increscens. Next base: position 14,625,421 of record JBCNJP010000010.1, read on the forward strand.
CACAAGTCTTTCTCCTAAAAATTGGCATCCTCCAGTAGTAGACTTCTTATCTAAGTTGCAGCCAGCATAATCACTATCAGTGTAAGCTTTGAAGGAGAAATCTGAATTCTTTGGATACCACAACCCAAGCTTTGGTTGTCCTTTGAGATATCTAAAAATTCTCTTCACTGCTAACATGTGTGATTCCTTTGGTTGACACTGGTATCTAGCACATAAACAGACACTAAACATGATGTCAGGTCTGCTAGCTGTGAGATAGAGCAGTGATCCAATCATTGCCCTGTAGAGATGAACATCCACTGGCTTTCCACTTAAGTCACTGTTTAACTTGTGGGAAGTGGAGATGGGGGTTCTTGAAGTTGAAACAGACAGCATGTCAAATCTTTTTAGCATATCTTGAATATATTTTGACTGATTCAAGAATATTCCATTTGCAGTTTGATTCACTTGTAATCCTAAGAAGAAATTCAGTTCACCCATTGAACTCATTTCAAACTTAGATTGCATCAGACCTTCAAACTCTTTGCATAAGGCAGCATTGGATGAACCAAAGATGATGTCATCAACATAGATTTGTACCATCAAAGTATCTTTGCCATCAGATTTCACAAAAAGTGTTTTGTCAATAGCTCCTCTCTTGTAGCCATTCTCTAGGAGGTAGTTTGAAAGAGTTTCATACCATGTCCTAGGAGCTTGCTTGAGACCATATAAAGCCTTGATTAGCTTGCATACCTTGTTGGGGTGATGAGGGTCTTCAAAGCCTGGAGGTTGCTTGACATACACATCCTGTTCCAAAAGACCATACAGAAAGGCACATTTGACATCCATTTGAAATACCAGAAAGTTTTTGAAAGCAGCATAGGCAAGAAATATTCTGATTGCTTCAAGCCTGGCCACTGGAGCAAAAACTTCATCATAATCAATGCCTTCTTCCTGTGTGTAACCTTGAGCTACAAGTCTTGCCTTGTTTTTGATCACTATTCCTCTGTCATCCTTCTTGTTTCTGAAGTACCCATTTGGTGCCAATTGGTTCTTCACCTTCAGGTAGGTCTACCAATTCCCAAACCTTCTGTTTATTGATCTGAAACAATTCCTCTTGCATTGCCTCTACCCAGCTTTCATCTTCGAGAGCATCATTGATCTTTGTGGGTACTTCTTGAGACAGAAATGCAGCATGTAGGCAAATGTTTGCATCAATAGACTTGCTTCTTGTCAGCACAGGAGCTGACAATTCTCCTATAATATTCTCCCTTGGATGATTTTTACTAACTCTTTTATCAGTAAACATTGGAAATTCATGGCTTCTCCCATTGTGAGGAATATTGAGTTGAGGTAGTAACTCAATATTGTTGATTTGTGAAACAGGATCTGAAACTTCTTGAGAACTGGGGACTGAATCTGAGATTAGATGCTCAAAACTGTACTCATTTGACCCAGCATCAGTTGAATCATTGGATTCATTGTTCTCAAAATTTTCTGAAAAATTGTTTTCCGGTTGAGTGTCAACCGGAGATTCTACTGTCACAGGATCCGTTTGAACTTCAACCGGAAGTTCAACCGGATGAACTTCTGCATCAGCAATAACAATTTCAGAGACTTTCTTTGAATTGTTGGGTGTCACAGGCTTGGTGCTGAGTGATGAAAAGAAGTTAGGTCGCATTTGCAGGCCCTTGGTATTCATCTGCCAGATATTCTCAGCTGATCTCATGTGATTCTGCTTATGTTCCTGTTCCTGCACTGTTGAACTTAATGGCTTCTCAATGGTAAAATTGAAAGCAGAGGTTAGTGCATCTATATCAAATAACCAATCCGGTTGAGATACAAAGTTGTTAAGAGATTTCTCATTAAAAGTCACATTAATGGTTTCCTCAACAATTTTGGTACTTTTATTGTATACTCTGAATGCTTTTGACACACCAGAATATCCAACAAAATATCCTTCATCTGCTTTTTCAGCAAACTTAGGTAACAACCTATTAGTTATCAAGATAGTAACAGGACATCCAAATGATTTGAAAAAGTAAATGTTAGGCTTTCTACCTCTCCAAAGTTCATAAGCAGTTTTATTTTTACCTTTAACAATCAAAGTCCTGTTTTGGACGTAGCAAGCAGTATTTACTGCTTCTGCCCAAAATATCACAGGTAACTTAGAATCTGCTAACATTGCTCTAGCAGCCTCAATTAATGTCCTATTTCTCCTTTCTGCAACACCATTTTGCTGTGGAGTTCTAGGAGCACTAAATTGTCTAAGAATTCCCTTTTCCTCACAAAATGAATTCAAAATATGATTTTTAAATTCAGTGCCATTGTCACTTCTGATTGTCTTAACCTTCAGTTTTGCTTGATTTTCCAAAGATACAATTAGTGTTTTTAACAATTCAGCAGTTTCATCTTTTGTTTTTAAGAAAAACACCCAAGTATATCTTGTAAAATCATCAATGATGACAAAACAGTATGACCTTTTTCCCAAACTCATCACTCTAGTTGGACCAAACAAATCCATATGTAAAAGTTCTAGAGGTTGAGTGATAGAAGACTCAGTTTTTGGCTTGAAGGAGGTCTTGTGTTGCTTACCCTTGAGGCAAGAAACACAGTGCTCAGAACAGTTGAACTGCTTGTTAGGAAGACCCTTAACCAAGCCAAGATTCACTATTCTGTTCATGTTCTTGTAGTTAACATAACATAACCTCCTGTGCCATAAATCAAATTCATCCACTGAGGCTTTGGATATAAAGCATGCAATTCCACTTGCTGGAGTGGCAGCAGATAGATCCAAAATATATAGTCCTTCTCTCCTAGATGCTCTGAGTAACACAAGTTCCTCGGGGATGTTAACACCAGGTTTTAAGACTATTGCCTCTCTCTCAGTAAACATCAAATTCAAATTTTTGTCACACATTTGTGAGACACTAAGTAAATTGAAATTCAATGTATCAACAAAATTTACCTTGTCAAAGGTAAGCTTCCCATTACTAACAGCACCTTGTGCAGTAATGTGTCCTTTTGCACTCCCAAAAGCTACAGGACCTCCGTTTATATTTTTGAGGTTTTCCAATACATGCTTATTTCCTGTCATGTGGCAAGTGCATCCACTATCAACAACCCATAGGCTTTGTTGGCCTTTATTATGCACCTACACACAGAGAAAATTGATTAATTTCTAAAGGGAACCCAAGCCTTTGAGGTCTTGGGCTTGCCAGAAGCATCATAATACTTGTACTCTTTAAGTACTAAAGTATTTTGTATGGGATCCTTATTCAACAGATCATCTTGATCAATGTTCAAGTGTTCAGACTTTTCACTTGTTTGATCTTGCCTGTTTGTTTTGCTAAGCCTTCTCTCAGCAATTTTCCTCTCTCTGTATTCCCTATATTTCTTTTGTTTGTTAGTCAAAACCTTTGGCACCTCATTGTGTGAGATGTAGGTTTGATCAACACTAGTTACTGGTGAGATTCTAGCCTTTGGATTTGAAAATTTGTTTGACTGGCTAGATTTTTCACTGTGAAATGCAACAGTGGCATTTCCACTTGAACTAGAGGGAATTTCCGGTTGAGAGTTGTGCTTGTTTTTCACAAAATTTTCTCTAGAGGTGGTCTTGCCTCTAGATGGGTTTCTCCTTCCTTGACCTTCAAAATGGTCATACTCATCAGTAAACTGAACCCTGGGTCGTTGTTTAGGTGCAGTAACTGATCTCAGTGTTTTGGAGCTTTCCGGTTGAACTTCATTTCCGGTTGAAAATTTTTCCGGTTGAAGTTCAGCCGGAACCCTGTTCAATTTTAAGACTGAAAAACTTCCATTTTTGTTGTTCCCAATTAAAACTTTGTTTGACTCAGTATCAAAATATTTCAAAGTGTTGCTTCTTACAGGTGAAGTTTTTCCTGTAGATCTTTTCTGAGTAAGAACAGTTTTGGGTTTTAACAAATTTTGGGTTTTGCTCAAAGGATTGAATTTGCACATTGCAGCCATGTGCCCTTTTTCACCACAGAAAACACATTCAAACATTTTCCTTTGGTAAGTGTTTGTGTTTTTGGCTGAATCTTCATTTGTGACCTGGTGGTAAGTTATCTTACCCATTTTCTCAGTTTCACTGGGTTTTGGCTTCTCAGGTAGTTTTCCTCCAACTTTTGAGTCTTTGGGCTCATAAATAGTTGGTGGTGGAAAAGCAACTTTTGGTTTTAAAACCTTGGATTGGTCAACAGATGCTGATGTACTAGCATCTTTGACTTCACAGTTTAATGATGATTCAACAGAATTTGTTTCAGAGCATGTGGTGCTATCAACAGTTAGACTCACACCACACTCCTTCTGAAGTGCTTGGATTGGAGCAATAACAGGTGAATATTCCTTGGGTGGTTCAACATTGTTGTACCCAATACCTGTTTTCCCATGCATTACTCCATTCCAAAGTTTCTCAGCTTTCTTGTTAGCTGTTTGAAATTTGTCACAGGTGAACAAAGTATCTTTTAACTTAATTTCAAGAATGTCATTTTCTGCTTTTGCATCTTTTGTTTCTTGTCTTGAAACAGTTAGTTTGTTCAACAAATCTTCCAATTGTGTTTCCAAAATAGAGTTAGTCAACTTCAATGCATCAAATTCTTTGTTCAAATTTTCAAGTTTGGTGATGTATGCATTTTCAGTTTTCTTAAAGCAATTTTTCAACTCATTCAGATTAGAAACTTCATCAATTAGATCAGTGTTATGTTTCCTGTACTTTGACACTTGTTCTATGCATGCAGGGCTGCATAGATTTTCCAAAACTTTTTCAGGAATCTCATTTACCTGTTCTGTTGAATCTTCTTTGGCCATCAAAGCATGGTTGATTGGCTCAAACTCAGTGACAAAGTCATCCCATTCATAGCATTCAGTCTGGTTAGCTACAGCTGCCACTACATTTTGATTTCCAAGTGGTTTTGGTTGAGTTGGCTGTTGGTTGCTGTTGCTGTTGATGTGTTGACTGCTGCTGTTGTTGCTTCCATGATTTGATCTCTGTTGGACATTGTTGTTGTTATTCTGTCCATCTCTCCTTGGCTGCTTGCATTCCCTAGCAAAATGACCAAGTTGGTGACAATTATAACATTTAGCTTTAGATTTATCCAACCCAATTGATGATCCCTTTGACCCTTTATAAGTTCTTCCTGTTCTCTTATAAATCCTTTGGGCTCTTACAGAAACCATAGCTAATTGAGTTAAAATGTCCATTTCCTCTAGATCATCTGCCCCTATGCATTCTAAGTCTTCACGTGTGAATCCTTGAGATGAGTCAGTTGCCACATAGGCAGAGTGAGAGTTGTCAAACAATGTTGAAGAACTCTCTGAGCATCTAGTTGGCTCATTGAAACTGACTGAGGGTGAGTGATATTGAGAAGAATTTGAGATCTTTTGAAAATCAGTTGTAACCAAAGCAGTGGTTTGCAACTGTGGTGATGCCTCAGGGAAGTTATTTTGCTTAAGATTAAGCTCCATTTCATAAGCACTAAGGACTCCATGGAGTTCACTTAGTTTAAGCTTTTTGAGGTCCTTGCACTCCCTAATGCTTACTGTGTAAACAGTCCACATTGGAGGTAAGGATCTCAGGAACTTCCTGTTGGCATCAGCCTGTTCTATTGTTACTTCTACCTTTTGCAATTCATCAAGAAGTGAAACAAATCTAAGATACTGGTTGGTCATAGATTCACCAGTTTTGTAAGTGAAGTTTTCATATCTTTGTTTCAAAACATCCTTTTTGTTTTCCTTAACCTCACTAGACCCTTCATACATTTCACTGAGAGCATTCCACAAGCCATTTGCTGTCTTATATCCCTTAAACCCTACCAGTATAGAGTTGGGTAATGCAGCCTGGAGTGTCCAGTAGGCCTTGTGATCATATTCAAGCTCATTATAATCAGCTTCAACATATTTGTCTAGTGGTTTTTGTATTTGCACTTCGGCATCATCAGCAGATTGAACAGTTGGACTATAAGGACCTATAGTCAACCTGTTCCAAATGCGTCTGTCTAGGCTTCTAACAAAACCTTCCATCCTGAGTTTCCAAGTATCAAAGTCATCAGGAGTGAAAATTGGTGGTTTGTTAGAGCTACCATTTAGTGAACCAAGAGTTAAGTCAGTCATTGTGAAAAACAGTTTGTAAAACAGAAAAAGCTTGTAAAAACTCAAGTGAGCAAGTAAAGTATCAACTTTGAAGCACTAGAAGTCTTCAAAGTGTAGAGCCAAAGCTCTGATACCACTTGTAGGACCGTTAATTACTCAGAGAAATAATTAAAACAAGAACTCTTTACTTGAAGATCACAACCATGCGGAATAAAGTTGTATCATACTTGTTTTTACTTAAGCTTTGTTTTTCTTATACTTGTAGTTTGATTGTTACAAGTGTAAGCACTGAAACGGGTACTTGTGAATGAACTAGCTAACAACTATAAATAGTACTAAGGAGATCAACTACAGCCGTTGATCTCATACGGACTAATCTAACCGTACATAAAAGTCAAACAATAAACTTACTAAAAGAACATTAGTAAACATACAAAAGAGGAAATGTGCAAAATGCATTTATCTATAAGTAGGAGACGGCTAGGATGTGACTTTGGAAGAATATAAGCTGTTGCAGGTCTGAATTCTGCAAAAGTAATCTTTCTGTACTTTTCCGGTTGAACTCTTTATACTGTTGGATAAAAGAGTTCACCCGGAAATGTTCTTCCGGTTGAGCTTCCGGTTGACAAACTTCCGCTTGAGCGTTCTTCCGCTTGAACATATCTTCAACCGGAAATCTTCGTCTTCTATCTAAATAAATGAAGGTCCGAAAAAAGACACATGTCACCCTTCAGAATCTTTCTTAAAAAAGTTGACTTTCTCTTCCATCCTAAAATGCAATGATGCCCATCAAATCACATTTTTAAATGACAATGAGCATATCGGGAAGCAAATCTTTGTGAGTTAAGGCACCCAAAAGAGGCAATAGTAACTCTAAATAGGAAAATGATGAAAATAGGAGTTAATTCCCTCTCATAAACCCTCTCAACTACCCTCACTAGGAGCCTAAACAACCGACAAAGCCCAAAAGTCTTACTGACAAATCTTCAGATCTCTGTACTCTTCTCAGTTACAAATAGATGGATGTCTTTTTCATAATCTACTTATCCCATTCTCCATCTAAACAAATCTTCGTCCAAACATGAATCTTCAAGCCCTAATGGAAAGACAAAACCACCAAATTCCTCTTCCTCAGATACACAATTTATGCCTTCACACCTCAAATCACCAACAAACATTCATGAGTATGATGAGATTCCTTCAAACATGTACAATTGGCTTTGCCCTCACCATAAATTGCCCTATCATTTATCAACTTCTAAGGGAATTTTGGGTAAATGCCATTTCTGATCCAAACTCTCCACTCAGCCCCATCAAAACCAGAGTTGATCATGACACTTTTCTGATCATAGAAGACTCTATTCGCTATGCCCTCCGGATGAATGATGCCAATGGTGACACTTACTACAACAAAACCCAAGTCATTGAAACCCTCATTGACATGGGATATGATGGTCAGTTTATGAATGAAAATGCCAACAGTGCACATCTTCCTCCAATCTGGAAGTATTTCTTTGCTCAAATCTAGCTATGTTTCTCTCCCTGCAATCAGAACCACAATCTTGCATCACACAACGCTCAAATGGTGATGTCACATTAATCAAGGGATTAAACATGAACTTCTCACACTACATTCATCAGAACATGAAAGCAAACTACTCTCTTCCCATAGAAGAGAGAATCATCCATTATCCAAGGTTTGTAATAAGAATGATTTGTGAAGCCAAGAAATGGGCTACGATTCCAAGAGGTTTTGCACAGTTTCTTCTACCATCTCAAAGATCTATTGGAATCCACCTCACTCGACTACCTCCTGACCTGATAGAAGAAGAAGAGGGCATCCGATTAATCTCTCATAACCATGTCCCTCTTCAACTCGAAGCCAGAGCACATCCATATGTACCCACCTGAATAATCAAACCATGTACATGTAGAACTGCATATATCTACTTAAACTTAAGGTCTAAGTAGTTTTGTACTCAGTGTTTTTTATTTTGTAAAAAATATTGAATTATGGAATCTTTTGAAGGAGTACTCTAATACCAAAGGAAGGGGTTTGAAAGGAAGGAAGAAGAAGAAGGATGAAAAAGGAACAATAATCTCTAGTGAGAGAGTCACCTCAAAAATTTTAAGGATTAAAACTGATCTCACACAAAAGATCACTAATAATCCCAAACTTTAATGAGGGTGATAAAACTCCTAATGAAAAGAAACGGTAACTTTTTCGGTTACAAAGAAATCATTGACCCAATGGATATCTGTTTCACCACCCAGTTTTATCCAATAAGTGAAAAAGAGCCATCGAAACTCTAAAATCTCTCGCTAACTATAAAATGCTCACTCACTCTCCAAATTATACATTGTTCCTAAACCATTATCTTCACTGTTAGAGCATATTCTCATGCTGTAGAGTGTCTCGTGTATTGTATCTAAGTGAGCGTGTGTTAGTGAGTCTGAGTGTCAACATACCAAGGTGGCCGTACCATCTGGTCCGTCGTACCAATTGGTACGCCCAAACCAATTGGTATGCTAGTTGGTACGCTGTGTAAGTTGTCACTATAAATACTTTGTGTTAGAATGAGAGCTTAACACTTCTGTCATTTTACACTTTGTGTGTTTGTTTTCTAGAGAAAGAAACCAGAGAGCTTTTGTTTGTAATCTTCAAGTGATTCAATACAAAACTCTTATTTACTTTCTCGTGTTCACTAGATTGATCGAATCATGAAGTAGTAAGATTATTCCGTGTTCTTACAAGTGGTATCAGAGCAATCCAGGTTGCTCTGTTGCTGTGTTTTGATCAATTTTTGGATTTCTAGTGAGAGAAAGTTTGGGTTTCTTTGGTTTTCATAAATTTTTCTCAATTCCGAGTGTTTTTGGTGCTAAACTGATTTCTGAACGTTCCTAGAGTGTTTTCGTTGCTTACTGTGCCAAATTCTAGTCCAAATTGTCAAAATTCGCAAAAATCAGTCGAATATGTGTTGGTACGCCGGATGATCTATTGGTACACTCCTTCGTACGCTAGGTAATCTTCATTGATTTCTGGTACGCTGGTTGTTGGTACGCACGACAATCTATATCGGTGGTACGCGACGATTACTAATTGGTACGCAGACAGTTACGCAGCACAAAGGTGGTATGCTACTGTTCATTAGTACGCTGAGTTGGTTTGGTCCGTTTCTTGGTACGTTAAAGACAGTTGGTATGTTGCTGGTCCGGTGAAGGTTTTTGGTACAGAAGTCGATATTTTGGTACGTTGAAGGTAGTTTCGGTACGCTGGCAGAATAGTGACGTTCACTAAAACTGACGTAACTTGAGTTCCGTTAAGAGTTATGGGAGCTAATACCAGCCAAAGCGACCGTCTCGACGAGATCTACACTTTTAGTCGCCTAACAGTTAGTACCCTTCGGTTTGACCCCCAAAATCTATTTCTAAGACCTCCATTTTTGCATCCGAAGTTTTAGATATCGAAAGTTTATCATAAGATGTCTGATTTCCAAACGTTTACGGTCATGCAAAACACGGTGCAAGCTATGGTTAACTTTGATAAAGAAATTGGAACAAGCCAGAAAGTTCCCAAGTTGCTGATATTGGAAGATTATCACAATTGAAAACAAAGATTTTCTGCTTACATTAGTATAAATGATATCGATTTATGGATTCCAAAGCTCTATATGCATCCAACCGATTAAGGAGATTTTAAAGAAATTCACAATTTTGATGCTTCTGAAAGAAAAAGCTATGAGCTTGAGCAAAAGGTGTATGGTTATCTTACGATGGCTTTACCTACTAAATTGTTACATCAATTCAGTACTTGCCGGAAAAGTAAGCAGTTATGGGATGCTTTGTCTGCAAGATGCGAAGGCAATGATTAATACAAAAAGAGTAGACAAAAGTGCTGAATAATAATTTAAAAACTTTTAACACTATGAGAAAGAAAACATCACCGCTCTTGTATCCAGATTTTCACATCTAATCAGTGAAATGAAAGTGGTTAACATTGAGAAGACCAAGGAGGAATTAAAAGAGAAACCGATGGAAGCATTACTAGAAAAGTGGGAGAATTATGTGTTGTTACTTACTCACGACAAAGAGTATTCTACATTATAATTTTATGATTTAACAAGAAAGCTTCATGCGAGAGAAATGGAAATGAGGACTTCACATAAATCAACTGCTCAACTACAAAATCCTGAATTGTATCATGGTCAAAATTCTGCGAGTATCAATGAAAAGTCTAAATCATTTGGTTTTGATTCATCAAATCCAGTTCCAATAGCATTTGTTTCTAGTCATGGTTCAGAAAATTATGAAAATACATCATGAGGGTGTAGTTTTACTATTCGAAATCATTCAAGTCAGACTTCATTTACTGCAAAAACACCTGATGAACATTTGGCGTTGATTTCAGCTTTATTATCTTCATACTATGGGTTGTTGAATGGTGGTTTGCCAATATCTAATCTTATTGAAAAAGATTTTGATCAAATAGATCCAGATAATCTTGAACAAATGGATATCAATTGGCAACTTGCTATGCTAGCCCAAAGAGCTAAACGGTCCAAGAAGAAAACATGATTCAAAAGTTTAAATCCAGATGGTAAAGTTGGATCAGACAAATCCTAGGTAAAATGTTTCAAATGTTTCAATTTTGGACATTTTTCTCGTGAATGTTCAAAGTCAAATGCTTTTTCATCAGAGTCAAGGATATGACTGGTCGGACGATATTAAAAATTTTGAAAGTCCTATTTCTTTGACTGCATCTCGTAACAATCACGCCGGTTCATTTAATGACGAGTTAGCTGGCGTTTATGGTTCAAAGTGATCAGAGTGATTCTGAATCTGAAACAAGTGGATATGAAACTAGTGGTTATGAATCAGTTTGTTAATTTTGTTGATACCTGATATGTGCGTCGTGTGAAGTATCAAACAATGTTCAAGATCAAGTCAAATGTCTCCTGGCCAAACATGGTCCAAACCAGGAGTTCGGACTGGCCGAACCTGAGGTTCGGACAGGGATCGGCCAACTGGGTATATATAGAAGTTTGGACGTTGTAATTCGTAGTTCTGAACGTGTGAGAATTCTGTTAAGTGTGTGTTTCTGAGTGTGTTTCTCTGAGTCTGCTTCTGAGTGTTTGCTGATTATAATTGTTCTTTGTTGATCAATAAAACAATCGGTTAATTACTTTTCGATGTCCGATTAGCTAGACCGAGTAGAGGATCCGATGCTCACGCATTTTCAAGTGGTATTAGAGCTTTCTGTTTCATTCTACTGATATATGGTTGCTATTTTTGGATCTTGGAAGCGTTTTTGGTGTTTTTTGAGTTGTTTGTGTGTTTTTCATTGATTCTATCGAGTGTTTGGTGTCAAAACTGCTTCTAAATCATTCCTTATTATTTTTCTCGATCCTCAGTTGCAAGTTTCGTCAAAATCAGTCAAATTTTGTGCATTTTTGAAAAATTATGTCGAGGTTCGGAGGTTACAGTTCTGGATCGGTATAACTGTCCCGAACTTCAAGTTCGGACGGTGCTCGGTGAGAGTTCAGTCGACTTTCGGTCAAAGTTCGGAGTCTGATCTAGTTCGGTCGAGGTTCGGAGCTCGTTCGGTGATAAATCAGAGTTTTTAGTTTCGGTGGGAGTTCGGCCTGTTGTCTTAGGTTCGGTGGAAGTTCGGAGGAAGTTCAGAGCATAAAATTAAGTTCGGTGGAAGTTCGGCCAAACAGAATTCTAATTTTTCACAATGTCGGAATTTCATGCGTTTTCCGCGATGCAGAGTGCAATGCAAACTATGCTAAACTTTGATAATGAAATCGGAACAAGTCAGAAAGTTCCAAAGTTGTTGAAGTTAGAAGATTATCATAATTGGAAGCAATGATTTTCGGCTTATATAAGTACGAATATCGATTTATGGATTCCGATCAAGAAACTTTATCAACATCCGACTGATGCGGGAGATTTTAAAGAAGTTCATACTTTTGACAATGTTGAAAGAAAATCGTACGAGCTTGAACAAAAAACTTTTGGTTATCTTACAATGGCATTACCCATTGAGTTGCTACATCAATTTAGTACTTGCAAGAAATCAAAGCAATTGTGGGATGCTCTATCAGCTAGATGTGAGGGTAATGATGATTACAAGAAGAGTTGGAAGAAAGTGTTGAATAAAGAATTTGATAATTTTCAATTTTATGACAATGAGAACATTACTGCTTTGGTTTCCCAGTTTTCACATCTAATCAGTGAGTTGAAGGTTGTTGGTATTGAGAAGACTGATGCTGATTTGAAGGAAAAGATTATGGAAGCTTTGCCTGAAAGATGGGAAAATTATGTTTTGCTTCTTACTCATTATAAGGATTATGATGCTTTAACATTTCACGAGCTTACTGGAAACTTCATGCTCGGGAAATGGAAATGTTAAACTCTAAGAAGTCTACTGCTACTTTGTAAAATCCTGAGTTGTATCATGGTGAGAATACGGCTAGCATGAAGGCTAAATCTAAATCAACTTTGAGTTCTGCACCAAATATTGCTTTTCTGGCTGGAAATTCAGGAAATTCTGATAACAATTCATCACAGGGTTGTAGCTTCACCTAAGCCTGGTTTTACCTCACCATCTTCTAATAACTCAGACAAGCCAATAGCTTTAACAGCTCAACATGATGGTGTTTTTGATTGGGGTCAACGGTTTGGATATGATTCATCAGCTTTGCTTGTTACTCATGTTCAATAAGATGATTCTTATTCAGATACTAGTTCTGATACTGATTCAACACCAAGTTCTTATGCATCTACTGAAAATTTGGAAAGTCTGTTGAAAGAAAATGCTTCATTGTTGCATAAAATTCAAAAGCTTTCTGAGGAATTTACTTTGGTTAATTCAGAGTTGTATGTTTCTAAAAAACATGAAACGGAGTTGGTTATGAAGAATGACTGTTTGACTACTGAGATTAAAATGTTGAATGAAGTTTTAGAGTTGTCTAAACAAGACAAAAGGGATGTTGAATCTGCAAAAACAATGTTATGTGAAGAAAAGGATGAGTTGATAAAAGAAGTTATGAAATGGAAGGCTGAAGCAGAAGATGCTGCTACTGATTTTCAGAATTTGTTTGACAAATCCAAGATTAAGCTTGATTTACTTACAAAGAATGTGGAAGACTCGACTGCTAAACTTGAAGCATATCAAGTTGATATGGAAAAATTATTAGATGAGAAACGTGAGTTGGTTAGTGTTAACAAGGTTCAAATTGCAAATTTGGAGATTCAAAAGAGAAATGAAGATAAACTGAAGAAAGAATTGTCTGAAGGTTTAGATAATCTTCGCATGCAAAAGTTTGAAACTCACAAAGTCGCGAAGCGATTGATAGCTAAAGAGAAGGAATTCGCGGAGGCTCAACATAAAGTTTCTAATCTCAAAATTCAAGTTCTTGATGCTAACAAATTGCTCAACAATGTTTCAAATTCTCAAGTTTTCACAAGCTTTTTAGCTAATGATGCAAATTTTGAGAAAATGTTTGATAAAACTGCATCACCCCCTGCTCAAATCAAAAAGCCTTCAAAGAAGTGAAGGAACAAGTTCCCGAATTTGATTATTCAAATGTCTCATCATCTACTGCTGAGGAGAAAAACGTTGTGAAAAAAAAGAAGAACAAGAAGAATAAGAAGCAGAAGAAAAAGAAATCTTAGGTTTTTCCAGCTCCAAAATTTGTATCTGGTTCACCTTCTGCTGATAATGCGAATTCAGCTTCTTCAGGTGACAAGATTAAGTCACAAATTGACTTTAATGAGAAGATCTTTTATGATCAGAAGATTATGACTGAAGTGAAAGCTGAATTTTCTCGGCTAGCAAAGAATGGGCATTCTACATCTGAGGAGAAGGTTACTGAAAAGAGAGTTGGATTGGGTTTTAAAGAAATGAAAGGTAAAACTGAGGAGGTTCCAACATTCACATCACAAGGTCTGAAGAATATTAAAATGAAGCAAGTGAAGAAGGAGATTTTCAACGTTGAAAAAGTTCAATCTGAGCGATTTTACAAACTCAAAGGTTCATCAACTTTTCTCTGATAAAGAATTTACTCTTCATTGTGTTGATGCTCGAAATTTTTTTGAAGTTTTTGTGAAAGCTCGAGTTTCTTCTGAAAGTTCTCCATCTCGAAGCCCAACATCTAAATGGGTTCATGATCACAGACATCAGGTATATGATTCCAATACTGATCATGCTCGAGATATTCATATGTGTTCTTCGCAGGTTCATCAAAAGTGGGACAAACTAAAACGAATATGTTATGTTTGCCATCGACCTACGCATATGGCAAAAGATTGTCCACTGCCTGCTGTTACATCTCACAGGTTTCACAAGAAACCAGTATTTGCTAAACCTGCCAAACAAATGTTCTTTGATGAACCAGGCAGAGTTTTTGATGAAGTTGAACCTACATTTTTTCATAACCAAACACGTTTTGTTCCAATGTTCTCTAAGGATCAAAGTGTAGGTTCATCGTCAAAAGTTGAATTACCAAAACAACAACTTTGGAAACCTAAGGTGGTTTCTAAGCAAAATCAGGACACTAGTCGACCATAAGCGATCCGCTTCGGGTCATTTATGAACTAATCAGTTGACCAGTGTGCATGTATTTCTAGAAGACCTATCGATGATTGCAAAGTTTTTGATGGAGGAGTATTCTGCATAATCTAAATTTCATGATCAAATTTTCTAAATCTGCAATTCTGAATTCTAAAACTGCAAAATTTTTGTGTTGATTGATCATTTTTTTTTTCTTTGCTTACTAGTTTTTCTCAACACCCAACAATAGAGTCTTGTTTTTTTTTTTGTGTAAAATGAAAATCCAAAAATAGAGTTTTCATTTTAAGGGGGAGAATTGTACATAAGGGAAGTAATTGAAAGCATGTTATGGGGAGATGGTGAATACATGCCAAATATATAAAGAAGGAAGGTGAATACATGCACAATATATAAAATTGTGAGAAATTGATCATTGGGAAATGTTGGTACATTGGCTTACGTATCTGACTCATGGATAGAGTATATGAAAGGGCCATAAGATCATTGTTTGATAGGTTTGGTAGGCTCGGCGAATCAGAAAGTATTCAGATGTGATATACATTAAATACTAATGCTTGACCATGTGGATAACATCTTGATGCATATTTCATGACACGAAAAGAAACATAAGTGTGAAATTCAAACTGAGAAGTCACTGTGTATACATGTGTTCATTTTGCAAAGATTTAAATTAGTTTGATTTTCTTTATTTTGTCAAACGATGGACTTTCTCTGCGTATCGAAAGATCGACCTGATCGTTCTTCATTTGACGTTCAGCTTTATTTTCTTTGTGTTTCGTATAACTCATCGGACTTTCTCTGCGTGTACGGGAGTACCGACCTGATTGTTGTTGGGTTATACAATTTCAACTTGTTTTATGCTTCCTATTTTGTTAAATCCGAGGCCTTATCTGCGTATCGAAAGATCGACCTTAAGTAGACGATTTAACGTTCTTATTTCTTTTTACATGGAACACAGTTGACTATATCATGAATAGTATTATGCGTTGTGAAAAATTGCAAGTGCAATCACACAAAAGGAAAAGAAAGAAAAACAGGAAAAAGTATGAATATGCTGTAAGGAATATTGTGCTTGGAAGATTTCCGGCTAAATGCCAATTTTGTTATGTTCCGGCTGAAGTTGAAGCGGAATTCTCACTTTAAGCGGAACTGGAAGTTCAAGCAGAAAGAAGCAGTTTTGACCTTTAGCGAATATTCCGGGTGAACACGATTATCCACCAGATAATGAGTTCAACCGGACTTTTCCTGAAATGTCTTTTCAGCAAGTCCAATCCTGCAAAAGCTTCTCGTATGCTTCTATATCTGATTCAAGCCGCTCTCCTAAAGTAGTATGTTGCTGCAAACACGCAAGATATTCCAAATGTCAATGTTTATTCTTTTGGTAGTTTGTATTTGACTTTATTGTTTAAGGTCTAGATTAGATCGCATGAGATCAATGGTTGTCATTGATCTCATCAGCACTATATATAGCTTAGTTAGCTCATAGTTTACACATCACGAATATCACGATCATCACCTGTTATTGAACAACTTGTAATAGTGTAGCTTTGAGTTAATGCAAATAGTGCCGAGTATTTGTTACTTCGTTGTTACTATCTTTCTGCAAATCAAGCTTTTACGTTATACACAAGAACTAAATATCGCTTAAGTAAAGTGAAATATAACTTAAATTCAGCAGGGTTATATTTGCAAGTAAAGGGCTTTTGTTTTAGTTTAACTCTAACTAATAACGATCCTACAAGTGGTATCAGAGCTTTGGCTCTCACTTTGAAGACTTTCAGTGCTTCAAAGTTGATACTTTACTTGCCTACTTTACAAGCCTTGCTGTTTCTTCTTTCAAAAGGTTTTTAAAATGGGTAATTTTAGTCTAAGTTATCCAAATGGTTCTTCCAACAAATCGCCAATGTTCACTCCAGATGCTTTGGTACCTGGAAACTCAGGATGGAAGGTTTTGTTAGGATTTTGGACCGCCGTATTTGGAAATCTTTTACTGAAGGACCTTACTCACCCATGGTTTCATCTGCTGATGATGCAGAAGTCAAGATACCAAAACCACTAGACAAATATGTTGAATCTGACTACACTGCTCTCGAATTTGACCATAAGGCATATTTGGACTCTACATGCTGCACTTCCTAACTCCATCTTATGTGGGTTCAAAGGATATAAAACTGCATTTGACCTGTGGAATGCCTTAAGTGAAATGTATGAAGGAACCAGTGAAGTAAAAGAAAACAAGAAAGATGTTTTAAAACAGAAGTATGAAAACTTTACTTTCAAATCTGGTGAAACAATGACAAACCAATACTTAAGATTTGTTTCTTTGCTTGATGAACTCCAAAAGGTAGA
The DNA here is from genome assembly GCA_039602395.1 of Deinandra increscens subsp. villosa. Lineage (NCBI taxonomy): Eukaryota > Viridiplantae > Streptophyta > Magnoliopsida > Asterales > Asteraceae > Deinandra > Deinandra increscens. Next base: position 14,642,435 of record JBCNJP010000010.1, read on the forward strand.
TGTAAACAGAAAGTTCCTACGTTCCCTGCCTTTTGTGTGGACAGTTTACACAGTGAGCATCAGGGAATGCAAAAACTTGAAAAAGATGAGACTCAGTGAACTTCATGGCATACTCAGTGCCTATGAAATGGAACTAGATCTTATGTAAAACTCAACTTCTGAGTCAACTCAGTTGTTTTCATCTGCACTAGTAACTACTGATTTTAACAGTCAAAGGTCTCTAAATTCATCATCATATCAGTCACCTATTGTCAGTTTCCCTGAGACACCAAGGTGTCAAGAAAGTTTTTCAAACACGTTTGAAAACTCTCACAATGCTCATGTAGCAACTGACTCTTACCAAGGCTTCATACCTGAAGATCTTGAGTGTATATGTGCTGATGATTTGGAGGAAATGGATATAATGACTCAACTTGCTATGGTGTCTGTCAGAGCTCAAAGGCTTTACAAAAGAACTGGTAGAACCTACAAGGGAGCAAAAGGTGCTCACATAGGCCTTGACAAAAGCAAAGTGAAGTGCTATAACTGTCACCAACTTGGTCACTTCGCAAGGGAGTGGTCTCAACCAAGAAGAGAAGGACAGAACCAGGCTCATGTCCAAGTGAAAAATCAAGGAGGAAGCAACTCTAACAACAACAATTCTGGTAACAACTCAGGTTCTCACCCTACCCCACCAAAGCCAACCGGAAGTTAAAACCACCAGAATATGGTTGCTGCTGTTACAAATCAAAAATCATGCGTTGAATGGGGAGATTTCGTTGCTGAGTTTGAGCCTATCAACCATGCTTTGATGGCCAACAAGACTCAATCTCAAATCAGGTAAACTCTATCCCTGAGAAAGTTTTAGAAAACCTATGCAGCCCTGCTTGCATAGAACAAGTGGCAAAGTATCGAAATCACAACACTGATTTGATTGATGAAGTTTCAAACCTAAATGAGTTAAAGGAATGTTTTAAGAAAACTGAATCATCATACATTTCAAAAATTGAAAATTTAACCAAAGAGTATGAACAGTTAAAACAAACCAACTCAATGCTTGAAACACAGCTTGATGACTTGCTGAAAAGCTTGAGAAATCAAGAAATGAAACCAAAGATGCTAAGGCTAAGGTTGATGTTCTTGAGATCAAGCTAAAAGATGCTTTGTTTACTTGTGACAAATTCCAAGCTGCAAATAGAAAGGCTGAGAAGCTGTGGATGGGAGGGATGTATGGTAAAGCAGGTGTTGTGTATAACAATGTTGAACCACCAATTGAATACTCACCTGTAACCAAACCAATTGAAGCTTTAAAATCAGAATGTAAAGTCAGTCTCACAGTTGATGACATCTCATCACAGTCAAGTTCTGAAAACACTGTTGAGACTAAGAAAACTGAAGTCACTGTTGCAAGCACCTCTATATCAGCTGACCAATCAAACATTTTGAAACCATCAATTGCTATTCCACCACCAACTGTTTATGAACCCAAGGATTCAAAAGTTGGAGGGAAACAACCTGAGAAAACAAAGGGAAGTCAAACTCAAAGGCTTGGTCAACTCACTTTCAACCAAGTAACCAAGCATGAGTCTCCCATAATATTTGAAACAAAAATGGTTGAATGCATGTGCTGTGCTGAACAGGGTCACCTAGCTGCTGTATGTCAGTTTAATCCAATGAGTAAAGTTAAACCATTTTTGAAACCAAAACCTGTTTTGCAACCAAAAGCTAATTTTCAAAAGAAACTCACAGGAAGAATTTCACCTGTGAAAAAGCCACACAATGAAGCATTTTGGATCTGAATCCAACAGGGTCTTAATTGGTAATGATAAAAATGGAAGTTTTTCTGTTTTAAGGCAAAATCGTTTTCCGGCTGAAGTTCAAGCGGAACATTTTTCCGCTCGAACTCAAGTTCAACCGGAAAACAAAATTCAACCCAGATCAGCTACTGCTCCAAAGCAGAGACCACATGTACACTTTGCTGATGGGTTTGAGCATTTTGAAGCTCAAGGAAGAAGAAATCCCTCTAGAGGAAAGACCACCTCTAGAGAAAACTTTTCAAGAAGCAAAAAGTCTAACCAACCTGAAATTGTTTTTGCTACTAGTTCAAGTGGAAGTTACTCTGTTCCACCTCAGGGGGAGAGTTCAAATTAAAACAAACACTTTCCTCAAAGATTTTCCAAATCCCCTGAAAGAACTAAGTTGGTTAACCAAGGAAATGAAAAATCTAAGAAAATAACCAACAAGCAAAAAAAATTTAAGGAGTACAGGGAAAGAAAAATTGCTGAAAGGAAAAACACCAAAGGTGAAGGATTTAGTCAAACAAGTACTCAATATGAGAACTTCAGTTTTGACAATGATGATCTGCTTATTGAAGCTCCAGTTCTAAATACTTTAGTACTCAAGGAGTATAAGTATAATGATGCTTATGGCAGACCCAAGACCACTCAGGCTTGGGTCCCCTATAGAAATTAATCAATTCTGATGTGTGCAGGTGCAAAATTAAGGCCAAAATAGCCTATGGGTAGTTGACAGTGGATGCTATTAGTATATTATTTTGTATATATTGTTATTTATAGATAAGATAGGAGAATATTTGATTTGTAAAGAATTAGTCAACCCTTTGTATTATATATGGTGGTGTGAATGAAAAGGAGGCATCGAACTTTCCACAATAACATGGTATCACAGTAATCGATCCCTAACCCTATTCTCTGCCTCTGCCGTAGTTTTTTTTCTCCCTCACCTCCGATCAATAATCCTTCAACCTAACTCACTTCTTCATCACCGCCATGGACCCAAAGAGCCACCCTACCATCACTGTAACCAATATCCTCACCTATGTCCCGTTAATTCTCTCTGCCAACGTTGATGAATACCCTAATTGGTCGGAATTATTCAAGATCCACTGTCAGGCGTTTAACGTTCTTGACCACCTCTCCCCTCGAAAAACAGAAGCCGCCACCTCCTCCGCTGATGCTGCTGATAAAACGGCTCTTGTTAGTGACGAGGTTTGGTCTCGGTTGGACGCCCTTGTCCTACAATGGATCTACGGGTCCGTTAAACAGGAACTCCTTACCATGCTTATCAAACCTGATGTTACAGCCGCGGATGCATGGAAATCTCTCCGGGATTTGTTCAATGACAACAAGAACACTCGTGCCCTCACGTTGGAAAGGGGGCTTGTCAAAATAAAGCTTGAAAATTTTGTAAGTGTTTCCGCTTACTGCCAGGAACTCAAACTACTCTTCGATCAGTTGACGAACGTCGGCAACCCCATCTCTAACAACCGTCTCGTTCTTCAACTCATCTCAGGACTCACCGAGGCATATGACGGTGTTGCTACCGTCATTCAACAGATGGATCCCCTTCGGGGACTTTTACGAGGCACGCTCGAAACTCCTCCTAGAAGAAACAAGGAAAGCGGCTCATGCCACTAACGCCGCCGCCACCACAGCGTTAACTTCCGCCGTTCAGCCTCCAAGTAAAGAGCCTCCATCTGACCAACGTCAAGGAAACAGGAATCGGGGTAAGAACAATGGAGGATGTGTGGTTATCGGGCTCGTCATAATAGGTCAAATGGAAGTGGAGGCTTTTCTGCTCACAGCCTCCAACCTTGGACTCCCCCCCCCCCCAAGCCTCTTCTCAACCTATTCACTACAGACCTTGGTCCACGGCCCCCCAATGGCCCACTCCTCCATGCCCCTTTCCTACATCAGGCCCATCTCCTAGAGATACTTCCACACCTGGCCAAGGTCTTCTCGAATCCCGCCCCTCGCCGCAAGCCTATGCTGCATCTGAAATTAGCTACACACCCACGGAGTTGGAGCAATCTTTCAATACCATGTCCTACGTACCTCCGGATCAGCAATGGTACTTGGAATCGGGTGCCACCTCCCACATGACCAACAATCACGGTAATCTCACCTATATTAGTGATAATGTTGCCAGAAATATTTTTGTCGGTAATAGCGCTAGTATACCCATTCTGGCTACTGGACACACTACCACCCGTCCCCCACTCCCACCATTTAACTTAAACAATGTTCATTTCTCTCCTAATCTTGTTAAAAACTTAATCTCTGTTCGTTGTCTCACAACCAATAATAATATTTCTATTGAATTTGACCCATATGGTTTTCTTGTGAAGGATTTGGCTACCCGGGCGCCCCTCCTTTGATGTGATAGCTCAAGCGATCTCTACCCGCTTGTCCTACCACCTTTCTCAACTACATCAAGTCCGCTTGCTCTTACTGCTGCTTCTCAAGACATATGGCATTCTCGTTTAGGCCACCCCGGCCATACTATTTTGAATAATTTGAAACATTGTTTATCTTTTGATTCTAAACATTCATCTATCTCTCATATTTGTGAACCTTGTGTTTTTGGGAAGCTTATAAGATAAAAATAATTCTTTATCTATTACTTCTTTCCCTTTTGATATCGTCCATAGCCATTTATGGACATCACCGATCGTGTCATCTAACGGCCATAGATATTATATATTGTTCCTTGATGACAAGACCAATATTTTGTGGACATATCCTTTATCAAATAAATCTCAAGTATTCTCAATTTTTCTACAATTTGTCACATTAATTAAAACTCAATTTAAAACATCCATTAAAACCTTTCAATGTGACAAAAGAACCGAGTATAATAACACATTGTTTCATCGGTTTTGTAAAGAAAATGGAATGATTTTTCGGTTCTCGTGCCCATATACATCCTCACAAAACGGAAAATCCGAGCGGAAAATACAGTCAATAAATAATATCATCCGCACGCTTTTGGCTCAATCCCCGGTCCCTCACACTTTTTGGCATCATGCTCTTGAGCACGCCACTTACCTTCTCAATATTCTTCCCTCCAAACCCCTTGCTCTCTCCACCCCAACATCCGAATTATATCATCGTATCCCCTCTTATTCTCATCTAAAAATTTTCGGGTGCCTATGCTACCCGTTACTTCCCCCCACTCACCTTAATAAACTTAGTCATCGTTCTACACCGTGCGTTTTTCTTCGACATCCACCATCTCATCGTGGATATAAGTGCTTCAACTTAGCCACGAACCAAATTATCATTGCCCGTCATGTCGTTTTTGATGAACAACAATTTTCATTTAAATCCCCTCCACCATCAAAATCACTACCTAGCCCTCCATCCACCACTGACCCTTTATGGTGGTACCTTTCTCCAAATAGTGACCAGCCTCCCCCTCACTCCCCCACATCCGTTCCACCCAGCCCATAACCTACACCTCCCACCTCACCTGGCCCATTCTCTCCCACGGCCCAAACAGCCACTTCCCCCCAAACTTCCAACAACCCGCCTACTCCCCACACACCTCCTGCATTCTCCAACTCATCCAGTAGTCCCCCCTCCTCTTTTCCCTCTTCAACTTCGTCCCCCTCTCCTGTCCCTGACCCACAACCTCCACCGACTTGCACCATGACAACCCATGCGATTTCGGGGATTTTCAAACCCCAGCCCCCTCTCAACCTTAACGTTACCACCACCATTGCCCCTCTCCCAAAATCCCCCATTGATGCCCTTAACCAACCCGAATGGTATAGCACCATGACCGATGAGTTTTAAGCTCTTGTTACTAATAGAACGTGGGACTTGGTTCCACGTCAACCGGGAATGAATATCGTTCGAAGCATGTGGATATTTCAACACAAAAAGAGAGCGGATGGTACCCTTGAACGATATAAAGCACGACTAGTATGTGACGGACGGTCCCAACAAGTTGGAATAGAGTATGGCGAAACATTTAGCCCGGTAGTAAAAACGGCAACTATTCGTACAGTCCTTGGTTTAGCCGTTTCACATGGGTGGCCTATTCATCAATTGGACGTTAAGAATGCCTTCTTACATGGCAATCTTAACGAAACCGTTTTCATGCACCAACTGGTTGGCTTTCGAGATCCACGTTTTCCAAATCACGTGTGTTTACTCAAGAAGTCGTTATACGGCTTAAAACAAGCCCCTCGAGCATGGTACCAACGGTTCGCCGACTTTATCTACACCATTGGCTTCACACATTCTCAAAGCGACCACTCTCTGTTTATCTACAAACATGGTCGACGGGTAGCATACTTACTACTTTACGTGGATGACATACTTCTAGTCACATCCACAAATACCTTGCGCCAATAGTTTATGGATAGCCTCTCATGGGAATTTTCTATGAAAGACCTTGGACCGCTGACTTATTTTTTGGAAATCTCAGTCACCCGATCGGGCAACTCTCTTTTCCTCTCTCAAGAAAAGTATGCAAAAGAGATCATTGAAAAAGCCGGGATGTCCAATTGCAACAAGTCGGACACGCCGGTCGATACGCATGCCAAATTGAGCTCTACAGCCGGCACTCCTTTACCGGACGAAACTCAATATCGTCAACTAGCCGGCGCTTTACAATACCTCACGATTACCAGGCCTGATCTTTCCTATGCGGTTCAGCAAGTGTGCTTACACATGCACGCGCCTACAACCATTTACATGAACGCTTTAAAGCGTATTCTGAGGTACGTTCAGGGGACAACCCATACTGGTTTTTATATCTCTCCATCATCCTCTATGACGTTGGTTGGCTACACCGATGCGGACTAGGGGGGATGTCCTGACACCCGCCGATCAACATCCGGTTACTGTGTATTTTTGGGTGACAACCTATTGTCGTGGTCTTCAAAACGACAACCGACCTTGTCTCGTTCTAGTGCCGAGGCTGAATACCGGGGGGGGGGGGGTGGCCAACATAGTCTCTGAAGTTTGTTGGCTACGAAACCTGTTGCTTGAGTTATACCATCCGCCTACACGCGCTTCTATTGTTAATTGCGACAACGTAAGCGCTATTTATCTTGCAGGTAATCCCGTCCAGCATCAACGGACTAAACATATCGAGATGGACATACACTTCGTGCTGGAAAAAGTGGCGAGGGGTCAGATCCGAGTGCTCCATGTACCATCTCGACATCAGATAGCAGACATTTTTACAAAGGGGTTACCGAAAATTTTGTTTAACGATTTTCGCTCCAGTCTCAACATACGAGAGCCTCCCGTTTCGACTGCGGGGGTGTATTAGTATATTATTTTGTATATATTGTTATTTATAGATAAGATAGGAGAATATTTGATTTGTAAAGAATTAGTCAACCCTTTGTATTATATATGGTGGTGTGAATGAAAAGGAGGCATCGAACTTTCCACAATAACAGATGCACTTGCCACATGACAGTGAATAAGCAAATTCTGGAAAATACAAAAAGAATCAATGGAGGACCAGTTGCCTTTGGAAGCACAAAAGGCCATATCACAGCACAAGGTGATGTGACAAATGGACTGGTAAAATTTGACAGAGTCAATTTTCTTGATACATTGAATTTCAACTTGCTTAGTATCTCACAATTGTGTGACAAGAATTTGTATTTAATGTTAATGAGAAAGAGGCTATAGTCCTCAAACCTGGTGTCAAAATTCCTGATGAACTTATTATGCTTAAGGCACCCAGGAGAGATGGATTGTACATTTTGGATATGACAGTTGCTACACCCTCATGTGGCACTGCCTGCTTTGTATCCAAAGCCTCTGTTGATGAAAGTGATCTGTGGCATTGGAGGTTAGGTCATGTGAGCTATAAGAACATGAACAGAATTGTAAATCTTGGCTTGGTTAAGGGTCTTCCTAACAAGCATTTTGCATGTTCTGAAAACCGTGTGCCATGTCTCAAGGGCAAGCAACACAGAACCTCTTTTAAGCCAAAAGTTGAATCTTCTATTTCAAAACCTCTAGAGCTGTTGCACATGGATCTTTTTGGTCCAACTAGAGTAATGAGTTTAGGGAAAAGGTCATACTGCTTTGTACTAATTGATGATTTTTCTAGATACACTTGGGTTTTCTTTCTTAAAACAAAAGATGAAACTACTGAATTGTTGAAAACACTTGTGATAAATTTAGAAAATCAATCCAATCTTAAAGTCAAAACAATTAGGTGTGACAATGGCACAGAGTTCAAAAATCATGTTTTGAATAAATTTTGTGAGGAGGAGGGAATTGTGAGACAATTCAGTGCTCCTAGAACTCCACAGCAAAACGGTGTTGCTGAAAGGAGAAATAGGACATTGATTGAAGCTGCTAGATCTATGTTAGCAGACTCCAAGCCCCCTGTGATATTTTGGGCAGAAGCAGTATACACTGCCTGTTATGTCCAAAACAGGATTTTAATTGTCAAGGGCAAAAACAAGACACCTTATGAGCTTTGGAGAAAAAGAAAGCCAAATATTTATTTCTTTAAGCCATTTGGTTATCCTGTTACAATATTAATAACCAATGAGTTATTGCCCAAATTTGCAGAAAAGGCAGATGAGGGATATTTTGTTGGATACTCAGGTGTGTCAAAAGCATACAGAGTGTACAACAAGAGAACCAAAATTATTGAGGAAACTATAAATGTATCTTTTAATGAAAAATCTACCAACAATTTTGAATCTCAACCCACTTGGTTATTTGATATTGACGCACTAACCACTACTTTCAACATAACTGTTGATAAGTCTGTGAGATCTCTAGTGCAGGAAAATAACTTATATAGGTCTGCTGATGAACACTGGAAGAGCAACACTGCTGGAACTGAGAAGCAGAACTTCTTCTCTTCAATGAGCATCAAACCTATCTTGCCAGGCAATGAAAAGAAACAGAATGAAATAATTCAAATTGAAGAAGAAACAGTTTCGGTCGAAGTTCAAACGGAAATTTCTCCGGCTCAAGTTCAACCGGAAAACTTAATTTCAGAAACTGTTAAGAACAATGATTCTGGGTCAACTGAACATGAAAATTCAAATGATGAATTCAGTTTTGAGCATATGACCCACATTTCAGAGGATAGTTCTCATAATACAGTTGAAAGTTCAAATCCTGTATCACAAATTGGTGATATTGAGCTTGATCACAGACTTCCTCAGCTTAATATACCCTCAAATGGAAGAAGCCATGAGTTCCCTATGTTTCTTGACAGAAGAATCAACAGAGATCATCCAGTGAGGAATATTACTGGAGAAGTGTCAGTACCTGTGTTGACAAGGAGTAGATCTGCTAATGCAAACCTCTATTTGCATGCTGCATTTTTGTCTCAAGAAGTACCCAAGAAGGTAACAGATGCCTTGGAAGACAACAGTTGGGTAGAGGCAATGCAGGAAGAGTTATTTCAAATTAACAAGCAGAAAGTTTGGTAATTGGTAGATCTGCCTGATGGAGCAGAACCAATTGGCACAAAGTGGGTATTCAGAAATAAGAAAGATGACAGGGGAATTGTTATAAAAAACAAAGCAAGACTGGTAGTGCAAGGCCATGTACAGGAAGAAAGCATTGATTATGATGAAGTGTTTGCACCAGTGGCTAGATTGGAAGCAATCCGAATCTTTTTAGCCTATGCTGCCTTCAAAGACTTCCAAGTATTTCAGATGGATGTCAAAAGTGCCTTCCTGTATGGCTACTGGAACAAGAAGTATATGTCAACCAACCTCCTGGCTTTGAGGACCCTCACCATCCCAACAAGGTGTGCAAGCTAATAAAAGCTTTGTATGTTCTCAAACAAGCACCTAGAACCTGGTATGAAACTCTTTCTAACTATCTTCTAGAGAATGGCTACAGGAGAGGGGCAATTGGCAAAACACTTTTTGTTAAAACTGTTGGTAAGGATATGTTGATGGTACAAATCTACGTAGATGATATTATTTTTGGTTCATCTAACACTGTTTTATACAAGGAGTTTGAAACTTTGATGCAGTCCAAATTTGAAATGAGCTCTATGTGAGAACTAACATTCTTCTTAGGACTACAAGTGAAGTAAACTGCAGATGGAATCTTTCTGAACCAATCAAAGTACATTCAAGACATGTTGAAGAGATTTGATATGCAAGCTTGCTCAAGTGAAAAATCTCCTATATCCACTTCCCACGAGTTAACAAGTAACTTAAGTGGCAAGCCAGTGGATGTGCACATGTACAGGGCAAAGATAGGCTCACTGATGTATCTCACTGCTAGTAGACCTGACATTATGTTCAGTGTTTGCTTATGTGCTAGATATCAGTCCTCACCAAAGGAGTCACATATGCTAGCTATTAAGATAATCTTCAACTATTTGAAAGGTCAACCCAAGCTGGGGTTATGGTATTCTAAAAATTTTGATTTCTCTTTCAAGACATTCACAGACAGTGACTATGGTGGTTGTGACATAGACAAGAAATCAACATAAGGTGGATGTCAATTTTTGGGTGAAAGACTTGTCTCTTGGCAGTCAAGTTCTTTGGATCCAAAATCAAATGCTTGACTATGGGATCAAATTCATGGAAACTCCTATTCTTGCTGACAACAACAGTGCCATCTCCATCATCAACAATCCAGTAAAGCACTCCAAAACCAAACACATTGACATAAGGTATCATTTTATTACAGATTGTGCAGAAAAGAATTTGATTAAATTATTCAAAGTTCATACTGATCATCAATTGGCAGATTTGTTTACAAAAGCTTTTGATGAGACAAGATTTTTCTATCTCATCACAGCCATTGGGATGATGAATTTTGAATAAAAACTTTTCACAATTTTCAAATAAAAGAGAGGCATGTGCTTAAAAGCCTGTCTCTTAAAACACGAAGAAAAAGAAAAAGAAAAATAAAATCTCTTGTGATAATTAGACATAATTTCAGTTCATAGTCTGTAACCTCTATTACACTATGGAAAATTATCACAAATTTTCAAAAATCATGTGTGTTGATGATCAGTTTCAAGTTCCGGTTCAACCTGTGAGAAAAACAATTTTGAAACTCACCGGGTGAACTTCAACCGGAAAAATGCTTTGCAAATGACGTGGAAAATGTTTTTGAAAACAATTCTTCCAAGAGGAAAAATCATCCGCTTGAAGTTCAAACGGAAGAAATATGGTTTTTAAAATAAAGGAGAAATGGGTTCCGCTTGAACTTCCGGGTCAACAAAGTCAAAGTCTCATTTAATTACCCGGAAGGCACAACTTTCTAAGCGGATATACATTTATTTACCCATTAGTTTTTAACTGTTTAAAATCCGAGGTTTCAGTAAATTTACTTTTGGATAAAGACATGCTTTACCCCGTTGTACCGTATAACCCACAAAGCACCTGTCCCATCAGTTACTGAACCGTCCGTTTAAAACCTCTCTCCTCTACGTCATCACCGAAAAAGGTAAAAAGCCCTAATTTACCGTCACTTTCCCCATTCCTCTCAACCCCACTCAGAAATTACTCCCAAATTTCTCTCAAACCCTCTCCGTTCAATCTTCGATAACCGTCAATCTTTCTCAATTCCTGTATCAACAATGGCTCCAAAAGCGAAGGCAAGTAGCAAGAAGCCCGTCACTGACTCCAAGTTTCCTGTAGAACACAACTTGGTGGCGCACCTAGAACCACCAAGCAAGACAAATATCTACAACGGCATGATAGACTTCCTCAAAAGATCTCATCTTCATCACGCGCTCACTGTTGAGGCGGAAATATTCGAAGAAGTTATGGAAGACTTTTGGTCTCATGCTAGGGTTACTAAACGCGACAACGGTAGTGATAAGATTATGTCAAACGTTCAGGGCACAGAAGTGGAAATTGATGAAGCCAAAGTGCGAAAAGTGTTGAAACTAAGGGATGAAAGTGGATATGAAGTGGTCGATTCCAAGAAGTATCTTCGACTGTTCAGATATATTGGATATGGTGGCTCCCTGCAAAGCAAAACTATTAAGAAAGGGCAATTACCTTACAAATGGAGGTTCTTGGCTCATACACTGTTGGTATGCCTAACCCCAAAGAAGGGTGGATTTGACGAGCTTGCTAGTGAACATGCCTCTGCCTTATATGCTGTGGTAAAGGGTGAAAAATTCAATTTTTCTAACCTAATTTTTCAAGCCCTAAAATCAAACATCCAATCTGAATATGTCTATGTGTACCCTAGGTTTTTGACATATATTCTGAAAGAAGAATACCCCCAAATTGTTTGGGTTGGTACAATTTTGCAACCTAAACTTCTAAATGAGAAAACTTTTTCAAACAAGCTTTAAATAATACTGCATTTCTTGGAAGGGACACTGACTATCCCCTACCAATTCCAAGGCAGTTTCCTGATGAACCTGCTCCTGCTGAGGTTCAAACGGAAACTGTAGCAGAAACTGAGCATCCTGCTCAAGATGACAGAACCACAAACCCAATGGTCTCTGATCCCACATCTGTCCCAGCTTCCTCTACTCTAAAAACTTTTCAATCCAAAAATAGGAAAGCTTCCACAAAAACTACCACTGCCACTTCCTCAACCGAATCACTACCTGTCACTTTTAAAAGACAGAGAACTGTGGTCACTAGGTCTCCTCCACCTAGTACCACCAGCCAACCTGAAGCTTCTAACCCCATTCAAGGAAAAAAGCCTAAACAGAAACTGGTAAAAGTGTGATTTTCTCTTAGGGATGAACCTTCATTTGAGGGGGAGTCATTAGATGCAGATGTACCTTCCCCATCTGAACATTTTTCACCCCTACAACCCCTATCACCTAGGAGTTACCTGTGCTCTCAATCTTGGCCTAAATGAAGGTGTTATTAACTCACCTACCTCATTACATGAGAACATACTGATAGGCCAAGACACTATAGCATTGAGACCCCACTCCTCACCGGAGGTGAATCTCAGGAGTTTGGAAGAGATTCATGCAGAAAGGGCTGCTACTGCCCAAGGATTCCCACTCGATCTTGGTGCCAGCAGTAACATCAATAAGACCCAATCTGCGGCAATCTTCTCTGAATCAGCACCTAGAAGTCCTTCATTGGAACCAATGGTTGCTGAAACAGATGAAGAGAATCCCAGGTGCCAAGAAGCCATGGGTACCACTGCTGATCAATCTCGGATTGATAGCTTGGTTTTATCCAGGGATACTGGTAAAAAGCCAGTTGAGGACAGCTTTACACTACCTGAATTGACGAAATTGTACCTGAACCTTCAAGCACAGGTCGATCACTTAAACTCAACTGTTGCTACTTTGGTCAAGGCTACTCCAACTGATGCCGAGGCAGGTCCTTCAAACCCCAACATAGAAGCTGTTGAAGCTGATACTGTCAAATTGGGGGAGAAGTTGACTTCTACACCTGCTATCATTGAAATAGAAGAAACTGAAAGAATTCCGACTGAAGTTAGAGCCTCGGCCTGCAAGAGAGTTGGTGTTAAACCCTTCACAGTTGAAGAGAGTTGGGTTAATATGAAGATCAATCAATTAATTGCCATATCTCCATTTGAAGATCCCAACCTCACTGAACTGGTGCAATCTTCAATGCTAATTGCTGGTGCTCTCCCTGAGCACATCAACATGATCACAAGTCTGTTGACAAATGTCATATTTCTGGCTGAAAGAGCCAGTGATCATAAGGAGAGGAAAACTGCCTCCACTAGCAATGTAGCGGAAGAAGTTGAAGGAAGCACTGCAACTGTTGTAGTGGCCACTGTATCTGAAGGAGGTGATGAGAATTTAATTGGTGAAGATGAAGGCACGGAGGTGCTGGAAATTGTTGATAAAGAACCTGAAGTCACCAAACCTCAAGTGGTGACTGAAGGCTCCAACATTGTCCAAGCGGAAGTTCGAGCGGAAGTTCAAGCGGAAGCCCAACTGGTCGTTCAACCGGAAACCCAAATTGCAACCCAGATGGAAGTTTATGGCCCTGGCAATTCAACCTTTGGTATTGATGGGTCTAATCAGTTACCTGTGGATCAACCGGAAGAACAGGGAAGAAATGAAGCTGAAGACATTGCTGCAACATTGATAGCTTTGAGGAGTACCAAACCTGTTCAAACTGAAATTCCAAGAACTATTCAACAGGTGGTTCAAGCTCCTGAAGCTGAAGCTATACTGAAGATGGTAGAAGATGCAAAAAGGGTAGCAGAAGATGAGAGGCTAGCCCAAGAACTTCAAGAGGAATTGGATCTGTATTCTCAGGTTGAAGTTGTTGAAAGGTTGTTGGAAGAAGCAAAGACCAGTTCCTTCAATTAAAGATTGAAGGACTACAATTTGGAAGAAATGACTGAGGTTGATAGGCAAAGACTGATCTCCATTGCCTCTCAGATGCCTACCAAGCTAGTAAGGACTGATGAAAACTACTTGTTGTTGAAAAGATAAAAAGGGCTCTTGTGATTAAGAAACTGAAAACAGAAGAAGAGATAGCTCAGTTAAAAGTTAGAGAACTTTGCAACCTGATTGATATAATCTTTTATGAGCTCAAAGGAGACATAGCTGCAGTCAATCCAAAGCTTGTGATGCCTACACATTCAGAATTCACTTCAGGTACATCATCAAACTTAAATGTTAAACCTGAATTTACTGATGATGCATATATGCCACCTCCACCTTCTTTCACATATGACCCAAGCCACATATCTACAACAACTTCATCACTTCCACAGTCATTTTCCCTTATTCCATACAATACACCTTAAATTTCCAAGAAGGTAGCAACCAAACTTGCCAACCCAAGATACAAGACTGGAAATTTTACCCCAATTGTTCCCCTTAAGAAGAAGCCTCCTCCTACCATGGATTTTTATGATATTTTCCCACCTTCTCCACCTTCAACCCCTACACCAGAAGCCATTGAACCACCAACACAAACTTCCCTACCTCCACTCACCATCAAAGAACCTTCCACCACCATCACCAAACCTACTGAAGTTCAATCTGGCCCTTCTTCATCATCTGCCAAAGGCAAAAGACCTATTGTGCAAGAATCAGCAAATGATTCTGATGAAGAAAGGATGATGAGAAAAAGGAAGATGATGCATGCCAAGAGCAAAAGAGATCAAAAGCAAAGAAGAAAAGCTCCACCCAGAAAGAACAAGATTGTGGGTTGGATAGTAGATGAAGCAAGTTTTGATTTCACTTTCAATTTGGCAAATGGCACAACTCAGGTGGTAAATGCTCACAAGGCCACTACATTCCTTTCTTTGCTACAAATGACTGACATCATTCTAAAGCTTAGAGAAATTCTAAGTCCTTCAAGAGCTGAGCATATGTTAAGGCTTCTCATAGAGCCAACTATGCTGAACTGTGGAATGCTCTACAGGAGTAGTTTAAATGATGATTCAGCAGGAGAAGAAGAAGTGCTTGTCAGTGAGATAAGATTTGTCATTTGGGAAGAAGAAGAGAAGTTGTTCTATGTTTATAGAGCTGATGGCACCTTCACAGTTCATGTGAAGGTGACCAAAACAAATTCTAAAGAGCTTTCTCAAAACCTGGATGCCAACATCAAAACCACGGACAAGTAGGTTATAAAGAAGAAGATTTTTGGGTACAAGTCAATTTTTGAAGATAAACATTGGAACTTGACAGCATCAGCTTAGGGGGAGATTGTAAGGAATATTGCGCTTGGAAGATTTCCGGCTGAATGCCAATTTTGTTATGTTCCGGCTGAAGTTGAAGTTGAAGCGGAATTCTCACTTCAAGCAGAACTGATAGTTTAAGCGGAAAGAAGCAGTTTTGTCCTTTAGCGAATATTCCGGGTGAACTCGATTATCCACCAGATAATGAGTGCAACCGGACTTTTCCTGAGATGTTTTTCAGCAAGTCCAATCCTACAAAAGCTTCTCGTATGCTTCTATATCTGATTCAAGCCGCTCTCCTAAAGTAGTATGTTGCTGCAAACACGCAAGATATTCCAAATGTCGATGCTTATTCTTTTGGTAGTTTGTATTTGACTTTATTGTTTACGGTCTAGATTAGATCGCATGAGATCAATGGCTGTCATTGATCTCATTAGCACTATATATAGTTTAGTTAGCTCATAGTTTACACATCACGAATATCAAGAACATCATCTGTTCTTGAACAACTTGTAATAGTGTAGCTTTGAGTTAATGCAAATAGTGCCAAGTATTTGTTACTTCGTTGTTACTATCTTTATGCAAATCAAGCTTTTACATTGTACAGAAGAACTAAATATCGCTTAAGTAAAGTGCAATATAACTTAAATTTCGCAGGGTTATATTTGCAAGTAAAGGGCTTTTGTTTTAGTTTAACTCTAACTAATAATGATCCTACAATGTCTGATAGTGTGGGGTACACTGGTCAAAGCAAATCTAATCAATATCTTAACATATCCAGATGTTATGAGTATGGTTTTGCCTGAGTTTAAATATGGACAAATTATACCGACAATCAACATGACTTATGTGTTTCAATTAATTGAAATTGAAGTGTAGTTCAGTGTGTTATGACCAATAAGATCCCGTATAGTGATCTTTCTCATACCAAAAATAGTGTTTGATTCTGTATTGTGATTTCATTTCATTTCAGAAAAGAACAAAAAGATTTTCGGTGTGTTTTAGCATAAACTTTGAAAAATCAAAAAGATTTTAGGTTTGTTTTGACATAAACTTTCTAAAAGTCAAAAAGATTTTGTTTCTGCTTTATTTTCGATCTGATCAACACGTGATACAAAATTCAATTTTCAATATTTTATCTTGGAGTCTCGAAGAGACGTTTTGCACCAAGATTATTTAAATATTGATGCAGGATGCTATAGTGCAAGAGATCAAAACCTCAAGTCGTCTGAAGTTTGTTGATAAAAGACCAGAGATACATCAGATGTCATCAAGTATTCAAGATTAAGCTACGATTGAGTTGAGGAGGAGTTTGTTCGAAGATTCATTTTATTGGACGAACGGATTCTACACTTGAGGGGGAGTTTGATTGAAGATACATAGTTGATGATGTTGAAAAGATACTACACACGACGAGGGGGAGTTTGTTGATACCTGATATGTGCGTCGTGTGAAGTATCAAACAATGTTCAAGATCAAGTCAAATGTCTCCTGACCGAACATGGTCCGAACCAGGAGTTCGGACTGGCTGAACCTGAGGTTCGGACAGGGATCGGCCAGCTGGGTATATATAGAAGTTTGGACCTTGTAATTCGTTGTTCTGAGCATGTGAGAATTCTGTTAAGTGTGTGTTTCTAAGTGTGTTTCTCTGAGTCTGTTTCTGAGTGTTTGCTGATTGTAATTGTTCTTCGTTGATCAATAAAACAATCGGTTAATTACGTTTCGATGTCCGATTAGCTAGATCGAGTAGACGATCCGATGCTCACGCATTTCCAAATTTTGTTCTAAAAAGACAAGAAGATTCAAGGATTGATAAATGAAAATGAGTTGTTGGTTGCTGAAAATAAAAGGAAGATAGAAGAGTTGACAGGTGAACTGAAGAAATTGGAAGATGTAATTCAAGAATTAGCATTTCAAAAAAGACTAAGTTTTCATAATTACAAGCAGAAGTTGTTGAAAAGGAGTTCAAGTTTCTAAGTGTTGAAAAGGATTTTGAACAGAAATTTATAGAATTATCTGAAGAAAAGGCTGCATTAGTCAAAGAAGTTGAAAAATGGAAGGTAGAAGCTGAGGATGCTTCAAATGATTTCAATAATTTATTTGAAAAGTCCAAGGTCAAGCTTGATATGCTCAACAAGTCTTCTGATGAACATGTTGCAAAAATTGAGGCATATCAGATTGATATGGACAAGTTGCTAGATGAGAAGAGGGAGTTGGTAAGAGTGAACAAACTGCAAAATGCAAATTTAGATATTCAGAAACGGAATGAAGATAAGTTGAAGAAACAATTGTTTGCTGAGCTTGATAATATGAGATTGCAAAAATATGAAACTCACAAGGTGGCTAAGAGGTTGATAGCTACAGAGAAAGAATTGGCTGAAGCTCAACAAAATATTTTCGATTTGAAAATCCAAGTAATTGATGTAAATCGTCTTCTGAACAATGTCACTAATTCATAATCTTTCACAAGCTTCTTAGCAAATGATAAAAATTTTGAGAGAATGTTCGATAAGATAGTTTCACAACAAGGTAGTCTTAAAGAAAGTGTTCATGAGGTGAAGGAAAAGAAAAAAGATGGTGATTACTCTGAAGTTGTTGAAACTAAGTCTGAAGAAGGAAAGGTTGTGGAGAAAAAGAAAGACAATAACAAAGGAAACAGGAAGAATGCGATGAATTCTGAGCTTCCTAAATCTACAAAGGTTGTGCCTGGTAGAAAAAGAGAATTCAGCAAGTTCAACTGATCAGATCATTGATGAGTCAATTTTCTATGAACAAAAGAATGTTAAAGTTGTTAAAGATGAATTTTATCGTCTTGCAAAGAGTGGACATAAATCGTCTGGTTTAAAAGAAAAGGTTTCTGGAAAAGATGCAGGTTTGGGGGTTCCAACGAAAACAGGTTAAAGTTGATGCTTCTAAGGTTCAAAAGCAATAAAACATGAAGAAAGTTAATTTGAAGCAGGTTCAGAAAGATGTCTTCAAAGCTAAAAAAGTTCAACTAGAGAGATTTTACAAACTCAAAGGTTCGGAACAAATATTTTCCAACAAAGAATTCCCGCTTCATTCCGTGGATGCTCAGAAAATATCAGAAGCTTTTGTGAAGCATGCTGATCCAAATCTCAAGAAGAAGCAATCTGATGAATTTTATTCTGAAGGATCTCATGCTACTCCAAAAAGCCCGACATCAACATGGGTTCATGATCATCGGTTTCATATATATGATTCTTTTTATGATCAGTTTGGAGACAATATGTTTTGTGAAGCTTTGCAGGTTCCAAAGAGAAGAAATGTAAATAATCGCTTGTGTTATAATTGCCGCCACAAAGGGCATATGGCACAAGATTGTCCGGTTTCTGCTTCTTCTACATAAAGAGGAAAGGTTCCATATGTTGGTAAATCTGTTAAATACAAATTCATTGATGAATATGGCAGAGTATTTGACGAATATCAACCGACATTTTTCAAACGTTCAGGAAGGTTTTTACCTAATGTTAAAAATGATTCATTTGTCAGTTGTTCGTCACAATCAACTGTGACTGGTTCATCAAATACTGAATTACCAACGCAACAAATCTGGAAACCTAAAGTGGTTTAAAAGGGAAATCAAGACACTAGTCGACCGGAAGCGATTCGCTTCGGGTCATTTATATATTGATGTGTTTGACCAGTGTGCAGGTACTTCTAGAAGAACTATCGGTGATTGAAAAGTTGCTGATGGAGGAGTATTCTACTAATTTAGTTTAAAATTACAAGAGAAAATTAAAAATACCAAAAATAGTGTGTTTGTGTTTTTGTTAAAATGAAAAGGAAAATTGGAAATAAATAATCCCAACTTTTTTGTATTGGCCAAGAATAATCCCACTTTTCAATATAACCCACAACGGTCCCAACTTTTCACTTAATTATTTAGAATGGTTCCGCCGTTAAAAAAACTAAGACCTTTAGTTTTTAATCTGACGTGGCGCTGGCATGGCATCTAGTGGTATTTAAAAAAAAAAACTCTTAAATCCACGTCATTAATTTGTTTTATAAATCCTTAATCTTACCATGTTCCCCTTTTATGTGATCTGCCATTGTTCATTCCAAACCCTAAATATGTGATCTACGACTTCCCTCCCCCAAATCCATAATCGACTTCTCCCCCAAATCCCCAAATCCACAGTCGACGTCTCCAGGCGACATGATCAGTCGAGCAGACACAATCGAGACCCTCAATTTTGCTCCAAAAGATGATTACTTCTTTTTCTTCCACACAAATCTCGAACAGAAGACCAAAAATTGTTAAATTTGACTTAGATGGAAACCTATATTGCGAACATGGCATTGTTTCGGTCAAAAGAGTTGCTGGGCGAAGAATTTCGAGACCTGGACATTAATTTTATGGTTGTTCGTTATGGGATGTAAGTATTTTGTTTTATGAATTATCATATGGACTCTAAAAATCTGATCTTTACGTATTTCTCTTACAGAGTGACAATTGCGACTTTTTTGCTTGGAAGGAGGATTTAGATGCTGCACTTCAACCACATGAGAAGTTAATTGAATTGAAGAACAAAGCTTTAGAGTTCAGGATTGAAAACATGGTAGTAGAGAAGATGATAGTAGATGAAGAAAACAAGAACTTAAAAATGAAGCTTGCAATGGCTAACTCGATCTCCTTGAAACAATGCTTGATTGGATTATGTGTTTCCGTAGTTGCATTTTATTTTGTGGTCAAGATGTAATCTTGGTTTGTGTTTGTAGTGAATCTGGAAATTGGATGCATTTCAGTTTGTGTTTGTAGTGAATCTTTTTACATGTTCTTATGTGTTTGTAATGTGATTTGGAAGTTGAATGCATTGTTGTTCCTAAAAGATTTGTTGACTTAAATCTTTCACTTTGAATCTTTCATGCTTCTTGAAAAGTACATGTTATGGTACTTTGCTTTGACTTGTAATTTGGTTGCACTTGCAAAAGGTAGTGCATAATGTAGTTGACAAGAGGATCAGACTCATATATGAGCCTTAAATCCATCACCCACTAACATACTGATGAATCTTAGCACCACCCTCCGCCTCTCGCACTAAATCGAATTCGCAAAAACCCTTATCCTAGACTGTTACAGCTGCACGCACTCCGCCTACGTCGTTGCCGTCACCACTTTGCCAGCCGTGGTGGCTCACTAAACAGTTGGATCCACGATTTCAGGTACTACAAATTGTCCAGCATCACTTCGATTCTAAACTTTGTGTATGTGTAATTTCTATCTGAAAGTCACCTATTTTTTCTGGTATCTTGATATCGTTCCAGGTGATGTACCTGCTTAGAGCATAGGCTACATCATTATGGACAAAAACCCTTTAAGTCCATGGACGATGAAGAAGGTAACTAATTTATGGATATCGGAGTACATCCGTTTTAGCCGTGCTTATTGAGGTAACCACTCTGTCTTTCGTTGATCACGTATGTTCGGTTATCCTAGTTGCAATTCATACCGTTCTTACTTGTTTCTGCAACTTAGACTGTGGGTTTGAAGCTTAATTTCAAATGCATATAAGGGTTCATGTATGGGGTGGGTTCTGTGTATACGAATTTAGCACTAAAATATGATTTTCTTGCCTTATGTAGAGACAATATTGGTGGTGTTCCTCTCCAAGCCCTTTGATAATTGACTATCAATCTGCAGGTGTAAACAGTAATCATAATCTCAAAATTGAAGTTTCAGATTGTAGATATCAACAAGTATTTGTATTTTACTTGGTTTTTAATTTTTAGCAATGTTTGGTCTTAATTAGTTTAAGAACATAAATAAGGGCATTTTTCATAACATTGATGATGCTTTATAGTTTGCAGGTAATTGAGAAGAATCCATGAGGATTTATAAAGCATCCAGTTTTTTAATAAAATCTGTTCTAGAAAGTTAACAACCAAAAGTTACTGAATTATCCAAAAGATACGTCTATACTACATACTTGTTGATATATGAGCAGAGAAGATATGAACATACTTGTTATTTGAGCAGAGAAGGATGAAGGATAAGGGAATGTTCAACTAAACTTCTTGCGGTGAAGTAGCCTCTAAAAAATATGGCATGTTTATGTAATTTTTTTATGAAATAAAAGTTGAAGTGGTGACTTTGAAAATGCGTGAGCATCGGATCGTCTACTCTATCTAGCTAATCGGACATTGAAATGTAATTAACCGATTGTTTTATTGATCAACGAAGAACAATTACAACCAGTAAACACTTAGAAATGGACTCAGAGAAAACACACTCAGAAACACACACTTAAGATATCTCGCACGCTCAGAACTCTACAATTACAAAGACCAATCACCTATATATACCCGCTGGTCCGAGCTTCGGCCGAACCTCAGGTTCGGCCAGTCCGAACTTCAGGTTCTGACCACGTTCGGCCAGACCTAATTTGACTTGATCTTGTACTTTGTTTGATACTTCACACGACGCACATATCAGGTATCAACAAACTCCCCCTCGTCGTGTGCAGTATCTCTTCAACATCATCAACTCTGTACCTTCAATCAAGCTCCCCCTCAAGTGTAGAATCCGTTCGTTCAATGAAATGAATCTTCAAACAAACTCCTTCTCAACTCGATCGTAGCTTGATCTTGAATACTTGATGACATTTTAGTGTATCTCTGGTCTTTCATCAACATCTTCAGAAGACTTGAAGTTGTGATATCTTGCACACAACAACCTGCTCAAACATTTAAAAAAATCTTGGCGCAAAACGTCTCTTCGAGACTCCAAGATATGAATTTGAAAATGATTTGTATCACGTGTTGATCAGATCGGAAATAAAGCAGAAACAAAATCTTTTTGGTTTTTCAAAGTTTATGCTAAAACACATCAAAAATCTTTTTGTCCTTTTCTGAAATGAAATGAAATTGCAATACAAAATCAAACACTATTTTTGGTATGAGAAAGATCACTATATGGGATCATATTGAACATATCGCACTGAACTACACTTCAATTTCAATTAATCGAAGTACATAAGTCATGCTGATTACTGGTATAATTTGTCCAACTTAAACTCAGGCAGAGAAAGTCCGATCGTTTGACAAAATAAAGAAAATCAAACAAGTTTAAATCTTTGCAAAAAGAACACATGTATACACAGTGACTTCTCATTTTGATTTCACACTTATTCTTCTTTTTGTGTCATGAAATATGCATCAAGATGTTATCCACATGGTCAAGCATTAGTATTTAGTATATAACACATCTGAATACTTTCTGATTTGCCGAGCCTACCAAGCATAACAAACAATGATCTTATGGCTCTTTCATCTACTCTATCCATGAGTCAGATACGTAAGCCAATGTACCATCATTTCCCAATGATCAATTTTTCACAATTTTATATATTTAGCATGTATTCACCTTCCTTCATTATATATTTGGCATGTATTCACTTTCTCCCCATAACATGCTTTTTCTCAATTACTCCCCCTTACTTACAATTCTCCCCCTTAAAATGAAAACTCTATTTTTGTGTTTTCATTTTACACAAAAACATGACTCTACTTTTGGTATTTTTGAGAAAAAACTTGTAAACAAAGGAAATTGATCAATCAACACGGATATTTTTCTGTTTTAGAAAACAGAAATCGCAGATTAGAAAGATGTGTCAGGAAATTTAAGTTAAGCAGAATACTCCTGCATCAACAAATTTGCAATCGTCAATAGGTCTTCTAGAAGTACCTGCACACTAGTCAAACTAATTAGTCCATAAATGACCCGAAGCGGATCGCTTCTGGTCGACCAGTGTCCTTGTTTTGCTTAGAAACCACCTTAGGTTTCCATTGCTGTTGTTTTGGTAAGTCAGTTCTTGATGAAGCAATCACAGGTGACTATGATGGGGAAACTACATTTTGAGCTTTTGAAAACATTGGAACATAACGGTTTTGTTTATGATAAAATGTAGACTCAACTTCATCAAAAACTCTGCCTTGTTCATCAAAGAACTTTGTGGTGGCAGGTTTACCAAAAACTGATTTCTTTTGAAATCTTTGTGGCGAAACCGCAGGTGATGGACAGTCTTTTGCCATATGCCCTGGGAGACGGCAAATATAACAAATTCTTGTCGTTTTATCCCATCGGTGAGGTACCTGCGAAGAACACACATGAATATCTCTAACATGATCAGAATGAGAATCATATACCTGATGCCTGTGATCATGTACCCATTTAGATGTAAGGCTTAGAGATTGAGAACTTTCAGAAGAAATGGTAGCTTTCACAAAAACCTCAGCTATCTTCCGAGCATCAACACAATGAAGAGGAAATTCTTTGTCAGAAAATAACTGATCCGAACCCTTGAGTTTGTAAAACCGCTCGGGTTGAATTTTATCAGCTTGAAAAACTTCATTCTTCACTTGTTTCATCTTTAATTTCTTCAAATCTTGGGATGATGATGCTGGAACCTTCTCAGCTTTGTTTTGCATCCTGTGAAAACCCAATCCTTCATGTTTTCCAGAAATCTTCTCCTCAGAAGAACAATGTCCATTCTTTGCTTATCTAGAAAATTCAGCTTTTACTTCTGTAACATTCTTTTGATCATAAAAGATCTTTTCATCAAACTCAGGTTGAGTCTGGATCTTGTTACTAGAAGTAGCCGACTTCTCATTATCAGCAGAGGATGAACCATATACAAACTTCGGTGCAGGAGAGACTTCGGATTTCTTTTCCTTCTTTTTCTTATGCCTCTTGTTTTTCTTCTTTTCAACAACCTTTTCCACGTCAGCAGTAGATGAGGAAACTTTTGAATAATCAAATTCATCAACTTGTTCCTTCACTTCTTTGACAGCTTCTTTGATATGAGCAGGGGGTGATACAGTCTT
This sequence comes from Deinandra increscens subsp. villosa, assembly GCA_039602395.1. Taxonomy (NCBI): domain Eukaryota; kingdom Viridiplantae; phylum Streptophyta; class Magnoliopsida; order Asterales; family Asteraceae; genus Deinandra; species Deinandra increscens. Next base: position 14,666,629 of record JBCNJP010000010.1, read on the forward strand.
ATCAAACATTTTCTCAAAATTCGCATCATTAGCTAAGAAGCTTGTGAAGACTTGAGAATTTGAAACATTATTAAGCAATCGATTAGCATCAAGAACTTGAACCTTCAGATCAGAAATTTGCTGTTGAGCCTCCGCAAATTCCTTTTCTTTAGCAATCAAACGCTTCGCAACTTTGTGAGTTTCAAACTTTTGCATACGAATATTGTCAAGTCCTTCATGTAACTCCTTTTTCAATTTATTCTCATTTCGCTTCTGAATTTCCAGATTTGCAGCTTGAACTTTGTTAACACTTACCAACTCACGCTTCTCATCCAACAACTTTTCCATATCAACTTGATATGCTTCAATTTTAGCATTTGATTCTTCCACATTCCTTGTTAGCAAATCAAGTTTGATCTTGGACTTGTCAAACAAATTCTGAAAATCATTAGCTGTATCCTCTGCTTCAGCCTTCCATTTCTTAACTTCTTGTACCAACTCATCCTTTTCTTCACAAAACTTTGCTCTAGCAGCTTCAACATCCCTTTTGTATTGTTTAGAACTTTCCAAAATATCATTCAACATTTTGATCTTAGTAACCAAACACTCATTCTTCAAAAGCAACTCTTTCTCATTTTCCTTAGAAATCTTGAAAGACGAATGAATCACATCAAATTCCTTAGACAATTGTTGAAGTTTATTTGCCAACAAAGCATTTTCTTTCATTAAACTCTCCAGATTCTCAGCAGATTCATAAGAGCTTGAAATTGAACTAGTATCGGAACTAATGTCTGAACAAAAATCTTCTTGTTGATCATGAGTAACTATCAAAGCAGATGAATCATACCCAAACTTTTGACCCCAATCATATACACCATCATTTTGAGCCATTAAAGCTGTAGACTTGCTAGTCTTAATAGTTGATGGTTGAGTAAAACCAGGCTTTGGTGATAGAGGAACACCAGACTTATTTGCATGAGCTTGTTGACAATCTTTAGCAAAATGTCCAAGCTGTGAACACTTATAACACTTTAATTTTGACTTGTCAAAACCCAGTTTATCACCAGAAAGATTCCTTCCATGTTTCTTAAAGAATCTTTTAGATCTTTGACATAACATAGCATATTGCCAAGATATATCCAATTTAGTTAGTTGATCATCATCAAGAGCATCAAGATCCTCGCTGGTTAACTTTGCATCAGCAACATTCTTGAGAATCAAACCAAAAGATGATGAAATCAATGCAGAAATCATTTTAGCACAATCATCTGTTGATTCAGCTGAAAAAGCATTCTGACTTGAAAACTTTGGAATTGTGAAATTGCAACCCCTTGAAGAATTATTATCATAATTTCCTGAAACTCCAGCGATAAAAGCAACACTTGGTGCTGTATTCTGATTTGTATTCAGATTTGGCTTAGACTTTGCACTCTTGCTTGCACTATTCTCACCATGATACAGTTCAGGATTTTGCAAAGTAGCAGTTGACTTCTTTGAGTTTAACATTTCCATTTCTCGAGCATGAAGTTTTCCAGTAAGCTCGTGAAATGTCATTGTAGAGTAATCCTTGTCATGCGTGAGTAGCAAAACATAATTTTCCCATTTCTCTGGTAAGGCTTCTAAAATCTTTTCTTTCAAATCAGCATCAGTTTTCTCAATCCCAACCACCTTTAATTCACTAATCAAGTGTGACAATCTTGAAACAAGAGCAGTAATGTTTTCATTATCATAATTCTGAAAGTTATCAAACTCTTTGTTCAAAACCTTCTTTCGACTCTTCTTGTAGTCATCATTACCCTCACATCTCGCTGATAAAGCATCCCATAATTGCTTAGATTTCTTGCAAGTGCTAAATTGATGAAGCAACTCAGTAGGTAATGCCATCGTAAGATAACCATAAGCTTTTTGTTCAAGCTCGTATGATTTTCTTTCAGCAAGATCAAAAGTATGAACTTCTTTAAAATCTCCCGCATCAGTTGGATGTTGATAAAGCTTCTTAAGAGGAATCCACAAATCGATATCATTCGTGCTTATGTAAGCAGAAAATCGTTTCTTCCAATTTTGGTAATCTTCAAGCTTCAATAATTTGGGAACTTTCTGACTTGTTCCAATTTCATTATCAAAATTCAGCATGGTTTGCATGGCACTTTGCATTGCAGCAAACGCGTGAAATTCTGACATCATGAAAAACTAGATTCTGGTGACCGAACCTGCTCCGAACCTATCACAGACCTCCGAACTCTGTCCGAACCTAAATCCAAAGTCAGAACTATGTCCGAACCTGCTCCAAAACAACCACAAAAGTCCGAACTCCTAAGTAACACCGATATAGCTCCGAACCTTGAACCACACCGAACTCCGACCGAAACAACTCCGAACACTGACCGAAAGCTGTCTGAACTCGAAATTCGGAGCAGTTACTCCGAACTTGACTAGTTACTTCCGAACTTCGACTTCATTTTTCAAAAACACACGAAAATGGATTGATTTTGACGAAACTTGTTACTGTGAATTTGAAAAACTGATAGAAAATGGTTTACAAGCGAGTTTGACACCAAACACTCGATAGAAATGATGAAAATCACAAACACAATCTCGAGAAACACGAAAAACGCTTCAAAAATCCGAAAGTAGCAACCACATATTAGTAGAGTGAACCTGAAAGCTCTGATACCACTTGAAAATGCGTGAGCATCGGACCGTCTACTCTATCTAGCTAATCGGATATTGAAATGTAATTAACTGATTGTTTTATTGATCAACGAAGAACAATTACAACCAGTAAACACTTAGAAATGGACTCTGAGAATACACACTCAGAAACACACACTTAAGATATCTCGCACGCTCAGAACTCTACAATTACAAAGACCAATCACCTATATATACCCGATGGTCCGAGCTTCGGCCGAACCTCAGGTTCGGCCAGTCCGAACTTCAGGTTCGGACCATGTTCGGCCAGACCTAATTTGACTTGATCTTGTACTTTGTTTGATACTTCACACGACGCACATATCAGGTATCAACAAACTCCCCCTCGTCGTGTGCAGTATCTCTTCAACATCATCAACTCTGTATCTTCAATCAAGCTCCCCCTCAAGTGTAGAATCCGTTCGTTCAATGAAATGAATCTTCAAACAAACTCCTTCTCAACTCGATCGTAGCTTGATCTTGAATACTTGATGACATTTTAGTGTATCTCTGGTCTTTCATCAACATCTTCAGAAGACTTGAAGTTGTGATATCTTGCACACAACAACCTGCTCAAACATTTAAAAAAATCTTGGCGCAAAACGTCTCTTCGAGACTCCAAGATATGAATTTAAAAATGATTTGTATCACGTGTTGTCAGATCGGAAATAAAGCAGAAACAAAATCTTTTTGGGTTTTCAAAGTTTATGCTAAAACACATCAAAAATCTTTTTGTCCTTTTCTGAAATGAAATGAAATTGCAATACAAAATCAAACACTATTTTTGGTATGAGAAAGATCACTATATGGGATCATATTGAACATATCGCACTGAACTACACTTCAATTTCAATTAATCGAAGTACATAAGTCATGCTGATTACTGGTATAATTTGTCCAACTTAAACTCAGGCAGAATCATACTCGTAACAACTGGATATGTTAAGGTATTGATTAGATTTGCATTGACCAGTGTATCCCACACTATCAGACATAATCAGACATTTTCAGCTTTTCATTTCTTTTCCTTTTGTGTGACAGCACTTGTGATTTTTCACAAAGCATAATATTTTCATGATATAGTCAACTGTGTTCCATGCAAAAAGAAATAAGAACGTTAAATCGTCTACCTTAAGGTCGATCTTTCGATACGCAGATAAGGCCTCGGATTTAACAAAATAAAGAAAATAAAACAAATTGAAATTGTATAACCCAACAACAATCAGGTCGGTACTTCCGTACACGCAGAGAAAGTCCGATGAGTTATACGAAACACTAAAGAAATTAAAGCAGAACGTCAAACGAACAACGATCAGGTCGATCTTTCGATACGCAGAGAAAGTCCGATCGTTTGACAAAATAAAGAAAATCAAACAAGTTTAAATCTTTGCAAAAAGAACACATGTATACACAGTGACTTCTCATTTTGATTTTCACACTTATTCTTCTTTTTGTGTCATGAAATATGCATCAAGATGTTATCCACATGGTTAAGCATTAGTATTTAGTATATAACACATCTGAATACTTTCTGATTTGCCGAGCCTACCAAGCATAACAAACAATGATCTTATGGCTCTTTCACCTACTCTATCCATGAGTCAGATACGTAAGCTAATGTACCATCATTTCCCAATGATCAATTTCTCACAATTTTATATATTTAGCATGTATTCACCTTCCTTCATTATATATTTGGCATGTATTCACTTTCTCCCCATAACATGTTTTTTCTCAATTACTCCCCCTTACTTACAATTCTCCCCCTTAAAATGAAAACTCTATTTTTGTATTTTCATTTTACACAAAAACATGACTCTACTTTTGGTATTTTTGAGAAAAAACTTGTAAACAAAGGAAATTAAAATCTATTGTCAGTTGGATAACTTGCTATTTGTTCCTAACATGACTCATATTACTCAACATGTCTATAATAGGTAAAGTAACAAGTGGGTACTAACACCAATTACAAGGTGCAATTCATGATGCATGTTTTCTAACAAAACTTATATTGTCACTTCTATGAGTGTTTTTTTTTTCAACTTTTTAGGTTTACTTTCATGTTTTACCAGCTTATATATACATTCAATAAAGGTGTCGGGTTGGAGGATAGATTGAAGCCCCTTATGGAAGTTGGTGAAGTTGTTATTGCAGGTTTTAGGTTGACTAAAGCTAATGACGAATGGGTGTGGTGTGATAATGGCCCTTCGAGGTTCTGTCATGCTAATGTGAGATGTGAGTTTGAAAAAGCAATTAGAAGTGTTATTGGGACTGATTACTTTGGGAATATTTATGTTCCATTTAAAATTAGTATACATGTTTGGAGAGCAACTTTGAACAAAGTCCCAATAAAATTGATCATTAGTAAGAATTCTTACTTCATTTTCACATGCATAAATTGCATCGTAAGTGTTTAATGCCTAATGTAGCTACAGATCTTACAACTGTATATTTTTATGTTTGTGTTCATTGTTACATCTTTAAGGAGTTGGATAAGAAGAAAGAATTATTCAAGACTAGCGAAACTGTCTTCCTGTAACAAATAGTCTTTGATGTTTTGGTTTGAATCAACATTTTTCAGAGAACAACAAATGGTGTTTGTGTATCTGGTTATTCAGCCAACCATATGTACGAACCTAATCATAAAAAATGCACCAAATGGTGCATGTATACTGGAGGAAATCTGCTACCCATATACGATGCGCTATCTGCTAGAAGTTCTAAATTAATTAAGTACATGGAGTGATTATATCTTTTAAATATGAACTATAGGAACTTAAATAGCATCACCAAAACAACAGTTCAGGTACTTTAAAGGTGAATTCCTTCTATCTTCCTTTTTCCTTTATATGTCTTCTTCAGGTTAGCTGCGATTCCTAATTAAGACTTCTTTTGCTGTAGAAATAGGAGTGGTTGTAGGTTTGAGGACTTTTCTTGACCCATTTGATGCATCAGAGATCAAAGAAAACACGAATCGCCCTATCCTAATAGGTAAATGGGTCAAATTTGTCTCATTTATTTGTTTAAAGATGCTTTTTATTATCTCTTGCTGAATTAAAACTATTTGTTTACAGGTTTGAGGACTTTTCTTGATTCATTTAATGCATTAGAGATCAAACAGAACACAAGCCACCCCATCCTCATAGGTAAATGGGTCAAAATTGTCTCATTTAATAATAATGCATGTTACATAACAGGAACTAAAACCTTATTTCTAACTAGGCCACCAATCTTAACACTTACGATTCCAGTTAGGACAAGTGAACCCAAAGAAGCTTATCAGAGTAACAACTCTTGAACAATATGTGTAATACTACGTGCAGGAATATGAGAGCACTTTATCCGTGCGGTTTCTAGCATCCTCATTTGCAGCAGGAAGACATGTTGATTCAAACACAACAATTATAAATTGTTCAAGGCGTGGTATGATATTAATTATCTAAGTAATGTAAGCTTAATCTTTGGATCACAAACTATTTTGTACGTATGTAGTATGTATGTTTGTCTAAGGTGTAGCTATATTTGTAGTTTTTGCCTATCTTATAGGGTGGACAAAGCGGAACATAAATGTTCAATATGACTACAAAGATTATATTACTAGAATATACTATTTTTGAAAATGGAAGTAAGTGTTTGTTATGTTCGGTAGATTTCAATGTTCAAGATGAAATATGGTCACCATCCAAAAGAGGCTGGAAAAAGATACCGGAAGAGCGTTGGACATCTTGGATTTAAGACGCCTAAATAGGCAATCAAATGTATTGTTTTATAAAACAAATTCTTCATGATTAGTTGTTATGTTATGTCTTCATTTTATTACAGTTCATCATTTAACCAGATTTTTCTTAGCTGATATTAAGCTACACATAATCATTGATATTTAAATGGTTGGTACAAGTCAAAATTGTTAAATTCAGTTAAAATTTAAATAAAACGTGAGCAGCTTACGTGAGTTTTCTAACATTTGCATAAATTTAAGCAAATCTTGAAAACCCACTGAAGATTTATGTGCTTTCATGAAAACAAATCTTTAGGTAAAAACTGGTCTAAAATGGTGTTTGAAGCAGTTTTGTTTCTTAGCGAATATTCCGGGTGAACTCGTTTATCCACCAGATAAAGAGTTCAACCTGACTTTTCCTGAGAAGTCTTTTCAGAAGTCCAATCCTGCAAAAGCTTCTCGTATGCTTCTAAATCTGATTCAAGCCGCTCTCCTAAAGTAGATTGTTGCTGCCAACACGCAAGTCATTCCGATTGTCGATGTTTATTCTTTTGGTAGTTTATATTTGACTTTTATGTTTACGGTCTAGATTAGATCGCATGAGATCAATGGCTGTCATTGATCTCATCAGCACTATATATAGCATGTAATCTCTTAGTTTACAAACACGGTCATCACTTGTAATAGTGTAGCTTTGAGTTAATGCAAATAGTGCCGAATATTCGATATATCGTTGTCTTTACTATTCTGCAAATCAAGCATTTACATTATACAAGAGCTTAATATCGCTTAAGTAAAGTGAAATATAACTTTAATTCCGCAGGGTTATATTTGCAAGTAAAGGGCTTAGTTTTAGTTTATTCATAACTAATAACGATCCTACAAGTGGTATCAGAGCTTTGGCTCTCACTTTGAAGACTTTCTGTGCTTCAAAGTCGATACTTTACTTGCTTACTTTACAAGCTTCGTTGTTTTATCTTTCTAAAAGTTTTTCAAAATGAGTGATTTCAGTTTAAGTTGCCCAAATGGCTCCTCCAACAAACCACCAATGTTCACTCCTGATGACTTTGGTACCTGGAAACTCAGGATGGAAGGTTTTGTTAGGATTTTGGACCGTCGTATTTGGAAATCTTTCACTGAAGGACCCTACTCACCAATGGTTTCATCTGCTGATGATGCAGAAGTCAAAATACCTAAGCCATTAGATAAATATGTTGAAGCTGACTACACTGCTCTTGAATTTGACCATAAGGCATACTGGACTCTACAGGCTGCACTTCCTAATTCCATTTTAAGTGGGTTTAAAGGATATAAAACTGCATTTGACCTGTGGAATGCCTTAAGTGAAATGTATGAAGGAACCAGTGAAGTAAAAGAAAACAAGAAAGATGTTTTAAAACAAAAATATGAAAACTTTACTTTTAAATCTGGTGAAACAATGACAAACCAGTACTTGAGATTTGTCTCATTGCTTGATGAACTCCAAAAAGTGGATGTTAAACTAGAACAAGTAGATGTGAACAGAAAATTCCTACGTTCCCTGCCTTCTGTGTGGACAGTTTACACAGTAAGCATCAGGGAATGCAAGAATTTGAAAAAGATGAGACTCAGTGAACTTCATGGCATACTCAGTGCTTATGAAATGGAACTAGATCTTAAACAAAGCTCATCTTCTGAATCAACTCAGCTGTTCTCATCTGCACTAGTAACCACTGATTTTAACAGTCAAAGATCATCTAACTCATCATCATACTCCTCACCTATAGTCAGTTTCCCTGAGACACCAAGGTGTCAAGAGAACTTTTCAAACTCTTTTGAAAGTTCTCACAATGCTCATGTAGCAGCTGACTCTTATCAAGGCTTCATACCTGAAGATCTTGAATGCATAGGTGCTGATGATTTAGAAGAAATGGATATAATGACCCAACTTGCCATGGTTTCTGTAAGAGCTCAAAGGTTTTACAAAAGGACAGGTAGAACCTACAAGGGAGCAAAAGGTGCTCACATAGGCCTTGACAAAAGCAAAGTCAAATGCTACAACTGTCACCAACTTGGTCACTTTGCAAGAGAATGCTCTCAACCAAGAAGAGAAGGACAGAACCAGAACCATGCTCAAGGGAAAAATCATGGAGGAAGCAACTCAAACAACAACAATTCTGGAAACAACTCAGGTTCACACCCCACCCCACCAAAGCCAACCGGAAGTCAAAACCATCAGAACGTGGTAGCTGCTGTAGCAAATCAAACATCATGTGTTGAATGGGAAGATTTCGCTGCTGAGTTTGAACCCATCAACTATGCTTTAATGGCCAAACAGGACTCCATCACAGATCAGGTAAATTCTATCCCTGAAAAGGTCTTAGAGAATCTATGTAGTCCTGCCTGCATAGAACAAGTGGCAAAATATCGAAATCACAACACTGATTTGATTGATGAAGTTTCAAACTTAAATGAGTTAAAGGAATGTTTTAAGAAAACTGAATCATCATACATTTCAAAAATTGAAAACTTAACCAAAGAGTATGAACAGTTAAAACAAACCAACTCAGTGCTTGAAACACAGCTTGATGACTTGCTGACAAAACTTGAAAAATCAAGAAATGAAACCAAAGATGCTAAGGCTGAGGTTGATGTTCTTGAGATCAAGCTGAAAGATGCTTTGTTTACTTGTGATAAATTTCAAACAGCAAACAAAAAGGCTGAAAAACTGTGGATGGGAGGGATGTATGGTAAAGCAGGTGTTGGCTATAACTCTGTTGAGCCACCAATTGAATACTCACCTGTAATCAAACCAATTGAAGCTTTAAAATCAGAATGCAAAGTTAGTCTCACAGTTGATGACATTTCATCACAATCCAGTTCTGAAAACACTGTTGAGTCTAATAAAATTGATGTCACTGCTGCCAGCACATCTGCTTCAGTTGACCAATTAAACATTTTGAAACCATCAATTGCTGTTCCTCCACCAACTGTTTATGAACCTAAGGATTCAAAAGTTGGAGGAAAGCAACCTGAGCAACCAAAGGGAAGTCAAACTCAAAGGTTTGGTCAAGTAAACTTTAATCAAGTAACCAAAATTGAGTCTCCCAAGAAATTTGAAACCAAAATTGTTGAGTGCATGTGCTGTGGTGAACAAGGTCACCTAGCTGCTGTCTGTCAGTTTAACCCAATGAGTAAAGTCAGACCATTTCAAAAGCCAAAACCTGTTTTGAAACCAAAAGCCGATTTTCAAAAGAAGCTCACAGGAAGAATCTCACCTGTGAAAAATCACACTTTGAAGCATTTTGGATCTGAATCCAACAGAGTTTTAGTTGGTAATGACAGAAATGGTAGTTTCACTGTTTTAAAACAAAATCGTTTTCCGGCTGAAGTTCAAGCGGAACATTCTTCCGCTCGAACTCATGTTCAACCGGAAAAGAAATTTCAACCCAGATCAGCTACTGCTCCAAAGCAGAGACCTCAAGTTCATTTTGCTGATGGGTTTGAGCATTTTGAAGCTCAAGGAAGAAGAAACCCCTCCAGAGGAAAAGTCACCTCTAGAGAAAATTTTTCAAGAAACAGCAAACCCAATCAATTTGAAACTGTATTTGCTAATGGTTCAAGTGGAAATCATTATGTTCCACTTCAGGGAGGGAGTTTAAATCAAAGCAAACATTTTCCCCAAAGATTTTCAAAATCACCTGAAAGAACTAAGTTAGTTAATCAAGAAAGTGAAAAACTTAAGAAACTAACTAACAAGCAAAGAAAGTTTAAAGAATATAGGGACAGAAAAATTGCTGCAAAAAGAAACACCAAAGATGAAAGGTCTAGTCAAACAAGTGCTCAGTATGAGAACTTCAGTTTGGACAATGATGATCTGTTAAATGAAGCTCCAGTTGTTAATACTCTAGTACTCAAAGAGTACAGGTATAATGATGCTTATGGCAGACCCAAGACCACTCAGGCTTGGGTCCCCCATAGAAATTAATCATTTCTGATATGTGCAGGTGCAAAATAAAGGCCAGAATAGCCTATGGGTAGTTGACAGTGGTTGCACTTGCCACATGACAGGAAATAAGGACATTCTGGAAAATACAAAAAGAATCAATGGAGGACCAGTTGCCTTTGGAAGCACAAAAGGCCATATCACAGCACAAGGTGATGTGACAAATGGACTGGTAAAATTTGACAAAGTCAATTTTGTTGATACATTGAATTTTAATTTGCTTAGTGTCTCACAAATGTGTGACAAGAATTTAAATTTAATGTTTAATGAGAAAGAGGCAATAGTTCTCAAACCTGGTGTTAAAATTCCTGATGAATTGATAATGCTTAAGGCACCTAGGAGAGATGGACTATACATTCTGGATATGTCAGTGGCTACACCTTCATGTGGCACTGCTTGCTTTGTATCCAAGGCCTCAGTTGACGAATCTGATCTTTGGCATAGGAGGTTAGGTCATGTGAACTACAAGAACATGAACAGAATTGTAAATTTAGGCTTGGTTAAGGGTCTTCCTAACAAGCACTTTATCTGTTCTGAAAACTGTGTGCCATGTCTCAAGGGCAAGCAACACAGAACCTCTTTCAAGCCAAAAGTTGAATCTTCAATCTCAAAACCTCTAGAGCTTTTGCACATGGACTTATTTGGTCCAACTAGAGTAATGAGTCTAGGAAAAAGGTCATACTGCTTTGTTATAATTGATGATTTTTCTAGATATACTTGGGTTTTCTTTCTCAAAACAAAAGATGAAACTGCTGAATTGTTGAAAACTCTTGTCATTAATTTAGAAAATCAATCCAATCTTAAAGTCAAAACAATCAGATGTGACAATGGCACAGAATTCAAAAATCATGTTCTGAATTCATTCTGTGAGGAAAAGGGAATTTTGAGGCAATTTAGTGCTCCTAGAACTCCACAGCAAAACGGTGTTGCTGAAAGGAGAAATAGGACATTGATTGAAGCTGCCAGGTCAATGTTGGCAGACTCTAAGCTCCCTGTGATATTTTGGGCTGAAGCAGTTAACACTGCCTGCTATGTCCAAAACAGGATCTTAATTGTCAAGGGAAAGAATAAAACACCTTATGAGCTTTGGAGAAAAAGGAAGCCAAACATTTATTTCTTTAAGCCATTTGGTTGTCCTGTCACTATTTTAATAACCAGTGAATCTTTGCCTAAGTTTGCTGAAAAGGCAGATGAAGGTTATTTTGTTGGCTACTCTGGTGTATCAAAGGCATTTAGAGTATACAACAAGAGAACTAAAATTGTTGAGGAAACCATAAACGTATCTTTCAATGAGAAATCTGCCAACAATTTTAAGTCTCAGCCAAGCTGGTTATTTGATATTGATGCACTAACCACTGCTTTCAACATAACTGTTGATAAGCCTGTGAGCTCTCTAGTGCAGGAACAAAACTTTAACAGGTCTGCTGATGAACATTGGAAGAAAAATCAAACTGTTAATGAGAAGTCAATCTTCTTCTCTTCAATGAGTTCTGAACCTGTTTTCCCAAGAAATGACAAGAAACTGACTGAAATAATTCAAATTGAAGAAGAAATTGTTCCGCTTGAAGTTCAAGCTGAACATATTTCTCCGGTTCAAGTTCAACCGGAAAATCAAATTTCAGAAACTGAAGAGAATACTGAATCAGAGTCACATGAAGCTGGAAACTCACATGATAACACATCAAATGAGCTCAATTTAGATCATCTGATCTACAATTCAGATACCAATTCTCTTGAATCAGTTGGAGTTTCAGATTCTACATCACAACTTGAAAATGTTGAGCTTGATCACAGACTTCCTCAGCTCAACATACCCTCAAATGGAAGAAGCCATGAATTTCCTATGTTCATTGATAGAAGAATCAACAGAGATCATCCAGCGGGAAATATTATTGGAGAAGCTTCAGCTCCAGTGCTGACAAGAAGTAGATCTGCAAATGCAAATATCTGTTTGCATGCTGCATTTTTGTCTCAAGAAGTACCCAAGAAGGTAGCAGATGCCTTAGAAGACAACAGCTGGGTAGAGGCAATGCAAGAAGAACTATTTCAGATAAACAAGCAAAAGGTTTGGGAATTGGTGGATCTGCCTGATGGAGCAGAACCAATTGGAACAAAATGGGTGTTCAGAAACAAGAAAGATGACAGGGGAATTGTTATCAAGAATAAAGCAAGACTGGTTGTGCAAGGCTATGTACAGGAGGAAGGCATTGATTATGATGAAGTCTTTGCACCAGTAGCCAGGTTGGAAGCAATCAGAATCTTCCTAGCCTATGCTGCATTTAAAGACTTCCAAGTATATCAAATGGATGTGAAAAGTGCTTTCCTGTATGGCCTCCTGGAACAAGAAGTTTATGTCAATCAACCTCCTGGTTTTGAAGACCCTCACCATCCGAACAAGGTATGCAAGCTAATCAAAGCTTTGTATGGTCTCAAACAAGCCCCTAGAACCTGGTATGAAACTCTTTCTAACTACCTTCTAGTGAATGGCTACAAGAGAGGAGCAATTGACAAAACTCTTTTTGTTAAAACTGTTGGTAATGACATGTTAATGGTACAAATTTATGTTGATGATATTATTTTTGGTTCATCTAACACTTTGTTGTGCAAGGAGTTTGAAACTTTGATGCAGTCAAAATTTGAAATGAGCTCCATGGGAGAACTAACCTTCTTCCTAGGGCTTCAAGTAAAGCAAACTGCAGACGGAATCTTTCTGAATCAATCAAAGTACATCCAAGACATGCTGAAGAGATTCGACATGTTATCATGCTCAAGTGCCAAGACTCCAATCTCCACTTCCCACAAGTTAACTAATGACTTAAGTGGAAAGCCAGTGGACGTGCACATGTATAGAGCAATGATAGGCTCTCTGATGTATCTCACAGCTAGTAGACCTGACATCATGTTCAGTGTTTGCTTATGTGCTAGATATCAATCTTCTCCAAAAGAGTCACACATGCTCGCTGTTAAGAGAATTTTCAAGTACCTAAAAGGGCAACCCAAACTGGGTTTGTGGTATCCCAAGAACTCTGACTTCTCTTTCAAAGCATACACAGACAGTGATTATGGAGGATGTGATATAGATAAGAAATCAACATCAGGAGGATGTCAATTTCTAGGAGAAAGGCTTGTCTCTTGGCAATGCAAGAAGCAAACATGTGTTTCTACTTCAACTGCAGAGGCTGAGTACATTGCTGCCTCAAGTTGTTGCAGCCAAGTCCTTTGGATCCAAAATCAGATGCTTGATTATGGAATCACATTCATGGAGACTCCTATTCTTGCAGACAACAACAGTGCCATTTCCATCGTTAACAATCCAGTGAAGCACTCCAAGACCAAACACATTGACATAAGGTATCACTTTATTAGAGATTGTGCTGAAAAGAATTTAATCAAATTATTTAAAGTTCACACTGATCATCAACTGGCAGATTTGTTTACAAAAGCTTTCGATGAGGCAAGATTTTTCTACCTCATTACAGCCATTGGGATGATGAACTTTGAATAAAATTTTTCACAACTTTAATAAAAGAAAGAGATGTGCTCAAAGAGTCCGTCTCTTGATACAAAAAGAAAAAGAAAAAGAAAATCTCTTGTGTTAATTGAAGAATGCTTCAGTTCATAGTCAATAACTGCTGTTAAAACTATGAAAAATTGACACAAATTTTCAAAATTTATGTGTTTTGGATTTTCCGGTTCAAGTTCAGGTTCAACCTGAAAGAATAACTTTTGAAATTCACCGGGTGAACTTCAACCGGAAAAATGCTTTAAATTTGACGTGGAAACTTATTTTTGAAAACAATTCTTCCAAGCGGAAAACTTGTCCGCTTGAAGTTCAAACGGAAGAAATTTGGTTTTTAAAATAAAGGAGAAAATGAGTTCAGCTTGAACTTCCGGGTCAACAAAGTCAATGAGTCATTTAATTACCCGGAATGCACAATTTACTAAGCGGATATTCATTTATTTTACCCATTGAATTTTTAACTGTTCAATTCCGAGGTTTCAGTAAATTAACTTTTGGATAAGGGCATGCTTTAACCAGTTGTACTGTATAACCCCTAAAGCACCTGTCCCATCCGTCAATGAACCGTCGATTTACAACCTCTCTCCTCCACGTCATCTCCGAAAAGGTAAAAAGCCCTAAATTACCGTCATTTTCCCCATTTCTCGCAACACATCTCAGAAATTACTCCCAAAACCCTCTCAAACCATCTCCGATTAACTCCCACTAAACCGTCGATATTCTCAAATTCCGTCAACAATGGCTCCGAAGGGAAAGGCCAGTGGCAAAAAGCCAGTTGGTGACTCAAAATTTCCGGTAGAACACAACTTGATGGCATACCTGGAACCACCATCCAAGACTGAAATCTACAATGAAATGATCGAGTTCATCAAAAGCTCTCACCTCCATCATGCGCTTACTGTAGAAGCCGAAATCTTTGAAGAGGTGATGGAAGACTTTTGGGTTCACGCTAGGGTTACCGACGAGGCTAGCGGAAGTGATAAAATTGTGTCAACTGTCCAAGGGAAGGAAGTTGAAATTGATGAAGCAAAGGTTCGAAGACTGTTGAAACTGAGGGATGAAGGTGGATACGGAGAAATAGATCAGAAGAGATATCTCCGCCTATTCAGAAACATTGGTTATGGTGGCTCCCTGCACAGCAAAACTATCAAGAAGGGGCAGTTACCATACAAGTGGAGATTTCTTGCACACACACTTCTGGTGTGTTTATCTCCAAAGAAGGGAGGTTTTGATGAGCTCTCCGGTGAGCAAGCCTCTGCCTTCTACGCTGTGGTCAAGGGTGAGAACTTCAATTTTTCAAAACAAATTTTTCAAGCCCTAAAATCCAATGTTCATTCTGAATATGTATACTTGTATCCCAGATTTTTGACATATATTCTCAAAGAAGAGTACCCCCATATAGTATGGCTTGGTACAATTTTGCACCAAAAACTTCTGAATGAGAAAACATTTTCAAATCTTGCTTTAAATAAATCTCCATTTCTTGGAAGGGATACTGACCACCCCTTACCAATTCCAAGGCAATTTCCTGATGAACCTGCTACTGTAGAGGTTCAACCGGAAATTGTAGGAGTGACTGAGCTCCCTGCTCAAGATGACAGAGCTGTAGACCTAACAGTTTCTGATCCCACATCTGTCCCAGCTTCCTCTTCACTAATAGTTTTTCAATCCAAAAAGAGGAAAGCTACCACAATCACTTCCACTGCCACCTCCTCATCAAACTCACCTCCTGTCATTTTCAAAAGACAGAGAAAAGTGGTTACTAGGTCTCCTCCACCTAGCACCACCAACCAACCTGAAGCTTCAAACCCCGTTCAAGGCAAAAAGCCTAAACGGAAACTGGTAAATTTGGGATTATCTCTTAGGGATGAACCTTCTGTTGAGGGGGAGTCATTAGAAGCAGATGTAGCTTCCCCATCTGAACATTTTTCACCCCTGCAACCCCTGTCACCCAGGAGTGACAGTGCTCTCAATCCCGGCTTAAATGAAGGTGTTATTAACTCACCTACCATATTACATGAGAACATCCTGATAAGCCAGGACACTGTAGCACTGCAACCCCACTCCTCACCGGAGGTGAATCTCAGTGGTTCTGAAGAGATTCATGCAGAAAGGGCTGCTGCTGCCCAAGTATCCCAACTGGAGCTTGGTGTCAGCAGTAACATAAATAAGACCCAATCTGCGGCAATCTTCTCTGAATCAGCACCCGGAAGTCCTTCATTGGAACCAAGGGTTGTTGAAACAGCAGAAGAGAATCCCAGGTGCCAAGAAGCCATGGGTACCAATGCTGATCAATCTAGGATTGATAGCTTGGTTATTTCCAAGGATACTGGCAAAAAGCCAGTTGAGGATAGTCTTACACTACCTGAATTGACGAAACTGTACCTTTCTCTGCAAGCACAGGTTGAAGCTCTAAACTCAACTGTTGCCAAACTGGTTCAAGCTGATCCTACTCCAACTGAAGCAGGTCCTTCAAACCCTACCAGAGATGCTGAAGAAGTTCTTGTAACTGATGAAGCTGATACTGTCAAATTGGGGGAGAAGTTACTGTCAAAACCTGCTATTACTGAAATTGAAGAAGTAGAAAGGATACCGGCTGAAGTAAGAGCCACAGCTTGCCAAAAGATTGGCATTAACCCTTTTTCTGTTGAAGAGAGCTGGGTAAATATGAAGTGCAGTCAACTGATTGCTATTTCTCCTTTTGAGGACCCCAACCTCACCGAGCTTGTTCAGTCGTCCATGCTGATTGCTGGTGCTCTCCCTGAGCATATCAACATGATCACAACACTTCTAACAGATGTTATTTTTCCGGCTGAAAGAGCCAGTGATCATGTTGTAGGCAACATTGCCTCCACCAGCAAGGCAGCAGTTGATATGGAAGAAAGTACTGCAACTGCAGCAGTTGGTACTTTGACTGAAGGAGAAGGAGAAAGTTTGATTGGTGAAGATGAAGGAACCGAGGTACTGGAGATTACTGACAAAGAACCTGAAGTCACCCAACCTCAGGTGGTGACTGATGGTCAATTATTAGTTCAAGCGGAACTTCAACCGGAAGTTCAACCGGTAGTTCCAGGTGAAGGAGATCTGAATGTTCAACCGGAACAACAAATACCAACCCAGGTGGATGTTCAAGGTCCTAGCTCCTCAATTTTTGGGACTGTTGAAACACCTGTGGTTCAACCGGAAGAGCAAAGAAATGAAGAAGCTGAGGATGTGGCTAGATCACTGATAGCGTTAAGGAGTTCAGAAACAGTTCAAACTGAGGAACCTGTTCAAGCTGATATAGCTAAAACCCTTCAACAGGTAACTCAAACTCCTGAAGCTGAGGCTATAGTGAAAATGGTTGAAGATGCCAGAAGGGTTGCTGAGGATGAGAGAATAGCCAGAGAGCTCCAAGAAGAATTCGATCTATACATGCAAAACAATGTGTTTGAAAACCTTCTTGAAGAAGCAAAGACCAGGTCTTTCAACTGGAGGTTAAAGGATTATGATTTGGATACAATGTCTGAAGCTAATAGGCAGAGGTTAATTGCTATTGCCTCTCACTTGCCTACCAAGCTGGTAAAGAATGATGAAAATTACCATCTGTTGAAAAAGATTCAGAGGGCTCTTGTGATTAGAAATTTGAAGAAAGAGGAAGAGCTAGCTCAGATGCAGGTTAAAGGACTTTGTAGCTTGATTGACAAAATTTTTTATGAGCTAAAAGGAGAAACTGCTGCTGTCAATCCTAACCTGGTGATGCCTTCACCATCAGAGCTGGTCTCAGGTACTATAACTGCTAATGTTAAACCTGAAATTGATGATATTGCAGATATACCACCTCCACCTTCATTTATCTACAATCCAAACCCAATGCCTACAACAACTTCATCCATTCTACAGTCACTTCCAATCATACCTTACAAACCTCCACACATCCCCAAGAAGCTTGCTGCTAAACTTGCCAATCCTAAGTTTAGATCAGACAACTTCACACCCATCACTCCCTTTAAGAAGAAGCCTCCACCAACCATGGACTTCTCTGACATCTTTCCACCTACTCCACCCTCAAGCCCAACTCCTGAAACCAATGAACCACCTCCAAAAACCACCTTACCTCCACTCACCATCAGATGAACCTCCTTCCACCACCATCACCCTTAAACCTACTGAAACTCAGCTTGGTCCCTCTTCATCATCTGCCAAAGGCAAAAGACCTATTGTGCAAGAATCTGCCAATGATTCTGATGAAGAGAGGAAGATGAGAAAGAGGAAGATGATGCATGCCAAAAACAAAAGAGATCAAAACAAAAGAAGGAAAGGACCACCCAGAAAGAATAAGATCGTTGGGTGGACGGTAAATGAAGATAATTTTGACTTTTCCTTCAAATTGGCAAATGGTACAACTCAGGTGATAAATGCTCACAAGGCCACTACATTTCTCAGTGCAATGCAAATGACTGACATCATCCTAAAACTCAGAGAAGTTATGAATCCTTCAAGGGCAGAGCACATGTTAAGGCTTATCGTTGAACCAACTGTGCTGGAATGTGGAATGCTCTATCGAAGTAATTTAGATGATGATTCAGCAGGAGAAGAGGAAGAAGATCCTACCAGTGAGATTAAATTTATCATTTGGGAAGAAGAAGAGAAGCTCTTCTATGTTCATAGAGCTGATGGCACCTTTACAATCCATGAGTCCATTTCTGTTCAAGAAGAATGGAACGAAACGGACTGGGATTCAATCAAACATGTAAAGGTGACCAAAACAAACATCAAAGAGCTTTCTCAAAATCTTGATGCCAGCATCGGATCTTCTAACAAGTAGGTTGTGGAGAAGAAAATTTTTGGGTACAAGTCAGTTTTGAAGATAAACATTGAAGACAATGAATAATTTGACAGCATCAGCTTAGGGGGAGATTGTAAGGAAAAATAGAGCTTGGAAGATTTCCGGCTGAAATGCCAATTTTACTAGTTCCGGCTGAAGTTGAAGTTGAAGCGGAATTCATACTTCAAGCGGAACAGGCAGTTCAAGCGGAAAGAAGCAGTTTTGTTTCTTAGCGAATATTCCGGGTGAACTCGTTTATCCACCAGATAAAGAGTTCAACCTGACTTTTCCTGAGAAGTCTTTTCAGAAGTCCAATCCTGCAAAAGCTTCTCGTATGCTTCTAAATCTGATTCAAGCCGCTCTCCTAAAGTAGATTGTTGCTGCCAACACGCAAGTCATTCCGATTGTCGATGTTTATTCTTTTGGTAGTTTATATTTGACTTTTATGTTTACGGTCTAGATTAGATCGCATGAGATCAATGGCTGTCATTGATCTCATCAGCACTATATATAGCATGTAATCTCTTAGTTTACAAACACGGTCATCACTTGTAATAGTGTAGCTTTGAGTTAATGCAAATAGTGCCGAATATTCGATATATCGTTGTTTTTACTATTCTGCAAATCAAGCATTTACATTATACAAGAGCTTAATATCGCTTAAGTAAAGTGAAATATAACTTTAATTCCGCAGGGTTATATTTGCAAGTAAAGGGCTTAGTTTTAGTTTATTCATAACTAATAACGATCCTACTGCAGCTTACGTGAGTTTTCTAACATTTGCATAAATTTAATCAAATCTTGAAAACCCACTGAAGATTTATGTGTTTTCATGAAAACAAATCTTTAGGTAAAAACTGGTCTAAAATGGTGTTTGATTTGGTTTCAGTTCATGTATTTTTGGGGGTTGTATGGTTCATGAATGAATGTGTGTATTTGTTATTTAAGAACAAGGACATATATATTTGGTTTTGTTGTGTATTTTTTAGCCTGTGCACTCAATATTTTATTTAAAATGAAATTGCTTTGGGTGTTCATCACTAAAACGGTTATGAAATTTCTCTTCACCGTGTTAAAAGTCTGAAGATGAGGCTTCTCAAGTATCTGAAGTTGATCCAAGCATGAAAGGTATAATTCTTAAATTTTCACTAAACTTTATACAAAGGTTTGTGACACACAAGTACTTGCAATTTTAAATACCTTTTTTAGTTTTTTTAATCTCTTTTAGGGTTTTGTAATCTCTTCTATAGGGTAATTCTGGTGAACCACTTGTTAGTATTGATAGGAAACAATTAACTTGCATAGAGATAGAACCACACAGGTGACCTTCTTCTATGGTAAATAAATTCAAAACCTTATGTATATTTACGGGTAAGTCTCAAATTATACTTACATTGGGTGCTACAGGTGAATCCTAGCTTCAATTGATGTCTTCTCATCTCTGATCATGCACTAGTAGGGGTAAGTCTCAAATTATACTTACATTGGGTGCTACAGGTATAAACCCAGTTACTAAGGTTGTAACAATGATCAAGAAAGCCAATTCTGCATATATATTTAGAAGCATGTCTGTTACATATGCACTTATGCTCACTTTTTTCTATTAAACAACATCATATTTGGCTAGTTCAGCCTGGTTCAATAAGCCACACCAAACTAACAACTATAGCAGCAGGTTGTGGAGTGTCTGCTCAGAGGCATTCTCTATGTTGCGTCTTAAAAAACTATGTTCTGATCATAAGAGATTAGGTTTTATGCATTGTATCTTCATGTATTGTGTGGTTATATCTAATTGTTTGCTGCTACAGAGGTAGAGATCTAAATGATGTCCATATCCATCAATGGTAGAGACTACACAGGTACGAAAAAACACAATCCACCAAACAATAAAAAGAACACAGCAAGTAATTGGCACTGCATCTCTGGAATCTGACTTCCCCTTGGTTGTAGAGGTACCAGCACCCGAGCTAGATGCTCCAGTTGGGCCTGGACCTCCACCAGTATTGCCTTTTGGATCTTTATCAGGTTCATCGTTTAAATATTGCAGCCCATCATCATCTTTGCATCCTGAACCAGAACCTATCTCCCCTGAGCATTAAACTTATCTAGCAAGAGTTTAATCTTCTCATTCATCTGGGCCATAAGAGCATCCTGGTTCAGACTGGCTGTTTTCAAACGTTTTATCTCTTGTGCTTTGGCCGCTTCTCCACTTTTTAATTGGAGATAATCTCTCTGCAAAGCAGTTATCAATTTGCTCTGAGATTCATCTCTTGCTTTCAGCTCTGTAATCATCAGGGTTTTCTCTTCATCCTTTCTCTTTAACACTTCAATTACTTGTGATTTTTCAGCAACATTAGCCTTTAACTCTTCAATATTTGTATGACAATCCAGAAGAGCAGTGAAATTAACACTGAAAATTATTTGAGTAAAGGATATCGACCCTTGAGAAACACTGAAATTAACATCCGGTGTTGAAGGTGTTGATGTTGTTGTAGTTGCAGCTGTGAACTTTGGTGTAGATGTGGTACCCATCGACTGTTGAACATATTGAGCACCAACACCTGGTGAAGGTGCTGTGCTGGCTGTGTAGTAACTTCAGGTAAAGACATATCGGGACCACTAGACGAAGATATACCGGGACGGCGTTTCAATAAAAACTGTGAACCTTTCTGCTTCTTGCCTCATCCACCAGCAGGAATCGACTTCCTCCTTTTTGATGGTGTCAATGAAGACGAGGAGGTTGTCTACTGTTTACCCTTGCCATATCTGACATCAGCCTCAAGGTTGTAATCTTCATCTGATTCAGATGGAGCTTTATCTTCATAAACCCTACCCATGTACCAAGCATTACTTTTCTTCAGACTTGTACGGTATGCAAAATGTTCTCCGCTACCTTTCTTTACTTTAACATGCTTTGAATTAACTTTGATGTACACAAATGGGTTATTTGTGTCAGAAACATCTTCAGAGTTAACATCCAAATCAGTAAGCTCATCATTATCCGATTCTTCTTCATCTATCAGAGTATTCACTGCTGGTGTCTCATTCACGTTGACAGTTGCACGAACTTCTGGTGCTGAGACAACTAGTTCTGTGACAGCAGGTTCAGTAGTAACCGGTTCTGATACTACCGGTTCCGATACAACATGTGGGTGTCTGTGTCTGTCGCCTTGGCCGTTTAACTTTGACTTGTGGTTGTCGATTCTGTTCTTCAACCTAACTGCAATCAAGTTCATCAGACAAACTCCCCTCTTCATGACGAGGTGCACCATCAGCTGGTGCAACATAGTTGACATTACTCAGATGACCAATCAATCTCTTCAATTTTGGGTAGTCCGCTGGTTTCTTCTTCTGGTATGTTGTCAATGTACCAACACTGACCTCACTCATGTGCTTTAAGTTCATTTTTTGATCTGCATTCTTCACCAGTGTCGGATATAGATCATTCAAGATCATCTGTGTGAATCTAGGATACAACAACGCCTTTTTTGAGCCTCTAAACCAGGTTATCTCTCTTATAGTAAAAGATCAACCCCACACAGTTATATGGACTGTTTAGTACTAAAGCATTCATCAAAGACAACATCTTCGGTCCTATCTCATCGTATCCTGAAATTCTATTCCCCAAACAATGTAATAGTACATGAATCAGAAATTTTTAGGGAACCGAGAATTCTGATTTGTAAATCAGTAACGACTTGGATCTTGAGCATACCACAACCGTTTCAACAAAGCTACATTATCAGCTTGATCAAACTTCAATGGAACATTTGTAGTGTCATCAGTAAACTTAAGAACCCGTCTGACATCTTCCTCAGTAAACTCAATCGTTCGGTTCTGAACTGTAGCTGATATTCTGATTGATCCATCAGTGAGAGTTCTAGCAGTAGACCATAATTCAGTGAGAATATCACGATACGCTTCATATTCATGAGTAATAGCGTAGTGAATTTTTGAACGTCTTAAGAAATAAAAAATTCCAAAACCACCGAATTTGTCAATCTTAGTTGGGCCGACACTGAGATGTGCACATATATTGTGTTTCTCGCCTTGTAACAAAAAATAAATAAATGGGGGTTACAATCAAGGCCAGGGGGTTTTCTCACCTATGTTGAGTTTCCTCCTGATGGGGATTGAAGATGACCAGGTGGGTGGGTAATGCCTCCGTCAGTGATCCAAATTTGCCGTTAAAAAAATAATAATAATAAAAATAAAAAATGGTTTGCCATTTCTGAAAACACATAACATGAAAAGTTTATTAAATTCAATTAATTCAATGTGATTATCAAATATGTTCACCAAATATGTCAATTATTTATCATTCGCGTAAACGATCGACTTTTTGTTTAAAAATCAATTTTACCCGAACTGGATATATTCATCCGAACTCGATCCGAACTGACATTTGGTATCCGAACCCCATCCGAACTGGACTTAATCAATGTTCAATTTTGACTTTTGGTCAACGTCCGAACCCCAAACGAATAGGGTCCGAACTCCCAGTTCGGCTGATGAACGCCTAGTTTGGCTGAGCGTTCAACCGAAAGGTTTAATCCTTCGAAAATTCAATACAGACAGAATCAAACCAAAATCTTTAACTCCTATACGTGGTTTTGCAAGGCGAATTGATTGCAACCAGTTTTAACACCTAAAACCAACTCTAAGTCGGTCTATTTTTAGATCTATGAACTGAAAAACCTGGACAACATTTTTAACAGATTTGACCAATTTTAAACGGACAAAAGTGACAAATAGACACACCCCTATACTCGGAATTTCATATCCTACCTGAATCTGGTCACAAAACGCAATGAAAAGCAGTTAATCGGAAAGTTTGAAATTTAGGCAGAGGTTCGGCTAGGGTTCGGAGGTTTAAGAAATAGTGATTGATTGTCCGAACACGCTCTTTGCCCTTTTATAGGCTCCCAATTTGGCTTGTCCGAACTGGGAGTTCGGTTTAACCGAACCTTGCCGAACTTGTCCGAACTGTATCTTCGGACCATCCAAACAGGCAGTTCATCTGTCCGAACTTGTAGTTTGGCAAGTTTCCAAAAATTTTAAATTCAACCCTGATTTTTGAAGAATTTTCAAATTGAACACAAAGATTTCAAATTTTATCAATTTGATACAAACCTTTGATCAATGCATGATGAGTCTTATGATTTCAAGACTGGTTTGTTGTTTTCGGCATAAATTTGATACTTTTCATAATCGGTTGATCGAAAATAAGATAGAAACAAAATCTTTTTGATTTTGTTTACATTTTCAAACACACTGAAAATCTTTTTGAATTTTTACAAGATTATGCTAAAACACACCTAATTTATTTATTTTTTTGGATTTTTTCCCATAAGCAATAAGCCAAACAGAATCTTGAAATGCAAATAACTAAAAATTTTTGCGAGAAAGATCCAGACGTGAGATCATATCAGTCATAATGCATCAGACACATTTCAAGTTCAGTTTTAATCAGCATGCAAGCCAAGTAGGCAGAGAATACAACTTTGCAGTTTGTTTCAGTTGAGGCAAATCAATTTCTATAGCTTTCTGAAATGATTTAAGTATGATTAATCAAGCACAAATAATGTGAAATCAATTTTTTATGCTTTTCTAAAGTTTTCTCCCCCAAAAGACAAAAAACTCTATTTTTGGATTTTTCAAAGGAAGAAAAAGAAAAATAACAAGAAAAATGTAAGCAAAAACAAAATGATCAACCGACAATTACTTAGCAGGTAATCCTTTTATGCCATTGATTTGCAAAAGGAATTTGAAGTGGTTTTTATCAAAAGCCTTAGTAAAAAGATTTGCTCGCTGGAAATCAGTGTGTATCTTTTGTAAACTAATCAGATTTTTCTCATAGCAAACATGGATAAAATGATATTGAATCTCAACGTGCTTCGTCCTAGAATGGTGCACGGGATTCTTAGTTATGCAAATGGCAACAGAATTATCTATGTGTATAGGAGTAGTAAGAAATCGTAAACCGTAGTCTCTCAATTGTTGTTGTATCCACAACACCTGAGAGCAGCAACTTGTAGCCGCAACATACTCAGCTTCACCCTTGGATGTAGCTACCGACGTTTGCTTCTTACACTGCCATGATGCAAGCCTATCACCTAGAAACTGACAGCCAGCCGTTGTAGACTTGAAATTAATATTGCAGCCGCCGTAATCAGAATCCGAGTAGGCAGATAAGTCAAACTTATCATCATGAGGATACCAGATCCCAAGATCTGTGTTACCCTTCAGATAAGCTATAATTCTTCGCACTGCATTCAAGTGTGAGATCCTTGGAGATGCTTGATACCTGGCACACAAACAAACCGCAAACATTATATCAGGTCTGCTAGCTGTTAAGTACATTAAAGAGCCTATCATAGCACGATAAAGAGTGGTATCAATTTCTTCACCATCTTCATCTGGACACAGACCATGAGAGACTTGAATTGGAGTACCCGGAACACGAACGTCGTCTATCTTGAACCGATTAAGCACGTCATGCACGTATTTTGTCTGATGTATGAAAATACCCTTCTCAGACTGATTTACTTGCAATCCCAAAAAGAACGACATCTCGCCCATGGAACTCCTCTCAAAATTTGTTTGCATTAACTTCTCAAAATCCTTTGAGAGTTGTTTGTTTGGACTGCCAAAGATAATATCATCAACATACATCTGCACTAAAAGCAATTCTCCTCCCGTCTTTTTGCAAAATTAGGTACAGTCCACGAAACCATGTTTGA
This sequence comes from Deinandra increscens subsp. villosa, assembly GCA_039602395.1. Taxonomy (NCBI): domain Eukaryota; kingdom Viridiplantae; phylum Streptophyta; class Magnoliopsida; order Asterales; family Asteraceae; genus Deinandra; species Deinandra increscens. The sequence continues at coordinate 14,692,072 of JBCNJP010000010.1, forward strand.
ATTCGTTCTCCAGTAAATAAGTGGACAAGGTCTCGTACTGTGACGCCCACTCCCAGACTTGGCCCTAGGAGCGGTCACGCATCGGATTTACTCATGAACACAAGGTACAACAGAGATAACTAAAGCAGCGGAAATAAAAACTTTTATTCATATGCCAATCATTACATAGTAAGAGAGACAAATACAAAAGAGAAAAATATCTCCATGCCAGTCTTTGAAAATGTCTTCTCTTGATAATTTGACATTGTCTTAATAGTGTACGCCCCCTAGTTCCTACTCACATCTCAGCTTTCCCTTTTCGATTCGATGGTCCAGCCTCATCTGACATACATAACTTAACAAGTCAGCTTACGCTGGTGAGTTCTAAGTTTTTAAAACTTTACCTTTCGAACACATACTATTTGGGTCAATCAAACCATTTCTGCAAACGGACAATTAAGCATAAAGTATCATAGGTTTACACATAATCATCCATATACTTAGTAGATTACATCTACCCTATCATTCTATAAACCTCGTGAATAGAATAGCCTTCTATAACCTTATCATCTTCGCCTCACATTAAGAACCTGTCCTAATGTATCTTTTTCTCACTTCTCGTCTCAAGTACCATCTCGGGGAATAGTGTTGTTTGATCCTCACATGACAGTGGTCTTTCATTCCTGCTTTGCCGACACTTCAGGAAAAACACTATAAAACTCCCTATTTCAGAAGCCCCCACTTAATACTTGACAACCCTTGTGACCTTACTGATTACCATCCTTAACATGTTCTACTTAGCTAAATAGAACCCTGTTAATGGACATCTTACTTTCCCTGGTGGATTACTACTCTTAAAGACGTCTAATCATCTGATTTAAAACATCTTCCTAGTAATCCTACTTTCCACTAATCCTTTCATTACTTAATCACTAAAGGAAAGTAGCATCGTAAACATTTCACATATATCAATACTTTATAACAGTAGAAAGTATTTACACAAGACGTTATGTATATCATCCCAAAACAGTTTAAAGCATTTAAGCAATATAAAACAGGGCTCATAGAACTCACCTTAGGTTGCGAAGTAGTTACTTGGCTTATTCCTTCGTGAATCTAACTTGCTTTAACGTGATGTCCCTACAAAGACATCCTAGAGATTACAAATGGTCATTAAGACTAACCCTTTAACCCAAACCCAACCACTTGTTGGTTTAACATTCATTTGTCAAAAATGACCGTTTTACCCTTTATGGGGAAAAAAATATTATTTTAGTGATACTTATGAAGAGGTGCATTCCTATAAGTAAATGCTCAATCCGGGATCGCCCAGTGAAGCGTATGCCATGTCCCAGCTGGAATTTATGCGACAACGCCACTATGCCAGAAACCCCAGTGTACAGGCGCCACCCTTCCAGTCCGCACCAACTTCTAGATTTCCGAGTAACTCGGTACATTCAATACTTTATCAAAACCCATGTTTTAACTTATATATAACTAGAGATAATCCGCGCGTTGCCGCGGATCAGTAAATTAGGTGGAATAACAGGTTCAGCTGAAAAGGGTGACCTTCTTGTATTATACATAGTGTCATGAAACATGAAGTCGAGAAGTTAAGTTTCCAAAAAAAAAGGAGGTCATAGTATAGTTATCTTACAAACAGTTATTTTACATACAGGACCAGACGTGATCATTCATGACGTTGTTTCTTCGCTCTTTCTGCTGAAGGCGATGCTGTGACACGTGAATAAGAGATTGGTATTAGTAATGTAACAAAGTATCCAAAAACGGTGGTTGTATATACTACATGAAGATGTCAAAACTTAAGAACTACAATGAAGTACACTACAGTTGCTGATTGTTACCTATTGGTCTTAGCATGCTTAATGCCTAACTCAATAAGTACACTACATAACAAAGATATTGCACATTTTGATTCCATAAACAATGTAAACTGTTCAATGAAGTATTTCTTGAATATGCGCCAGTCACAAAAATAGCAAAAATCCCATAGCCACGTATTAAAAACATAATGAGGTATCAATGGAATTTGAAATGACTTAAACCGACACCAACAATATTCAAGTTGATTGAAAAAAGAAGGCATTCAAACTATGACATTAACTGTAGCTTGTACATGTATTTTTACTCCCGTGGGATAATATGGACTCATGGTGTTTTATTAAACCCACGTGCACAATTTGGGCCTTTGGATCAAGTGGAGTTATGATAGAGCTGAAACTGCTCTTACTACAGCAGCTATGAAGACACTTTATTTTCTAATCCCAAATAGAGACCATCATTACTCAAGTGCACCTAAAGCACGTAGTGTACACCAAAGACTTATCCAGGGATATCCTTAATAACATTATTACCGTTTGTAGGTTTCTATCCTCACAAAGATGTAGAATCCGTAATTAAGTCCGTTATATCGAAAAATCTATGAATCACAGACCTAAAAAATCACCAATTCCTTTTAATAATAGGGCAAGAGTAGATAATGAATGGTATTATAGAATGATTGTAGAAATGAACATGGACTATGTTTACTATATGAGAGCCACAACGGTTCGAATTGTGTCAAAAATAGAGATAAGGTGAATAAGATATTGATCATTTAAAGGTTCGAATTGTGTCGAAAATAGATATAAGGTGAATAAGATATTGATGCTTGAAGTTGATAGAATAAATGCCGAAAAAAATGAATGTAAAATTAAAGGAACCAACCAAGTTTTTAGTATTTCATCATTAGAATTTCCGCAGAAAATCATGTTAAAAATTGTGACATAATGAAGGACAAATACTAACGGACAAAAGCTAAATAATTATCCTTCCATTTTCTTCAAGGGAGTTCAATGGTTGCTCCCTTTGAATTCACTACCTGTGCAAAGAATTTGATTATTTTCTTATCTCTTGAATGATTATTTTTTAAATAATTTTATCTCTATATAGAAGTGATTAGTTTTATACATGTGTTTAAATATTCTTTAATTAATTTAATTAAAACTGTTTATATATTTATATATGTATTTATGATATTTAAACACATTTAAATATTATTTAAGTCTATTTATTAATTAAAAATAGTTTATCATTTTATATAATACATTTGTATCAAATATTTGATTAACTGATTCTTATTAACATTTTGTATAAGTTGTATTTTAATAATGACATTTGTAGTAATTAACAATTAATATAATGTGATTGCCTTCGGATAATCGAATAATAAAGTTGTCCGAATTAGATAAATGAATAGTCCACTCTGATTAGTTTATCGCCACGAGTATTTCCCCGTTATCGGTTTGTTGTTTGGACCGGGTTAAACCACCGAAAAGTTGCCCGAAAGTGTTGGCGGGTTTGTGTAACGGGTCTTAACACGACACCGATTTACATCCAATTGCCACCACCGTTAACTACCGCCAACCGCCGCCACCATCCTCTGCTATCCCGGGGGTTCATCACCATCATCGCCATGCCCAACCGTCGAACACACGCCACCAAAACATCGACCGAATAACACCATTTTAACACAAACGGGGTTGCGTTAGTGCAACCGGAAGACGAACGGCGGGGCTGGGTTGAGGTCGCAGGTCGCCGGTGTTTGAAACTGAGAAGGAGGACGGAGTAACGCCGCTGGTCTGCTGTATTTCGCTGGATATCAACGGCCGTAGCCACCTTGAAATCGAACGGAGAGCAAGAAGGGATGGTCGTCGGAGGCGGGGTTTTATCGAAAAATCGAGGGAGGAGGAAGGAGAATCGAGGTTGTCTGTCATTGACTCTCTCTCTCTTTCTCATTCTCATTTCTTTGTTTTGTCTGTATGTGTGATTTTGAACTGTATGTTATCAAACTAAAAATAAAAATCCTAACATGTTTAAAAAACAAATATTAATATTAAATAATAAAAAAAATCAAAAACACAAAAGGCCGCTATATTAAAAAAAAAAAAAAAGGCGATGTTGGAAGGATTAGAACTTGGGTCTTGGGTTAAGAGGGTGAGAGTCCAAACAAAACCAGTTAGAGTAGATGATGCTTTGTTAAATTCTTCCTAATGTATGTATATATTATTGATTTATTTTTGGAAGAAGACAAAATAGAACATAAAACCATAAGAGATGTTTGTGATTGTATATATAGGCCTGTAAACGAACCGAACATTCAGCGAACGTTTATCGAACCGTTCGGCGGGAAGTTCGTTTATGTTCGTTTATTTAATAAATGAACAAACACGAACATAATTTTTCGTCCGTTTAATTAAATGAACGAACATGAATAAAGCCAAGTTCGTTCATTTATGTTCGTGAACGTTCGTTTATTTATGTTTGTTTATTTATGTTCGTTTATGTTCGTTTATGTTTGTTTATTTTCATTGATATAATACTATAAAAGATTTTTCAATTAATAAATTAGTAAATAATTTTTTGGATGATTTTTTGGATGAATTTTATGAATTTTGGAAACTATGAACCTCTTAACTTTTCATTTAGATGTGTTTGTTTAAATTTAAACTTGTTGTTCGTTTAAGGCACATTATGGTTTTGTTCGTTTATGAATCTGTTCATTTATGTTCATGTTTGTTTATGTTCGTGAACCGTTCGTTTAGCGTTAAACGAACGAACATAAACGAACACGAACATTTCCATTTTCTTAACGAACGAACACGAACAAGAAAAATGTGTTCGACTAATGTTCATGTCCGTGTTCGTGTTCGCTTAAAATTAAATGAACGAACACGAACATACCCTTGTTCGTGTTCGTTCGGTTCGTTTACAGGCCTATGTATATATATACAATATTGTAGATATTTTATATATATAAAAAATGACTTTAGGTGGTAATATAGAATAACACTTAAAGGGTTGCAATAAAAAAAATGATTCACTGGAAGCTAGAATCGAACTCGGATGGGCCAGGTGGATATAGAGTGACAAAACCAGGTAGGCTATTATCTTTCTTTGTTGTGTCTTTGAAGAACTAATTATATATATATAAATTTTATTATAGGAATGGGCACAATTCCATAGGTAAGTTTGAGATTGTATATATATACAATTAGTACATATATATAATTATGTTCTTTTGTTGAATATCATTACCCTTACCTAAGCCTTTATGTCCTTGATGAGTGATTCTCATGACCGACCGTATAGGCGTTATCACGACCAGGAGGCGGGATTACTATGAGATATCACCCATATTTGTGTTTTAGTTTGGTGATGATCATGACCGACCGTATAGGCGTTATCACGACCAGGAGGCGGAATTACTATGATCAAAACACCAATGTTTATGTTCTTGTTCTTAGTTTACTTGTTCTCGATAAACCAACATGGTGAAACCATACCAAACCTTCTTTAAACATGAACTAACTTAAGGCTTTCTTAAAACATGTTTATTCTAAGGCTCATACCAAATTTCAACCCATGATTCCCACTAGAACTCCCAATCTCAACAAAACATGTTCAAGAACCTTAATCTTGCATTATTCTTAAAAGGCATATCTAAGTGTTATGAATCATGAAACTAATTGAAGGCTTATGTTAGACATACCTTAAATTGATCTATTCCAGAAGATGGGCTCCTAATTCCCTTTGAATCTTCAAAAATGCAAGCTAGAGTGTTCTTGGTGTTCTTGAGGTTTCTTAGAGGTTTTAGATTGATTTTAGGTAAATTAGCAAGTTAAAATGGATGGATCCATGGTCTATTTATAGCTAAGAGTGTCTCATATGCTTCTTACAAGTGTCCTAGTGACTAAGCATGAGATTTGACACCTAGCATGGTGACTAATCATGAGAATTGACACCTAGCATGGTGACTAATCCTTCAAATAACATATATTTATATAAACATGTAATTTTTCTTAATAATTTAACCCGATAAACACTTAACTTATGCATAGTTTATTGTTACGCATTTCTTAACATATTAACATGTTAATCACATAAACACATATACGACACATATTCTCACATATAAAAATATATATATAAAAACATATATATTTATTACCTTTAGATTTTGGGGTGTTACAACTCTCCCCTCCTTAAACAAGGTTTCGTCCTCGAAACCTGTTCATACTCCAAACAACTCAGGATGAGATTTTCGCATCTCGTCCTCTCTTTCCCATGTAGACTCAGAACCCTTCTTGTGCATCCACTGCACCCTAATCATTGGAATAGTCTTATTCCTAAGCTTTTTCTCATACCGATCTATAATAACAATGGGCCTTTCTACAAGTGACAACATGTCATCGATTTCTATCTCATCTAAGGGTATTATTTGCGACTCATCCACCACACACTTCCTCAAATGTGATACATGGAATGTTGGGTGAATTCCAGACATTTCCTCAGGTAGATCTAGTCGATAAGCAACTTCTCCTACACGTTCAGCAATTCTAAAAGGTCCTACGAACCTCGGGCCTAACTTATCCCACTTGCGAAAGCGAATAATACTCTTCCATGGAGACTCTTTTAATAACACGAAGTCTCCTACTTGGAACTCTATAGGCCTCCTCCTCTTATCTGCATAAGACTTTTGTCGATCTTGAGCAACCTTTAATCGTGCCTTGATCGCATCAAGGTTTCGAGCCATGTTCTGAACCTCATCCTTGCTTCCTAGCTCTCACTGGCCTACTTCACCCCAACACACTGGAGTTCTACATTTCCTACCATACAACATTTCGAACGGTGGCATACCTATGCTAGCATGATAACTATTGTTGTATGAGAACTCTTCCAGGTGTAGGTGACTATCTCAACTTCCTCCGAAGTCAATAATGCATGCACGCAACATATCTTCCAAAGTTTGTATCGTCCTCTCACTTTGTCCATCCGTCTGAGGATGATATGCCGTGCTAATATGCAATCTTGACCCCATTTGCTCTTGGAATTTCTTCCAAAACCGCGAAGTGAACCGCGTATCCCTATTAGAAACAATAGTAACTGGCACTCCGTGTTGAGCAATAATCTCCTTTGTGAACAACGTAGCTAACTCTTCAGAAGAATGTGTTTCTTTTATAGGTAAGAAACGAGCACTATTTGTTAGCCTGTCCACTATCACCCAGATGGTGTCATAACCTTTAGCTGTTTTGGGTAGCTTGGTTATGAAGTCCATCGTGATATGTTCCCACTTCCATTCGGGAATCTTCAAAGGTTGAAGCTTTCCATAAGGCTTTTGATGCTTAGCTTTAATCTTTGCGCAAGTCAAACACCTATTCACATATTGCATGACATTAAACTTCATACCCGGCCACCAATAGTCTCGTTTTAAGTCTTGGTACATCTTGGTCGTACCAGGATGAATTGAATAGCGTGACTTATGAGCTTCATCTAAGATCTTACCGCGAATCTCACCTAAAACCGGTACCCACATTCGACCGTACCTAGTCTTAACTCCAAACTCGTTTTCTACTAAGCTTCCAACTTGTCCTACCATCCTTTCCTTCTTGACGTTCTCGTCCTTCAATGCCTCGTACTGATCTCTTCGAAGTTAGACCAGAAAATCAGGAGTAACGACTAACTTATATGACTTCACCCTGATTGGAGGATGATCCTCCTTTCTACTCAAAGCATCGGCCACTATGTTGGCCTTACCTGGGTGATACATAATCTCACAGTTGTAATCCTTGATCAACTCTAACCATCTACGCTGCCTCATATTAAGATCCTTTTGCTCGAAGAAGTACCTTAAACTCTTATGATCAGTGTAGAGGGTACACTTTACCCCGTACAAATAATGCCTCCATATCTTGAGAGCAAACACAACGGCCGCCAACTCTAAGTAGTGAGTTGGATAGTTTGTCTCATGAGGTTTTAGTTGCCTTGATGCGTAGGCAATGACTTTTCCCCGCTGCATCAAAACACAACCTAAGCCTTGATAAGAAGCATCAGAGTATACTACCAAATCATCAGACCCATCTGGTAAGGATAATACCGGTGCGTGAGTCAATCTGGCTTTTAACTCCTCAAACACACTCTGCTGACTAGGTCCCCATAAGAACTTAGTGTCCTTCTTGGTTAGCTTAGTCAGTGGCGTTGTAATCCTCGAAAATCTTGAATAAATCTACGATAATAGCCGGCAAGTCCTAAGAAACTACGAATCTCTGAAGGCGTCTTAGGTGGCTTCCAACTCATTATCGTCTCAATCTTTGTTGGATCTACAAGGATGCCATCCGCGTTTATCACATGACCAAGGAACTGGACTTCCTTAAGCCAAAACGCACATTTTGAAAACTTGGCATATAGCTTTTCCTTCCTTAAGGTCTCTAGAACCTCTTTTAAATGCATCGCGTGATTCTGCTCATTCCTGGAATAAATTAAAATGTCATCTATGAACACAATTACAAATCGGTCCAACATAGGTCGACACACTCTATTCATGAGATCCATGAAAGCTGCAGGGGCATTGGTCAACCCAAATGACATTACCAGAAATTCATAATGACCATAACGCGTGCGAAAAGCTGTCTTTTCGATATCTTCATCCCTAATCTTAAACTGCTGATACCCTGACCTTAGATCTATCTTAGAGAACCAACTTGCTCCTCGTAGCTGGTCGAATAAATCGTCGATCCTAGGCAAAGGATATCTATTCTTAATGGTTAGATTATTTAGATCCCTATAGTCGATGCACATTCTCATGCTTTCATCCTTCTTTTTGACAAAAAGCATTGGAGCACCCCAAGGTGAGATGCTTGGCCTTATAAATCCTTTGTCAAGCAAGTCTTCTAATTGTGACATCAACTCTTTCATCTCTGATGGAGCTAACCTATAAGGTGACTTTGCTACGGGTTGGGCTTCTGGCACTAAGTCGATCCTAAACTTTATCTCTCGATCGGGAGGGATGCCAGGTAGTTCTTCTGGAAACACGTCTGGAAATTGGCATACTACCGGCACATCTTTTAGCTCCTTAGTCTTTATTCTTGAGTCAATAGCATAAGCAAGGTATGCCTTGCATCCTTTACTTATGAACTTCTGCGCCTTGATCATTGAAATGATCTTTACTACTGAGCTATCACGATCTCCATAAATGGATATGATTTGCCCAGTTGGCACTCGAAGTTGAACCTTCTTTTGATTACAGATAATTTGTGCATCGTACTCTGCAAGCCAATCCATTCCTAATACCACATCGAAACCTCCTAACGCCATAGGGAATAACTTAATAGGTAGTTTGTACCCTTCTAACTCTATTAAGCAGTTATCTACTACCTCGGTAATCCTAATACTTTTCCTGAGGCAATCTCGACCTCGAATGGTCTATTAGCCCTAACAGTTGGTCTATCAAAAAGCTCACAGAATTTATGCGAAACAAAGCTCCTACTAGCACCAGAGTCAAATAACACAGAAGCAGGCACATTATTAACGAGAAACGTACCTGAAACTACATCGGGTGTTATATTGGCTTCGGTGGTAGTCAGGGTATAAGCTCTACCCTTTGCCTTTGGAGCTTCTTTCACCTTTGGTGGTTTTGAATTCTTCACGAACTTGGGACAGTTTGTCCTGATATGATCGGGGCTTCCACACTCAAAACACTTCCTCTGTTCAGGGCAACGGTTAGCATAGTGACATTCCTTCCCACACTTATAGCAACCAGTTGAACCTGCCCTGCATTCTCCAGAGTGGGTTTTGTTACACATGGGGCATAAAGACTTGCTTCCCTTCGAACCATTCTTTGACTTCTTGAAGTGACTGCTATTTCTTTTTTTTTTTTTGAACCTTCTTCAGACCACTTCCTCTTTTGCTCCCCTGGTCTACCTTCATCTCCATACTCTTCCTCATAAAGAGTAGCACTGAGGTTGATAGCTTCCTGGTAGGTCTTAGGAGCGTGAGGCTTCACAATCTTCCTTACCTCTGGTGGAAGGGCCTGGACATACCTCTTTATCTTTTCTTCCTCGGGGGTAACCAGCCTTGGCATCAATCTCGCCATCTGGTCGAATTTGCTAGTAAACTCTTGATGAGTCATGTTGCCCGCCTCTAACCTAAGAAAGTTCATCTCAATCTTATCTAGCTCGTGCCTTGGGCAAAACTTGCTCATCACGATCTCTTTTAGATCGTTCCATCTCATAGCGGTAATGGCTTCACTTCCTCGGGACTGCTTAACGGAGTCCCACCATAATAATGCGTCTCCCACGAAGAAGTGTGATACATACTTTACCACTTGGTCCTCTCGACACTCGCTAATGTCGATTGTTGCTTCCATTTCCCGTATCCATCGTACGGTTGTAACCACATCTCTCTTCCCTTCGAAGGTTGGGGGTCTACATCCGCTGAATGATTTGAAAGAACAACCTTGACTTCCTTGTTCTTCCCTCCTATCTCTGGAGTTGTCTCCTCCACCAATATTCCCGTTGTTGTTTCCTCCTCCTCCAGCTCCGTTGGCTCTACCGGCGCCTCCTTGGAGCTGAGCTATTGCTTGAGCGACAATAGCTGCTACTTGCTCACTAGTAAACATACTAGCTCCACCGTTACTCTCAGGCTCGGGATTTGCACGAGTGGTTCTTCTAACTATTCTACCGTCATTGCTATGACTTCCTCTAGCCATTTCCTACATTAAGATGAGTGACATTTTAGAATTTATGTGACATAGAGTTTCCAAGTTTTGAATACATGATAGACAGATAAGCGCAGACGTCAATACGTTTATTTATATATGATGTCTTCAAAACTTAGCTACACCAATTCACATGCATTCTTAGTGTCCCCATCCTAAGTTCCTACTTCCATTGACAACGTATCCTATCGTTAAATGAATTATCTCGCACTTGGCCTCATAATAACCAGTATTTAAGATATACTTATATAATTAATACCAAATTGCAGTAGCTAATTGCAATTGGGTATTTCCCATACCCATATACTCTAAATCCCGTCTATTATGTTCCCAATGAAACGTTCTACCTATGTGCATAACTATCAATACTGGCATTTGTCTCATCTTACTTGGCCTTCCCAGAGTCCTAGTTTAAGTCTAGACACCGCAATAGTATCTAAATCTCTTAAACCAAGGCTCTGATACCAACTTGTGACGCCCACTCCCAGACTTGGCCCTAGGAGCGGTCACGCATCGGATTTACTCATGAACACAAGGTACAACAGAGATAACCAAAGCAGCGGAAATAAAAACTTATATTCATATGCCAATCATTACATAGTAAGAGAGACAAATACAAAAGAGAAAAATATCTCCATGCCAGTCTTTGAAAATGTCTTCTCTTGATAATTTGATATTGTCTTGATAGTGTACGCCCCCTAGTTCCTACTCACATCTCAGCTTTCCCTTTTCGATCCGATGATCCAGCCTCATCTGACATACATAACTTAACAAGTCAGCTTACGCTGGTGAGTTCTAAGTTTTTAAAACTTTACCTTTCGAACACATACTATTTGGGTCAATCAAACCATTTCTGCAAACAGACAATTAAGCATAAAGTATCATAGGTTTACACATAATCATCCATATACTTAGTAGATTACATCTACCCTATCATTCTATAAACCTCGTGAATAGAATAGCCTTCTATAACCTTATCATCTTCGCCTCACATTAAGAACCTGTCCTAATGTATCTTTTTGTCACTTCTCGTCTCAAGTACCATCTCGGGGAACAGTGTTGTTTGATCCTCACATGACAGTGGTCTTTCATTCCTGCTTTGCCGACACTTCAGGAAAAACACTATAAAACTCCCTATTTCAGAAGCCCCCACTTAATACTTGACAACCCTTGTGACCTTACTGATTACCATCCTTAACATGTTCTACTTAGCTAAATAGAACCCTGTTAATGGACATCTTACTTTCCTGGTGGATTACTACTCTTAAAGACGTCTAATCATCTGATTTAAAACATCTTCCTAGTAATCCTACTTTCCACTAATCCTTTCATTACTTAATCACTAAAGGAAAGTAACATCGTAAACATTTCACATATATCAATACTTTATAAACAGTAGAAAGTATTTACACAAGACGTTATGTATATCAGCCCAAAACAGTTTAAAGCATTTAAGCAATATAAAACAGGGCTCATAGAACTCACCTTAGGTTGCGAAGTAGTTACTTGGCTTATTCCTTCGTGAATCTAACTTGCTTTAACGTGATGTCCCTAGAAAGACATCCTAGAGATTACAAATGGTCATTAAGACTAACCCTTTAACCCAAACCCAACCACTTGTTGGTTTAACATTCATTTGTCAAAAATGACCGTTTTGCCCTTTATGGGGAAAAAAATATCATTTTAGTGATACTTATGAAGAGGTGCATTCCTATAATTAAATGCTCACTCCGGGATCGCCCAGTGAAGCGTATGCCATGTCCCAGCTGGAATTTATGCGACAACGCCACTATGCCAGAAACCCCAGTGTACAGGGGCCACCCTTCCAGTCCGCACCAACTTCTAGATATCCGAGTAACTCGGTACATTCAATACTTTATCAAAACCCATGTTTTAACTTATATATACTTAGTACATATATATAATTATGTTCTTTTGTTGAATATCATTACCCTTACCCAAGCCTTTATGTCCTTGATGAGTGATTCTCATGACCGACCGTATAGGCGTTATCACGACCAGGAGGCGGGATTACTATGAGATATCACCCATATTTGTGTTTTAGTTTGGTGATGATCATGACCGACCGTATAGGCGTTATCACGACCAGGAGGCGGAATTACTATTATCAAAACACCAATGTTTATGTTCTTGTTCTTGGTTTACTTGTTCTTGATAAACCAACATGGTGAAACCATACCAAACCTTCTTTAAACATGAACTAACTTAAGGATTTCTTAAAACATGTTTATTCTAAGGCTCATACCAAATTTCAACCCATGATTCTCACTAGAACTCCCAATCTCAACAAAACATGTTCAAGAACCTTAATCTTGCATTATTCTTAAAAGGCATATCTAAGTGTTATGAATCATGAAACTAATTGAAGGCTTATGTTAGACATACCTTAAATTGATCTATTTCAGAAGATGGGCTACTAATTCCCTTTGAATCTTCAAAAATGCAAGCTAGAGTGTTCTTGGTGTTCTTGAGGTTTCTTAGAGGTTTTAGATTGATTTTAGGTGAATTAGCAAGGAAAAATGGATGGATCCATGGTCTATTTATAGCTAAGAGTGTCTCATATGCTTCTTACAAGTTTCCTAGTGACTAAGCATGAGAATTGACACCTAGCATGGTGACTAATCATGAGAATTGACACCTAGCATGTTGACTAATCCTTCAAATAACATATATTTATATAAACATGTAATTTTTCTTAATAATTTAACCCGATAAACACTTACCTTATGCATAGTTTATTGTTACCTATTTCTTAACATATTAACATGTTAATCACATAAACACATATACGACACATATTCTCACATATAAAAATATATATATAAAAACATATATATTTATTACCTTTAGATTTTGGGGTGTTACAACTCTCCCCTCCTTAAACAAGGTTTCGTCCTCGAAACCTGTTCATACTCCAAACAACTCAGGATGAGATTTTCGCATCTCGTCCTCTCTTTCCCATGTAGACTCAGAACCCTTCTTATGCATCCACTGCACCCTAATCATTGGAATAGTCTTATTCCTAAGCTTTTTCTCATACCGATCTATAATAGCAACGGGCCTTTCTACAAGTGACAACGTGTCATCGATTTCTATCTCATCTAAGGGTATTGTTTGCGACTCATTCACCACACACTTCCTCAAATGTGATACATGGAATGTTGGGTGAATTCCAGACATTTCCTCAGGTAGATCTAGTCGATAAGCAACTTCTCCTACACGTTCAGCAATTCTAAAAGGTCCTACGAACCTCGGGCCTAACTTGTCCCTCTTGAAAAAGCGAATAATACTCTTCCATGGAGACACTTTTAATAACACGAAGTCTCCTACTTGGAACTCTATAGGCCTCCTCCTCTTATCTGCATAAGACTTTTGTCGATCTTGAGCAACCTTTAATCGTGCCTTGATTGCATCAAGGTTTCGAGCCACGTTCTGAACCTCATCCTTGCTTCCTAGCTCTCGCTGGCCTACTTCACCCCAACACACTGGAGTTCTACATTTCCTACCATACAACATTTCGAACGGTGGCATACCTATGCTAGCATGATAACTATTGTTGTATGAGAACTCTTCCAGGTGTAGGTGACTATCTCAACTTCCTCCGAAGTCAATAATGCATGCACGCAACATATCTTCCAAAGTTTGTATCGTCCTCTCACTTTGTCCATCCGTCTGAGGATGATATGCCGTGCTAATATGCAATCTTGACCCCATTTGCTCTTGGAATTTCTTCCAAAACCGCGAAGTGAACCGCGTATCCCTATTAGAAACAATAGTTACCGGCACTCCGTGTTGAGCAATAATCTCCTTTGTGAACAACGTAGCTAACTCTTCAGAAGAATGTGTTTCTTTTATAGGTAAGAAACGAGCACTATTTGTTAGCCTGTCCACTATCACCCAGATGGTGTCATAACCTTTAGCTGTTTTGGGTAGCTTGGTTATGAAGTCCATCGTGATATGTTCCCACTTCCATTTGGGAATCTTCAAAGGTTGAAGCTTTCCATAAGGCTTTTGATGCTCAGCTTTAACCTTTACGCAAGTCAAACACCTATTCACATATTGCATGACATTAAACTTCATACCCGGCCACCAATAGTCTCGTTTTAAGTCTTGGTACATCTTGGTCGCACCAGGATGAATTGAATAGCGTGACTTATGAGCTTCATCTAAGATTTTACCGCGAATCTCACCTAAAAGCGGTACCCACATTCGACCGTACCTAGTCTTAACTCCAAACTCGTTTTCTACTAAGCTTCCAACTTGTCCTACCATCCTTTCCTTCTTGACATTCTCGTCCTTCAATGCCTCGTACTGATCTCTTTGAAGTTGGACCAGAAAATCAGGAGTAACGACTAACTTATATGACTTCACCCTGATTGGAGGATGATCCTCCTTTCTACTCAAAGCATCGGCCACTATGTTGGCCTTACCTGGGTGATACATAATCTCACAGTTGTAATCCTTGATCAACTCTAACCATCTACACTGCCTCATATTAACATCGTAAACATTTCACATATATCAATACTTTATAAACAGTAGAAAGTATTTACACAAGACGTTATGTATATCAGCCCAAAACAGTTTAAAGCATTTAAGCAATATAAAACAGGGCTCATAGAACTCACCTTAGGTTGCGAAGTAGTTACTTGGCTTATTCCTTCGTGAATCTAACTTGCTTTAACGTGATGTCCCTAGAAAGACATCCTAGAGATTACAAATGGTCATTAAGACTAACCCTTTAACCCAAACCCAACCACTTGTTGGTTTAACATTCATTTGTCAAAAATGACCATTTTGCCCTTTATGGGGAAAAAATATTATTTTATGATACTTATGAAGAGGTGCATTCCTATAAGTAAATGCTCACTCCGGGATCGCCCAGTGAAGCGTATGCCATGTCCCAGCTGGAATTTATGCAACAACGCCACTATGCCAGAAACCCCAGTGTACAGGCGCCACCCTTCTAGTCCGCACCAACTTCTAGATATCCGAGTAACTCGGTACATTCAATACTTTATCAAAACCCATGTTGTAACTTATATATACTTAGTACATATATATAATTATGTTCTTTTGTTGAATATCATTACCCTTACCCAAGCCTTTATGTCCTTGATGAGTGATTCTCATGACCGACCGTATAGGCGTTATCACGACCAGGAGGCGGGATTACTATGAGATATCACCCATATTTGTGTTTTAGTTTGGTGATGATCATGACCGACCGTATAGGCGTTATCACGACCAGGAGGCGGAATTACTATGATCAAAATACCAATGTTTATGTTCTTGTTCTTGGTTTACTTGTTCTTGATAAACCAACATGGTGAAACCATACCAAACCTTCTTTAAACATGAACTAACTTAAGACTTTCTTAAAACATGTTTATTCTAAGGCTCATACCAAATTTCAACCCATGATTCCCACTAGAACTCCCAATCTCAACAAAACATGTTCAAGAACCTTAATCTTGCATTATTCTTAAAAGGCATATCTAAGTGTTATGAATCATGAAACTAATTGAAGGCTTATGTTAAACATACCTTAAATTGATCTATTCCAGAAGATGGGCTCCTAATTCCCTTTGAATCTTCAAAAATGCAAGCTAGAATGTTCTTGGTGTTCTTGAGGTTTCTTAGAGGTTTTAGATTGATTTTAGGTGAATTAGCAAGGAAAAATGGATGGATCCATGGTCTATTTATAGCTAAGAGTGTCTCATATGCTTCTTACAAGTGTCCTAGTGACTAAGCATGAGAATTGACACCTAGCATGGTGACTAATCATGAGAATTGACACCTAGCATGGTGATTAATCCTTCAAATAACATATATTTATATAAACATGTAATTTTTCTTAATAATTTAACACGATAAACACTTACCTTATGCATAGTTTATTTTTACGCATTTCTTAACATATTAACATGTTAATCACATAAACACATATACGACACATATTCTCACATATAAAAAAAATATATAAAAACATATATATTTATTACCTTTAGATTTTGGGGTGTTACATGTACCAAGCTCGAGGAGCTTGATGTAGACCATACAGAGCTTTGTTAAGCTTATAGACCTTCTCCGGATAATCATGATCGTAAAATCTCGGAGGTTGTTTCACATAGACTTCTTCTTTGACCTTACCATACAAAAATGCACTTTTAACATCCATTTGATAGACTTTAAACCCACAATGTGCAGCATACACCAGTAAGATACGGATAGCTTCAATTCGGGCAACCGGTGCATACACTTCGTTAAAATCTATGCCTTCTTCTTGATAAAAACCTTGAACAAACAAATGAGCCTTGTTACGAATGATAAATCCTCGGTCGTCCCTCTTACAACTTAAAAACCCATCGTGTTCCGCATGGTTCTCTACTATTTTCTAGTAAATCTACCAGGTGCCACACTCTGATTTTTTGAAATTGTAATAACTCTTCCTGCATTGCTTCAACCCACGAGCCATATTTTAATGCTTAGTTTACGTCTGTTTGCTCGATCTGGGATAAGAAACATGAGTGGAACACCTCATCTTGAATGCCAGATTCCCGTATTGTAAGTAATGCATTATTGTCGATTTGTCTTCGCATACGCACTCGATCATCTAAATCACCAATAAATTGTCTTGTAGATGGTATGTGTTTATCCGAAGTGTCAGATGAATCGGAACAACGATACTTTCATCCAAATTTGAAACATGATCTTCCTCCACCATAGTGTCAGTTCTACTGGTTCAGGTTGTAAAATAGGTTGAACATTATCAGCCTCACCAAGACTAGTATCACTTGGAATAATTTCATCTTGTGGGACAAGATTATCAACTGGGTCGAATTGGCTTCATGAAACTCGTGTTCATCATCAGAAGACATTTCCTCGGCTTCTATGGCAGAATCAATGGTGGATTCAGTCAAATGATCATCAGAAACAGGAACAGACGGAACATCAGACGGAGATAGAATATTTAAAACTGGACTATCATCTTGTAAATTGATGTAAACATTCGTAAGATGATCATCAGCTTCATCTCTCCTGGATTCAAGTGACTCAAAGATACTATTATAGTCAAACATCCAGTCTGGACCAACACCTCTGGGCGGTAACGTATAAGATTGAAAATTCACATGTAAATACTCTTCCACTACACCAGTCTTTTTGTTAAAAATACGCTTCATTTGGTTCGAGTAACCAACAAAGATACCCTCAAATACCTTGTCATCGAACTTTCCAGCAGACTTCAAAACCGTGCAGGGACACCCAAAAGGCTCCAGATGCTTGAGAGTAGGCTTGTGATTTTTCAAAAACTCATAGCAAGTTTTGCCAAGTCGTTTCACAGTGAGAACCCTATTCAGCACATAGCATGCTGTGTTGACTGCTTCTGTCTAGAAGATCACTGGAAGACAAGCATCTGCAAAAATGGTTCTAGCCATCTCAATGAGTGTTCTATTTTTTCATTCCGCGACACCGTTCTGTTGAGGTGTATAAGGCGTACTAAATTCGTGTATAATATGCTTCTCTAAACAGAACATTTCCATGTCGAGATTATTGAACTTCGTGTCGTTGTCACTTCGAATTCTGCAAACTTTCAACTTGTAAAATGATTCCAAAGTGTTAATCAAGTTGATCAGAACTCGTGATGTTTCACTTTTCTCTTCAAGAAAATTCACCCAAGAAAAATGCGAATATTCATCAGTAACCACTAAGCAATACCAATGCCCGGAAATACTTTGCTTATTCGCAAGAACAAATAAATCCATGTGTAGCAATTCCAATGGGACATCATTGAATGTGAATTGATGTTTTGGAACCCCTTCTACAAGATTCTTTCGTATCAAGTCATTCATTTGACGATAGTTAATATGACCCATGCGTCTATGACACAAAATGAAATCTCTTTCAGAAGCCTTAGATATGAAACATTGACCCACCATGTTAGCCTTAGCTGAGTTCATATCCAACACATATAAGTTAGACAATCTCGATGCACGCATTACAATACAATCGTCAGGAAATCTATAACCCGGCTTCAAGATCAGACATTCGGTCCCCGTGAAAGCTGTTGTGTATTGCTTGTCTCAGATCTGGGAGAAACTCAGTAGGTTGTATTCCAATTCTTGTACGTACTCAACTCGATCAAAAGTGATTGCACCATTGCTTAATTTACCAATGCCAGTAATTTTTCCACCTTTGTTACCAGCAAACGTAACATTCCCTCCATTAAAAGATTGAACATCGTGAAGAAGAGAGATGTCACCGGCCATGTGCCTGAATGCTCCATTATCAACAACCCATAAATTATTCACAGATTGTCGTGAAGATCCCTGCACACATGAAACAGATTAATTAGATCAGGAAGAACCCAAGCTCGAAGCTTTGGGTCGACCGTCATCTTCAACAAAATCGTTTTAAGCCATGGAGGAACCCTTAGGCTTCCATTTGTCACTCTGCTGATTTGTCAATCCTTCGAAAGTTTTGAAAATCGATTTTACTGGTTTACCATCATGTATTTTATCATTTTTTTTAGTTTTGGAACTAGATGGTTTCAAATCAGTGTGAATGAATCCTTTTGGATCAACAAATTTCACATGTTTCTGTAAACTTGCAGATGCTGGTTTATATGAATTATAACCATCAGATGCATTACCAGACTTTTCAGTTTTATCCTTTTTGAAAAGACAATTTCGGTATGTATGACCACGGTTTTTATATTTGAAGCATCGACGTCGATCGATAACGACTTCTTCAACCATGTCATCATCCACAATGGTCTCTATGACTGGTTTTGATTTTTAGATTTGGAAAATATCTTTTGAGTTTGAAAACCATGATGGTCACGAAAATCATCACAAAAACCAAAATCATAGCCATTGTCACATTCTTGATAAAACTCATCGTGAAAGTATCCATCATTAAAACATGTATTTTTTTTCAAAAACACCATTACCAGTATTTAAATAACCACCCCAATGATCACCATGTCCAGATGGACCAACACCACCTCTAAAACCATTCTCAAACCATTGAGGACCTCTCCCATATGCTTGAGGATGTTGCCCGTAGCCAAAATCATCATAGAATCCCTCATCATGATATTGAGATTTTTTTAAAGACTGGTTTGGCCTTCTAAAATTTGATTTTGAAAAACTTGGTTTATGTGCTTTTGGTGATTGAGGAAAAATCGGTGATTTCTTAACTGATTTCTTGACACGATTAACCAATCCGTTGTCAGAATGATGATTTACTTTCTCAGAATCAGATTCAGATGTTAGTGTGTCCTTTGGAATTATGACTTTCCCATTTCCCCTTCTAATGGGCACACTAACATTGTCTGGGTCGTATTTAGGACCAAACCCTCCCATAAAGATCTTATCGGTCAAATTTGGATTCACCATATCCAACGGAAAGTCCTTGTCGCTATACATTTTATCTGAACCTTTTAAGCGATAAGTGGTCCATTTTTCAGACCTATCAAAAACAACAGATTTGTTCTTGACATCTGATTTTCAGTTTGACCCTCTGATGGTTTTGAAGTGGAACCTTTGTCAAAATGTTTAACTGTTTTAGAACCAGTGTTGACTTCAAAACCAACCCTACTATTCTTGGGTTTCTTTCCACCGACTGATTTTTCTCGAGCAGTTGTTTTCCGCTCATAAGCACTCATCTTTTAAGTTCAGATTTGATTTACCCAAATTTATAATTAGAAATAAGCTCATCCTGAGTGTTTTTGTTTGAAACAGTTTTTAACAACTCAGTTTCGGTGTCAGAAATCAAATAATCAACTTTGTCAAAGTCAGACACATTGTAAAAAAGATCATCTACTTCAAGATCGAGAGCATATTTTTCTTTTGAGTGCTTATCAGTGGTGTTTGAATGTGATGAAACAGATACATCCTTCTTATAGGAAGTATACTCACATTTGTCATCGATTGCAACACTAGATGGACTATGTGTAATGACCATTGGGGCAGGAACTTAGCGAAGATTTTTTGACTCATTTTCCTTTTTGTAAATACCTCGGAGGGATCTTACTAATGCATGATTCGGTAAATCAATAACAACAAGAGTAAATAAAGCTTTGTTTTATTGATTCACTTAGAGATTACAAGTTCTAGAGAGAGAGGCACACTCAAAACATACAGTTAAGAGACAGAGGAATGACATAACTCTGTTAGCTCTCTCTCTAACACAAACCTATATATAGTGCAAAACATAACACTGGCGGACCACCCAGCATACCATTGGTACCCCCGTACCAATGGTACGACGGACCAAGTGGTACGGCCACCTTGGTATGTTGCCTCTAAGACTCACACAAATGCTCTAGTCAAGATACAATACACGACACACAAGGTAGCATAGGAATATGCTCTAACAAACCCCCCCCCCCCCTTAACGTGTATTGTATCTATCTATCTATCTATCCAACTAAACTTCAGTCTTTAATCTTCAGCAGTACTACATCTGATCTTTAACTTGAAATCTTGTCAGAAATAGAGCTTGCATGGGTAGATCATTTTTGAAAAATCTTTGAACTTCAAGATCCACTTGTGAAAGATACAACATACTCCCCCTTTCACCATGCTTGAGTCTTGTCACACAGAATAACCTGCAATTTCAGAAGACAAAAACACGTCTTTCCTTTTCCTTTTGAAAATTAATTTAATCTTGGCGCAAAACTTCTCTTTGAGAATCCAAGATACAGTTTTGAAATCATGAATTTGTATTGTGTATCGGTCAGTCGAAAACAAATAAGAAACAAAATATTTTTGGCTTTTTAAAACTTTACATCAAAACACACCGAAAATCTTTATGATTTTTCTAAATTTATGCTAAAACACACTTAAAATCTTTTTTGAATTTTTCAGATATTAAACAAAAAAGTAATACGAAATCAGACACTATTTTTGTCTTTTGCGAGAAAGATCACAACTTGGGATCATATTGGACATCACTCGCGAACTACACTTCAATTTCAATTACTTCATCACACATCATGTCGATTACTGGAATAATTTGTCCACCTTAAACTCAGGCACAATCATACTCATAACATCTGGATATGTTATTGTATTGATTAGATTTGCTCTGACCAGTGTACCCCGCACTATCAGACATACTCAGACATGTATTTGCTTATCACATTTTGTGACTTCATTTGTGTTTTAATCACATAATGATTCAATTCATGATATCGTCAACTGTTGTAAAACACGATACGGATCATTTCCAGATCAGAAGAAAGATAGAGACGGAGAAATCTAGTCATTTATTGTGTCAAATGGTTAAATCTTCAATTTACTCCAGATTCAGAATTCGTACCACCAGCGTACCAGTGACGTACCATCACTCAAAACGCATAAATCTTCAATTTTACTCCAGATTCAGAATTCGTCGAATTTCTTCACTCAATCACTCATATTAGGTGCGAAACTAACTCAGAAAGCTTCGGTTTATCAAAAATTGATCTAAAACTCACTGAATCTCACCTAACTGAACCTTTTAACGTCTAAAAACTTCAAAAACAAAAATAGGATCTGGAAATTGAGCCAACGACTCTGATACCACTGTAAAACACGATACGGATCGTTTCCAGATCAGAAGAAAGATAGAGATCTAGTTATATATTGTGTCAAATGGTTACACCGAAGGAGTTTACATCAAGGAAGCTCGGGAGAGGTTGGACAGACCTCTCCTCTCAACACAAAGAAAAATGACCAGAAAATCTAAATTGTACAGCTAAGCTTCACCAATTTATAGGTGTTCATGCCCAACATACCAAACTACACAGTGTACCATTTGGTACGCTTCATGTTACGTTGGCAACCTAGCTATTTCAACAATCTAGACAATTACATAATTCGCACCACACCTGGAACATGCTCTAACAAATGTGTTCCATGCAAAAAGAAATAAGAACGTTAAATCATCTACCTTAAGGTCGATCTTTCAATACACAGATAAGGCATCAGATTTAACAAAATAAGAAAATAAAAACAAGTTGAATTTGTATAACCCAACAACAATTAGGTCAGTACTCTTGTACACGCAGAGAAAGTTTGATGAGTTATACGAAACACCAAAGAAAATAAAGCAGAACGTCAAACGAACAACAATCAGGTCGATCTTTCGATATGCAGAGGAAGTCCGATCGTTTGACAAAATAAAGAAAATCAAACAAGTTTAAATCTTTGCAAATGAACACATGTATACACAGTGACTTTTCATTTTCCTTTATCACACATCTTTTTCTTTAATATCATGAGATACACATCAAGATGTTGTCCACTTGGTCAAGCATTAGTATTTAATACGTTTATCACATCTGAATACTTTCTGATTTAATGCCGAGCCTACCAAACACATCAAACAATGATCTTATGGCTTTTTCATCTATTTTATTCATGAGTCAGACACGCAAGCCAATGTACCATCATTTCCCAATCATGTTGGATAAATTTCTCTTTTTTTTATGTTTTTGTATTTTCCTTTTCAATGTTTTTGTATTTTTCCATTTTCTCACCCTTAAAATGAAAACTCTATTTTTGGATTTTCATTTTGACAAAAATACAAAGACACTATTTTTGGTTTGGCAATTTTCTCCACCTAAACTATATACAGAATGTAAAAAAAAAAAAATTTACCAATCGACACCGATACCTTTCAGTTTTTAGCTTTTAGAAAAACTTTCAGTTTTGAAATATGAAGCATTCAATTTAAGTTGAGCAGGAGACTCCACTATCGGTAACTGCTTGAAGCTTGAAGTTCACAATCACCGACATATCTTCTTGAAGTACCTGCACACTGGATTTAATGATTAGACTTCAAATGACCCGAAGCACACAGCTTCTGGTTGACCAGTGTCTTCCACAAAATCATTTGCAGCGTTGGTGACCACCTTAGGTCACCACTGCATTTTTGATTTATCAGAATGAACCGAGTCATCATCCCGTGATGAACCATCAAAACTTGAAACATTTTTGAAAATTTCCTTAGTTTTAGATTTAAAGTGTGAAGGTGGTGACTCAGTAAAAATTCTGTCTGATTCATCAATCTATGTGGCAAATTTGTCAGAAAATGATTTCTTAGCCATTTCAGGACAATTTTGTGCCATGTGGCCCTTTCGGCGACATTGATAGCACAAACGATATGATCGTTTAGTCTTGGATATGCCCTGAAACGCATGAAACCTGTCATAAGACTCAAATTCATCATAAAAATCATCAAAAACCTGAAAACGATTAGAATGAACCCATTGTGAAGTAGGACTTCGAGGAGTAGTATTAGAACCTGATGATAAAGATTCTCTGATCTGTTGACTAGCTCTGGAAGTATCTTTAGAAACATCTTTCTTTTGATTTTTACCTCGGAATCCTTTTTCCATTATGGAAATAAACACCTAGGCCACATGATAAATTTGATCTAAACTTGTATCCTTCTTGTCTCTCTGAACCTTCTTTGTCACAGACTTATTCCCTTTCTTCTCAAAGTGCTTACCCTGGCTACCCAAACCTGAACCTTTGTACCCTGGTAACTTTGTCAGATCAATTTGAGAACCTGAGGTACCAGCTTTAGTGTTGGGTTATATAACTAATTATCGATTTAAACACGAGTACGTAGAGGATTTTATCCTATGAATTAATCTAACTAACCGGATAGATAATGTGTACCTTTTTAGCTCGGCAAGAGAAGATCCTCTAGGATTTGAAGTAAATCCCTCTACAATCGCACACACGACACACCGATGCACGTATGCTAGTACTTTATCATGAACTCCTCTTCTTGATGAAGGCTTGGTCGAACCACAAGAAATTCGAATCCCTTGGATTCTTTTTCCTTTGCCGAAATTTAGAGAGAAAAGGGAGAAAATTAGGGTTTGCACTTATCAGGTATAACGCAACCACCTAAACCTTAAACCAAGAGGGTCTATTTATAGGTTTTAGGAACTTGGAAAACAAGTTAGGGTTTGGGATGGGGAGGCTTACACGATTTCGGCCCTAAAGCCCACTCCCAAAGCCTTTTCTAATTGTAATCCAATTACAACTCTCTTTTATTAACAACTAACACCCTGTTAACAATTAACTGTTAGTTTTAACGACTCCTCGTTAAATATTCGTGATAAATATTAATTAATTGATTAATTAATACAAATACATTAGTGTCGAGACGTGTGACCCCGTAGGCTTAAATACTTTCCGGACATATGTTTATTTATACGTGATCATATCCTTACAGCTCCCACTTGAGCTCGTAATAATAAAGGTAATAACATTGGTTAGCGTCTAGCAACAAGCCAATACTCCCAGAAATATTTAAGTACAGTTTCTCAAAGTGTATTTAAATGGTACAGTCATTTACTATCCCTTTGTTACCGATACCGTTGTTAAATATGAATATGGATCAAAGTCATTTCATACTTTAACGATTCTGTTTCTCATTCCATAACTTATTAAAGATGACCAAATTCAAATCGAGACACATCTGGATTTCATTTGGGCATGGCCATGCAGACATCTTAATTAGTCCCAATGAGGGGCCCAGTGGAATCTGCTTCAACTTTTAAGCTGAAGGAACAAATCCTCTTGACTACACGTGTCCAGTCACATACTTCACTACACTTACTGAAAATAGCCCTTTTGTACTACGTTATTCAGAATAGCTAGAACTATATCAAGTAGGTGCAATCCATATATGCATGATCTGCTTGTATCTCAATTCTAAGGATAAGTAAAGCAACCATTTACGAATTTCACTCAATAACAACGATCCATAAAGTGACAATTCGTTAGTGGGGTAGTCCGATATGCATCCTATGAATACCATGTGAGTTTGGTGGGACCATCCATTATATATTCCAAGAATACTACCAATCACTAAGATTTGTCTTAGTTTAACTATATTCCCATATAGTTAATTGACAATGGACAATTTATAATACTTGACAAGTACTCAGGGATTAAACATGCAAATATAGGACACAATTTACTATTAAATGAAATCAAACATATCAAGTACTTTATTTCATTATATAAATAGAAATTGTTTAACATCCCTTATCCAAATACCGAAAAACAGACATACATGATTTAACTAGCTAATCTAAGTCCCATGCCCTCGGCATGCCTTTCAAGCTTCGGCCTCGACAATGCTTTCGTGAAAGAATCAGCTAAGTTAATATCTGTGTGAACTTTGAGTAATCTGATTTCACCTAGTTCGATCTGCTCATGAACATAGTGATATCTCCTAGCATAGTGTCTGGCGCCCTTCTGAACTCCAGGTTCTTTGGCAATGATTAATGCACCAGTATTATCACAGTACATATCAATAGGCAAGTTACTTGTAGGGATCACGTCAAGCCCACAAATAAATTTCCTTATCCAGACTGCCTCCATTGCATCTTCCGAAGCAGCAATGTACTCAGACTCTGTTGCAGACATAGCAACTGTGGTTTGTTTCTTTCTTTTCCAATCCACAGCGCCTCCATTCAGAACGAAGACGTACCTAGACTGAGACTTCGTGTCATCTCTATCAGTATGAAATCCAGCATCGCAGTATCCAGTCACTTTGAGCTCTTGATCTGGATTTCCCCCATATACCAAAAACAAATCTCTAGTAGCCCGTAGGTACTTAAGAATGGTCTTAACAGTAGTCCAGTGACTTTCACCTGGATTCTGTTGAAATCGGCTAACGATATTCTGCGCAAACGCTATATCAGGTCTAGTGCAACTCACCGCATACATTATAGAGCCTACAGCCGAAGCATAAGGGACTCTTTGCATGCGCTTCACCTCATCAGGTGTAGAAGCACCTTGTTTGACCGATAGACCAAGTCCTTCCTGCATAGGTACTATACCATGCTTGGAATTCTCCATCTTGAATCGCTTCAAGATCTTATCAATATAAGCACTTTGACTTAGTCCAATCAACCGCTTAGTTCTATCTCTATAGATCTTGATTCCAAGAATGAATGCTGCTCCTCCCAAGTCTTTTATGGAAAAACACTTTCCAAGATGGGATTTTACATCTTGTAACATTGGAATGTGTTTTCCTATAATCAATATGTCATCTACATATAAGACAGGGAAAGTAACATTACTCTCACTAGCTTTGCGATATACACATGGCTCATCGGGATTCTGAACGAAACCAAACTTTTTGATTTCTTCATCAAACCGTTTATTCCAACTCCTTGATGCTTGCTTTAGTCCATAAATGGACCTTTGAAGCTTGCATACTTGGTTGGGATGTTTTGGATCAAAGAACCCTTCAGGTTGATCCATATAGACTTCTTCATCCAAGTAACCATTTAAGAAGGCAGTCTTTGTTAGGTTATATAACAATTATCAATTAAACACGAGTACGCAGCGGAATTAATCCTATGAATTAATCTAACTAACCGGATAAAGAACGTGTACCTTTTTAGCTCGGCAAGAGAAGAATCTTTAGGATTTAAAGCAAATCCCTCTACGTTCACACACACGACACACTGATGTACGTATGCTAGTACTTGATGACGAACACCTCTTGTTGATGATGGCTTGGTCGAACCACAAGAAAAACCGAACCCCTAGGGTTCGTTTTCCTTTTCCGTAAACGAGATAGAAGGAGAGAGAGATTTAGGGTTTTTCCTTTCCAAGTATGTGCAACTCTTAAACCCTAAACCCATAAGGTTTATTTATAGGTTTAGGAAACTTGGAAAACAAGATAGGGATTGGGATGGGGACCCCTAACCGAAATCGGCGCTAAAGCCCTATCCCAAAGCCTTTCCTAATTGTAATCCAATTACAACTCTCTTTAATTTACAACTAACACCCGTTAACAATTAACCGTTAGTTTTAGCGAATCCTCATTAATATTAATTAACTAATTAATTAATACAAATACATTAGTGTCGAGACGTGTGACCCCGTAGGCTTAAATAATTTCCGGACATACGCTTACTATTACATGATCATATCCCTACAGCTCCCACTTGAGCTTGCAATAGTAAAGGTAATAACATTGGTTAGCGTCTAGCAACACGCCAATGCTCCCAGAAATATTTAAGTACAGTTTCTCAAAGTGAATTTAAATGGTATAGTCATTTACTATCCCTTTGTTACCGATACCGTGTTAAATATGAATATGGATCAAGTCATTTCATACTTTAACGATTATGTTTCTCATTCTCACAACTAACTTAAGATTACCAAATTGCAAATCGAGACATCTCTAGATTTCATTTGGGCACGGCCATGCAAACATCTTAATTAGTCCAATGAGGGGCCCAGTGGTATCTGCTTCAACCTTTAAGCTGAAGGAACAAATCCTCTTGACTACACGTGTCCAGTCACATACTTCACTACACTTACTGAAAATAGCCCTTTTGTACTACCTTATTCAGGATAGTTAGACCTATATCAAGTAGGTGCAATCCATACATGCATGACCTGCTTGTATCTCAAGTCTAAGGATAAGTAAAGCAACCATTTACGAATTTCACTTAATGACGCCGATCCATAAAGTGACAATTCGTTAGTGGGTCAGTCCAGTATGCATCCAATGAACACCATGTGAGTTTGGTGGGACCATCGTAACCAATCACTCAGATTTTGTCTTAGTTTAACTATATTCCCATATAGTTAATCGACAATGGACAATTTAGAATACTTGACAAGTACTCAAGGATTAAACATGCAAATATAGGACACAATTTACTATTAAATGACATCAAACATATCAAGTACTTTATTTCATTTTATAAATAGAAATTGTTTAACATCCCTTATCCAAATACCGAACATCAGACATACATGATTTAACTAGCTAATTTAAGTCCCATGCCCTCGGCATGCCTTTCAAGCTTCGGCCTCGATAAAGCTTTCGTGAAAGGATCAGCTAAGTTAATATCTGTGTGAACTTTGAGTAATCGGATTTCACCTAGTTCGATCTGCTCACGAACATAGTGATATCTCCTGGCATAGTGTCTGGCGCCCTTCTGAACTCCGGGTTCTTTGGCGATGATTAATGCACCCGAGTTATCGCAGTACATGTCGGTAGGCAAGTTACTTGTGGGGACAATGTCAAGCCCACTAATAAACTTCCTTATCCAAACAGCCTCCATTGCAGCCTCTGACGCAGCAATGTACTCAGACTCTGTTGCAGACATAGCAACTGTGGTTTGTTTCTTGCTCTTCCAATCCACAGCGCCTCCATTCAGAACGAAGACATACCCAGACTGAGACTTCGTGTCATCTCTATCAGTCTGAAATCCAGCATCACAGTATCCGGTCACTTTGAGCTCTTGATTTGGATTTCCCCCGTACACCAAAAACAAATCTCTAGTAGCCTGTAGGTACTTGAGAATGGTCTTAACAGCAGTCCAGTGACTTTCACCTAGATTGTGTTGAAATCGGCTAACGATATTTTGCGCAAACGCTATATCAGGTCTAGTGCATCTCACCGCATATATTATAGAGCCTATAGCCGAAGCATAAGGGACTCTTTGCATACGCTTCACCTCATCAGGTGTAGAAGCACCTTGTTTGACCGATAGACCAAGTCCTTCCTGCATAGGTACTATACCACGCTTTGGAATTCTCCATCTTGAATCGCTTCAAGATCTTATCAATATAAGCACTTTGACTTAGTCCAATCAACCGCTTAGTTCTATCTCTATAGATCTTGATTCCAAGAATGAATGCTGCTTCTCCCAAGTCTTTCATGGCAAAACACTTTCCAAGATGGGATTTTACATCTTGCAACATTGGAACGTGTTTTCCTATTATCAATATATCATCTATATATAAGACAAGGAAAGTAACATTACTCCCACTAGCTTTGCGATATACACATGGCTCATCGGGATTCTGAACGAAACCAAACTTTTTGATTTCTTCATCAAACCGTTTATTCCAACTCCTCGATGCTTGCTTTAGTCCATAAATGGACCTTTGAAGCTTGCATACTTGGTTGGGATGTTTTAGATCAATGAACCCTTCTGGTTGATCCATATAGACTTCTTCATCCAAGTAACCATTTAAGAAGGCAGTCTTAACATCCATTTGCCATATCTCAAAGTCATAGTACGCTGCTATGGCTAAGAGAATCCTAATAGATCTAATGTCTGCTACTGGTGAAAAGGTCTCATCATAGTCAACGCCAAACCGTTGAGTATAACCTTTTGCCACGAGACGAGCTTTATAGGTGTGTACATTTCCATCCATGTCGGCCTTCTTCTTGAAGAGCCATTTACTCCCAACGGTTCTTGCGTTAGGAGGAAGATCAACCAGGGTCCAAACGTGGTTATCTTGCATGGATTTCATTTCCACGTTCGCAACTTCAAGCCATTTGTCAGATTCCGGATCTGATAATGCAGCTTTGAAATTCGGAGGCTCATTGAGATCTCCTGATACGTTATCCTCGGATTCGACTAGACCAATCCATCTATCCGGATTACGTACGACCCTTTCGGATCTACGAAGTGGAATCGCAACATCATTGACTTGGGTTCATCACTTTGAACATTTCCCCCCACCCCCCCCCCCCCAATTTGATGATTGCTAGTTGTTTCAGAAGGTGACACATCTTCTAGTAGTTCTACAATTCTCCCACTGTTCTCTTGAGCTATAAAATTCTTTTCAAAGAATTCAGCATATCGAGCAACACGAACAGTATTTTCGGAAGGATTGTAAAAGTAGTAACCCATTGTTTCCTTTGGGTATCCTACGAAGATGCACTTAGTAGTCCTAGGTTGTAGTTTGTCAAGCGTATCACGCTTCACAAGTGCCTCACATCCCCAGACTCTTAAGTAAGACAACACAGGGACTTCTCCATGCCACAATTGATGCGGTGTCTGTTCAACCTTCTTGGTTGGAACCATATTTAGAATGCGTATAGCGGTTTCTAGAGCAAAATCCCAAAATGATATTGGGAGAGTTGTAAGGTTCATCATCGACCTCACCATTTCTAGTAAGGTTCGATTCCTCCTCTCAGACACTCCATTATGCTGAGGTGTGTAAGGAGGAGTAAGCTGTTGGACAATTCCACACGCTTTAAGATAATCCTTGAACTCTTGGCTTAAGTATTCTCCACCATGATCCGATCGAAGGATCTTGATGGTCTTTCCGAGTTGATTTTCTACTTCGTTCTTGTACTCTTTGAATGTTTCAAACACTTCATGTTTATGTTTAAGCAAGTAAACATAACCATAACGGCTGAAATCATCCGTGAAGGTCACGAAGTAGCTAGCACCTTTTCTTGACGCATGCCTAAATGGGCCACAAACATCAGTATGAATGAGTCCAAGTAGGTCTTTAGCCCTTTGCGGCTTGTTCGGAAAGGGTTTTCTTGTCATCTTTCCTGAGATACAGGAAACGCGTTTTTCAAATGATTCATCATTTGATTGTAAGATCCCTTCACGTTGAAGTCTTTCAATGCGGTTTTTGCCAACATGGGCAAGACGACAGTGCCAAAGATAGGTAGAGTCCAAACTAGTTTTGGCTCGTTTGCTAACAGTGAACATTGAATTATTTGAAACACAACCACGCATATCAATTGCATAAATGCCATCACAAGGAATAGCATCAAAATAATGAACATTATTTTTAGAAACTGAAATACCGATATTATTAAATGCATAATGACAATTGTCTAACACAATATTACCCAGAAGGCAGAATTAAATGATATTCTCCTATAGCTTCCACAGCTGCTGGCAAACCATTTCCCACATACAACTGCAAAGCCCCAGGCTTCAGTTTCCTCTTCTTTCTAAGACCCTGTAACGAATTACAGATGTGAGTTCCACAGCCGGTGTCATACACCCATGAATCACACTTAGAAAAGGAAAATAATTCAATTGTGAAGATACCTGAAGTACTAGCCCCGCCAGTATTCTTTCTCTTCTTCATCAACTCAGCTAGACAGGTAGGACAGTTCCTCTTCCAGTGTCCAACTTCACCACAATGGTGACAGATCTGGTCCTTAGCCGGATGCTCTTTTGCGGCCAGAGGGGTTTGCTTAGTTTTAGGGACAAATGCAACTGCCTTGCCTTTTCCCTTACCATCATTCTTGCCCTTCGCCTTTTACGGTCGTTTAGCCTTTTGGATCTTTCCCCCCTTGATCATAAGAACTTGGGGTGTTTCAGTGGCCTTCTTAGGAATCGTTTTTTCATACTCGACAAGCATAGCATGAAGCTCAGGTATAGTCTTAGTCATACTATGCATGTTATAGTTGCGCACAAAACCCTCAAAATCCTTCGTAAGAGATTTGAGGATCATGCCAACTGCCACAGCCTGATTATACCCATAATTGAGCGATTCCAATTTGTCAAAGTAGCTCTTCATCTTGAGCACATGACTACTGACCGATTTACCAGTTTCAAGCTTCAAGTCGTGGAGTTCCACAACTAGGTCGAACAATTCAACACCAGCTTGTTTTTCATACATCTTCTTTAGCTCTTTGATCATATCACAAGGTGTATGAAATTCGTATTGCTTCTGAAGATCGGGAGTCATACTCGAGATCATCATGCAAGCAACCTCATCGTATCTGCTATACTCTGCATTGTAGAACGCTTTCTCTTGATCAGAAGCATTAGCAGCTGGCTCGGTCGGCCAATGATTTTCAAGGACATTGGTCCTCCGTTCAACTCTAAGGACAATCCTCAGTTGACGGTACCAGTCATTGAAGTTAGATCCATTCAGCTTTTCTCTTTCAAACATTTGACGAAAAGCATGACCAACATTGTTTTGAGGAGGGTTTGTTGCCATCTACAAAACAGATTAAGTTCAAAAATCGGTATTTTCGATAATGTATTCCTTAATAAATTTAATTACCCAATGTTTAAACACTTTTAAACAATTAAGCTTATTAAGGTTAGGATCCTAATGACATGCCCTCATTTCATCAGTTGATCTGCTAGAAATGATGCATTCAAAAGGTAAGTGACGATCAATGATTGTATTCCAAATACAATTCCTAGATTTTATGGGACCTACAACTCGCACCAAGTGATTTGTAGTCATGTTTCATCCCATCTTTTGCCACGGGCTAAGGGTCTCACCGCCTAGCTCGCTTTAAGTCGTCCAACTAAGAACGCACAAATTGTCCACCATTGTGTACCAATGAGTGGGAATTTGCCATGTAAATGCCATTTTACCATTGTGTACCAATGAGTAAGATGACATCCACAAGTGTCCTTTCCAAGGTGGATGGCAAAGACTTAAGTTTGGTTTGGGTCAAAACAATTTTGATGTGTGATCAAAAATGTTATGTGTGAAGGTTCATGCACACCTTCATCACATAATGTGTTTATAAAATTCTTAGTTTGTCTTCCAAATCAAAAGAGCTCGGTAGCTCCATTTGCAACACACAAAGAAGCGTAGAGGTGAGGTTTGCACTTTGCAATTAAAAAGCTACCCACTTTAGGGAAGCATGGCGACCCGACTTATACCTCTCTTAGAGTGTGTCCAAATGGGTGAGCCGGTGTTTCTTTTGAGTTTTAGGACACAAATTTTATTTTATGAACAAAATCATATTTCAATAGTTATTTAAGCAAACTTCGATTTTCATAAAACAAGTTTTCAATAAAACCTTTTATTATGTCGCAATTATCACAAATAATCACATAATCTTAGGGTTTCTAATTATCTAACATAATTTTAGTTTTACTTCTCTTTGATATAAGTAATAACCATGAACGATTTGCATGAAACTTCATGGTTTTTACTTCCTTTTAACATTTAAAATAAGGTACAACATGTTGTTTAAACAATTAATAAAAACTTGGGTTCTTAATTTTTAGATCACAAGAATCGAATTTTAGACCTAAAATTAGGGTTTCCGATTTGGCTAGAGGTTTTCGATCCAATTAGAAGATTACGATCGGAATTAGGGTTTCCGATCGTAAACAAGGGTTTACGATCGGGGTTAACGATTACGATCAGAAGGGGTTTACGATCTTGCATCAACATGTCGTAAACAAGGTTTACGATCGGAAACATAGGGTTTCCGATTCGGAAACAGCCGCCGACCTTGGGTTTACGATTTTGCATCAAATGGGTCGTAAACAAAGGTTTACGATCGGAAACTTAGGGTTTCCGATCGGAAACAAACGGTCGATCGTAAACTATTTACGATTGATTAGGTTTTGCGATTTTAACAAGTTTTCGAAATCCGATTTTAGCCAATTGTAAAACCGATTTTGATTGGATCGAAAAGCTAGAATCTTGATTACCCCCCTTCAAGTTTTTATTACCGGTAATTAATTAAAATCATAGGTGGCTCGTGATACCACTGTTAGGTTATATAACAATTATCAATTAAACACAAGTACGCAGCGGAATTAATCCTATGAATTAATCTAACTAACCGGATAAAGAACGTGTCCCTTTTAGCTCGGCAAGAGAAGAATCTTTAGGATTTAAAGCAAATCCCTCTACGTTCGCACACACGACACACTGATGTACGTATGATAGTACTTGATCACGAACACCTCTTGTTGATGATGGCTTGGTCGAACCATAAGAAAAACCGAACCCCTAGGGTTCGTTTTCCTTTGCCGTAAACGAGAAAGAAGGAGAGAGAGATTTAGGGTTTTTCCTTTCCAAGTATGTGCAACTCTTAAACCCTAAACCCATAAGGTTTATTTATAGGTTTAGGAAACTTGGAAAACAAGATAGGGATTGGGATGGGGACCCCTAACCGAAATCGGCCCTAAAGCCCTATCCCAAAGCCTTTCCTAATTGTAATCCAATTACAACTCTCTTTAAATTACAACTAACGCCCGTTAACAATTAACCGTTAGTTTTAACGAATCCTCGTTAATTATTCGTGATAAATATTAATTAACTAATTAATTAATACAAATACATTAGTGTCGAGACGTGTGACCCCGTAGGCTTAAATAATTTCCGGACATACGCTTACTATTACATGATCATATCCCTACAGTCTTAACATCCATTTGCCATATCTCAAAGTCATTGTACGCTGCTATGGCTAAGAGAATCCTAATAGCTCTAATGTCAGCTATTGGTGAAAAGGTCTCATCATAGTCAACGCCAAAACGTTGAGTATAACCTTTCACCACGAGACGAGCTTTATAGGTGTGTACATTTCCATCCATGTTGGTCTTCTTCTTGAAGATCCATTTACTCCCAACGGTCTTCGCGTTAGGAGGAAGATCAACCAAGTTCCAAACTTGATTATCTCTCATGGATTTCATTTCCACATTCGCAGCTTCAAGCCATTTGTCAGATTCCGGATCTGATAATGCAGCTTTGAAGTTGGGAGTCTCATCGAGATCTCCCGATACGTTTTCCTAGGATTCGACTAGACCAATCCATCTATCCGGGTTACGTATGACCCTTTCGGATCTACGAAGTGGAATCGCAACATCATCGACTTGAGGTTCATCACTTTGAACATTTTCCCCCTAAGTTGATGATTGCTAGTTGTTTCAGAAGGTGACACATCTTCTAGTAGTTCTACGATTCTCCCAATGTTCTCTTGAGCTATAAAATTCTTTTCAAAGAATTCAGCATATCGAGCAACACTGTTAGTGAACCGTGTGTGGCCGTTACTGTTCGAATTGACGAAAAGACTGATTTGAGAGTGGACAAAGTCTGGGGTCCGAACCCCGGCCGAACTCAAGGTTCGGTGGCTCCAAACCTTGGCCGAACTCCAGGTTCGGAGGGAGTTCGGACCAGGTTCGGAGGTCCCAGGTTCGGCCCAGAACGAAATAGTATAAATAGTGAAGTCTTTGTATTTCATTGCAAGTTTTTGTCCAGTGTCTGTTTGGTTGAAAGGGGAGGTTCTGTCCGACCTCCCCCAGTGCTTAAACGTTTGTATACTCCTTCGGTCTTGTAATCATTCGACACGAATCAATGACAAAACTTCCGTCTCATCCATAGAAACGATCCGTATACGGTTTTTCAGTTGGTATCAGAGCTGTTGGCTCTTTCTATGGTGGAAATCTATTGTTTTTCTTCATTTTGAGACGTTAAACCTTCGGTTAGGGGTGATTGGAAGTGTTTCTGATTGATTTTTGATCAATCGAGTCTTTCTGAGTCATGTTTTTATCTAACAGAAGCATTTGGATGTCGAAATTCGATCAAATTTTGAATATGTTGCGATTTTGAAAATTTCCAGTCGAAGTTCGGACGAGGTTCGGCCGAAGAACTGATCTGAAAAATAACCGCTCCGAACTCCGGGTTCAGACAGAGTTCGGACCTCCGAAAGCTAGGTTCGGAGGAGGTTCGGAGGAAATTTTCAGCTCGATCCCAGCCAGGGGCTCTGCCCCTTGGACCCCGCCAGGGGCTGCCGCCCCTTGGACCCCGCTTCTCAGGGGCGCTGCCCCCGAACCCCCGTTAGGTGGGAATTTTACAGAAGCGGATCAGTTATCGAGTTTACCCTTGATTTGGTAGCTGTGGGGTGTTATGTTTGAAGAAAATCCAGATTCCGATACTTGTTACGAGTTAGTGATCGAATTTCAAGAAATGTGTTTGTGAGTAGTCATTGTTCTTGATGATGGACAGAGATTCAAGAACGCGTGTTTCTGATGATGGACAGAGATTCTGAAACATGGTTATGATTATTTGGAACGTTTGTCGGAGATTATCATTCTACACAAACTGAAGATTAAATGAGATTAAAGATTCCGTTGCGGGCCACTTGAGTTTATCATTCCACCTACAAGAATGCGGGGTTGGAATCATAAGAAATTGAAGATTTGAATATGTCACTTTTTTAGGGGGAAATCGGGGACCCTAAAAACTTTCAAAGTTTCATAATTGAAAAAGTGAATATTCAAAAGCAATCAATTCACTGTTGATAGTGATTTATGATCTTCATGTAAAGGTGGTATATTCTGATGTTCGTGCGAACTGATACGTCAAAGTTTTCGGTTAAGGTTTGGAACTCTCTGTCATATGCCCGATACTTTCTTGAGTTGTCGAAAGACTTGGTCAGATTCCAGTCTGCAACGAGATATACGTTTACCGGAGTAATATATTGGGATGGATTTGATGCTGAGGGGGAATTTCTGTGATTGAAGATGTTGATTGTGTCTGTTTTCATAAATATCAGAATATATTACAAGTTTGTGAAGGTTAAAGATTTCTGTCAAGATGCAGTGATGTTCGTGTGTCTTTACAATTTCCAGATACAACTTATGAAGTGAACCGTTATCATATGCCTGATGTGGAAGTGCTTGAAGCTAGGGGGAACTTTATTGGTTGTGGAGATTGTACAAGATTCGAATTGTTTCCTGTATACCTGAAGGTTCGGTCAAGGGGAGTTTGCTAAAGACAGAGGCGTCTGCAGCAAGCTGACTGAAGATTGCTAGAAGATCAATGTCTGGATTCGACAGTAACGTCCAAGGGGGAATTTGTTAGTGCATGAACCTTGTGTGGCCGTTACTGTTCGAATTGAAGAACAGACTGATTTGAGAGTGGACAAAGTCTGGGGTCCGAACCCCGGCCGAACTCAAGGTTCGGTGGCTCCAAACCTTGGCCGAACTCCAGGTTCGGAGGGAGTTCGGACCAGGTTCGGAGGTCCCAGGTTCGGCCCAGAACGAAATAGTATAAATAGTGAAGTCTTTGTATTTCATTGCAAGTTTTTGTCCAGTGTCTGTGTGGTTGAAAGGGGAGGTTATGTCCGACCTCCCCCAGTACTTAAACGTTTGTATACTCCTTCGGTCTTGTAATCATTCGACACGAATCAATGACAAAACTTCCGTCTCATCCATAGAAACGATCCGTATACGGTTTTTCATACCCAACATCCCCTCGCTTCGCAAATTAATGGTACTAAATTGTTGAGGACTTTTAAGTTTTAAGGCATCCTTAGAAATCATGTGATATCATTTGGTTTAGACTTTAACCTACACTAGTCATATTAAAACCGTTTATTCTGGATTTCATTTGAAATCCCAAAAAGAGTTTAAGTGTCAAAATGGTTGTTCCGGATTTCATTTGAAACCCCAAGGATGGACAGTTGCAAGTGTTTCACATAAAACACTCCAACTTCCATAACATATATCCCATTTGGCAATACTTCAAAGTGTCAGCGTTGTTTTCCATTAAATAAATTCGTTGTGACCCAAACGGGCTCACAGTTAAAGGGTTAGTGAAACTCACCTTAGGTTGCACAGCTTACACTTCAAATAATCCAATTATGATTGCTAACGAAGACCTAATAATCACATTGAGGTCTTAGGTGTTAGGTTGTGTCTAAACTTTAACTACGTCACTATGGCCCATAACATAGCACGTTGGAACTACGACTCGACATACCGACACACGACACCGATGGTTGATCATAAACAAGGGTTCACATTACTCAGAAATCAAAGCATGTTTCATCATTGCATAATCATGTAAGTCATGGCATAACATTCAAATAAGTTGCACAAGTTTGGGTTTTGGTCTGGCCACAGTTTCGCTACACAGTTTCGCTATGTGCACGGGTAGCACTTTCGCTAGGGTATACCCGATGACACAGTTTCGCTGGCTAGATTCGCCCGAAACTGGTTTGAACTTTCGTTCATATAAGGCACAGTTTCACTAGATAGTTTCGCTCGAAACTGATGGCACAGTTTCGCTATCTAGTTTCGCTCGAAACTGATTTGAACTTTCGTTCAGGTTGTTTCGCTCGGTAGTTTCGTTCGAGCAACACACTTAGTTTCACAGGCGACACTATAGTTTCGCTGTATAGTGTCGCTGGATGAAGATTCAAACAGTTTGCGAAACTACAGTTTCGCCTAACGAATCTGTTAGTTTCGCTGGTCGCAGAAAACTCGTAAATCAGCCCAAAAATCAATCTAACAGCTTCCATACTTCATATAATTCAGTATCTAGCATGCATAAACATTTACCAACATTAAACAAGCAAATTTAACACCTTAAACATAGATTTTCACCATCAAACCTCCAAGAACACTTTTAAGCATAAAATGACCTAACTAGCATGGATCTTCATTATGGCATGATTTACACGTAAAGTTTCAGTCTTTATGCTAGATCTAACATTCCTAAGCATCATATCAGAAGATCAAACGATTCCATGAAGATTTGGTCATGCTTTTTAAGAAAACACATAGAAATGCAAGGAAAATGGTTTTGGGGACTCACGGTTTGATTTCCGGGCTCGATGGATGATCTTCAAGGCTGAGATCACGGTGATTCACAGCTGGTCTTGGCTGATCAGCAATGGTCCAACAAGAGAGAGAGAGAGAATGGGAGTGTGTGTGTGTGTTTTATGTGATGTAAGGATTAAATGGAGATTAGGGTTTTATTTCCCTTAAATACTAAAGCCTCCATTGGGCTTATCATTGGGATTTGGGCCCCAATGATTAGTCCATCATTAGCCCATGATGAAAATAAATGCATACATTCTAATTACTCGATTAATCACATAAATACACAATTAAATAATTTGTCATGCTAATAATAATAAATACGTGAATACATAATTAAGCAATTAAACAAATAGTCATGCTTTTTTGATAATAATCATGCGTTTAAATCACGTTGCACATAATTCAATAAATAAATAAACACATAACACATATGGACGGGTTCGGTGATCAACCAAAGGTCGTGGACGTATTCGGCCTAGTTAAGCATTAGTTACCTAGTTAATACTTATAACGTAACTAACGGGAATTGTCTAACGGAAATTAACCTTGGAATTCTCGGGTGTCACAATTGGAATCGGAATCAGTCAGAATACTATCATCATCATCATGACGAGCAGTCAATGCAACAGTAAATGGAGCATGTTTCAATTTTGCTTCTGAATCAGCATTCCAGGCAAATTCATCTGGATGCCAAAACATTTCAGTTAGTTTTTCGTCAAAAGAAACAGTTTTCTTCTCAACCTTGTGAGCTTCATTTGGTAAATGGATAACCAAATGAGCATGTTGACCAGACTTCAATTTATTTTTAGTTGAACTTGGGCATTCTCGTGCAAAATGTCCATATACAGAACACTTATAACATTTAACCTTTGATGTGTCCAGTCTAATTTTTCCATCCTGATTCAATCTCTTCTTGCCAGTTCTATTGAAAAGTTTATTCGTTCTTCGAACCAACATAGCATACTGCCAGTTCAAATCCATTTCTTCTAAATGATCATAATCAATTTGATCATAATCTTCATTGGTTAATTCTGCGTTACTTACCGAACTAGTAATAACACCAAAATATGAAGATACCAATGCAGACATTAATGCATTATAATCATCGGTAGTTTGAGCAGAAAAAGCATTCTGAGTTGAAGAACTAGGAACAGAAATAGTACAACCAGCAGAATAACTAGGAGTTTCAGATTTACCTGCAATGAATGCTATAGGAGGTGCGGAACTAAGAATATTAGACTTCCCAGCATTCATAGTTGAATCATTGTCACCATAATACACCGCAGGATTTTGAACTTATGCAGGAAGTGACTTGTTCACCAATAACTCCATATCCCTTGCTTGGATTCTTTGAAACAAATCATTAAATGACAATCTCAAATATTCCTTATCATGAATTATCATCATTACATGATTCTCCCATTTCTCAGGCAAAGCCTCCAAAATCTTCTCTTTCATATCAGCTTCTTCTTTTGTAAGATTCACCAAACGCATTTCACTAATTAAGTGAACGAATCTTGCAATCAGATTTGGTATCAATTCATTTTGATAATGCTTGAAGCTATCAAATTCCTTCTTCAAAACCTTTTGTCGACTTTTCTTATATTGGTCATTGCCTTCACATCGCTCTTCCAATGCATCCCACAAACTCTTCGATGTATAGTTACCCAAAAATTAATGTAGTAACTCTTTAGGTAATGCCATGGTCAAAGTACCGTATGCCTTTTTCTCAACTTGATATGCTTTCTTTTGCTCAGAAGTAAGTTTTCTTTGAAGAATTGGCTCCCCGGTTTCATCTTTAGGATAGACATATTGATCAGAAAATGCCAACCACATATCAATATCATCTTTATCCACATACGCTTCAAACCGTTTAACCCAACTAGTTTACATCGTAGTTCATCATAGTTTACATCGTAGCTTGCATCGTAGCTTGCACCGAATTCTGAATTGCTGCAAACACTTGAAAATCACTCATCTTGTCCGAAAAGTTGTATACCAAAACTTCAAACCCAAAAACGAAGGTCTTAGAAGCGGATTTTGGGTACCAAAACAAAGGGTACTGGCCGTTAGGCGAGTAAAAGTATAGATCTTTCCGAGACGGTCGTTTTGGCTGGTATTGGGTTCTGTAACTCTTAACGTTTCTCAAGTTACGTCAGTTTCCATGAACCCTTCCAAAAATCCTAATTACTGTTCACCCGAACCTCAGCCGAACTTGATCCGAACGTCTTCCGAACCTTAACCGAACTTGGTTGACCGAACTTCAACCGCACCTTATCCGAACTTAAAGAATAGCCGAACGTCAGGCGAACTTCATACGAACGTGAGCCGCACACTGACCGAACCTACAGAAACAACCAAACGTTATCCAAACCTCGAGTTCAGAGCGGTTATGTAGCCGAACCTCAGACTCTAGCTGAACTCGAACTACCAAACTCATTTTCGACTCAAATTTTGGGAATTTCAGTGGTTTTGGATGAGATTTTCGACAGGAATTCAAGTAAACTCAGTAGAAACAATCTAGGAGAAGATTTTTCATGAAGAGTACACTCAAGAAGATCAAACGAACTCAAAAATGAGTAATATTTTTGCAAAACTTGGGTTTTTGACTCAAAACTTTGAGAAACAGAGATTTCCGACCAGTAGATTGAACAACTTGAAAATGCGTGAGCGGTAGATCGTCTACTCGGTCGTATTGAAATTAATGTAAAACGAGAATGAACACGAGAGTAAATACAAAGGATTTGTATTAGACCAGAGTAAATACAAAGGATTTGTATTAGACCACAAAGAAACACCACGGAGTACACAGATAGAAAATATGACCAAGAAGCTTTGAATACAACACAAGACAAACTATTTATACTAGACAAAACCCGATCTGCCAAACCTCAGGTTCGGACTACGTTCGGACATGTCTGAACTCTGAGTTCGCCTAGGGTTCGGACCATAACAAGTTGTCTTGTATTTGATACTTCACATGACGATCAGGAACCATTTATCTACAGATACCAATCACCAGTTGAGGGAGGCTGTAGCTCAATATCAGCAGAGTGAGGAGAGGTTGGCTAGGCTGACCTAGAGTCACGAGGAGTTGCACGTGAGATTCTCTATTCATGCAGCAATGGTGGATGTTCAGGGAGGTCTTGTTGGGCTATATTATGTAAGGCATGAACATTAGTTGGGCTTTTGTATTTGGGCTTTATCTAGCTTAGTTAATAGGCCATGTGGGCCATTTAAATGATTATGATTGGGCTAGTTTTGTGTTTATGATTGGCCCAAGTTCATGTATGAGGTGGTATAAATACCACCTCATTGTAATCGATTAGGTTAAGCTTTTCCAATACAATATTAGTGTTTACGATTTCTATCTCACAAAGGGTTTACGATCAGCTTCCAATAGTAGTTGTTCTTCATTCAAGGCTTCATCTTTTCACTAGATCTAGTCTATTCTTCTACTATTGTTCTTGAATCAATCGTATTTGAGGATTCCGCACTCATCTACGATCAAATATCGTGTGTTTGGTTTGATTTCGGACCTACAATTGGTATCAGAGCCAAGAATCATCGATTCGAGGCTCTCACGATATTGATTCAAGTGTATTTCTGGGTTTCAGCTGTGTTTTTGTTCAAATTTTGAAGATTTGAAGGTGTTCCGGGTGTTTACGACCATTGTTGCTGCTGTGTTCTTCAAAGATTTGGTGTTTACGACATTTTTCTGGGTAGAATTTGGTGTTTGCGACCTGCTGCTGTTGAAGATCTTCATCCAAGGACGTTTACGAGTTCAAGATTGGATTTTTACGTGTTTACGACCCGGAGATTGGAGTTTACGAGTGTACTGCATCGGAATCAGGCGTTTACGAGTCGTACATTTGGTGTTTACGACATTACCTTGTCGTAATCGGAGTTTACGACTTTGTCTATCGGATTCGCGGAGTCGGAATCGTTGTTTACGATCACGTCTGATCGTAATTGGTGTTTACGACCCAGTTTTTATCGGAAACGGCTGTTTACGACCACCGGAGTCGTAATCGGATATCGTAATCAGTGTTTACGACTTTCTTAAGGAGGTTAAGTGTTTACGGTGTGACGTGTAATCGGAATCAGTGATTACGATCGTAATCGGTTATTTGGATCGTAATCAGGGTGTGTTTGATCGTAATCAGTGTTTTTTGGACGTTTGGACATTAGTTTTAAGTTTCCCAAGCTTTTGAAATGGACTTTGAACCCAGCATGTATCAGAAGTTGGACTTCGAGATCGGATCTATTACTCGTCCACCTAGACTTACGTCAGCAGATAACTTTTTGGAATGGAAATATAGGTTCGAAAACCACTTGAAGAGTGTTGATTTAAGGTTATGGAGAGCAGTGCTGAATGGACCACACATACCTATGCATGGAGCGGGAGCTAAAGTAGGAAAGGCCAAGACTGAAGATGAGTTTGAGGATGATGACTGGGAAAGATGTAACAAGGCTGAGAGGGCATTTGCTATTATGACAATGGCATTGACACCAGAT
Organism: Deinandra increscens subsp. villosa; assembly: GCA_039602395.1. NCBI lineage: Eukaryota > Viridiplantae > Streptophyta > Magnoliopsida > Asterales > Asteraceae > Deinandra > Deinandra increscens. The sequence continues at coordinate 14,735,274 of JBCNJP010000010.1, forward strand.
ATTGCTCAAGGCTTTAAGCATTGCAAGACGGCAAAGGAACTGTGGAATGCATTGATTGTTGCATATGAAGGAAATCCAGACATCAAGGCAAGTCGAAAGCAGATGTTGAAGCAGAAATTCAATTTGTTTAATCACATCCAAGGTGAATCTTTCGAAGCACAAGTGCAAAGATTTGTTTCTCTGATGGCAGAAATGTCAAGTTATGGTGTGGAACCGGAATTGGAAGATAAGAATTTGAAGCTGCTAAACAGTTTGCCAAAGTCATGGAACACCAATATATCAATTATTAAGGACAACAACAAATTGAGTGAGCTGTCTCTGGATGAAATGATCAACAAGTTGAAGTCCAAGCTGATTGATGATAAGCAGCGTGAGTTGAATCATATAAGCTCACTTAGTTTGGCTGGGAAGCTGAATCAAGCTTTGTTGTCAGAAGAGGTTGATGAGAAGCAGAAAGGAAAGTCTGTTGGAAGTGGATCAAGTTCGATGACTCAAGCGAAGGCATTTGTGGCACAACCCCAATCTAGTTCAAGTGGAGGTGACACTTCTGAGGCTAACAACGATCCCAATTTTGCACTGGGTATGGGATTCATGAATAGTTACCATGCTTTAATGGCCGGAACTCTAATTCCTTCTGAGATTCTTTCGGGGGAGCTTAATCAGATTAATCCAGAGGATGTGGAGATGTTGGACGTCTCTTGGCAAATGGCTATGGCGGTGTTCAGGGCTAAGAAGTTTATGGCTACTACAGGGCGAAATGTTTGGAAGGATCAAGACAAGATCAGAATGGGGTTTGATAAGACAAAGCTCAGGTGCTACAATTGTGATGAATATGGTCATTTTGCTAGGGAGTGCAGCAAACCGAGGAAGGAGAAAGCAGAGATGAAGAAGCCAGCTGATGGGAAGGCTAAGGCCGAAACAAGTGCCTTGATAGTGCAGGGAGGTGGAGGTTATGACTGGACCCCCCAGCTGAAAGATCTGACCCCCCAGCTGAAGGATCTTAGTCTGACACATGCTATGATGACAACTATGGATGATGATGATGAGGAAGAGCATGCTTTTGTGGTTACTGAAGATGAACCTGAGGAGAATGAAGCAATGGCTGCAGATCACACTAAGGTATGTTCTAACTCTGCTTGTGATCGTATAATTACTACTCTTAGACAATATTGCAAAAACTTTGAATCTGAATTGTTCGAAGTAAAATGTGAAAAGAGTTCGTTTAAGGGTAGATGGCAAAAGAACGAAGAGAAGGTTAAAGCCCAGAAATTAGATATAACAAAATATAAGAACCTTGCAACTGAGAATGCCTATTTGTATGACAATGCTAAGTTAGAAATAGCTGAGCTAAGTAAACAGATAGAAGAGCTTAAGCATAAGAACAATGAAATGCAGGTTAAGCTTGATATCAACCTTATGAGAAGCAAAAGGATGTTGCAGGCTAGTAAATCTTTAGACACTTGCATAACTGAGGTTAGAATGGGAAAAGACAAAGGTGGAATAGGAATTAGCTTTACAAGCAAGAACGTTGTCCCTCAAGACAAAACTAGAGATGTTATAGGAATGATCTTAGAGGAGGATCAGATAGATAGATCTGCATCGGAAATGCATGAGGAAGGACCTCCCTTAGATAGTGTCTTGGTAGGAGTGAAGCCTTTGACTGAAGAGGAAATTGAGAATGAAAAACACATGACTTATGGGTTGGGTAAAATGGACAGAGTGATGACAGACCCATGTGAAGCAGGTCCATCCAATACTTCACTGAATAACTGTGTGAGCGCTTCTAATGTATCTGTTTGTTGTGCAGATGAAGTAGAAATCAAAGACATTTCTGAGAAGGATGCAGAGTGTCAGAGAGTGGATGAGAGTCATGCGTCTAGTAGTTCTAGTAGTTCTAGTTTATGTTTACCTAAGGATGATGTAATGGCACTTGTGTCAGAACTAGAAACATCCAAGTCAAAACAAGTAGCTGTATCGTTATTAAAAAATGTTTCAGAATCTAATGAAAAAGTGTCTGGTTTTAAAATTCGTGTGCCTAACACAAAAATGGGTCGTGAGACTAAGCCCAAAGATTTTGTTGCTTATCCCCAGGTTGTGTCAGCATTTAATAGAACAAACAAATCTAAATCGGAGCAATTCTGTTTAATTACACAATCGGATAAGGATAAACAACGTGTTATACACAAATGGGATGATAAGCCAGAGTGGAAGTCGTCTTATCCAAGACGTTCATACCTCTGTAGTCATGTCAATGGGCCTAGACTCATGAATTGCTTTCAATGTGGAAAGCCAGGACATTTTGCAGCTAACTGTGTGAATAGACCTTACCAACCATACTATCCACAAAACCCTCGGACTAGTATGTTGGAGAAAATGATGACAGGTGAAAAACAAAAACAAAAGCAGAAACAACAAGCAGTGTTTCAGGGGAAGCAGCGTGTTGAACCGATGAAGACTGAACAGTCTAAGGTATCAAACGCAAGGGCACCTGTGACAAAGCCTGTTGTGGATAAGTGGAAAGTGACCAGAACTCCAAAACAAACTTTTGAATCTAAAGGAGTTTACCAAAAGATAAAACCAGAATTTGTTGAAAAACAAGTGGCAAAAGTAAAAAGAGCTAATCAACCTAATGGCAAAGCGAAAGCCGAGCAACAGGTTTTGAAACAAAGCAATGTCACCCAAACAAAGCAACTTGTGTATACAAAGCTAAAACTTGAGTGGACACCGGTTAAAAAGCCAACTGGTAAAAAGGTCACTTCACCACAGAAGAAACCTGTGTCTGTGAAAATTTCAACAACTGTGTTGAAACCAGAGAAACCATCCACCTGGAAACCAAAAGTCAACATTCAGAATGGAAATGTGTCTGGATCAAAATCTGAAATGATCCACCAACTAGTTAACTACATTGATGCTAAAGGTGTGCCCAGATCTGTTATGGCCTGGGTACCTGGATCTCATTAATTCCTTATTCTTGTAGGGACAGCCAAGAAGATCTATCAGCAATCTCTGGTACGTTGATAGTGGTTGCTCCCGACACATGACCGGAGATCTGTCCCTTTTGGAAGATGTAGAAGATTTCGATGGTGGAGGAGTTTCATTTGCAGGTGGTGTGGGTGGTAGAATTAGTAAGAAAGGTGTGGTGAGGAGTGGAAATTTGTCTTTTTCTGATGTTCATTACGTGGAGGAACTGTCGCACAGTTTGCTGAGTGTGTCTCAGATCTGTGACAAGGACTATTCTGTGATGTTCAATCGAAAAGAATGTATTATATTGAAGCCTGGTGTGAAGATTCCCGAGGAGTGCATACTGATGCGTACTCCAAGACGATCAAATTCATATCTTCTAAACATGGGCAAACCTCCAACGTCAGAAGAAGCATGCCTCATATCAAAACAGAATGAAAATTTGGCTATGTTGTGGCATCGACGACTAGGGCATGCTAATATGAAGAATTTGACCAAGCTCGCGAAAGGAGAGCATGTCAGAAAGCTGCCGATTAAAGACTTCTCCTCTATTGAAAAATGTGTGGCATGTGCAAAGGGGAAGCAGCACAAGTTGCCACATCGTCCGAAGATAGCAAATTCAGTATCATCAGTTCTACAACTCTTACACATGGACTTATTTGGGCCTATGCAAGTTCAGAGCATCAGCAAGTTCTCCTATTGTCTTGTGATTGTGGACGACTATTCACGTTTTACTTGGGTCTTCTTCTTGTCCAACAAGTATGAAACTCCAGCCCTAGTGAAACAGTTTGTCACACTCATAGAAAACCAGCTGAACAAGAAGGTCAAAGCTATCAGATCGGATAACGGAACGGAATTCAAGAATGCTGAGTTGAATATGTTTTGTGGGGCTAAAGGCATAGACAGACAGTTCAGTGCTCCCTACACTCCACAACAGAATGGGGTAGCTGAGAGAAGAAATAGGACACTCATTGAAGCTGCAAGGACAATGATGTGTGAAGCAAAACTACCAATCTTCTTCTGGGCTGAGGCAGTCAACACAGCATGTTATGTGCAAAATCGCGTTCTGTTGAACAAACGTCATGAGAAAACTCCATATCAGATTGTCTACAAAGAGAAGCCGACAGTTGGTTATTTCAAGACTTTCGGGTGTCCGTGCACGGTGCTGATTCAGTCCGACGTAGGGAAATTCGAGGCGAAAGCGGATGAGTGTTATTTCGTTGGTTATTCGGGAAATAGTGCTTATCGAGTCTATAACAAGACCACTGGGTTGATCATTGAAGCATTCAATGTGGACTGGCTTGAAGATAATCCGACGGATGCAGGGACTGGACCAGATTGGATTTTTAACTACGGGTCTCTGTTTGAAGGTTTCAAGTTTTCGAATGATCTTCATAATTTGGGTGAAGAGGAAGAGATTATCACACAGCCTTCTGAATCAAGACCTTCTGTTGAAAGAGTCAGTGACAAAGCACCAGTTCCAGTTCCCACAACTGTCACCGCAGATGCCAACGCAGATGCTTCAGGAACTTCGGGAACGTGTGATATTGATTCAGAAATACAACAATGTTCAGGTATTAGTGATATAAATGATAATCTTGTGAATACTAATCTGCCTGTTTCAGTGTCTGTGCCAGATATACAGGTTTCAAGGATCAACAAGGACCATCCAGTCAGTAACATACTTGGACCTGTGTCTTCAGGAGTTAGAACTAGAAGCCGCACAGGAGATATCAATGTCTGCATGTACTCGTGCTTTATCTCCCAGATTGAGCCTCCCAATGTGATGGTTGCTCTCAAAGATCCAAACTGGATGGAGGCCATGCACAATGAACTTAATCAGTTCTCAAAGCTGGGAGTGTGGCGACTTGTGAAGAGGCCTGATGGTAAGAAGGTGATTCCCACGAGGTGGCTTTATAAGAACAAGAAGGATGATTCGGGGATCATTGTAAGAAACAAAGCAAGGTTGATAGTACAAGGGCATAGGCAAGTCCACGGTATCGACTATGATGAGGTTTACGCTCCGGTGGCAAGATTGGAAGCAATTCGGATCTTTCTTGCTGTCGCTTCGTATCTCAATTTTACCGTACATCAGATGGATGTGAAGACTGCCTTCCTGTATGCAGAGATGAACGAGGAAGTCTATGTTGCTCAACCACCAGGGTTCATAGATGAAGAAAATCCAGATCATGTTTATCTGCTGGATAAGGCTTTGTACGGTTTGCATCAAGCTCCTAGAACCTGGTATGAAACGTTGTCCAATCACCTGGTGGAGAATGGATATACAAGAGGAGTCGTTGATCAAACATTGTTTAGAAAAAGGGTGGAAGAAGACATTATCATGGTGCAAGTGTATGTAGATGATATTATCTACGGATCGACAAACGAAGAATTGTGCACCGAGTTTGAGGAGATTATGAAGAAGAAGTTTGAGATGAGTGACCAAGGCGAGATGAGTTTCTTTCTTGCACTTCAAGTCAAGCAGAATGATTCTGGGATTCTTATTCATCAGGAGAAGTATGTGAATGAGATTCTGGAAAAGTTCAAGATGCAGGATTGCAAGCCCATCGCCACTCCCATGGCATCCAGACCACTCTTGTCAGCAGATCTTAACGGGGAGTCAGTGAGTGAATTCCATTATCGGTCGATGATTGGATCACTAATGTACTTGACAGCAAGCAGGCCAGACATCATGTATGCAGTTTGCGTGTGTGCTCGATATCAGGCTAACCCTAAACTCTCTCATTTAGCTGCTGTTAAACGTATCTTCAGGTATCTGAAGGGCAGGCGTAGGCTTGGTCTTTGGTACCCGAAGAACACTGATTTTCAATTATATGCTTTTACTGACAGTGATTATGGAGGTAGTGACCTTGACAGGAAATCTACTACTGGAGGATGTCAGTACCTGGGAGATAGGCTCATCTCTTGGCAGAGCAAGAAGCAGCATACCGTATCCAAATCAACTGCCGAAGCTGAGTACGTGGCCGCATCTGCCGGTACTTCACAGGTAGTGTGGATCCAAAACCAGCTCACGGATTACGGTATGGAATTCGTTAACACTCCCATATTTTGTGATAACGCTGCTGCTCTTGAGATTGTGAAAAACCCCGTCCAACATTCCAAAACCAAGCACATTGATATCAAGGTACATTTTATTCGTGATTGCTTTGATCGTGAGCTAATTCAGCTTCAAAAGGTAAGCTCCGATCAGAATGTTTCGGACATCTTTACAAAACCCCTTCCTCGTCCTAATTTTGAATCTTGTGTTGAAGGCCTGAAGATGATTGCCTTCGAGGAATGATCTGATCATCTATGTTTTTGTACAAAGTTTTTGGTTTTTAAATTTTTCTTAAAAAAAAAAATAGAAAATGAAAAAAAAAATTGAGTCTTGTTTCAAAAGCCTCACAAAAACAGGGGAAGAAATGGTGCTGGTTAAACTGAAAAGTTTTTATGATGTCTTTTGATAGGACTTGAAAAATTGCTTAATGACGGTTGGAGACTGACACGTGTAAGGCTGATGTGAAAGATTGCTCGACGATGATATGTCGGTAAGCTCAACCAAAACAATGATCATCTATGTAAGTGCAGTAATCTTAAACTCTATACATGTTTAGTTTCCCATCCTAGTCTACATGGTTTAAAAAACTGAGTCCCGACAAAAACGGGTTGAGAGTGGTATTTACCTAGTATTCACTCTCTCACACGCCATGCTTATACTGTATAAGACAACACCACAAGGAAAAGAAAAAGAAAAAGAAAAAGAAAAAGAATACAAAAAATGAATATTCTGAAAGAAAGAAAAAGAAAAGGAAAATAAAATTATTCAGTTGGTCTTCTCTGCGTGCTTATGCGGCCGACCTGATCATCAACTGATAATGTATGAAAAATAGAAATAAGTAGTAGTCAAAACAGTGTTGCATGGTTCCTCAAGTTGGGGGTTTGTGAATCCTCAATAAACTCTGAGGTTGGGTAGGTTTTGCTATGGAAAATTGGGTGTGGGGACGGTTAAACATATCGGTAAATCTGTACTATATTTAAGCACTTTACTGGATGTGAGTTTCTGTGTTCAAACCACCTGACAATTGTCTAGAGTGTCTAGTAACGGAAGCTGAATAGGGTTCCTCAGTCAAAGACTTGTCTGAAATTATCTGTGAAAAATACCAGCACCAGGCAAGTAAATATTCAATTTCTGCAGTAAGTTTGTAAATATTTCATTTTGAGGCATTTTATCTGTTTTTAAACTTTTAATCTCTATTTTTATGATCATGATCAGATACTCGGGGTATGAGTCTGAGGGGAAGTTTTGTAAATTCTCAAAAGTCAAAATCTATCAAGTTGTTAATGAGATTTATCAATTTTGTAAGTTTGGGGTGAACTTAAATGTTTTTAAAGATGATTTTGAATCTTGAGGGGCCAATATGAAACTGTTTTTATACAAAACCAAAGTTTACGATTCAGTGGTCCCATTTCCGATCCAAACTCTCTCCATCTCGGTCTGCATTTACGATTCTCCAAAGAGAAACCCTAACCACCGCAAAACTCATCGGAAAACCATATTCCGTTCACCTCCGACCATCACTCAACAATCCGACCACACCATCATTCTCGGCATTCGTTTCCGACCAAAACCCCTCTCAAAACAACAGGTTTTGTCCGTGCATTTACAGATTCACATTATTAAACCCTAATTTGTGATCGACCACTGATTTTGGTGTTTTTGAGTCGATTTCGCAAAGTTTTGAAGTCGGTTTCGTGTTTAGAACTCGTTAAAGGTAATAGTGGTTGGATATGTTGAATATTTGTGGGATTTAACTTGTTTACGAGGTTTTTGCAGGTTTATCAATGGCGGTTTTGGGAGTTTACGATTCTCGTGAAGAAGACGACGTTTGACGTTTACGATCATCGTTTACGACCCGGGTTTACGACTCGGGTTTACGACTCGGGTCAACGATTCGTAGTTTACGATTGGGCTTCGAGTGGTTTTGGACGATACGATTGAACTGTTTGTTTACGATTGGGCCTAAATTTAACCGATCGTGAACTCAATTAAAAATCGTAAACTCAATTATTGAATCGTAATCACATAAACAGAATCATAAACCTACTTAAAGTTGAATTAAAATCATAAACACCTAATATTTTTGGAATCTCATTAATCTTAAGTTAAAATTAATGGTGTTTGTGAATTTTATGTGCTAAACTCAATTATTTTCCCTAAAATGTTCAAATTGAAATTTTGTGAAGTACAAAAGTAAAATGTGATCGTCAATTGAACATGTTAAGGGTAAATGATCATAATTGCTTACTCATGATCAAATCTGATGCACATGTCTTGTCTTTCTCAGATGGCTGAAGAGATGCTGATTGGAGATATAAAATATGAACCAGATCACTGTATGCCGGCTTATCTAGAAGATCCGCCAGAAAAACACATGGAGTTATTTTACTCGCTAGTGGCAGGGATGAACACATGTAAAATAAATTATGCCCTGAGGACGAATGTGCTCATCGACGAGATGCTGGTCAGAGAGTTTTGGGGGTCTGCTAGAGTGAATTCAGACAAGACAAGGATTACCGCAGCAGTCCAGAACAGGCAAATTGTCATTGAAGAAGAAGACATAAGGCAGGGCCTGAACATTACAGATGAAGCTTCTGATCCAATCACATACACAAAGGAGGTAGTTCTTGCTGGTGCTCAATCTATGGGGTACGAGGGGAAGTTTCCGCCTATTTTCAAGAAGCTTCTGCCGCACTACTGGAGGTGCCTGGCACATTATATGCAGAAGTCTTTCCTAGGGAAGAGAACCAGTTTCGATCAATTGAATCAAATTCATGGAACTGCATTTGTAGCCCTGGCATTAGATTGGAAGTTTAACTTCTCAAAGATGATGTTGCTAGACTGGGCAGTCAATGCCATGCTGAGCGCCAGAGAGCAGTTTTTGATGACACCTAGATTTGTGCAAATGGTGATAATGAAGAAGTATCCGATGATAGAGGAAAGAATTGAGAAGCTAGATGTCAAGGTTATGGATATTGGGGTCTTTGGTCTGCAAACCCAAGACAGACCAGGCAAGCAGACATTTGAAGGAAGATTGGAATGGGTTAAGAGAGGTGCGTTCCCTGAAGTTGCACGGGAACAAGTGATGGATGACTCTGAGCCAGAGGCAGATGTGCCTGAAGTTAATGCATCAATTGCCGAAGACCAAGACTTGACAGTAACTCAAGCTGTTAATGTTCAAGATGAAGATGTCATTCCATCTGATGAAGAAAATATCATGGATGACATCCTGGCTGGGCAGGACATCTCTGAAGAGGATATTTATAGAGATTTGGAGCCTCTCACCCATAAACGGTCGAGGGATGACATGATTGGCTCATCTGGGAGTGACACAACGCCTCCAGAGCTGAACCTGACTGTAGATGATGTTCTTGAAGAAGAACCCGTCCCTGCTCGTGAACCATCTCCTCGAAAGAAATCAGATCCAAGGAGCATACGGTTCAAATTCACCAAGACTAGCTCGAGCTTAATGATTGTAGAACCATCTGGACCCAGTTCTGTGGGACCCAGTGGTCAAGTAGAAGCAACTGATGATGACATTCAAGAGCAACCTTCTGCTTCACAGACAGAAGAGGTGCATGATCAACCTGCCCCTGTGCAGCAAGCTAGTCCGATTCTGAACGTGCAAAGCCCTGTACGTGAAGATAGGCAATTTCTGGAGGTTGAGAGCACCTTCGTTGTTCCAAGTCCGGTAAGAGTGAGCGTCTCTACCGCGACCAGCCAACCACTTGCAGCTCCAGGTTTCCGCCCATTGATGGCTGCTGAGCTTCCAATAGATTTGAGGATTAGTGCTGATCCTCAGATCAACTTCCTGATCTCTCAGAATAGGATCAAACAGAATGAGATTGAGGCTCTCATGAAGGAAAACCAACGTTTGAGAGAGAAGGAGGAGGCAAGCAACAAATATATGAGAGAGTATGAGGTGGCAGACAAGGAAAGAATGGAATATCTTTACAAGATGATAAAGGACCTGAGAAGGAAGGTTAATGAACTGACAGATGGTGCAGGGCCTAACAACACAGGTGCCCCTGGTCAGAGTTCATCTCAGGGAAATCAAGCTGCTGATGCAATGGAGACTGACGAAGGTGATGAGAATATAGTGATGCCGGATTACGCCCACTGTGGCAGGATCATCTCAAAGGCTCCAAGATTCCACGAAAACTGGTTCAAGGAGTTTTTCCAAGGACCAGCTCCCACACAGTACACCATTGATGTTGGTGAAAGCTCGATTGATAGACGTGGGAGTCGTGAGACTATCTTATGCTGGCATTACGATATGGAGAAGAAAATCTTTGCCGTGATCCGTGACGGTTATAGTCCAGTGGAGTACTACTCTTCACGTGCTCAATTCCACTCCTGGACTGAGCCTGAGATCAGGAGCCTTCTGAGAGCTCCATTTATTAACAGGTGGAATGGACCAGAAGGTAATCAGATCAGAGATAATCTGCTAGGCCACATGGAGAATGATTTCAGAGAGTTCGAGCTGAAGGAGGTCAGGTGGAGAGAGACCGGGACTGACCCTGTGACAGGGCAGTCTATTGGAGAAGCACGGAGGCCACCAACTAAGCGCACAAGGGTGATTAATATGTTGGACGAGATCGAGGATGAAACACTGGTAAGAAACTTTGATTGCTGGTATTACGATCCGACAACACATGAAGTGGTGGTTCTCTGCAAGCCGATGCGTCAATTCAGATTTTATGACCCAGTGGATTTGCTTAGATTTGGTGAGAGAGATATCAAGCTTCTGGCCACCCAACCCATACTTGGAGACGAGAATGATATGGCAAATGCTATAAGGGTTGGGATATTTGATGGAGCAGCTAAGAAGATTGTAGAGAACGGGTGGTGGTCGAACAACGTTCAGACCTCATTCAGGTTTGATTTGCTGCTACCGTGAAGTGGTCTAATGGTTCATGCCTAGGGGAAGATTGTTGGGCTATATTATGTAAGGCATGAACATTAGTTGGGCTTTTGTATATGGGCTTTATCTAGCTTAGTTAATAGGCCATGTGGGCCATTTAAATGATTATGATTGGGCTAGTTTTGTGTTTATGATTGGCCCAAGTTCATGTATGAGGTGGTATAAATACCACCTCATTGTACTCGATTAGGTTAAGCTTTTCCAATACAATATTAGTGTTTACGATTTCTATCTCACAAAGGGTTTACGATCAGCTTCCAATAGTAGTTGTTCTTCATTCAAGGCTTCATCTTTTCACTAGATCTAGTCTATTCTTCTACTATTGTTCTTGAATCAATCGTATTTGAGGATTCCGCACTCATCTACGATCAAATATCGTGTGTTTGGTTTGATTTCGGACCTACAGGTCTCATTCAGCAGTTGCTTCTTCGCACTCAGCAGCTATCTGCTCAAGTTGCAGCCATCGAGGCGGAGTTGGAGCCGCAGGAGAAGCCTGGAGTTCCTAAGCCCGAGCCGGCACCGGCACCAATGGATCAGGATGGCACGGAGAGTGAGGGTTCCGTTATTTCTGGTTGAGACTTTGATTGGTTATTGCGTAGCTAGTAGGTATTTTAGTTCTATGTTTAGATGCTCCGTGAAGCAATATAAGAAGTGTATTAGGTTTCTATCTATCCGACATGTAAAAATTTGACCATAATTTGAATTAAATGAAATTTGCGAAACAGTTGCGATTTTGTTTTACTTTAAATTGGTAGTTGAGTTTGTTATGTATTCTCTTTTGTCATTTGATGTCTACTTGTGATTGAATGATAAATACCGGGGGTATTAATCATTGATGATGTATTGTGAATAAAGACGACAACGGCAAGGATTTATCAAGAACCAGATGGAACTTTCCGAATGACAGATGAGGACTTGGGAGTCGTTATCGCTCAAAGTGTGACAGCAGCTCTTGCAGCTCAAGATCAAGTGAAACAAGTCAGTCAGAAACGACTTTTTGAGATTAAAAACCCCAAGAAGAGGCGACTTAGTCAAGATTCAAAGAATGGTTACCAGGGAAAACACCCGAAATGCCGCAAATGCAAATATAATCATCGAGGTAAATGCAAACAAGTGACATGTAACAAATGTGGAGCCGTAGGACACATGGCAATGCATTGCAAAATTTCAAGTCAAAAGGGTCAAGTTTCAGACATTCCAGTTAAGGGATACCAGGGAACATCACCCAAATGTAGCAAGTGTGGTTTCCGTCACCAGGGAAGTTGTGGCGAGGTGAAGTGTTGCCTGTGTGGAAAAGGTAAGCATAAGGCGGGGAATTGCAGAGAGAAGGTGAAAAGAAAGCAAAGCAATCAGAGGAGTCAATTGGGATGCTTAAAGTGTGGCCAAATAGGACACCTTAAGAGAGATTGCCGAAGACTAAAGAGAGGCATCAACAACGACAATAAAAGTGGTGAGACTGAAAGAATTAATTAAGGTCAAGGTGGAAGAAGCCTGAAGCAAGACAAAGCACTAGTAGTAAGTACTTTTTCTCAATATGTGTCTTGTTTTGCTATTATCGTTCAACGCCAATGGAGTTAAACCCATGTTGTCAATTGAGTTACGAATAGTTTGTTAGGACTCGAGGATCCTATAGAATTTATGTGTGGTAGGCAAGTGGTGTGAGCTAAGCCATCAGAGGTACGGATTTAAGACCGTTGGGTCATTATGTAAGCCTAAAATTGCTACTTCTACCTATATGGAACATTGATGAAGTCATCGGGAGTAGCCAGCCAAAGCAACTAGAAGAGGATCGTACGACAGTGAAGCGTATCTAGTCAGATTCGGTGTGAGGAATGGGTTCTCAAATGTTTGGTCGAGAAGAACTCTGATCGTTTACAATCCGTTGAGTGTGTACCGTGAGGTCTGTTAGGATCCCTCTACTTTTGTAGTCGGAGATTTGGTTCGATGTGGCATGTGGAGCAACGCCAAATGCTCAAGCACCCTATCAATTCGTATCAAATAAGCCTCAGAAAGGGTGAAATAGAATCGACAGGATTGTCGGGAAGAAGATTCATCCTTCATTCGCTGAGAAGAAAAGTGAGATTCTTCGAGCGCGCACTTGTTAAGAGAAAATTTTGGAGACGTGATTACTAGGGATCAGTGCCTTCTGTTGCGAAATTATGGTCTGATAGCAGCATCAAGGATTGACCTGATAGTCGAGAACTGACTCGAGAACTAACCCTCAAGGATTGGGGGTCCAAGAGGGACGAACGCTGATGTCTTTCTGAAACTCAGTTTGTGTGTTGTGAGTAATCGCGAGTTTTATGAATCGAGAGTGCATGAGGTAATGCGATTGGGCAGTCATGTAGACAAAAGAACGACTTCTGAGACTGAGAAACTGCGTAATGTGAGCAATTTTCGAGTCGGGGCTTTTATAAGACAAGTAATCAAGTGGGCTGTCAAAGCAAGTGAGGTATTTAAGAAATTGGCATGTATAGGAATGCTGACCGGAATACGTCAACTCTTCGGTTTAGTATGCAATCACAGGCTAATTGTAGAGAATACTTTTCTCCAAATCGCTTAAACTTTGATTGTCCTAACTTGCGAGGGAGCGGCATATCCACATGACGGGAACTGGAACAAGGAACCGGAGATCTAGTCTTCAGCTTAGAAGGTAAAGGCCTTGCATCATGCTCATTCGATATTCATTAAGAAAATGAAGGGATTCCACGGTAAATTCCATGACTCCATTCGAGGAGGGGATGGATGTCGCGATGCGCGATAGAGACGTCACTTATGCCTCAAAAAATAGAGTACTTTGTGTTGAAGACCTGGAGATATTCTTTGAATGGTACCGAATGCGAGATTTAGACCGATTACAAGGATCTTCAGCGTATCTTTAACCAGGTAAAAGCTACAACGAGAGGAAATTTTCGGTAGATTGGGAACGTACCATCAGACGATATCCAAGGAGGACTAGTGTGATAGTCGAGGCCCTGATTAAGAAAGACCAAGGATAGTCTGTGTTTGGCAACAGACGAATCATTTCAAGTTGCCAATTCGGAACCTGAATGTTCGAGCAAGAAACCGGAAAGGAGAAAACTTGAGACAGGAACTTAAGGTCTTGTGATACTTAGACCATCAGCATAAGAGCCGATCGAATTAGAATCAATGTTCATTGGCGAACTGAGGAAGTCTAAATGTGAAAACCATAGAGTAGTTAACCGCGAACGAAGCCAATACGTTTAAGTACTCCGTACGACTAAGTTGGGAGGAGGAAAACCATCTTTTGGAAGTGGTCTACTCATTTCTAGGAAAGGAAATGGACGTGTAAATGATTGTTTGGCCTATTTGAAGGTCAAAAACCGTGAATTAGAAGCCATCGAGTTTGGTCAGCAACTTGTGATTCCGAAGTGGAAGAGAGAGGTAATGGGAATTAGACATTGTGACGAGAATTGTCTGAGATTTAGTAGTAACGTGGTATGGTCCAGTAGATTGTCAACCGGGTTTGCAAAATCTATATTCCTAGCTTATACGAGAACGGATGGGTCGAAATAGTTCGGTCATCTACGCTTGAGATAGGTTATCTTTTCATGATGCTTTTATTCGATTCCTTTGGTTTAAGAAACCGAGAAATACCTAGAACCTCGGAGTGTTCTTGTAGAAAGCATCAAGAGTCAAGATCAGGACATGCGAAATTGATTCGGAAAGGGTTACGAGATCTAACCTACTTAGGATGAAGAGATTCCTGAAACGACTATTGTCGTGGCAGCAAGGAGGCGGCGTCATTTGAAGCACGATATAGGCAAAACTATGAATCACCGACCTGCGAGACAAAGGCAGGCAGCGGCCAATTCATAATGAGGAGGAAAGAATTGTCCGAAGTTGGCAGAAAGCTGCGTGCGTGAGCACGAGAAATTTACTCTTAGAAAAGAGAATCATTCATTTGAGGAGAACGAGGGTAGCTAAACTCATTAAGCGAAGGAATACTTCAAAACCGTAGAGTGTATTGGTCTTATCGGCAATAGAACGTGCTTATCGAAAGACATGAGTTGAACTCTTAACGTACTTCATGCATCTGAGCCTATCTGAGAAAGTGTATACCAAGCGAATGGCTCATAGTTCCACTTGGGGAGTTGGGGATTGACGAAGGATGAAGCTTGTAGAGTATCCGGTAGGGATAATGAAACGTGAATTAGAAATTCCAAGCAAAGTGGGATTCCGATGATGGAAAGCACTTAGAATTCGCATGGGAATGCGAGGACTTACTCATTCAAGCTGTTAGCGCTGTGAACTGAGTCTACTTCTTAAATTTCGGGACGAGATTTCCTAAAAAAAAGGGATGATGTGATAATCAAGAAAAACATGTGATAATCGAAAGAAACTGATACGAAAACCTAAAGCGATTCAAGTGCGAATCGGTAGAAACTGATATGAGAAAACGGGAATCTTTTGTGAGAACCCAAAACTTTTTCTCTTACTAGTAAGTAAACTATTAAACTAACATTTATTGTTGAGTAAAACGTATAAAATTTATTTTAACATTGGACTAAAATGTTAAAACTTGATTTCTCGCAAACGGCAACGAGGTTGCAACTATTAAACTGTGTGGTGGAACTTATTAAGACTCATACTGTTAGCAACGGGATTGTGATCTTCATTTCCGGGACAGAAATTCTCTAACAAGGGGAGGATGTGACAATCCAGCCCTTCGGGTGGGACTCGAGCCTCAGAATTGGAAAAAACTGATAAAATCGGCAAAACCAAAAGTCACGTATATAGGCGTAGTATCTTAATTAAGGTATTAGAAGAGTCTAGTAGCCTTAAAACACTTCACAAACATCACACACAAGTCGGAGTCTCGAAACATTGGTGAAAAACTGAAAACTGCTAAGTATCATTAATTATGTGAAAACTGATACGTGAATCTAAATGTATGATCATAAATCGTTATGTGGCAAGTTGATACTTGATTTTATTGGATTTTATGTGATAAAAATGATGGTGAATTGAAAATGGGAGAAAACGTTGAAAACCGTGACCAAAAACGCAAAAAACAAACAAAACGGGTTGCGGTCAACAAAAGTCAACAAGGCTGCCAGACGGGGAGCTCTAGGCGTATCGCCTAGAGCAACCCAAGGCCCTAGGCGATACGCCTACAACCCACTTTTTAGCAAAAACCCTAATTTCCACTATTTAAGCATCATTGGCCACCACGATCTCATTCCTTCAGCTTTAAACGATTTCTCTGCCCCATTTACGTCTCATATCATCTCCATACTCATTCCTTACCAAGATCAAAGCTTTATTACAAGTTTCAAGACCCGATTTCATCCCTTATCATCCTACATCACCCGGTATGTTTTTTGTTATGTTTTGCTTGTGTTTAAGTTGTTAAGATTCATGTTTTATGATAGATCTAGGCCTGATCTATAATGGTTTGATGATATCAAGTGTAGATCGAGTGATTTGAGTAGAAAAGATTTCATCTTTTGATAAAAAAGAACATGTGGCTGCATGATGTTGTAATTTGAGCTAGATCTAGGGTTTTTGATGGAAAATCATGCATGCATGTGAATAAAGGTTGATGATTTGTGCTAGATCTATGTTGTAATGTTTAGATAATGATAGATCTAGGGTTGATGATTTGCGTGAGATCTATGATGAAAACATGATTTTGGTTGCCATGCATGCAATATCTTCAATAAAGACATATGATTGTTGTTTGATCCACTATGTGAGTATGCAATGTAGGTTATTTGATGCATGATAAAGTATAAAGTTTTAAACTTGATGATCAATAGCATGCGGTTAATTTTATAAAAATTATTTACATGAAAATATGATGAAAATGGCCGATTAGGGCAAGTTAGCTTACATGCATGTGGGTAGGAATCGATGATATGGTTTAATACATGCTAAATGATGATCTATGTGATTTGCATGGGAGGATGATGTTATGTGAACATGGATTTAGCCTACATGTGATAAATATATATTTATCGATAAATAAATAGATTGGGAAAATGCATGATTATTAGCATGAAGTTACTTGGCTATCCGTTTACATGTGATAAGTCAAATTGGTTATGAGTTATACGTGTATACAATTCCTAAGTCTCCTACCTCGGTTGGGATGGCATGACTTTGTGCGATTTCCCCGTTGATCGTAGATCGTATACGCAGGATAATGTTGTAAGTAATTGTGACGCATTATATTTAACAAGGTAAAATGTATTGTGTATGTGAAACATGTTAGGTTATGTGTAGAAAACCTAAATTCAATCACCAATGTGTAATCGAGTCCACTTGTCGGTTGTCCACGCATGGTCGGACGGTTGATCAAACCTAGTCAACACTCACACGGTTATGTGTCATAGGTGAAGTCTAGGAGGTCTTCACTACTTCTCGGTGGTTGGTTGGTTTGGAATAGCTTACTTGCACCCTAAGGTGATTTCCTACCCCCTCTTTTTATTGTTTTTAAAGCTTTTTGGGGGAGAAGACATTCGGTAACTTTACTTTTACGATTTGATTGGATGTTGTATACCAAATTATTTTATAAACCATGGAGGAAACGTTTGCGTTAAGTCCTTCCACGAGGTGAACCATGAATAGTTTGTAATGGGGAATTATAAGGTAGATCTACTAGCTTGACAAACCCCACTCGACTGCTTGGAGCAGAGCGGGTGTTATATTGTCTCTAGCGCGGTCAAACTTGCAAACAGTTTGGCTTGAAGGCATGCATTGTGGTCAGTAATGGTTTCACGAATTCTATGGGGTTATAAAAAGTCTTCTGGGTTCGCTACCTACGGGTATATAAATATGTTGCTTTTCAGGGTGGTCCCTGCTTAGGTTATGCTCTTCGGGGGTAACTTACTATATAATTATTTTCCGATAAATGTTATTTATCTACTCAAACTTGTGAACTCATGAACCTAGCTTTGACACTTTTTAGTATGTTCTTCTCAGGTTCTTAGGAGGTCAGCTAAGGACGCCCATTAGGATCACCATTTAATGGTATGCATGGTTTATAAACACTCTAATTACATTTCTCGCCACGGCGAAAGGATTTACTTAAACTTTTTTTATGCTTTACGCTTCCACAACGTCAAGTTAATCTTTTGAAAACGCTTCCGCACTATTTTAGAAATAAGTTAACTCTGATAAATTGTTTTGGAAAACCTGAACTAGTCTTGTTGTCAAGCATATAGAATGTTTGATGTGTCTGACGACTCAGATCCTGGTCTGGCTCGCGCACCCGTCCTGGGCACTCGCGGTGGTTGGTGCGAGTGGCCTCAGGGTGGGGTGTGACAGGGGTCCCCCCCCCCCTCTCATTTTTTCTTTCTGTTCTACGCAGGTCGCAGATTGCGACCCTCCTCCCCTATTTCTTTTTTTTTATAATAGTTTCTGTTGGGCTATATTTATTAGAGGCATGAACATTAGTTATGGGCTAGCTTATTATTAGTTTTGGGCTTAGTTAGTTTATGTTTTAGGCCATGTGGGCCGATTTCTTTGTGTTTATGATTGGGCCTATAGTGTTTATGATTGGCCCTAGGTTTTGTAAGAGGTAGTATAAATACCTCTTATGTTTATGATCAAGTGAAGCTTTTGGAAATAGAGTTTACGATTTTCTCTTTCACTCTAGTGTTTCCGATCGGGTTCATTAGCTTCAAGATTGTAGTGTTTTGCATTCAAGATTTGATCTTTATCTTAGATCAAATCTATTTCTTCTACTTTCTTCTTGAATCGATCACACACGAGGATTCCGCACTCGTTTGTGATTAAGATATCGTGATTGGTTGATTTCCGGACCAACAATTGGTATCAGAGCTAAGAATCTGTGATTCGAGGCTCTCACGATATTGATTCAAGCTGTTTTCTGGATTAAAGTGTTGGTTTTTGAAGATTTGAAGGCTGTTTTGGTGATTACGAGTTCTGCTGCTGCTGTTCTTCGTGTTTGCAATTGGTTTTTCTGGGTTTCTTGGTGTTTACAATTGTTCCGTTTGAAGATCTTCATCGTAATCGGGTTTACGAGTTCAAGATCACCTTTTTATCATGATTACGATCCGGAGTATCGAGTTTACGATCGTACTTGATCGTAATTGGAGTTTACGACATTTTTGGATCGGAATCGGGCGTTTACGACTTGTGGTTATCGTAATCAGGTGATCGTAATCGAGTTTACGATTCTCTCAGTCGGTTTCAGTGTTTACGATTTTGGTTGGATCGTAATCTGGTGTTCACGATCGTAATCAAGCTTTTACGATCGTTATCAGTTTTGTGTAAACGTAATCATTTGTGTTGGACATTTGGACTTTAGATTTAAGTTCCCTAAGCTTTCGTAATGGATTTCGAACCAAGTATGTATCAGAAGTTGGATTTTGAGATTGGATCCATCACTCGTCCACCTAGACTAACATCGGCGGATAACTTTCTGGAATGGAAATATAGGTTTGAAAACCACTTGAAGAGTGTTGATCTCAGACTCTGGAGAGCGGTAATTCATGGGCCACACATACCTACACATCCAGAAGGAACCAATGCAGATAAAGCTAAAACGGAAGACGAATATGATGATGATGATTGGGAAAGACGCAACAAAGCAGAGAGGGCATTTGCCATTATGACTATGGCACTTACACCAGACATTGCACAAGGATTTAAGCACTGCAAGACTGCCAAGCAACTCTGGAATGCTTTGATTGTGGCTTATGAGGGAAATCCGGACATTAAGGCAAGCCGCAAGCAAATGCTGAAGCAGAAATTCAATTTGTTCATCCACATTCAGGGTGAATCCTTCGAAGCACAGGTGCAAAGGTTCGTGTCTCTAATGGCCGAAATGTCAAGCTATGGTGTTGAACCGGATCTGGAAGATAAGAATCTGAAACTGCTGAATAGTCTGCCCAAATCCTAAAATACCAACATTTCCATCATTAAGGACAACAACAAGCTGAGTGAGCTATCTCTTGATGAGATGATCAACAAATTGAAGTCAAAGCTCATTGATGACAAGCAGAGAGAATTGAACCATATAAGCTCCCTTAGCTTGGCGGGAAAATTGAACCAAGCCCTGTTGTCAGAAGAAGTGGATTCTAAGCAAGATGGAAAGTCAGCTGGAAGTGGACCAAGCTCTGTCACAAAGTCAACTGCATTTGTGGCACAACCTCATGCAAGTTCAAGTGGAGGTGTCAAACCTGATGCTACGAATGATCCTAACTTTGCCCTCGGTATGGGCTTTATGAACAGCTATCATGCTCTCATGGCAGGAACTTTAGTGCCAACTGAGATGCTGTCGGGTGAACTGAATCAGATAAATCCAGAAGATGTAGAGATGTTGGACGTCTCTTGGCAGATGGCAATGGATGTTTTCAGAGCAAAGAAGTTCATGGCAAAGACTAGGAGGAATGTGTGGAAGGACCAAGATAAGATCAGGATGGGGTTTGACAAAGGCAAGCTGAGGTGCTACAACTGTGACGAGTATGGGCATTTCGCAAGAGAGTGCACAAAGCCGAGGAAAGAAAGAACAGAAGAAAGGAAAGCAGGTGATGGGAAAGGAAAGGCAGAGTCGAGTGCTTTGGTTGTGCAGGAAGGAGGTGGATATGATTGGACACCTCAGTTAAAGGAATTCAGCCTGTCACATGCAATGGTTGCAGCTATGGAAAGGGATGAAGAGGAAGAGCATGCATTTGTTGTAACTGATGAGAAACCTGAAGAAACTCCAGTGGATGACAAGGAAGCCTTCGCTGCTGAGATTGATAACGG
Source organism: Deinandra increscens subsp. villosa (assembly GCA_039602395.1). Lineage (NCBI taxonomy): Eukaryota > Viridiplantae > Streptophyta > Magnoliopsida > Asterales > Asteraceae > Deinandra > Deinandra increscens. The sequence goes on from JBCNJP010000010.1 coordinate 14,755,958, forward strand.
CAAGGTATGTCCTGATCCCACTTGTGCTCGTATAATTCCTGGACTTAGACAAATCTGTAAAAATTATCAATTAGAATTGTTTGAGATAAAATGCGAGAGGAGTTCCTTTAAGGGAAGATGGCAGAAGAATGAGGAAAAAGTAAAGGCACAAAAATTAGATATAGTGAAATATCAAAAACTTGCCACTGAGAAAGCTCTGCTGTATGACAATGCTAAGTTAGAAATAGCTGAACTAAGTAAGCAGTTAGATGAACTCAAGCATAAGAACAATGAGCAGCAAGTGAAACTTGATGTGAACCATATGAGAAGCAAGAGAATGCTAGAGGCCAGTAAGTCTTTGAACACCTGCATAACTGATGTTAGAATAGGTAAAGACAAAGGTGGAATAGGAATTAGCTTCTCAGACAAAAGCAAGAATGATGTTCCTCAGGATAGAACTAGAGATATAATAGGATTAATCTTAGAGGAGGATCAGGTTGATCGGTATGAAGCAGGAACACATGAGATAGGACCTCCGTTAGATAGTGTTCTAGTAGGAGTGACACCTATGAGTGATCAGGAATTTGAAAATGAGAAACACATGATCTATGGGTTAGGTAGTCAGAATGAAACAATGGCATCCACAAGTAAATCAGGTCCGTCCCATGAATCATTAAACAATAGTGTTGAACCTGCTGATGGCTTTGTTTCATGTGCAGATGAAGTAGGTATTGAAGATGTGTCAGGGGAGGATGCTGAATGTTTGAAAGTCAATGAATGTCATGTGTCTAGTAGTTCTAGTCTTAATTTATCCAAGGACGATGTTCTGGCATCTGTGTCAGAACTTAATACGTCCAAGTCAAAACAAGTCGTTGTATCTGTGTTGTCTAAACATCTTTCGATTCCAATGAAAAAGTTGATGGTTTTAAAATTCGCGTGCCTAACACAAAAGTAGGTCGTGAGACTAAGCCCAAAGATTTTGTTGCTTATCCCCAGGTTGTGTCGGCTTTCAATAGAACAAACAAGTCTAAATCAGAACAATTTTGTTTAATCACACAACCGGAAAAGGATACAAAACGTGTTATACACAAATGGGATGATAAGCCAGAGTGGAAGTCGTCTTACCCAAGACGTTCATACCTCTGTAGTCATGTCAATGGGCCTAGACTCATGAACTGTTTTCAATGTGGAAAACCAGGACACTTTGCTTCTAATTGTGTGAATAGACCATTTCAACCATACTATCCACAAAACCCACGGACTAGTATGTTGGAGAAAATGATGACAGGAGAAAAACAAAAGCAGAAGCAACAAGCTTTGTTTAAGGGGAAGCAGTGCCTGGAACCAATGAAGACTCAACAGTCTAAGGTTTCAAACACAAAGGCACCTGTGACAAAGCCTGTTGTTGTTGATAAGTGGAATGTGGCCAAAACTCCAAAACCTACCTATGTATCTAAAGGAGTTTATAAAAGAAATGATAAGATAAAACCAGAATTTGTTGAGAAACAAATGGCTAAAGTCAAAAGAGTTAATAAACCTAATGGCAAAGCAAATGTTGAGCAACAGGGTTTAAAACAAAAAGATGTCACTCAAACAAAACAACTGGTTTACACAAAACTGAAACTTGAGTGGACACCTGTTAAAAAGCCAACTGGTAAAAAGGCCACATCTCCGAAAAAGAAATCTGAGTCTGTGAAGAACTCATCAAATGTGTTTAAACCACAGAAAAACCCCACCAGGAAACCAAAAGTCAACATTCAAAATGTGAATGTACCTGAAAAGCAAGAAATGACCCTCCAATTAGTTAATTACATTGATTCCAAAGGTGTGCCCAGATCTGTTATGGCATGGGTACCTAAATCTCACTGATCTCTTATTTGTGTAGGGACGGCCAAGAAGATCTATCAACAATCTCTGGTACGTTGATAGCGGTTGCTCCCGACATATGACCGGAGATTTATCCCTTTTGGAAGATGTGGAAGACTTCAATGGGGGAGGAGTATCATTTTCAGGTGGTGTGGGTGGAAGGATAAGCAAGAAAGGAGTGGTAAGAAGTGGTAATTTATCGTTTTCTGACGTACACTATGTGGAGGAGTTGTCACACAGTCTACTGAGTGTCCCTCAGATTTGTGATGGAGACTACTCTGTGTTGTTCAACCGCAAGGAGTGCATTATTCTCAAGCCTGGTGTGAAGATTCCAGAGGAGTGCATCTTGATGCGTACTCCGAGAAGAGCAAACTCTTATCAGCTCAATATGGGTCAACCCCCAACTTCAGAAGAAGCCTGTCTCATATCCAAACAAAATGAGAACTTAGCTCTTTTGTGGCATAGGCGTCTGGGGCATGCTAACATGAAGAATTTGACCAAGCTTGCAAAGGGAGAACATGTCAGAAAACTGCCTATCAAAGATTTCTCTACTGTGGAAAAATGTGTGGCTTGTGCGAAGGGGAAGCAGCACAAGTTGCCACACCGTTCGAAGATAGCAAATTCAATGTCATCCGTGTTGCAACTTCTTCACATGGATTTATTTGGGCCAATGCAAGTTCAAAGCATCAGCAAATTCTCTTACTGTCTCGTGATTATGGATGACTACTCACGATTCACTTGGGTCTTCTTCTTATCAAACAAGTATTAAACTCCGATCTTTGTGAAGCAGTTTGTCACGCTTATAGAGAATCAGCTGAACGAGAAGGTCAAGGCTATCAGAACGGACAACGGAACAGAATTCAAAAATGCTGAGTTAAATATGTTCTGTGGAGAAAAGGGGATGGAGAGACAATTTAGTGCGCCCTACACTCCGCAACAGAATGGAGTCGCTGAGAGAAGAAACAGGACACTCATTAAAGCAGCAAGGACAATGATGTGTGAAGCTAAATTGCCAATCTTCTTTTGGGCTGAAGCGGTCAATACGGCCTGTTATGTGCAGAATCGTGTTCTGTTAAACAAGCGTCATGAGAAGACTCCCTATGAGATTGTTTACAAAGAGAAGCCAACAGTGGGATACTTCAAGACATTCGGGTGTGCTTGCACGGTTCTGATTCAGTCCGATGTTGGGAAATTCGAAGCTAAGGCCGATGAGTGTTATTTCGTGGGTTATTCTGCAAATAGTGCCTATCGTGTCTACAACAAAACCACAAAGGTTATCATCGAGGCATATAACGTGGACTGGCTTGAAGACAATCCTACAGATGCAGGGAGTGGACCGGATTGGATTTTTGACTATGGGACGTTGTTTGAAGGGTTCAATTTTTCAAATGTCTTCCATCAATTGGGTGAAGAAGAAGACATTATTGCACAATCATCTGAATCAAGGGCTCATGTTGAAAAGGTTGCTGAGAAAGCACCAGATGCAGTTCCCACAAATGTCAATGCAGTTGCTCCAGGATCTTCGGGAACTAAAGATGCTGATTCAGAAGTTTCTCCAAACCAAGGTATGAATGATAATATTGTTAATTCTAACCTGCCTGTTTCTGTTGCTGTGCCAGATGTTCAAGTATTAAGGATCAATAAAGACCATCCAATCAGCAATATACTTGGGCCAGTTTCAGCAGGGGTTACAATTAGAAGCCGCACGGGAGACATTAATTTCTGCATGTATTCGTGCTTCATATCCCAGATTGAGCCTCCTAATGTGATGGTTGCTCTCAGAGATCCAAGTTGGATAGAGGCCATGCACAATGAACTTAATCAGTTTTCTAAGCTGGGAGTGTGGCGTCTAGTGGAAAGGCCAGAGGACAAGAAGGTTATACCCACACGTTAGAAACAAGGCACAGTTGATTGTTCAAGGCCACAGACAAATTCATGGAATTGACTATGATGAGGTGTATGCACCTGTGGCAAGATTGGAGGCCATCCGGATATTTCTAGCAGTGGCATCATTTCTAAACTTCACAGTTCGCCAGATGGATGTTAAGACAGCATTTTTATATGCAGAAATGAATGAGGAAGTGTATGTGTCTCAACCACCGGGGTTTGTAGATGAGGAGTATCCAGATCATGTGTATCTTCTAGATAAGGCTTTGTATGGACTCATCAAGCTCCTCGCACGTGGTATGAGACACTATCAACTCATCTGGTGGAGAATGGATACTCAAGAGGAGTAGTTGATCAGACACTATTTAGGAAGAGGGTGAAGGACGACATCATCATGGTGCAAGTTTATGTAGATGACATCATCTACGGGTCAACAAACGAAGAATTATGCACCGAGTTTGAAGAGATAATGAGAAAGAAATTTGAAATGAGCGATCAGGGAGAGATGAGCTTCTTCCTAGCCTTGCAAGTAAAACAAGATGAATCTGGGATTCTTATTCACCAAGCAAAATATGTGAATGAGATTCTAGAAAAATTCAAGATGCAAGACTCCAAGCCTATCTCAACTCCCATGGCATCCAGACCTCTACTGACAGCAGATGCAGATGGGGAGCCAGTGAGTGAATTCATGTATCGCTCGATGATTGGATCACTTATGTACTTGACAGCAAGCAGGCCGGATATTATGCATGCAGTGTGTCTGTGTGCCCGCTATCAGGCTAATCCTAAACTTTCACATTTAATTGGTGTCAAACGTATTTTTAGGTATCTAAAGGGCAGGCCTAGGCTTGGACTTTGGTACCCAAAGAACACTGATTTCCAATTGTTTGCATATACTGACAGTGATTATGGAGGCAGTGATCTTGACCGGAAGTCAACAACTGGTGGATGTCAGTATCTGGGAGATCGACTCATTCTTGGCAGAGCAAAAAGCAGCATACCGTCTCAAAATCAACGGCAGAAGCTGAATACGTGGCAGCATCGGCTAGATGCTCACAGGTAGTATGGATACAAAATCAGCTCACTGATTACGGTATGGAATTCGTTAACACTCATATCTTTTGTGATAACGCTGCTGCTCTAGAAATTGTGAAAAACCCCGTTCATCATTCAAAAACAAAGCACATAGACATAAAGGTACATTTTATTCGTGACCGTTATGATCGGGAGTTAATTCAGCTCCAAAAGGTGAGCTCAGACCAGAATGTGTCTGATATTTTCACAAAACCCCTACCTCGCCCCAATTTTGAAATGTGTGTCGAAGGCCTAAGGATGATTGCCTTCGAGGAATGATCTGATCAAACTTTCTTGTAAATTTCTTTGAAGAAATTTTCAAAAATTTTAAAAAAATATATACATATATGTGTTTTTATTTCAAAAGCCTCATAAAAACAGGGGAAGAAATATTGTTGTTTCAGAAAAGCAAAAAATATATATGTGTTTTTATGATGTCTTTTGTTTGCCTTGACTTGGTAGGAAGTGATATAAATTTCCATGATGATCGGAGACTGACACGTGTAAGGCAGAAGTGAAAGACGTCTCAAAGATGATGTTCGGTAAGCTAAATCAAAAACAATGATCATCCATGTAAGTGCAGTAAACTTAAATCTTATATATGTTTTAGTTTTCCATCCTAGTTTACATAGTTTAAAAGACTGAGTCCCAGCAAAAACGGGTTGAGAGTGGTATTCACCTAGTATTCACTCTCTCACACGCCATGTTTCTGCTGTTATGACAACACCACAGAAAAATGAAAAGAAAAAGAAAAATGAAAAGAAAAAGCAAAAATCAAAAAAAAATTTGATGAAAAAAAATAAATAAATAAATAAATTATTTTGTTTGGTCTTCTTTGCGTGCTTATGCGGCCGACCTGATCACCAACTGATAATTAAATAAATAAGTGTTTGTCATGACGGTGTTGCATGGTTCCTCAAGTTGGGGGTTTGTGAATCCTCAATAAACTCTGAGGTTGGGTAGGTTTTGCTATGAACAATTGGGTGTGGGGATGGTTAAACATGACGGTAATTATGTACCACAATTAAGCACTTAAAATGTTTTAACCAGATGTGAGTTTATATGGTTTCAAAAAAAAATTGAACAATCGTTTAGAGCGTCGAGTAACGGAAGCTAAAAAGGGTTCCTCAGTTAAAGATGTGTCTGGTTTGATCCATAAATTTACATCAGCTTCGAGGCAAGTAAATTTTTAATTCCTGTAATTAGGTTTTATTTGATTTATAGTTTAGTTTATCTTTCAAGTCTTTAAATGTTTAAAATTTATCTTTTTAAATATTAGTTTATGATCATGATCAGATACTCGGGGTTTGACTCTGAGGGGAAGCTTCGTAAATTCTCAAAGTTTCTCAAAGTTAACACTTTTTTAGAGAATTAACATGTTTATGATGTTTGGGAGGTTTTTGAAACATTTTTGAAGTTAGAGGGGCCTTAATGAAAATCTTTAAAAATATAAAACCCTCACCCATTTACGATTCCCATTTACGATTCTTTTCATCTCTCTCTCTCCGTTTACGACCACCTCCACAGAAAATCCTAACCGCTGCGTCCACTCGCCGGAAAAGCAATCTGAGCAATCTCCGACCACTCTCTGTGAAACCCGAGCACACCAACACCCTTGTCTTCGATTTCCGACCACAAAACCCTCAAAACCCCTTTCCGATCGACTGATTTATCGGTGTATTCACGATTTTTTGTGGGTTCGGTGACCATTTACGATTTTCTTGAGTGTTGTGTGAAATACTTGAAAATTTGAAGTCGATTTTGTGATTGTTAATCGAAAAAGGTAGTCATAGTTGGTTGTTTTGCAAGTATGATGTGTATTGATGTGTTTTCGAAGTTTTGCAGGTTCAAAAATGGCGGAACTCTGTGTTTACGATCGTCTCGAGGAAGAAGACGACGTTTGGTGTTTACGATCGTCGATTACGATCGACGATTACGATCGTCGACTACGATCGGAGTTTCCGATAACGTTTACGATCGGAGTTAACGATTTAACATGTTTACGATTCACGGTGTTTACGATCCCAATTGTTTCCGGCTGAACTTTAATTGACCCAATCGTAAACCCGTTTTTCAATCGTAAACGCGAACAGTGAATCGTAAACACACTTAAATTTTGAATTTAAATCATATACACCTAATATTTTTTGGAATCTCATTAAAATTAAGTTAAAATTAATGGTGGTTGTGAATTGTGTGTGCTTAAATCAATTATTTTCCCTAAAAGTTTAAATTGGAATTTTGTGAACTTCAAAAGTAAAGTTTGATTTTCAATTGAACTTCGACAAGGGTTAATAAACTTAATTGCACTTTTATGAACAAGTCTGATACATGTGTCTTGTCTTTCTCAGATGGCAGACGACATGCTTAACGAAGAGATAAAGTTTGAAAGTGATCACTGCATCCCGGCGTATCTTGAAGACCCACCGGAGAAGCATATGGAATTATTTTATTCACTGGTGGCCGGGATGAATATCTGCAAGATAAACCATGCCTTGAGATCAAGTGTGCTGATTGATGAGCAGCTTGTAAGGGAGTTCTGGGGATCTGCTAGAGCTGATGCAGATAAAACGACAATCATTGCAACAATCCAGAACAGGGAGATAGTGATTCAGGAGGATGACATCAGAAAAGGGCTAAACATCATTGATAGTGCTGCTGATCCGATTGAGTATCCGAAGGAAGTTGTTCTAGCAGGTGCTCAATCTCTGGGATATGAAGGAAAGTTCCCTCCCATCTTCAAGAAGTTGTTGCCGCACTACTGGAGGTGTCTGGCTCACTACATGCAAAAATCATTTCTAGGAAAGAGAACTAGCTTTGATCAGCTCAACAAACTACATGGAACAGCATTTGTCGCATTGGCCTTGGACTGGAAATTCAATTTCTCCAAGATGATGTTGTTGGATTGGATAGGCAATGCTGACCTGAGCGCACGAGAACAGTTCCTGATGACACCAAGATTCGTTCAGATGGTGGTCATGAAGAAATATCCCATAATTGAAGAAAGGGTGGAAAAACTGGATATTAAAGTGATGGATTGTGGAGTGTTTGGACTACAGACCCAAGACAGAAAGGGTAAAAACAGTTTTCAAGGAAGGCTTGAATGGGTCAAGAGGGGTGCATTTCCCGAAGTGGCAAGGGAACAAGAAGTTGAAGAATCTGAACCTGAAGCCGATGTGCCAACTGTAAATGCATCTGTTGCTGAAGATCAAGATATAACAGCAACTCCGGCTGTAAATGTCCAAGAAGAAGATGTGGTGATACCTTCAGATGAAGAAAATGTTATGGACGACATTTTTGCTAATCAAGGAAATATGGATGATGATATCTATGGAGACTTGGAGCCAATAAATCTGAAAAGATCAAGAGATGTACTGAATTCATCTTCTAGTGGTGATTCCATCCCTCAAGAATTGGATATTCAGTTCAATGTGAATGAAATGCTCGAAGAGCATGTCCCCTTCCGTGAACCATCTCCCAGAAAGAAGATAGATCCAAGAAGTATCCGATTCAAGTTCACAAAGACTAGCTCAAGTCTGTTAATGGTCCATCCAACTGAGTCTAGTTCTCAAAGTCAAACTGCTCAAGAAGAATCAACAGTTCCAAATGTTGAAGATCAACCTGCCCAGGTTCAGAATGAAAGCCCTCCTCTGAATGAACGTAGCCCTGTTCATGAAGAAAGGCAATCTATGGAGGTTGATAACACTGTTGTTATACCCAGCCCTGTGAGAATAAGTGTCTCTAGTGGAACAAGCTTGCCGCCAACTGTTATTCCATGTTTCCGCCCACTTCAAGCTGCTGAGCTACCAATTGAGATGAGGATAAGTGCAGACCCTCACATAAACTTTCTGATGTCTCAGAACAGAATTAGGGAAACTGAGATAAAAGCACTCCAGGCAGAAAACAGAAGGTTAAAGGACAAGGAGGCGGCGGATAAGAATAGAATGAAGTATCTGTATGAGATTTTGATGGACCTGAAGAAGAAGTTTGGTAATTTGAAAAATGTTGTGGAGTCAAATGCTTCAGGTGCCCCTGGTCAAGGTTCATCTCAAGGAGTGCAAGGTGCAGGAGCAGTGAATGTTGATGATGGAGATGACACTAATGAAATGTCAGATTATGCCCGAAGTGGAACGGTCATCTCCAAAGCGCCAAAAGGCCATGACGAACTAGTTTAAAGAATTCTTTCAAGGACCAGCCCCCACTCAATACACCATTGATGTTGGTGAAAGCTCAATAGATAAAAGGGGGAGTCATGAAGCCATTCTGTGCTGGCACTATGACACGAAGAAGAAGTTGTTTGCCGTAATCCGTGACGGCTACAGTCCAGTGGAATATTACAGAACACGTGCCCAATTTCATACCTGGACTGAGCCTGAGATTAGAAGTTTGCTAAGAGCTCCATACATCAACAGATGGAACAGCACCGAAGGAGATCTTATTCGAAACAACCTGATGAGCCAATTAGAGAACAATTTTGCAAACTTTGAGCTGAAGCAAGTGAGATGGGTCGAGACTGGAACTGACACAGTGACTGGAGAGTCGATAGGAGAAGCAAGGAGGCCACCCACCAAGCGCACTAAAGTGATCAATATGTTGGATGAGATCGAAGACGATACCTTAGTCAAAAACTTTGACTGTTGGTGTTATGATCCAACGACTCACGAGGTGGTGGTGCTCTGCAAGAGATTGAGGCTATTCCGTTTCTACGATCCAGTTGATCTACTGAGATTTGGAGAAAGAGACATCAAGCTCCTCGCCTCCCAACCTATTCTCGGTGATGAGAATGATATGGAAAATGCTATAAGGGTGTGGATCTTTCATGGAATGGCTAATCGGATCGTGGAAAATGGATGGTGGTCAAACAATGTGCAGAACACTTTCAGATTCGATCTCCAGCTGCCGTAGATAGTCTAATGGTTCATGCCTAGGGGAAGATTGTTGGGCTATATTTATTAGAGGCATGAACATTAGTTATGGGCTAGCTTATTATTAGTTTTGGGCTTAGTTAGTTTATGTTTTAGGCCATGTGGGCCGATTTCTTTGTGTTTATGATTGGGCCTATAGTGTTTATGAGTGGCCCTAGGTTTTGTAAGAGGTAGTATAAATACCTCTCATGTTTATGATCAAGTGAAGCTTTTGGAAATAGAGTTTACGATTTTCTCTCTCACTCTAGTGTTTCCGATCGGGTTCATTAGCTTCAAGATTGTAGTGTTTTGCATTCAAGATTTGATCTTTATCTTAGATCAAATCTATTTCTTCTACTTTCTTCTTGAATCGATCACACACGAGGATTCCGCACTCGTTTGTGATTAAGATATCGTGATTGGTTGATTTTCGGACCAACAGTTTCCATCTAGCCCTCCAACTAAACCTTACTTTATAAGTTATGCTTTAAGTTCTTATTTTCCCTATAACCCCTTAAACTTTCATGAATCATTCTTTGGTTACCTATAAATTTTGCTACAAATAAAAGATTAATTATTTTATGTTAGGTTATTACTTAAAATGCGCTACCCAATAACGTCACGCCACCAAAATAATTTATTTTAAACAAATAAATTTTGGGATGTTACACTTCTCAATTTGAACTTTACTGTCTTCAGCCATGAAGACACACGACAAACAATATTATCGAACTCCAGATAATTTAAATAGACTTTGTCAAACCGTGGAACCCTGAGAAGTTAGAAGTTATCCTGTCTAACTTTAAATTCTAGCACAACTCAAAAATCTCGATCACAACTGACTCCGAAATAAGGATCTCGAATCACCTCAAAAAAAATCCCTTCAACTATGAAATCTAGATCAATTACAAATAAAACTAGCCCAACATCGAAATACCAAGACCCAAGTCTAATTTGAACGAGTATACAAACTTTATATTTATAAAAGCCTAACTCAAACTTCAGGGTTTAATCCGTAATAATGCAAAACTTAAGGGGATGTTTGGAAATTCCACAAACATTAATTTAATGAATCTGCTACTTCACGGTATCCTCTTCTCCTTTTGACTTTTACAACCTCTGCAATTGTCGTTGGAACCAAAAGAAAAAATAACCAAGCAATTAATCTACATGCTTCTTTTCTTTGATCTTCTCACGTAGCCGGCAAAACAAAAGAAAGAAATTTGGCGACCTCCTTCTTGTTTTGACAACCGACTAGATCACGACAACTAGCTCGCACACAACCGTGACACCCGAGAAAGAAAGAAAAGCTTAACGGTTCCTTTCTTGACCGAAGTTACTTTCCTTCTTCTTTACCGACCACCACTACTCTCGCACTCAGCCACCACCACAACTCCGACCACCTTAACACTTTCGCCACTAGATCACGACTACAAGAACAGGTAACTACACCCCTCTCACTCGGAGAAAACAGGGGGCGAGGTGAATGGCGAACAGATCGGAAAAAAAACCTTCAATCAAACAGCAGCAACACCAACGACACCACCAGCACAATAGTTAGCAGCGACGAACAACGGTAAGCAAATTGAACCAGAACCCTATGACCACCTATCGAATGGCCCAGATTTAAAAACACTCACCTCGACAGGTGACGGCAGCGGAGACAGAAATCTATCGAACGAAGAACAACCCAAAACCGAGAACCATGGCTTTTATGCCAGTTGCTAGGTCACATCGGGTATCGTCACACACAAGAAAAGCAAAGATATAATAAACACAAGAGTTTTAACGTGGCTTGATCAATACAAATGTACATCCATCGGTTTCACTAGGATATTCGATATTACAGAGGTGCTCAAGATTACAATTACAATATGTGCTCGTATAAATACACTAAGAATTAGGTTAACTGGTGGGTCGGGCCTTAAAATGGGCCAAGCCCATGACCACTAAAGCCTTGATACCTAACAATCGAAAAAATGTGCAGGGCAAAAGGAGAATGTTACAGAGCCAATTGAGAAGAAAATAAGAGTAACCATAGCTGACAGGATGATCCAGTAAGAAAAGAAGTTGCGTAAAGCAGAGTAAATCTTCGATACGCCACCGCCTTGGTCGGTACGTGCTACGACAGGGGCGGATTTATGTGTGACCAAGAGGGTTGCAAGGCCCCCGCTAAGATTCAAGTCTCAAGTAGGAAAAAATTGATGATTTTTAGAAGGCCCCTCTTCAAATATGATATTTAAAGGCCCCTTGTATTTAGATTATCAACAGACTGAGAGGAAATAAAACCATAAATGTTGCGAAAATTAACTATCAAAATGATATTAATATAATGAGAAGCCATGGAAGCTTTAAAAGCTACAAAGAAATGAAGAAGATAAATGAGAGAGGACATGAAGGAGAAAAGATGACATCGGAAGAAGCAAAATAACTAGACATGTGGTTTAAAATTAAAAGTCAATTTCATATTAAACCCTCTATTTCAAATAAATTTACAAATTAAGCTCTTTAGTTTGATTTATGTTTTAAAGATTCTTGACCTCTTAACTTTACATATTAATTAAATTTTATAGGTAACTAACAAACATATATTCTTAGAGTGGTTATATAGAAACCCCTTGTTTTGTTAAAAACATTATTTTTTTACGGTCGTTTTAAATGAAACGATCCCAAAACGGTCTAAACGGGATGGCGTGTCGCGACAACGAAACCTTAAAATTCAGGGGGGGTCCCCCTTTTTTGAACGACCGTTTTAAATGAAACGATCCCAAAACGATCGTTTTAATTGAAACGACCGTGAGGATTGGGTTTTTTTAGAAAAAAGGGTTGTGTCTATAGTCGGAGCCTATTCTTATTATGAATTTGTCACTTAATTTACAGCCGTCTTTTTTTATTTTACATTTGATTTATATGTGTTTTTTTTTATTCTCTATATCTCATTGTATTAAGTGTTTTTCTATTTTCTAAAAAGTAAATTACACAAAAGGTCCTTTATGTTTTATCCAGATTTCAGATTAGGTCCTTTAATTAAAGTTGTTACATTAGGCATCCTTTATGTTTTAAACATGTTTCACAGAAAGTCATTTATCACTAACGGGGTTAAAAATCATCGTTAAGTCAGGGGCAATTAAGTCATTTTATAAAATCTTTTAATAAAAACATTAAAATAAAAAATCTTATCTAATATTAAAACAACCAGGGTGTCGTTCTTTTCTTCCTTAGTACGCACAATCGATTTTTCTATATCTCAATTTACCAACCATCTTCCCACAAGGCCATCCTAAGGGAATCCATAATTAAATTGAAAGCTTAAATCACAAGAAGAATATAACAAGTGATAAAGCACACCTACTGCATCGTATTCTCAGAAAGCCAATTATTTTCCAAGAACTTGTTAAAAATTACTTGGAAAACTTCAGGCTACTTTGGAGATGATGTTCGTCCAAATTCATCAAAAGTTATATCAATTACAGAGCCATTAGAGTCCTAATTGTCACAAATTCATCATTATTAATGAATAATTTAATATAATCATCAATAAACTGAATAGAATGAAACGTAATTAATTACTTGTTGCAAATTTCTTCAGGAGTGCGCTTTTCTTCCAGAGCATTGGTTTATGTAGCCGTTCCGTGCTCATCAGTTCCGCATATGTATATCACGTTATATCCGCTTAATTGATAATACCGAGCAATTAGGGTTTAGAGTTCGGATTGAGTGCGATGATATTCAAAAGATCGTCGATTGAGCCTAGTTTTTCTGGTGTTTGTGGATGGAAGAAAAGAACCATGACCTGGTTTTTTTAATATTAGATTGAATTTTTTATTTTAATAATTTTATTAAAAGATTTTGTAAAATTACTGAACTGCTCTTCACTTAACGAAGGTTTTTAACCCCGTTAGTGATAAAGGATCTTCTGCGAAACATGTTTAAAACATAAAGGATGTCGAATGTAACAACTTTACTGAAAGGACCTAATATGAAATTAAGGTAAAACATAAAGGACCTTCTCTGTAATTTACTCTTTTCTAAATTATACCTTACATATATCTTTATGTTTTCTTGCTTTTTTTAAACATTATTGTTTATAGTCGTTTTTTCTACATATAAGTTTGAAGATGTTGTGAAATTCCTCACATCATTATTAAATAAGTATAATTAATTAGGTTTACAACATTTCTAAGTATGTAAGCTAGAGGGATGGCGTCAAACGATAATGTCATAAAAACCCCCTGATGCCGCAATCTTTAATCTCGTCTGGGTGCAGTGGCGGATTTACAGGGGGGTCAGGAGGGTCACTTGACCCTCCGGCCAGCCAAACTTCGTGCTTGTAGAGGTATGACACTTGGTCTATTTTCTTACTTTGGACCCTTTAAAATTTCTTTATTGAAGTAGCTTAAGTGAAGATTAAGAAGAGAAAGAACTTGGCCGGAAGTTAAACTTTTTTTTTTCCGGCAATGGTGGCCAGGAGCGACCTGCAAAATAAGGGCAGAAAGGCTTTCGAAGAAGAAGGAGCTATTAGCTATTTTTTCTTTTCTCTTAAAATATTGCTTTTGGGGTTTTTTATGTTTAAAGTTAATTATGATAGCGACTAATTAGCAGGCAATGTCAGTAACTTTATTATTATTTTTAACTATAAACTATTACTATTTTAATGCAATTAATATTCCTGAAATTTTACATTTCATTATTCCTTTAACAATACTTAGATTAATATTAAAAAGATCTCCTTAACAATAGTTAGATTAATAAAAAAAACTAATAAACACCAGTAGCTTTTTTTTTAACACCAATTTTTTTCATTCATTATTTTTAACTTTACACTTGATTTAAACCATCATCACTTACATGAAGGAGCAAGCACCATTCTACTAGGTTACAAAGCTATGGCCTATAGGTACTAAATACCGGTAAATATAAAAAAAATTATAATTGACCCTCCTGTTAGAAAATCCTAGTTCCGCCACTGTCTGGGTGATAGCACTACTCCTTTTCATCTCATAAAAAAATATGTTCAAATACAAAAGATTGATTTAACATGGGTTTAAAATTGATGTGAAGGATAGTGATTTGTCGCCAAGATGATTAAAGTTGAAAGATCCATATAGATGGCCTAAATATGAATTGTTTTTACCCAATCTATTTTGAACTCACTAATTTTGATCCAACTCATTTTGATATGCTCATATTTTGTCCCCGCTCACCAAATCTTCTGGATTCGTCACTGTACTACGATCACCATTAACAACAAATTTGGGAAGAACGTGGTAGTGCTCCGTCCCGGTTTTGCAACATCGGTGGTAGTTTGGACAAAACATAGTGCTAACACAACCTCTACTTCATGGTTTTGTATCGGTGGGTGAGCAAGGTCTGAAATCAGCCGATGAAGAAGGAATTAATTGTCTTTCTCTTTCTCTTTGTACCTTGTGTAAATTGAAAGAAACATTAACTTTCCTTTCACAAAGCCTATTTACTAAATGTAATATATATAATATCGCGTTGTAAATTATCATTAACGTAACATGCGCGAGTTTCTTACTAGTATTATATATGTATGTGTACTAGTGTAATAATGAGTTACAATAACCAGTTATTCACTAACCGGATCCTTTTCTGAAATGCCTAGCCGGTTTCTTCGCTATTAAGCCTACCTAGTTACTAACTACCTATTATAATTGGTTATGAACCGGCTAGTATCGATTACCTGACCGGCTACAAAATCAATAACAATTACCTAACCAGTTATATGTCTATTTCTATGTTTGACACTTCATTATTATCAACTTAACTAATTTATGTTTCACGATTTATTGGGCTGGAACATAGGACCTCTAAGACAAAAGAAGATCAAGACGGTTTACATAAAAGTGGGCTTAATTGAGCAGCCCGCGAATAAAAAGCAGGCCGAAGGAAAAAAAACTGAATTGGGATGAGCATTTAGTAGTCTCAAATGTTTTTTTTTTCTTTTTTAAAGTTTTTTTTATGGTAGGTTATACTACTTCTAATTTATCCCAATTAAATTTATTCAAATTCAAATTTAGCGGGACTTGAAACCTTGACTTTAAAGCTTGCAACACGATACTAACACCTAACTTCAATTACTTATTTGGTTAAGCATGGGTCTTCAAGATGACATCATGGTGGTTAAGGTGTATAACACCACAACCAAAAGGTTAGGGTTTAAGTGTTAGAAGGTGCATGTATAGAAAACTAGGAATTGTTGTTGGAAAAAACTAGTTAAGCATGGGTCATTCGGTTCATTTGTAAAAAAAACAAGTTACAATTTTACAGCCTGATATTTCTGATATGAACAGTATTTCTGATATGAACGGTTTGATTAACTCAATTATTGAAAAAAAAATGTCGTATACAAAGGATAAGAACGTTTTAAAAGGTGGAAAATTTTGATAAAAAAATCAAAAAGAAGATAATGACTAAAATTGACATTTCATCAATTTGTTGTTGTAAATTTAATCTAGACCATTTTAGCTTTTTTTGTATTATAAATCATTTTAGAATAAACTATCTCACGAGGGTTGGATGATAATTTAAAGGACGAAGACCTCATGATCTGTTGACCATAGCATTCACAATCCAATCTGCATATACTTTTCCATCTTTAACTTTAATTATTATATTTTTTCAGCCCAACTTCCATCTTCATCTCATTTCATTAATATAAATGTTTTACTTAAACAAATCTGAATCTATATAAAATCATATTCACTTCTCCATCCCATCTTCAAAATATAAATATTAATGAATTGGATTATTTTAGTTTGTACCTCAAGCATCCATCTCTACCTTACTCTATTAAACAAAACCTATCAAGTTATGTGGCTCCGTTGTCCACGTAAACTCGCGGATTCGAATCGGGTTCGTTTAGGTATCCGGGTTTTTTTGACCCGCATATATAAAGTCCCGATTAACCCATTCCTCCCATTCCTCCCATTTGTATCGTTCCAAGCTAGGGTTTTCTCTCCCTCTCTGTCTCGATCCGCCGCTCCTCTCCATCTTCGCCGGTCTGAATTTTTATCCGGTGAGTAATCTTCTTGAGGTTCCGATCGATCTCTGCTCTCTACGATTATTGATGAAATCCTCATCACTATAAGATGTTTTTATACTCTGATTGTGAAGTGTTTTGCATACGATTTTAGTGTTTTAGGGTTTTTTATCGATATCGAATCTTCATGTCAAAGTTAACTGATTATTTAGGGATTACATACAATTTTAGTGTTTTAGGGGTTTTTTTTCTATTTCTGACTCTTTATTTTTTATGTTCATATCTGGATATCATTTGGATTCTATATGTATTCTTTATACTTATTTGAAGTTATTGTCGAGTTTCATTAGTCTTTATCTATTTCTTATTCTCTATGTATTTCTGATTCTTTATTTTTTTTTTACGTGACCACATTTAAATTTATGTTGTCGTATCATTTTCAGATCAGCAATGATTCGCTCTTCTTCAAGATAGTTCTCAGTTTGCATAACTATCTCTGTTTCAATTTAATAGAAAGGTAATAATCATTCTTCAATTTGTTTTGTAATTGTGTTAGTTTTCTAAGTCCAATGTCTTTCTCTGTTTCAACAGTGCTTTATTTTAAAAGTTGTCAAACTTTAGACCAATATCTGTTCTTTAAATTCTATATTGACGTGAAATTATATTCGTACATTGTGACCGGAGTACTAATATAACGCTGAGAGATTAATGGTGCAGGGATTCCTGAGGTTTTGGTATTTCCTTATTTTTTTAATTTTTTTAAGAAGAAATGATTTTAAAGTTTGTAATCCGATACTTGAAATGATTTACAGTTTCTGTTTTAGACACAAGTTAATTAATGTCTTTTGATTTAATTAGAACATACAGTAACATTTAAGGGGTTTGGTGCTTCTAATTGTTTGTTCACATATGTGTATCATTACAAATTAGGCTAATTTATTTAATTTTTCAATGTAATGAGATGCTAACATGCTTCATAGATTTTTTAAACCTAAAGTTCGTATAAGTGGTTGTAAAATCTATATTGTTATGAAATTATTTATGATATGATAAATTATTTTGATTTAGTAAAAACTTCTAAATTTCCATTATTATCATTGAATATTTGAAACTTTAAAAGTTCAGTTATAGAGTATTTAAAATTTCTGATTACATTTGTAGAAATTAATGAATAATAATTACATTAAATAATTACCAATTTAGCTAAAATCTTTAAATTTAAATTTGTTAAGTTGTAATTATTCGTGGTTAATAAGTTACAATTAAAATTTATCAAATTTACAGAAAATTTTGTTATATGTCAATGTATCTACCCATATATACATCAAAATAATATTTAAATTACCTTTCCTATTTTTATGGCAAAGTTCTTGAAACCTTCCATTTCACCAAAATTTATCCACCATACATTCCTATTTTAACTCCTCATTTTCAAATTTAAATCGTGTAAATTAGCCTAAAATTATGAATTTGCTTAAAATGTTTCAATTTTGTTCTCAAATTTTTCAACTTTCCCAATTTGAATTCCTATTTGATTGATTATGTTTAAATTCATCATTAGTATCTACAGCTAAATAAATAAATATCTACATACATATTCTAAAAAGGAATGTGATATCTGAACCGTCAATGTTAATACTCGAGTTTCCTCCTCAAGGTTGGTTTACTTAAACCGTCACCCTCCCCAATGTGTTTGAAATGTGTGAGTGGTTGTAAATTAGTTTTCAGAAAAATGGTAGTTACTCATGATGAAATAATGCATTCTGAATGTGTATGTGGCTATAAAATGGTTTTTGATTTTTTTCTACATATATTTGATCCTCAATTTGATGGATGCCTATAGGAGAAGGATCAAATACAAAGTGTTTCATGTGTGTGAGTGTAGGAAGGAAGTATTTTGAGTCTTTGATAAGTTATTTAATGATTAAGATCAAGTGGTCCCCTTTTGTAAAATAATATCTATGTAGATTTGGATGGAAGGGTAAAAAAAGAATAACAACCACCTTTGTTGTTGAGCTTGTCATGCTTTCTGATAAAAAATAAAAGTGTTAATTGGTTCTCTTGCTAATCATCCAACAAATGACGTCAACTATTAAAAATAGTTGTTACGGTATCTATCAATAGATTAGATAAAATGAAATATCATGTTATGTATACCTTGATATTTTTTGTTTAAGATATGAATTTGTTTGTTTATTGATTTCATTGCAGAAATATATTGGAGTCGATGGTCTATTTTCCTTTTTAGACAAACTAATTTAAAGCATGAATCAATCTTCAAGAATGAGGTATGTTATAAATTGTATTTTAAGTTCTATTTAATTTCATTCACTACAGGTTGCAAATGGGTACCTAGAGGCTAGGGTAGCATCTCAAAAATGGTTGTGGTCAAAACATAGTACTTTTGTGCCCTATAATAAAATTCTGGTGCACTTGGGTTGATCCATAATATGGTAGCTTTTTGATACAACACCCATAAAAGTTTATTCGAGAAATGCTAAATTAAAGTTATAACCTATGTTGCACGGGAACGGGTACGGATACGGGTACGGAAACGGGTACGGGTACGGGAAACGCCAAAACCAAAAAAAATAGGAAACGGGTACGGCACGGGTACGGCAATACAAATTATAAAAAAATTAATATATATTAAAGATAGTTTAACATAAAACCCCAAATAGATATATATTGGTTTCAACTTCAAAATTCTAGACAATTCAAAGGTAATCAAATATCATTTATCAAATCATTTTCAAGCTCCGGTTCATCTAGCGAAAGATCGGCAAACTCCAAAAATCCCACATCTTCCATTGAGTCAAACGCATCTCCACCCACATCCCACATCTTCACATCATCATTTGGAGCCCTCGATAAAAGTCGGAGATTGTTGTGAATGTAAAAGTCTTCGGCTCGACTTGTAGTCAACCTGTTTCTTCTAAGAGAATGAATAAACGCATAGGTGCTCTAGTTACGCTCGGCACATGAAGAAGAACTTGGTTGTCCAAGTAATTTTAAAGCCAATGCTTGGAGAAGAGGAGTTTGTGCACCAAAGTTAACCCACCAATTTTTGGGTTCCATAGTATCCATCTTTGAAATGCACGTCAAATCTGCAAAAGGCCCACTCTTCAATGAAAACGAAGCATACTCATTCAAGACTCTACTATGCTCATCGTCGTTAGGAAACAATCTTCGAAAACATTTTTGCCTTTCGTCTGAAATTTCCCCATCTCTATGTGGACCAACTCTTGTGTTATCCTCACGTAACCATGCGTCACTATAGTATCTACAACATTCAAAAGTAATACAATAATTCAATAAATACATCAAAATATAGATAACATGAAATTAATTAATTTCACAGTTTACACAACTAACTGCATCTCGAGTTTATGGCATGAAATTTAATTGATTTCACTAGCCTAATTAACACACATGTGCACAGATAGGACTTAGGAGTTAGGAGAATGATTTAAGATATATAATGACTTTAACAGTAGGAATTAAAGGACAAGTTAAGTATTAAAACTTTTAAATCACATACCTTGGATTCAGAGAATGAGCTAAACAGTGTAGAGGGGTGTTATTCTTCGCCCATCGAGTCACTAGAATTTTGTACACAACATCATAGAAGATGCTACGTTGAGATAATAGACGGTTTTCTTTTTTGTAGATCTCACCCTTCACTTTCTCGATCATTGAATCACACATCTCATACACCAAGTGTAAGCACGGCTTGTCCGTATCACAAAATCTAATCATATCATATATCGGTCCCGTAAAACTTAGAATATACGATACTTTATCCCACCAATCATCATCCAAAATTTTATCTTTAGCAAAGTTTGCTTTCACGGTGTCATGATCTCTATAAGAAGACCACTCATTGCTTATGACCATCTCTTGAAGGCTCCTCCTAATTAGTTTCAATCGCTTAAGCATCACTATGATGGATGCAAAGCGAGTCTCGGCAACCGAAAGTAGTCTCAAAGGACTAAACTTGGTGAAAATAGATAGTCTCATGTTGTGGTTCATGATGAAATTTTTAATTGCAAACGCATCTATTTGAACTTCATTTATCCATTTGCACTCCTCATACGTTGTTTCATTGGTTTCGACATTCCTTGGTTGACAAATGTTCTTCAACGCAAGGTTAAGCGTATGAACAACGCATGGTGTCCAGTAGATATGAGGAAACTGACTGTGAATGATCTCTCCAGCCGCCTTACAATTGGCTGCATTGTCCGTAATAATTTGAATAACATTTTCATGTCCAATTTCGTTGATAACTTCTTTCATCAAATTGGCAATAAAAAATTTATCTTTTACTTCTCCAAAACAGTTCACTGCCTTTATAAACATAGGACCACTACCGGAGGTAGCCATGAAATTGATAAGCGGTTTTCTTGTCGGATCGCTCCAACCATCACTCACAATTGTCACACCTTTTTCTTTCCATGAATATCTAACCGGTTCCAATAACTTGTGCACGTTTTCTTTCTCTTTTTGTAATAATGTTGTTCTAAGCTTATTATATCCCGGAGGTACATAACCATCGATTTTGTTGTCAGCCGCAAACTGAAAAGCCCGGTGATAATGCGGATTTCTAGCGAGATTGAAAGGTAGACCTCCGGTATAGAACATTCTTGCTATTTCTTGGTCTAGTTGGTCTCTTATTTCAACACCAAAAGCTTTTTGAATAGGATTTAAAGCAGTTTTTCTCTTCTTAAAACCCACACCGGCTTCACATGGTAACCGAACTTCTTTCGCTTTTGACTCGGTTTTCTTATCTTCATAGGCATCTTCTATCTTTTTCATTTCAACTCTATCATTCATTGTTGTTTTTTTACAAACACTAATCCCCATACCTTTTATACCAATTACCAAGCAAAATAAAACTTAGTTAATAACTTACTGAGTTGAGTTATTGCCTTTAAAATTATAAAATATAAAACTGAGCTATTGCAAATTGCAATTGCAATGAACCTGTGTAGAAAACTATAATCTATTCACACATGGACTAGTTAATATCTTAGGATATATCAATGAAATAATCACAAAAAACTATAATTACACAAAACCATAATCACTAATTAACATATTAATAACTACTTAACAGTGGACTAGTTAATAACCATTAAATCTATGTGACGAGATAATCACACAAAACTATAATTACACAAAACTATATCACACATGGACTAGTTAATATCTATTCAATTTTAATCTATGTGACGAGATAATAGTCGGTACTCGGTAAGTCGGTAACCATTAACAAATCGTCAAATCTAAAATGTTTGAATCTAATACCTGTTAGACCAAGTAAGTGTGCTTTAACTCTTGAATAAGAACCTTGTCGAGGAAGACCACAAAATTTACACTTGAATTTCCAAGTTCCTCCCGCACCACCTTGCTTTTCTAGTTTTTCCACATACGCCCACAATGGAGGTTCATCGGTGGTTGATGATGATGACGACCCTGGTTCTTGAGCCATGATTGACTGATTGTGTAGAAGACTAGAAGATGAAGTGTAGAAGACTAGAAGATGAAGTGTAGATCGAATTTCACCACTGAATGACGAATTGACGATCTAAATTCCAGTACGTAGGGACGTAGGGTAAGGGTTTATGTGAATATTAAATATGGGCTATTGGGCTTTTACTTTATTACTTTGTAATTAAGCAAAATTAAAAAAAAAACTGAGCAAACGGATGGAAACGTCCCCAACAAGTCCGACTGCCGCTTCCTTGCCGTCCCCTGCTAGCCGTCCCCGTCGAATGCCGCTTCCTTGCCGTCCCCCCATTCTCGGAAACGTCCCCGTGCCGTCCCCGTGCCGTCCCCGTCCCCATGAAGTCCCCGGGACGGGAGACGGCGGTCCGGAGGCGTCCCCGTGCAACATAGGTTATAACAGAAGAGGAATGAGCTAGGTGGGTCACGTTAGTCGTATTCAGAATGTGACATAATATTGAATTGTGACTTGATGCCTCAGGGCCCCAAGTGGTGTTGCTTTCTGTGTTGAATCTTCTAATGTTACTTTATTAGCTTAGTGTCCTTTTGTATGGATTAAAAATAGACCCAATATGCAGGATATGATATAGTCTTGCATATACATTTCTTATTTGCAATGTCCTGACTATTTTAGTATTTTTTTTTCCTTACTTTCTAACACACCCTCTAATCCAACTACTAGATGTATGCATTTGTCCACAATGGGTCTTGAACCCTCCACCACGTGGACAATCTCTTTTGGCTGTTGTTTTGTGTAGGTTTGATCCCAACTTGTTGGGAATCGAGATACCAAGCCAACAAGATTTGGATAGATGTGATTAATATTCAACGACCACTTATTATATACCGTCCTACAACACGGTGAAGAACATGATAACTCAAGAGAACACGACTCAACAAAGAAGAGGCTCTAGTGAATATTATTTATTGTTTAGATATTGTCACTAGTTAGTATTTTACTATTATGCCCTTAGTGAGTCTTGTAGTATATATAGTAAGTCTTTCACATGGTTCTTTGAAGCTTGTAAGGGTTCATGAACTCACCTAGTAAGTTCATGATACCCGGGATAAGTGGGGTAGGTAAAATGTAATCATTCGATTATCTTTATTTATCTATCATTCCATCTTGTTTATCTGTCTATGTTGTTCTTCATCTATCCATGTTTTACTAGCTTTGCTCATCATCCTCATCACATCTCAAACACCATCGTTGTTCATATCGGGGTGTTCATTTGTTTCTATAAAAACGAGTTATACAAAGACTCGATCCGCTTCCGCAACCAAGGTATTTGCCCACCACCTCGGTTTTACACAACTTCCTCTTGGCTCTTTTCTATTATTAATAAACATATTGTTCTTATAAAAAGAGCCATCCATTAGTATTTGAATGCTATTATAGCAAACATATAGTTATAGTTAGGTTTGTATGGGAAGGTATGTGCAGGAGCAATAGATAAAAGCTTTAAACACTATTCTAATGGACGAGTTTAAATGTCATTCTAGCATTTTTCAAGATCTTCTATATCTATAACGAGATGGTTACCATCTCGCGCATTGCTGCGGAGTTGAATTTGTATACTGAACGAAAGTCAAAAAATTTTGTGATATAAAACGTAAAAGTCTAAAAGTCTCGTGGTAAAAGTATAAAACTATAACGATAGTTATAAAGTTAAGGGGTATAAAATGTAAAAGTCTCGTGGTGCATCTCGTTGAATTTGTATGCTCAACGAAACTTAAAAAGTTAAGGGATATAAAACGTAAAAGTCTAAAAGTCTCGTGATTAAAGTATAAAATTATAAAAATATACTAAAAACGAAAGTAGAAAAGTTAAAAGTCTTGTGGTAAAAGTATAAAATATAAAAGTATACTAAAAACGAAAATTAAAAGTTAAAAATTTCGTGACAAAAGTAGAATACAAAAAACTTAAAACAAAAAAAAAATGAAGTATAAAACTATGAAAAAAGTCATCGTCAAGTCAAAAACTCTAAAAGTATACTAAAAAATAAAATTAGTCGAATAAAAAATGAAAGTTAAAAAGTTAAGGGGTATAAAACGTAAAAGTCTAAAAGTCTTGTGATGAAAGTATAAAATATAAAAGTATACTAAAAACGAAAGTAGAAAAGCTAAAAGTTTCATGACCAAAGTAGAAGACAACAAAATTTAAAACAAAACAAAAAAAAAAACTTTAAAAGTTAGAGGGTAGAAAACGTAAAAGTATGAAACATATGCGGCCAAACTATGAAAACCTAAAGTTTATTATTTCATTGGAAAAATCAATTTGTAAAAGTTTAGGGGTAAAAAGCATCAAAGCATTAAAGTTACATGGCCAAACTATAAAAAAGAAAAAGGTTACTATTCATGTATGAAATTTAATTGTTATATACAAGACGGTGACCCGCCCGCGCTTCGCAGCGGGCCACTCGCTACCTGTCAGTTTAAGTAAGAAAAGTTTTAATGTGTTCAAAGTATAAAACAATAAAAAAAGTCGTGGCTAAAGTCAAAAACTATAAAAGTATAATAATAAAAGAAAGTGGAAAAGTTAAGGGGTATAAAACGTAAAAATCAAAAAAAAAAGCAAAAGTGGAAAACTTAAGGGGTATAAAACGTAAAACTATAAAAGCTTCATGGCCAATGTATAAAAAAATAAAAATAATAAGAAATAAAAGTTTTAAATTTAAAGGTATAAAGCATAAAATTATAAAAATTTCATGGTCAACGTAGAAGACGACAAAACTTAAAACAAAAAGAAAAACAAAATTAGAGGGCAGAAAATGTAAAAATATCAAACTTTTGTGGCCAAAGTTTGAAAACCAAAAATTTCCCTAACGTAAAATTATAAAAGTATGGTGACTAAAGTAGAAAATAAAAAACTTAAAACAAAAAAAAAGTGTAAAACTTAGAGGGTAGAAAATGTAAAAGTAGCAAACCTTTGTGATCAAAGTATGAAAACCTAAAACTTTCTTATTAATTTTCAATTTTTATTGTTATAGATATAATATAATTTGGTAAACATGGCTTTTTTTTATAAAGTGGCAAGAAATACTATGCACCAGACCACCAATTCTCAGTCCTAACAACTAACTTTAAATTTTCTCAACCTTCTCCAAATTTTAATTATAGTTTTAAATTGTCATAGACTCATACACAATTGACATACTGGTATCTGATCACTATATATCCCTAACTTTTTTATTTAATTTGATAACAACTATATTTTATTTTAGTATAAAAGGAATCCAAACATTAGTTTTCAATGTTTTGAAAGAAAAGCTTGAACAAGAGGTATACTTTTGTGTCATCATACTTTTTTGAAATAATTTTTGTGTAGTTGTAGCTTCTAAGATGATGCTTCACCACACTAATGTTTGTACTTTGTAATAAGTGTCTTCCTTGCAGATGTCTTTCTAGACGGCTGTTCTGTTGTTGCTTTATTTCGGTTGCAAGTTCTTTCTGTTACTCACAACTATTTTTAAAAGGTTTTATGTCTTATATTTTGAAACTTTCTTTACCTCTTTCATGTAAATTGTTTTATTGTAGTTTCTACAATGTTTCATGCAAAGGTTTTGAATGATGACTACAAATGCAGCTTAGTTCTAAACTGTGTTTAGATATATTGCCTAAACACGATGTTTCCACAAAAAAAAAAAACAAAAAAAAAAACATTCAACATTAGCCCATAATACACAGAAAATAATAAGACATATTTTTGTGACATATTTGAACTATATATTTCAACAAGCGTTGTTCTTTGTTTTTATCATTATGACTAACATTTTTTATTCATCATATGAGATTAATTGGTTAACAACTTGCATCATTACTATATAATTTTTACGAGATGACATTTTCAATGTTACAGACAATTGTTAAATTTCTTGAGCATGGGATACTATAATTTATAGAATTTTCTATGAAATTGTTTCTTTTACTAATTTATGCTTCTCTTTTACAGGCTCTATGATTTATTTATGTTTTGTTGGGTTGGTCCTCATTCATGGTTTATGTCGTTCAGTTCAATTTTTTGTTTTGTTTTATTACACAATTCTATTCGGTTTGATAAGTATGAACTACTACTACATTAGTAAGACAATGAATTTTGAGTTTCAACAAATGAAAAGAATTATGTAATTATGTTCGTTTTTCTAAATTTTGTTCTATTACCTCTATATTTTAATTGAATTTTTTTGTCTTACATTCTCTGTGTAACTACAGAGGATGATATTTTAGACATGTAAACGAGTTAACTTGATTCCAATAGATAGACTAATTGCTTTCAAGTTTAAGAGAGGATTATATTTTAGATATGTAAAAGAGTTAATTTGATTCTAATCTTCATACTCTAATAAACAATTACAATTGTTGACACATGTCAATACTAGATTAATTCTCATAAAAGTCCCCCCCCCCCCTCCCCAAAATTTACTCCCTAATAAATTCTATTTTATTGGAAATTATTTCCTATTTATAATCATGATATGTTTTTATCTGTTTATATTTATGGAATTATGACAATCATATATTAATTTACATCTTATTTTTATTTAAAAATAATTTTTAAACTAATATTATTTTAATTTTAAAAAATATTTAGAAACTTACAAAATACCAATAAGCACTTATTTAGTGTGTGTTTCAAATATAATTGAGCAAATCATATTTAATATTTTAATTAAACCAATGGCATCTAGTAGAGTTGGTTGAGACTTTGGCTTGTGTTCCTAGGGACCCAAGTTCTATCCTCACTAATGACATTATTTGTCCATTGGTATGGAGGCCAATGATAGGAGATCCGGGAAGACCCGGATTCGATCCTTGAGGCGACCAGATTTTACCGTTAATTCGCCGTCGTGCCTACGGGCGGGCGGGTTAGCGGGTTTTTCCCCGGAACTGGAGTCACATGGACGCTTAAGGGCTCCGTACGGCTGGGTTGGGCCAGCTGGCGGTGGCCTTTAGCCATTGGGTCACCCCGTACGAAGTACCTGGGTTTATTCTATTCGTTGGCCGTTCAAAAAAAAATATATTTTAATTAATGAATACCTAATACTATTTTACAAAATCAATCATCGTTGCGTTGTGGGTGATACTATTTATAGAGATATTCATAAGCGACAAAAATCATATTAATAATATCAAATATTAAATAGTTTTTCCTACCA
Source organism: Deinandra increscens subsp. villosa (assembly GCA_039602395.1). NCBI lineage: Eukaryota > Viridiplantae > Streptophyta > Magnoliopsida > Asterales > Asteraceae > Deinandra > Deinandra increscens. Next base: position 14,783,332 of record JBCNJP010000010.1, read on the forward strand.
TATCAAATGAGCCATGTTCATCAAATTTGAAAATTTTAAACATCACGACTAATACAATTGTAAGTTTTCCAATGTATATCAACATAAAAAAAATTTAATTGATAACATTATCATCTTTTGATTATAATTTAGATTTTATACTCAACAATTAGAATGTATTCATTATAATTTTGATAAAACTTTATACTCATCTAACTTTCTATATAAACTTAAAGTCTTAAGTTTGTCAATTCATAATTCTTGTTAGTCGTTATTGAGGGTTTGATTGTTTTTTTTTAACATGATCACGTTTATCTTGCATTTTCCAAATATACAAGTAGAGACATGCCCTAAATATAATTTTTTTGATAAAGAGTAAAGTCACCAATACCATATTATGAATTATAACTTTAGCTTTTTATTTAATGTAATGTAATACGTTATTCTGGTAATAAGGGTGGGAGGTATGCTTGCCTAAGGCATGAGTTAGGCATCAAATTGGACCAATAGGATGATGCCAACAGGAGAGAGAAATTTGATGTAGAATTGATGTAGAATGATGATTTTGTAGGGGGTATGCTCATTTAGTCATGGTTTAGGCATGGATTAATTTTTTTTCATTTTCTTTTTAATCTAAAACAAATAAAATTAAACTAACACATTTAATATAAGATAAAAACATAAAACAATTCATTAGATTAAAAAAAAAATTACAAAGTCCTAAAAATAAAAAAAATTACCAAATTCCTAAGAAAAACAACATTTATTCTTCATTTTTTTTAAAAAAAAATACAAATCTAGGGTGGTGGAGGATTTGCATTCAACTCTTCTTCAGTTAGCACAACTTCCAAATTGTTGGCGATATGCTCAGTGATGTCAAATCGTAACTGGAAGTGTGTCTCGCTGTCGCGTATCTCCATATGAACATCCTCAGTGTCGGTCGGCGAGACTGGAGGATCGCGAATGTGTACCGGTGAAATAGCCGCGCCCTCGTCTTTCAATGTCATGTTGTGAAATATAGCTCAATCAAACGATCATGGCTTGCTCTACGATCTCGATAAATACTCGTCCTTGTGCTCTTCTCTCGAGATTCTTCGTCTAAAACAGCACGATAACACAGATTCATGAAAGTCATCCCGTCATTGTCCGAATCGCTCGAACTACTAGAAGAAGTCATAAGCTCGGGTGGGATTTTATAGCGTGGGCGAGGGCGATCCATGTTTTTTGAGAAAGAAACTAGAGGTTTTTTTGTTTTTAAGAGAAAAGGTGTATAAAATTTGTTGGTTTTGGAGGAATTTATATAGTGGAGGAATTAATTTAAAAAAATAAGGGTTTCAAACGGTAAAAAATATGACCGTTGAACGGTCATTCCCTTCGGTGTGTCTCGGCGAAAAAATGCCGAAAATCCAAGCCCATATGCCGATGCCGAGAAAAAAGGGGGGAGGGTGTACATGCCGATTTCGGCATGAAGGGTGCCGCATATATGCCGAGGGTGGCGGCATGTATACCGCCCACCCTAAGAAGAGTATGCATGAATTATCAATATATATATATATATATAGATGTATATATATATATATATATATATATATATGATGATCATTTGAGAACCAATTAGGTTTGAGAACTTTTGAGAACCAATTAGGTTTGAGAACTTTTGAGAACCATTCTGAGCCACAAGTTATATATTAGGAAATCCCCCCATGAATTTGAATGCTTCCCCCCTTGAAAATTAGTGGCCCAGAATGGTTCTCAAAAGTTCTCAAATGAAAAAGTTCTCATTTGATATATATATATATATATATATATATATATAGGGAGAGGATTATTTGAGAAGCAATTTGATTTGAGAACTAAAAAGAACTAATTTGAGCCACAAGTTATTTACATGTATCCCCCCTCCCATGAATTGTAGTGGTCCCCCCCTGAAATTTATGGTTGAGATTTAGTTCTCAAAAGTTCTCAAAATAAAAAGTTCTCATTTGAACCTAACCCTATATATATATATATATATGAAGAGGATCATTTGAGAACCAATTGGATTTGAGAATTAAAAAGAACCATTCTAAGCCACTAGTTTATATATATGGAAAACCCCCCCATGAATTATAGTGGTCCCCACCTGAAATTAGTGGTTGAGATTTAGTTTTCAAAACAAAAAGTTCTCATTTGAACCTAACCCTATATATATATATATATATATATATATATATATATATATATATATATATATATAGGGGAGAGTTCATTGTAGACCCCTTAAAAAGTGTAGACCCGTAGACCCTTGTTTTAACCGTTAGATCTGGATCAAGCGATTTTTATTGATGAGGGGTACGATTGTCAAAAACCAACCCTAAAATCCTAAAAATATATTGAAAGGTCGTCTGATCCTCTTTCATTTGAAACAAACTTATCGGAGATCCATCAAAGAACGCAACGATAATTTCTCAAATCCATCGAAAACGCAGCGATGCTTTCCCCAAATCCATCGAAGATTAATAGGGGATCCGATCAGACACAACGGAGAACCACCGCCTAATGGATTCAGATCAAGTAGTATATTCAGAAACGGCGAAGAGAAAAGGTAATCAAATTCCTATTCAGATTTCTTAAACCCTAATTAAAACTCACAACACTTTAATAGGTTAGAAATTGTGTGTGTATATATATGCAATTTGAAACTCAAATCGAGTGTAGATTTTGACACTATTTTGTACTTCGGAAAATGTTGTTTTACCTAATCAAAAAGGAATCCAGGCTTGATTTTAAGGTTAATTCATAACGGATGAAGTAGATCCTTATAGCTCTATTTAATAGATGATTCATGAGTTAAATATGTTCTTATGGCTTTTGTGATCTTTGCTTTGTTATAGGGTTCTGGCGGATGTGTAGATGTTGTATCAGCAACTATTGAGACCTTGGAGGTATGACAGTATTCACTTTGTGATGATGTTTGTTTGCATATCTGGAAAGTAGCATTTTAAATATTAATGTTTTCTTCTGTTCATACTTGGGGGTTTTGGTCTTTTCTAGAGTGTGTTTATTCTTGTGATAAGCAGTCTTCTTTTAGTTGAATTCGTTGTTTTGTATTGTATCTGTATTAATGCCTGATTATGAATTAAACTCTTTGGTAATAGTTTATAAAGTTGTTTAAGATTAAAATTTGTTTAAATGCTTATGAGTTTTAGATTTCTCAAACCGTAGTTAAAACTCACTAAGTTGTGATATAACAAAATGTACACCATGTCTAGTGATCACATTTAGATGAAGACCTAGAAAATGTCTGATCAGGTTATTGTGAGTTTTTCATTTGCAGTGAGTTTTAGTCTTACTAGGCATCATTGCAGATATAATTTTCTCATCGAGTTTTAATAAGCAATATATTTATGTCTGATCAGGTTTTTGTGAGTTTTTCATTTGCAGTGGTTATTAAACGGTTCGGTTCCCGGTTAAAAAACCGGTTCGGTTCGATTAACCGGCTTTTTAGCACCTCTAGCTAGCATGTTGACTTTTTGTTTACTTGATATAATGTGGCAACCCTAAAACTTTTGCTTTCTTTCCCCAGCAACTACAGCAACGACGACAGCTGAGGCTGCGAACGCTACAACACTAGAATAATTTTCAGGACGAAAATTCCATTTACAAGGGGATGATGTGACACCCAAGAATTCCAAGGTTGACTTCCGTTAGACAACTTCCGTTAGTTACGTTAGTAACTAATACTTAACTAGGCCGAATACGTCCACGTCGTTTGGTTGATCACCAAACCCGCCCATATATGTTATGTGTTCAATTATTTATGGTCATTATGTGCAAACGTGATTTAAATGCATAATTATTAATAAAAAGCATGACTATTTAATTAATTGATAAATTATGTGACAAATTGCTTATTTGGATTATTATATGTTAACCGGGTAATTAAATGTATGCATACATGTTTAATGATTGGGCTAGTAATTAGTTAATGATGGACTAATCATGGGCTAATGATGGCTAATCATTGGGGGCCCAAATCCCAATGAAAGCCCATGAGACCACTAGTATTTAAATAGAATTATAAACCCTAATCCCATTTACATGCTCCATCACCACACACACACACACTCCCCATCACACTCTCTCCCTCTCACGACTTCTGGACCAGCCCCAAGACACACCAAGATCAGCCATCACTTCTGTTGGTGAAGATCATCCATCGATCCTTGATCAAACCGTGAGTCCCATGAACCATTTCTATGTGTTTTCTATGTGTTTTCTTCATAAAGCATGCCTAGATCTCCATGTAATCGTTAGATTTTCTGTAAGAATGCTTAGGAATGCTAGATCTATGATAAAGACTACAACTTTACGTGTGAAACTGATCCATAATAGAGATTCATGCTAGATTAGGTCATTTTGGGTAAAGTGTGTTCTTGAAGATTTGATGATGAAAATGCATGTTTATGATGTTAAAAATGCTCCTGTGATGTTCCTAAATGATTATGTATGCTTGAAAATGAATTACACGAAGCATGGAGGCTGTTAGAAAGATTTTTAGTCAAATTTACGGGTTTTTAGCGACCAGCGAAACTGTGCATTCATTAGGAGAAACTATCCAGCGAAACTGTGCATATCTCCTTCCAGTGACACTGTCCAGCGAAACTGCAGTGTCTCTCGTGAACGAAACTGACCTTGTCCCTGAACGAAAGTTCAACCAGTTCCTGGCGAAACTAGCCAGCGAAACTAGCAGTTTCTCTGGCAGTTTCTCTAGCAGTTTCTCTAGCAGTTTCTCCAGCGAAACTGCAGTGTCTCTCGTGAACGAAACTGACCTTGTCCCTGAACGAAAGTTCAACCAGTTCCTGGCGAAACTAGCCAGCGAAACTAGTCCAGCGAAACTGCAGTGTCTCTCGTGAACGAAACTGACCTTGTCCCTGAACGAAAGTTCAACCAGTTCCTGGCGAAACTAGCCAGCGAAACTAGCAGTTTCTCTGGCAGTTTCTCTAGCAGTTTCTCTAGCAGTTTCTCCAGCGAAACTGCAGTGTCTCTCGTGAACGAAACTGACCTTGTCCCTGAACGAAAGTTCAACAAGTTCCTGGCGAAACTAGCCAGCGAAACTAGCAGTTTCTCTGGCAGTTTCTCTGGCAGTTTCTCTAGCAGTTTCTCTAGCAGTTTCTCCAGCGAAACTGCAGTGTCTCTCGTGAACGAAACTGACCTTGTCCCTGAACGAAAGTTCAACCAGTTCCTGGCGAAACTAGCCAGCGAAACTAGCAGTTTCTCTGGCAGTTTCTCTAGCAGTTTCTCTAGCAGTTTCTCCAGCGAAACTGCAGTGTCTCTCGTGAACGAAACTGACCTTGTCCCTGAACGAAAGTTCAACCAGCGAAACTAGCAGTTTCTCTGGCAGTTTCTCTAGCAGTTTCTCTAGCAGTTTCTCTAGCAGTTTCTCCAGCAGTTTCTCCAGACTAAACCCAAACTTGTGCAACTTATTTAAATGATATGCCATGACTTGTATGATTATGCAATAATGAAACATGCTATGATTTCTGTAATATATGAACCCTTGTTTATGATCAACCATCGGTGTCGTGTGTCGTTATGTCGTGTCGTAGTTCCAACGTGCTATGTTATGGGCCATAGTGACGATAAGTTAATGTTTAGACACAAAACTAATACTTAAGACCTAAACGTGTTCATAGGTCTTCGTTAAGCAATATTTGGATTAATTAACAAGTGTAGCTGAGCAACCTAAGGTGAGTTTCACTAACCCCTTAATTGTGAACCCGTTTGGGTCACAACGAATTACTTAACGGAAAACAACGCTGACACTTTGAGATATCGCCGAATGGGATATCTGTTATGGAAGCTGGAGTGCTTTATGGGAAGCGCTTGCAACTGTCCATCCTTGGGATTTCAAATGAAATCCGGAATAACCGTTTTGACACTTAAACTATTTTTAGGATTTCAAATGAAATCCAGAATAAACAACTTTTAATATGGCTAGTGTAGGTTAAAGTCTAAACCAAATGATATCACATGATTTCTAAGGATGCCTTAAAACTTAAAAGTCCTCAACAATTTAGTACCATTAATCTGTGAAGCGAGGGGATGTTGGGTAGATCTACTGGGGTTTGACAAACCCTGCTCCGCGGTACACAAATGTGTAGCCAACCGGTTGGAGGCCGAACGGAGTGCAATATCAGCCTATTTTAGTTGTGGGTCCCATGAGGAACACAACTGGAGGCACAAACCATCGGCAAATGCCGAACTCTGTTACGTCAGCTTTGGTACGAACTTCCTTAGTGCATGGAAACCGGATTAGCTACCCGCGATATCGGTTGACCGCTTTAACTTTTACTTAACTAGTGCATATTCGATAATTCAACACTTGGCAATGTTTGCAAAACTAATCCTTATTACATGTTGATACATACGCTTATGAGACCGGGCCAATGTATGACATGCCCACCGTGGACTCACCAACCGTTAGGTTGACACTTGTGTGGTTTTCACTTTTGCAGATCGCTGAGGAGTATCCACCAGGGGTTGGCATGGCACACAGAAGACTTTAAACTGTTTTAACTTACGTTGGACATTTTGAATATCAATATATAATTTGTACTTAAAGCACGTGGTTAGTGCTGAGATACTTTTTTTTACTTTTCCGCTGCGAATTTTAGACTGTTTTATGATGAACACTTGGACTTTACTCTGATTCGTTTAGTATTTGTAACTAATGGTTGTGGTCCTGGTCTAGTCGCGCCCCTTAACGGTATAAACTCCGTTAGTGGTTAATTGGGGGTGTGACATATAATGTGTTAACAAATTACATAACAAATGTTTTAATAAGCAATATATTTATGTTCATGTTAAGTTCCAAAACTCATTGTTGAGTTTACCTTCAAGTTTTATTTGAATCTTAACATGAATATCAATAATATATGCTCTAGTCATATTCAAGTGTAGTAAGTTTTGAAACCTTTGTGAGTTTTAAAAGCTCAGTGAGTTTTAATTATCTTGCGACTCCAATTAGAAGTTAATTATTATAATATTATAAGTTTTATTTGATTCATCTAATCTTGATTTATACTTAATCAAGATTCAAAAGTAGATAAAAAGTCTGATTCACCTCCGATGAGTAAACAACAATCAGTTGATCCGGCGACAAGTGAAAAGAACATGAAGAAATCTACAACAAATACGCCAACCGATGATTATTCAATCATGAGAAAAGGTAATCAAATATGACTTGAGTGTAAAATAGATTGTGATGATGAAGTACATCATTCAGAGTTTTATTTTATTCCTCTAATCCTGATCATGTTCGTAAAATTGCTGAGTTTTATCATTTATGGACGTTAATATGATAAACTTGTGAAAGTTAGGGTATTAAAATCATAGTAACTTATCTTAGTTTGCAACTTATCTTAACATAAACAAAAGTATCTAGTAATTGTGAGTTTTAATTTTGTTTAACATGAACAATTAAATACATCTGGTGGTTCAGTGACTTTTAAATGTTATTATAGAAAGTGATTTTTTTCTGATCATGCTTGTAGGAAATAGGAGTTAGAGAATATTAAAATTTGGAATCACATATATCATACCATGCAACAAATTTGTAATATAAAACTCATGTGAGGTTTAACTTTGAGTTTTAAGAATTGCTTTAGAGTTTGAAATTAGTTTTTAATTAATTATAAAACTCACTGAGCTTTCAGTGAGTTTTATAAATCTCAACATTGAGTTTTAATTTATAGTGTGCTGATAGATATTGGTTGATGACAATTGAATTGAATTGTTGTTTTTATCTGTGGATTGTGCCTATAGATATTGGTTGAGACAATTGAATTGTTGTTTTTATCTGTGGATCATGATTAAAGATTGCCATTCTTTATATATATTGAACATGTTTTTTTGTTGAACATTTTGTTTATATATATCAATAGGTAGAAAAGATCACCAGAACCCTTGTGAGGATCATGTTCAAGATCCAAACTCCACATTAGTAACCGTTGATGATGCTTCTTCTGGTAACAACTCATTTGATTCTAAAAATGTATCAATGTATTTTTTATATGAAATAGTATTTAAAAAACTTAGTATAAGACTCACTGCAATTTAAAACTCAATTATGTATAAGACTCACATAAATAAAACTCACGGACCAATATTATACATTCTCATAATTATACATTCGAGAAAGAATGATACATTCTCATAATTTAGTGAGTTTTAAAACTCAACTAATGCAGCAGGTCTCAATTTTTCATTTTAATGCTTTTGATTTGTCTATTATATTATATTTTTTAATAATAAAAAACAGATGTCACCGATTTTGATGTTAGAAACCCAATCATGCTTGACTAAAAATGTTAAAAATATCATGTAAATGCAGGCTGGACAACAAATGAAGGCAGGTGCACAGGGAGCAGCAGATGCAGCCAAAGATGCAACTGCAGATGCAGCCAAAGATGCAACTGGAGCCAACAAATGAACCGAGAAGGACCATTTCATCAACCATCATAGCTATCTATTTAATAATTTTACCATTATTTTTTTATTTAATTATTTTTTTTGTACCCTTGGACAAAAAAGAGATTGGAGTACTTGCACTCTTAAATTTGTTCTAATGAATTTATTTATTTTTGTACCAAGAATTATGATGCTTTCATAACTGTAACCTTATCACCGAAGGAAATGAAAATGCTGTCTAGTTTTTTTCCTGTTAACTCTTTCTAGTATAAGACTCACTGCAATTTAAAACTCAATTATGTATAAGACTCACTGAAATAAAACTCTTTTAACCTCAATTAATTAAAACTCGTTGAGTTTTAGCTGAAAGTGATAATTTATAAACTGAAAATGATCATCAATGGTTGTTTGGAATTAGCATTATTTTCACTACTAGTTGGTATACGTATGGTTGACTTTCAGAAAGTTTAATAAAACTCACATATTCAATAAAACTCACAGAATAAACCTCACTGAAATTAAAACTCACTTAAATAACTAACCGAAAGAGAACTCACAACTGCAATAAAACTCACTGAGTCTTATACATAATTTGAAACCGGAAGCATCCTTGAAAAATGAAGTTGGTTTTTAGGTTCAAAATTTCAGTGAGTTTAATAGAACTCACATCTGCAATAAAACTCAGATAATAAACCTCACTGAAAGTAAAACTCACTGAAATAAAACTCACTAAAATTATAACTCAATTAAACTAAAACTCACTGAAATAACTAACCAAAATAGAACTCACAACTGCAATAGAACTCATAGAGTCTTATACATAATTTGAAACTAGAAGCATCCTTAAAAAATGAAGATGGTTTTTAAGTTCAAAATTTTAGTGAGTTTAATAAAACTCACAGAATGAACCTCGCTGAAATTAAAACTCACTAAATTTAAAACTCACTGAAATAACTAACCGAAATAGACCTCACAACTGCAATAAAACTCACTGAAAAATGAAGATGGTTTTTAAGTTCAAAACTTTAGTGAGTTTAATAAAACTCACAGAATAAACCTCACTGAAATTAAAACTCACTGAAATAAAATTCAGTGAAACTAAAACTCACTGAAATAACTAACCGAAATAGAACTGACAACTGCAATAAAACTCACCGAGTCTTATACATAATTGGAAACCAGAAGCATCCTTGAAAAATGAAGTTGGTTTTTAGGTTGAAAGTTTAAGTGAGTTTAATAGAACTCACATCTGCAATAAAACTCACATAATAAACGTCACTGAAATAAAACTCACTAAAATTATAACTCAATGAAACTAAAACTCACTGAAATAAAACTCACTGAAATTAAAACTCACTGAAATAACTAACCAAAATAGAACTCACAACTGCAATAAAACTCACTGAAATAACTAACCAAAATAGAACTCACAACTACAATAAAACTCACTGAGTCTTATACATAATTTGAAACCAGAAGCATCCTTGAAAAATGAAGATGGTTTTTAAGTTCAAAATTTTAGTGAGTTTAATAAAACTCACAGAATAAATCTCACTGAAACTAAAACTCGCTAAAATAAAACTCACTGAAATTAAAACTCACTGAAATAGCTAACCGAAATAGAACTCACAACTGCAATAAAACTCACTGAAAAATGAAGATGGTTTTTAAGTTCAAAATTTTAGTGAGTTTAATAAAACTCACAGAATAAACCTCACTGAAATTAAAACTTACTAAATTTAAAACTCACTGAAATAAATAATCGAAATAGAACTGACAACTGCAATAAAACTCACCGAGTCTTATACATAATTTAAAACCAGAAGCATCCTCAAAAATTCATTGTATCAAAAGAATGGACTACTAGGTAATAAAACAATAGCAAGATCATATATAGCCATGGAAACTAAATTTAATGTACATTATAATTAGAATCACAAGGTAAAGTACATAACTAATAAAGATATGCATATCTAAAGTATAAAAGCACCTGAAAAGCAAAAAAAAAAAAAAGTGATACTGGTATTCTTACAAATCCTATAAAAATACTAAATAACCTTGTGTGGCCGTGAACGGTGATGCACTAGCAAAGGTCCCCTTGGTACTCGACTATTATAACCTGGAAAATGATAGTTGCAACAATAAAGCCTATAGAAACCTTGTTCTTCCATATGCCATCCTAATCGATTTCTTTCTCCGTTTCCCAAGAGTTGACCTAATTAAAGAGCTACAAAGTTCAACAAGCAAAATATTAGCTTATGCTACTGGAATTCGGTTAATTTTTAGATTAAGTTACTTTTTTTTGAACGATAATATTATAAAAGCAAAAAAGCTAACCGGAGGCTAGCACGTACAAAGGTCCATATAGTGAGAGAAAACAAGACGAAAAGAAACAAAACTACCCAGGGAGCACAGTCCCAAACAACTCGAAGAATAGAAGACACCAACATAGCAAAACAAGACTATCCTAGATATCCCAAAATTACCATTACAGCCACCATGGTCCACAGCAGCCACCAACACTCAATTATATTACCCAGAAATGGAATTTTCATCCTTGAATATTACCCATCTAAAAAGATAGTGCCCCTGAGTTTGTCTTTGACTTGGGCTTTCACACAGACCATATAATCCCCAAGATTCAGCAGCAATCCAATATAATTCCAAGTGTAGAACAGCAATCAATGACTAACCACAACCAAAATCCATCCTTCTAATCGGATACTCCACAAATATACATGCCCAGAAAGATATCGAACCATAAAAAACACCCGGACTTGAAATATATAATTGCACCCCATAAAGCTCTTGATAGCATCTCACAGAAGTGTCGCAATTAGCATAAATTGATGGTGAATGTCACACCCCCAGATAACCACTAACGGAGTTTATACCGTTAAGGGGTGCACGCAGACCAGGACCACAACCATTAGTTACAAATACTAAATGAACCAGAGTAAAGTTCAAGCATTAATAATAAAAACAGTTTCTAAAATATACGCAGCGGAAAAATAATTGTCTTAGCACTAACCACGTGCTTTACATAAACAAGTCATTGTATCTAAATTCCCAAGTTAAGTTTAATAAAATTTAAGTCTTCACGTGCCATGCCAACCTTCAGCGGATACTCTTCAACGATCTGCAAAAGTGAAAACCACACAAGTGTCAACCTAACGGTTGGTGAGTTCACGGTGGGCATGACATGCATTGGCCCGGTCTCATAATCGTATGTATCAACATATATAAATAAGTAGTATTGTTTTGCAAAACGTTTCCAGGTGTTTAATTACCGAATATGCACTAGTTATGTAAAAGTTAAAGCAGTCAACCGATATCGCGGGTAGCTAATCCGGTTTCCATGCACTAAGGAAGTCGTACTAGGGCTGAAAGCTGACGTAACAGAGTTCGGCATTTGCCGATGGTTCGTGCCTCCAGTTGTGTCCCAATAGGGAGGCCCACAACTAACAACAGGCTGATATTGTACTCCGTTCGGCCCCCGGCCGGTTGGTTACACATTTGTGTACCGCGGAGCAGGGTTTGTCAAACCCTCAGTAGATCTACCCAACATCCCCTCGCTTTCCAGATCATCAGTACTAAGTTGAGGTCTTTAAGTTTTTAAGCATCCTTAGAAATCATGTGATATCATTTGGTTTAGACTTTAACCTACACTAGTCATATTAAAATGTTTATTCCGGATTTCATCTGAAATCCCAAAAAGAGTTTAAGTGTCATAATAGTTGTTTCCGGATTTCATTTGAAACCCCAAGGATGGACAGTTGCAAGTGTTCCCCATAAAACACTCCAACCTCCATAACAGGTATCCCATTAGGCAATCCCTCAAATTGTCAGCGTTGTTTTCCGTTTAGTATGTTCGTTGTGACCCAAACGGGCTCACAAGTAAAGGGTTTGTGAAACTCACCTTAGGTTGCTCAGCTACACTTGTTAATCCAATTTATGTTTGCTAACGAAGACCTAGTAATCACATTAAGGTCTTAGGTGTTAGGTTGTGTCTAAACTTTAACTTAACGTCACTATGGCCCATAACATAGCACGTTTGAACTACGACTCGACATAACGACACACGACACCGATGGTTGATCATAAACAAGGGTTCACATATTACAGAAATCAAACATGTATCATCATGGCATAATCATGTAAGTCATGGCATAACACCTAAGCAAATTACACAAGTTTAGGTTCTGGTCGCAGTTTCGCTAGCAGTTTCGCTAGCAGTTTCGCTAGCAGTTTCGCTAGGCTGTACCCGGTGACACAGTTTCGCTAGGCTAGTTTCGCTCGAAACTGTTGGCACAGTTTCGCTAGCCTAGTTTCGCCCGAAACTGGTTTGAACTTTCGTTCAGGGAATTTCGCTCGGTAATTTCGCTCGAGCTGGTCTGGTTTGGTTTACCCGGCGAAACTACAGTTTCGCTAGGCAGTTTCGCTCGGGAGTGATATACAGTTTCGCTATACAATTTCGCCCTATGAACACACAGTTTCGCTAGTCGCAAGAAAAACCCGAAAAACTAACAAAAATCTTTCTAACAACCTCTATACATCATGTAATTCATTTCTAAGCATATATAGGCATTTAGGAACATCACAGGAGCATTTTAATCATCATAAACATGGATTTACATCATCAAATCTTCAAAAACACTCTAAAACCGATTTTCAACATATTTTGACCTAAATTGCATGAATCTTCAACATGGATGGATTTCAAACGTAAAGTTTGTGACTTTATAACAGATCTAACCTTCCTAAACATAAATACAGAAGATCTAACGATTATATGCAGGTTTGATCATGCTTTTTAAAGAAAACACATAAAAGGTGCATGTAAATGGTTTTTGGGAATCACGGTTTGATCAAGGATCGAATGAGTGAGATGAGATGATGATTCTCTTGATGATCTCCTTGGATGGCCAGAAATCTCGAGAGAGCAGCAGGTGAAGAAGTGGTGTGTGTTTTGTGTGAAATGAGGCAAATGGTAGAACTAGGGTTTATTAAGATCTTTTATATCAGGGGCTAGTTTCGCTGGCAGTTTCGCTAGCCAGCGAAATTGGCTCTGACCACGAGCGAATCAGGCAGTTAAGCTAACTACCGGGCGACACTATAGTTTCGCTCGGTAGTTTCGCTGGAAATCTAAAACATACAAATTTGTCACATAATCAAGGATTTACAATTTGTCATGCTTTTCATAATATTAAATCATGCATTTAAATCACATTGCACATAATGACAACAATAAATGAACACATAGTACATATGGGCGGGTTCGGTGATCAACCAAAGGATGTGGACGTATTCGGCCTAGTTAAGCATTAGTTACTAAGTTGACACTTATGACGTAACTAACGGGGTTTGTCTAACGGAAGTTAACCTTGAAATTCTCGGATGTCACATCCTTCCCTTGTAATTGGAATTTTCGTCCCGAAAATTATTCTTGTGTTGTAGCGTTCGCAGTCTCAGCTGTCGTCGTTGCTATCGTCGCTGGGGAAAGAAAGCAAAAGTTTTAGGGTCGTCACATCCTCCTCCTGTTACAGGAATTTTGGTCCCCAAAATTAAATCATACCTTGAGTTTCCGTGGACGCTTGCTCGAATAAGTGAGGATACTTTTTCTTCATTTGATCCTCTCGTTCCCAAGTATATTCAGGTCCACGCCTTGAGTTCCATCGCACCTTGACGATCGGAATCTTGCTAAGTTTGAGGGCCTTCTCCTCGCGTCCCATGATTTCTACCGGTTGCTCGATAAATCTCAAATGTTCGTCGATTTCCAATTCCCCCAGAGGAATTATTTCGATGTCTTCAGCTAGACATTTCTTTAGATTGGAAACGTGAAACACGTTGTGAACTCCATCGAGTTCAGCAGGGAGTTGAAGTCGGTAGGCCACCGGGCCTACTTCCCCAATAATTTCAAACGGACCGATGTAGCGAGGATTTAACTTTCCACGCTTCCCGAAGCGTATCACTCCCTTCCAGGGAGATACCTTCAACAATACTTTGTCACCCACCTCGAACTTTAGAGGTTTTTGGCGTTTGTCGGCATAACTCTTTTGTCGATCACGCGCTGCAGCTAGCCGTTGCCTGATTTGAATAATTCGCTCGGTCATATCATGGATAACTTCCGGTCCAGTGAGTCCTTTCTCACCCGTTTCAGCCCAACACACGGGCGATCTACATTTTCTGCCATAAAGTGCTTCAAAAGGTGCTGCACCGATGCTTGAATGATAGCTATTGTTGTAAGAGAACTCCACCAGTGGAAGATGAGCTTCCCAGTCTTTACCGAAGTCAAGAACGCAAGCTCGGAGCATATCTTCTAAGGTTTGAATGGTTCATTCCGATTGACCATCTGTTTGTGGGTGATAGGCTGTACTCATATCTAATCGGGTTCCCAACGCTTCTTGCATTGATTGCCATAGCCGGGAAGTAAATCGAGGATCTCGATCAGAAATGATAGTCTTAGGCACACCGTGTAGCTTCACAATTTTGTCGATGTACAGTTTCGTCAGTTTATTCATGTTATCACTTTCCTTCATCGGAATGAAATGTGCCGATTTGGTTAATCGATCAATGATAACCCAAATCGCATCCGGTTGATTCGATCGATGAGGTAGTCATGTTACAAAATCCATGGAGATATCCTCCCATTTCCATTCTGAGATCTTTGGTTGTTGTAGTAGTCCCGAAGGCTTTTGGTACTCGATCTTTACCCTTGAGCACGTTAAACACTTAGCCACATATCGCGCGATGTCGGCTTTCATATTTGGCCACCAATACAGGTTCTTTAAGTCTTGGTACATCTTATCTGATCCTGGATGTACCGAATACCTCGTCTTGTGAGCCTCGTCCATCACGAGCTCACGGAGATTTCCCAGTAGAGGAATCCAAATCCTGTCGTTGTAATACCGGAGTCCATCAGACTTAATTTCAGAATTTCCATCTACCCCTCGCAGTGCTTCAGCTGCGAAGTTTTCTTCTTTCAGAGCCTCTCTTTGAGCATCGCGGATTCGATCCGGCAGTCCCGAATGAATGGTGAGTTGTAGCGCTCGTACCCTTCGAGGCTTTTCGTACTCTTTTCTGCTTAAGGCATCAGCCACTACGCTGGCTTTTCCCGGATGGTACTTAATTGCTAAATCATAGTCATTCAATAGCTCGACCCATCGTCGTTGCCGCATGTTAAGATCCTTCTGATCGAAGATGTGCTGTAAGCTTTTGTGATCAGTAAATATCGTGCACTTGGTTCCATAGAGATAATGTCTCCAAATCTTGAGTGCATGAACAACGGCTCCCAATTCCAAATCGTGTGTAGTATAATTCTTCTCATTATCCTTCAGTTGCCTCGACCCATAGGCAATTACTTTGTCTCGTTGCATCAATACGCACCCGAGTCCTTGAATAGACGCATCGCAATAAACCACAAAGTCGTCAACCCCATCAGGTAACGAGAGAATTGGAGCAGAACATAACATGTCTTTGAGAGTTTGAAAGGCGCGTTCCTCTTTTTCACCCCACCTATACTGCACTCCTTTGTGCGTCAAAGCCGTTAAGGGTTGAGCCAATTGAGAGAAACCCTTGATAAACCTTCGGTAGTATCCGGCAAGTCCCAAAAATTGTCGGATTTCGGTCGGCGCTCTAGGTGTGGACCAATTCTTGATAGCTTCTACTTTAGACGGGTCGACATGGATTCCTTCTTGATTAACAATGTGTCCAAGAAACTGGACTTCGCGAATCCAAAAGTCGCACTTTGAAAATTTGGCGTAGAGTTGTTCCTTACGAAGTAATTCCAAGATAAGACGCAGATGATTCTCGTGTTCTTCCTTCGTTTTGGAGTAGATCAAAATGTCGTCGATGAAAACTATTACAAACTTATCGAGGTACGGTTTGCACACTCGATTCATCAAATCCATGAATACGGCAGGCGCATTGGTTAGCCCAAACGGCATAACCAGGAACTCGTAATGACCATACCGAGTTCTGAATGCAGTCTTAGAAATATCCTCGTCCCGAACACGAAGTTGATGGTATCCTGACCGTAGATCAATCTTTGAGAAGTAACTTGAACCTTGAAGCTGGTCGAAGAGATCGTCGATTCTAGGTAGTGGGTACCGATTCTTGATCGTGACTTTGTTAAGTTCTCGGTAGTCGATGCACATCCGGAACGTTCCATCTTTCTTCTTTACAAATAACACCGGAGCTCCCCACGGAGACGAACTTGGACGGATAAATCCCTTGTCGAGTAGCTCTTGAAGTTGTGCAGATAGTTCATTGAGTTCACTTACAGCCAAACGATACAGAGCGCGCGCAATCGGTGCGGCTCCAGGAGTTAGATTGATTCCAAACTCAACTTGTCGGAATGGAGGTAAACCAGGCAGGTCTTCGGGAAATACATCTTGAAAGTCGCAGACTATTGGGTGGTCGTTGATACTGCGCTCAGGAAGTGTCGAATCAGTGACGTTGGCAAGAATCGCGAAATGACCTTTACGAAGGCACTTTTGAGCTTTGAGATACGAAATAATTCCGGTGACCGTTCCACCTTTTTCGCCCTGAACTGATAACACTTCACCTCCTTCGAGTGGAATACGGACCACTTTTTCTTGACATAGAATTTCGGCTCGATTCTCAGATAACCAGTCCATTCCTACTATAACGTCAAAACTACCAATCGGGAAAGGCATGAGATCGATTCCTAACGTATGGCCGGCTAGTTCTAACTTCAGTCCTTCACTATTTGAGTTGTATCATGAAGTTTACCATTCGCTAATTCTACCACATACTTAGCATCTAGGTCAATTGGTTTAGCCTTAATTAGTCTAGCAAACTTATTGGAAATAAAACTTCTTTCAGCACCAGAATCAAATAAAACAGTAGCAAAGAAACCATTCAATGTAAATTTACCGTTGATCACGTTGGCATCGTTGCGAGCTTCTCCTTGGCCCATGACAAAAGCACGACCTCTACCATTCCCACCATTTCCATTTCCACCGTTTCCATTCCCATCATTGTTTCCCTGGTTCCCATTGTTTCCATTTCCCTGTCTGCGCAAACGCGGGCAATCTTTCCTCATGTGGCCCTGCGCACCACATTCAAAACAGCCGCGGGCTCCACCATTGTTGTTGTTGTTCAGATTGTTTCCTTGCCCGTTACGGTTGTTCACATTTCCCCTGTTGTTATTTCCACCTTGGTTCTGATTGTTGTTGTTCAACCTTTGTAAGTTGGTCCAGCAGCTGTTGGCTTCATGACCCAACTTCCCACATCTTCCACATTCCAGACCCTTGCTACACATACCTCTGTGGTGCTTCTCACACTTGTTACAGAACGGAGCCTTGCCTTTGTAGTTCCCATTCCCGCCTTGGCGGTTGTTGCTCCCACTGTTGCTGCCGTAGTTGAAAGTGGACCTTGTATTGTCAGGCCGCTTGTTTTGATACTGGGAGTTCGAGGATCTCCCGGATTGGTTCACAGACATTGCTGGAGCTTCTTCTTCAGCCTTTCTTTTGCCACTTAAGGCGGTCTTTTCAGAGTTTCTGGCAGGTAGTGTACCCCTTTCAACCTCTTGATTAGTTAACTTATGAGCCAGACGGATGGCTTGCTGTACGGTTACCGGGTTGCTAGCAGTTACCAGACTCTTGATTTGGGGTACGAGACCCTCCAGATAACGCTCAATGCGCTTGAACTCAGCGTCGACCATAGACGGACACAGTGCTGTGTACTCGTGATATCGTGCAGTGTACGCTTCGACTTCAGACCCAATCATTTTGGAGTTCAGAAATTCTCCTTCGAGCTTCTTGACTTGATCGCGTGGACAGTATTCCTCCATAATCAGTTCTTTGAACGCTCCCCATTCCATGTTGTTAGCCGCATCATTCCCAACCATTTGAATCTCAGCGTTCCACCAAGATAGAGCTGCACCTTCGAATGTACCAGTAGCAAACTTCACTTTGTTTTCAGCCGGGCAGTTACACATGGAGAAGACTTTTTCTGACTTCTCAATCCATCTGAGGAGACCTACCTCTCCTTCTTCGCTGGAGAATGTCATTGGCTTGCAGTCCATGAAAGTTTTGAAGGTACAGTGATGGACGTTTCCTGATGCAATTAATAGTTCGGGTTCAAATTTTAAACAGGTCAAAATATATATCGCCTTGTGCCTTAACCGGCGTAATAATTACCATGGGCGGCAATTGTAGCTTGCACGGCTGCCACGGCGGCTTGCACATGCTCGTTGATCATCGCTTGCAGTTGTACAGGCGTCAGATTTATGTTGTTCCTTCCCGCTCTTCCAGACATTTTCTGGATAGTGAAAGTAGACAGTGTTCAGTCACAGTTATATTCTATACATATCCCATAATATGTATATTAGCAATTTTCCCGTTATCCCTCTATTAGTCTAGAAAAATTTTGTGCAACATTGAGTCGTCGTCGGAGATTGTCGTAAGTACTATCGTCGAAAGTCGGCTTCCCCATAAAAGTCACCGTCGGCGTAGTCATCGTAGCAGAAACCGGGACGTAGCGCGTAGCATCGTTTCGTTGTCGCTTTCCCCCGAAGTAGTGTGTATTAGCGTTCACGTTTCGTATCCGTGTGTGAAAATTCCCTAAGGTTTTCCGTTAGACTTCCTAGACACGGTCTATATATATATCTATACGTATATATATACATATGAAGTATTTACTTACACAGCAGAGCGAGTATCCCAGGTTGGCACGTGAAAATTTTGTTTTGGGAATTTGTTCGTTTGTTTGTAACTAAGGTTTCAAGTTGCAGTTTCCAAATCGTTTTAAAAAAAAATGATTCCAGTTCTCTGCAACTTATGGCTCTGATACCAATCTGTCACACCCCCAGATAACCACTAACGGAGTTTATACCGTTAAGGGGTGCACGCAGACCAGGACCACAACCATTAGTTACAAATACTAAATGAACCAGAGTAAAGTTCAAGCATTAATAATAAAAACAGTTTCTAAAATATACGCAGCGGAAAAATAATTGTCTTAGCACTAACCACGTGCTTTACATAAACAAGTCATTGTATCTAAATTCCCAAGTTAAGTTTAATAAAATTTAAGTCTTCACGTGCCATGCCAACCTTCAGCGGATACTCTTCAACGATCTGCAAAAGTGAAAACCACACAAGTGTCAACCTAACGGTTGGTGAGTTCACGGTGGGCATGACATGCATTGGCCCGGTCTCATAATCGTATGTATCAACATATATAAATAAGTAGTATTGTTTTGCAAAACGTTGCCAGGTGTTTAATTACCGAATATGCACTAGTTATGTAAAAGTTAAAGCAGTCAACCGATATCGCGGGTAGCTAATCCGGTTTCCATGCACTAAGGAAGTCGTACTAGGGCTGAAAGCTGACGTAACAGAGTTCGGCATTTGCCGATGGTTCGTGCCTCCAGTTGTGTCCCAATAGGGAGGCCCACAACTAACAACAGACTGATATTGTACTCCGTTCGGCCCCCGGCCGGTTGGTTACACATTTGTGTACCGCGGAGCAGGGTTTGTCAAACCCTCAGTAGATCTACCCAACATCCCCTCGCTTTCCAGATCATCAGTACTAAGTTGAGGTCTTTAAGTTTTTAAGCATCCTTAGAAATCATGTGATATCATTTGGTTTAGACTTTAACCTACACTAGTCATATTAAAATGTTTATTCCGGATTTCATCTGAAATCCCAAAAAGAGTTTAAGTGTCATAATAGTTGTTTCCGGATTTCATTTGAAACCCCAAGGATGGACAGTTGCAAGTGTTCCCCATAAAACACTCCAACCTCCATAACAGGTATCCCATTAGGCAATCCCTCAAATTGTCAGCGTTGTTTTCCGTTTAGTATGTTCGTTGTGACCCAAACGGGCTCACAAGTAAAGGGTTTGTGAAACTCACCTTAGGTTGCTCAGCTACACTTGTTAATCCAATTTATGTTTGCTAACGAAGACCTAGTAATCACATTAAGGTCTTAGGTGTTAGGTTGTGTCTAAACTTTAACTTAACGTCACTATGGCCCATAACATAGCACGTTTGAACTACGACTCGACATAACGACACACGACACCGATGGTTGATCATAAACAAGGGTTCACATATTACAGAAATCAAACATGTATCATCATGGCATAATCATGTAAGTCATGGCATAACACCTAAGCAAATTACACAAGTTTAGGTTCTGGTCGCAGTTTCGCTAGCAGTTTCGCTAGGTGCACGGGCAGCACTTTCGCTAGGCTGTACCCGGTGACACAGTTTCGCTAGGCTAGTTTCGCTCGAAACTGTTGGCACAGTTTCGCTAGCCTAGTTTCGCCCGAAACTGGTTTGAACTTTCGTTCAGGGAATTTCGCTCGGTAATTTCGCTCGAGCTGGTCTGGTTTGGTTTACCCGGCGAAACTACAGTTTCGCTAGGCAGTTTCGCTCGGGAGTGATATACAGTTTCGCTATACAATTTCGCCCTATGAACACACAGTTTCGCTAGTCGCAAGAAAAACCCGAAAAACTAACAAAAATCTTTCTAACAGCCTCTATACATCATGTAATTCATTTCTAAGCATATATAGGCATTTAGGAACATCACAGGAGCATTTTAATCATCATAAACATGGATTTACATCATCAAATCTTCAAAAACACTCTAAAACCCATTTTCAACATATTTTGACCTAAATTGTATGAATCTTCAACATGGATGGATTTCAAACGTAAAGTTTGTGACTTTATAACAGATCTAACCTTCCTAAACATAAATACAGAAGATCTAACGATTATATGCAGGTTTGATCATGCTTTTTAAAGAAAACACATAAAAGGTGCATGTAAATGGTTTTGGGGACTCACGGTTTGATCAAGGATCGAATGAGTGAGATGAGATGATGATTCTCTTGATGATCTCCTTGGATGGCCAGAAATCTCGAGAGAGCAGCAGGTGAAGAAGTGGTGTGTGTTTTGTGTGAAATGAGGCAAATGGTAGAACTAGGGTTTATTAAGATCTTTTATATCAGGGGCTAGTTTCGCTGGCAGTTTCGCTAGCCAGCGAAACTGGCTCTGACCACGAGCGAATTAGGCAGTTAAGCTAACTACCGGGCGACACTATAGTTTCGCTCGGTAGTTTCGCTGGAAATCTAAAACATACAAATTTATCACATAATCAAGGATTTACAATTTGTCATGCTTTTCATAATATTAAATCATGCATTTAAATCACATTGCACATAATGACAACAATAAATGAACACATAGTACATATGGGCGGGTTCGGTGATCAACCAAAGGATGTGGACGTATTCGGCCTAGTTAAGCATTAGTTACTAAGTTGACACTTATGACGTAACTAACGGGGTTTGTCTAACGGAAGTTAACCTTGAAATTCTCGGATGTCACATCCTTCCCTTGTAATTGGAATTTTCGTCCCGAAAATTATTCTTGTGTTGTAGCGTTCGCAGTCTCAGCTGTCGTCGTTGCTATCGTCGCTGGGGAAAGAAAGCAAAAGTTTTAGGGTCGTCACAGTGAACAATTCTAATTAAAAAGTAGAGCAATTAGCATAAATTGTGAAACACAAAACTGAGGAAAATAAACTGTATCTCATGTTTATAACTATTGGGAACATGTTTAATCCATTGCATAAGCACATTATAACAATGACCAAATACATAATTTGGAAGGAAATCGTGCATCGGATTAGGGTTTTGACTCACCGCCATCAAGAGTAGCCGCTGTACACTTCTTCGAAAAATCCAGCCGAAAGCTCTCAGTATTGGCGTTCGTAACCGTCAAAAGCCTCGCTCATCTCGACGGAAGCAAATCTTCAATTGAAACCACCGTGTAGTTAGGATCAAGTACAGGTACACTAATTGAAAAGGTGAAGGGATAACAATCAAATCTCATCTTAGGCTAATCTTCATAACGATCTGCGGTTCGTTTTTGAATAAATTACACACCATAATTGTAAGTAACACGAACGAACTTGATCATCGACGAAGAAATGGAAAAGCAGATGATCGGAAGACGACTAGACGAATTCTTGCTGTGGATATAATGTGATGTTGGATTGATTTTCCAGCAAGTCGGATGAATGATCTAAACGTATAATGGAAAAAGACCTTAAAGCCCCTCAACGTGATATTCTTCAATGATCTAATTAACTTAACCAAACCAATCTCAGCCATGAGATTAAACGATCTAAGGGCTAAAAAAGGGGTTTACGGGTCTACACTTTTTAAGGGGGTCTACAATGAACCTTTCACTATATATATATATATATATATATATATATATATATATATATATATATATATATAGGGAGAGGATCATTTGAGAACCATTTTGATTTGAGAACTAAAAAATACTAATTTGAGCCACAAGTTTATTTACATGTATCCCCTCTCCCATGAATTATAGTGGTCCCCCCTGAAATTTGTGGTTGAGATTTAGTTCTCAAAAGTTCTCAAAACAAAAAGTTCTCATTTGAACCTAACCCATATATATATATATATATATATATATATATATATATATATATATATATAGGGAGATGATCATTTGAGAACCAATTTGATTTGAGAACTAAAAAGAACTAATTTGAGCCACAAGTTTATTTACATGTATCCCCCCTCTCATGAATTGTAGTGGTCCCTCTTGAAATTTGTGGTTGAGAGTTAGTTATCAAAAGTTCTCAAAACAAAAAGTTTTCATTTGAACCTAACCCCTATATATATATATATATATATATATATATATATATATATATATAGGGTTAGGTTCAAATGAGAACTTTTTATTTTAAGAACTTTTGAGAACTAAATCTCAACCACACATTTCAGGGGGAACCACTACAATTCATGGGAGGGGGGATACATGTAATAAACATGTGGCTCAAATTAGTTCTTTTTAGTTCTCAAACCAAATTGGTTCTCAAATGATCCTCTCCCTATATATATATATATATATATATATATATTTAATGCATGAATTATCAATTATATATATATATATATATATATATATTTAATGCATGAATTATCAATTATATATATATATATATATATATATATATATATATATATATATATATAGTGAAAAGTTCATTGTAGACACCCCCATAAGTGTAGACAGGTAGACACCCTTTTTCACCATTAGATCTCTTGGTCTAATGGTTGTGATTAATTTTCTTTTTTCTTTTTTTTCTTTTTTCTCATTAATTAGAAAGTTTCACATGTGAAAAAGAGCTATTTCACATGCGAAAGTATCTACAATGAACCTCACCCTATATATATATATAGATAGATAGATAGACTAATTGCTTTCAAGTTTGAGAGAAGACAATTTACAGATATAGTTTGTTTTGGATTGACTATAGTCTATAAACAAAAGTCAAGGATAATCTTTTTTTTAGAGTATGTTTGTTTCTAAAGATCCCGTTTTTTTCACATGGTGTTAGAGCATATTCCTATGCTACAATGTGTCTCGTGTATTGTATCTAGATTAGAGCATCTTTGTGAGTCAAATGGTCAACATACCAAGGTGACTGTACCAAATGGTCCACCGTACCAATTGGTACGCCCATACAAATTGGTTCACCAGTTGGTACGCCGGCCAGTATGTTACACCTATAAATAGTTTGTGTTAGAATGATAGCTTAACACTTATGTCATTTCTACACCGTTACTGTGTGCGTTCTAGATAGAGAAACCAGAGCTTACTTCTTGTAATCTTCAAGTAATTAATAAGAATTAAGCTTATTTACTTCTCGTGTTCACTACATTGATCAAAGCATGCAGTAGTAAGATCGTATCTCGGTTTTACACATGGATCGTTATATTTTGTTTTGTCTAACATATATTCCAAGAGTTACATTGATTTCAAAAGATAAGCGAATTGCTTTTAAGTTTCAAAGAAGATAATTTTCAATTACAGTTTCTTTTTTTCCTCGTAATTGTGGATCCTCTTCCTAAAATATACAACTACCTGTTCACTCCAAATATGTTTTTTTTACATATTTAGGGTTTTCTATCAAGTGATGAAGAATCATTAAGAGGATTCAAAACACATTAGAATCCATCAGTCATCAATGACAACTTCTACAGGTTCCATCTTGAACATAAAAATTATATTAACTTATAAAAGATTAATCTTGTGACTGATGAATGTATGGTTTACATATGGGTTTAAGGAGAATTTGTTTATGGCTAAAATGTTTTGTTTATGTATTATTTCTTTCAATTTTTATTTCGATTTAGTTTTATGTTATATTTCATTTCATGTTGGAACTGATTAGTAGAACTATTGGAAGTAAAACTCAAATCATGTGATAGTAGTGGGACGCTTAGCAGATGAAGTATATTTGGCCTGGTTATTGTTGATAACATTTCGTTACAGGTCTTTTCCCATGGTCAATTATATGTTGTTTTATCAAGGGTGAAGAGAAAGAATGGTTTAAAGATCTTGATTTTAGATGAGGACTTTAGATGAGGACGGTCGTCCAACGAATGTAACAAAAAACATCGTTTTTAAATCTCCTTTTTCAGATTTGTAATTATTATTAAACTTTTTTTTATTATTGAATTATGTTTTACCAATTATTTGTTCCATAATATATTTAATTATTTATTTTTATGTTACATCTCCGGGTATTTACCCGGGTCACTGGCTAGTTAAAGGAAAAATAAAAACGAAAAAGAAAAAGGAAATATTGAACTTTGAAGGCCACAAGTTCCAAACGGAGGAAGAGGTATTCGTTTCGTTCACAGCATCGTACCTATTTTTCTGAAGGAACTGCATTTTAAGATTACGTGAGATTCGAAAGTCTGCCAGATCTGTAAATCGAGAATATGGAAGCCACTACTAATCGAGAAACCGAAGGCTTAATGTTTCCAGAGAGAAAACGTATTAGGAATCCCTTCGTTCCCATCGGTAGGTATTGACCTCTATATTTCAAACCCTAGCTAGCTGTAATATATAGTAAATCATCGACCGATCATATTTCATTAGTTATTGATTGTTTATATATATTGCATGTTTTTCATTCGTACAATATCAAATTCAAGCTAATGATCATGCTTTGTTCTCAGTTCCATTCCGGAATCAATAACCTTATATGCTTACTTAGTCGCCATTAGTCCCCCCAATGTCTTCGTACGTATAGAAAGTTTGTTAGAACCGCAACACAGAGAATTTGATTTGGTGTTAGATATCCAAATAGCTGAATCTATAGTATGAATTGTGTTCACAGAGCACATAAACTCACAACACAATCTGGACACGAGGCCTTTGAATATATTCTGTTGCTTAGTTAGATTGGGTATGTGGCTCCAGGTGCATTGGTTACAGCAGGTGTGCTCACGGCTGGCTTAATAAGTTTCAAGAAAGGGAATTCGGAGTTAGGTCAGACATTGATGCGAGCTCGGGTGGTAGCTCAAGGCGCAACGGTTGCACTCATGGTTGGCACTGCAATCTATTACGGTGACAAGTTCTAAGGCATGCATGGTTTTGGTGCATCAGACAGGTTCTTAAGATATGGTATAAAAAAATTTAAATGAATTGTTCAAATAACAACAAATTTGCTTCTAGAAAACAATTCTTGGAAGTCTTCACAACTTGCAACTGTGACTTGAATAATACCAGATCAGGCTTGGCTTTAGAGGCGGCTTAACCTTTTCCGAGCTCAAAGCGAACTAAAAATCTGGGGGCCTTATTAGAATATAAATAGCTCTTATGACCGTCGCATCATACAAACTCCAAATGAAACCAAACATGTATATATTATTGGTTTTATTTTAAATTGTGGCATGTTAAACTGTAGGCCTAAGGTTCTAGGATCATTTGATTTACCCTTAAACCGCCACTGTTGGCTTGTGTGAAGTTTGGGCCCATCAGGTACAAACAATTCAGGTTTCAAAGTCAGGTTCTCAACTCGATCGAGTTTCTATTGAGTTCAAGTTTGAGTCGGAAACAGTGGCAGACTTGCAATATTTTTTCATGGGGTTCTAAAAAATAATATATAAGGGAAAAGATCTATAGAAAACCAATAATTATCCAAAAAACCAAAAAAACAACCTTTTTTCTCTTATAACTTCTTCATATATTAATAATCTTTAAAAAAAAATTCACCAAAAAGTCTATAATTTTATTAGCTTTATTTATGGAAAAAAATTTAAAAAAATAAAAAGTTTAGTGATTTTTTATTAGTGCATCATGCAATAGTACTAATATTATTGTATAATGCATTATAATTAAAAATACTTAAAAAGAAGAAACTTAATCTAAATATGGACGTGGTTTATGCGAATAATATAAAAAACAAAGAATTATCATTCATAAACCAATTTTATATTATTGTTGCATAGTGCATTATTAATTTCAAGCTAAAATCCGAATTTTATTTTATTTTTTAAAAAAAACTCAAAAATGTTTTTAAAGTTTTTACTTTTTCCACTATTCTTAAAATTATGAAAGAAACTTATTAAAAAATTTTAAAAAAAATAATTTTTTTCTTGGTTTTTTGTTTTTTTTTTACAAAATATTGGTTTTCTATAGAACCCAACCCTAATATATAAAACAACTTAATAATGATAAATTTTAGTTTAAAAACAAAATCCATAAAAATTCTAGAAATTGAATTATACAGAACTCAATTAGAAATAAACCAATTTTTTTATATTTGAAATCTGAATCTTTATTAACTTTAGAGTAAATTACATAAAAGGTCCTTTATGTTTTATTCCAATTTCGAATTTGCTCTTTTAACTAAGATAATTACATCAAACATCCTTTATGTTTTATACTCGTTTCAAAGAAGTCATTTCTCACTAACAGGGTTAATATTATCCGTTAAGTCATGGGTATTTTAGTCATTAAATTTTTTATAATAAAAACCATAAAATCATTAACACTTAGCTCTCTCAAATCAACTCCGCCTGCCGCCTCTACCCCGACCTCTGTTGGATATGCAAAGCAAAATTGACACTCAACCAACCATTTCATTCATTATTCAAGTGCTTAAATAGCAGCCATACATCACAGAACAAACCCACGTAACAAACCTAACTACTTCAGAAAAACAGGAAAGAAACTAGGACTACTTTTCAGCTAACTAGACTCAATCAAACCCACGTTTTATATGACTAAATACTTAACATGCGAGATGCATTTGCATTTGAGCACCTCGCCACGTCTGCATGCATGTGAATTACCTCAACTTCAACACCTCCCCATAATTCATATGCTTGTAACTCCTAAGGACTAAGGAGGCTCGAAGATACTCGAATTGTTCCACACCTAATGCCTTGGTCAATATGTCTGCAACTTGTTCATGAGTGTCACAGGGCTCCACCTTGATCTCTTTATCTTCCACCAAGCTCCGAATGTAATGATATTTAATAGAGATGTGTTTAGTTTGATTATGAAAACCATGGTTTTTTGTGAGAAAAATGGCTGACCAGTTATCACAGTTCAACCTAGTAGCTTCAGTTTGCTCATGACCCAGTTCAACCAACATCTTCCTTAGCCAGATCGCTTGTTGTGCAGCTGCTGTGGCTGAAATATATTCCGCTTCTGTTGCGGAGAGAGCCACAACTTGTTGTTTCTTTGACATCCTAGACGCCACTCCCAATTGAAAATGTATAAGCTGACAAACTTCGCATATTTTCACAAGATCCAGCCCATTCGCTATCACTAAACCTAACCAACTTTACTTCTTTACCTTTTACATACCATAAACCATAATCAAAACTCCCTGCCAGATACCTCAGGACCCTTTTTGCTGCTCCGTAATGTACAACCGATAGTGTATGCATGAATCTTGAAAGGATACCCACTGCAAACCCGATTTTTGGTCTTGTGTTGGTAATATAGATCAGTCCCCCAATCAAACTCCTATAACGAAACCAATCTGTCAACTCAGCCCCATCACTTGCTCGAAAATTTTCATTTGAATTCATAGGAGTATACATAGGTTTGCAATTTTTCATCCTAAAACATTTAAGAAGATCTAGAGTATACTTTCTCTGAGAGAGAAAAAGTCCATTTTCCTTTTGCAAAACTTCCAAGCCTAGGAAGTACTTCAGCATTCCCATATTCGTTATTTCAAACTCTTTCATCATTTTGGCTTTAAATTCTCGCAACAATGAGACAGATGAACTAGTGTATATCATATCATCGACGTATAAACAAATAATAAGCAAGGCATCAGACTCACCTCTCTTGATATACATAGTTGGTTCATTGTCATTTCTTTGGTATCCATTCAAAATGAAGTAGCTATCTATTCGCCTATACCAGGCCCTCGGCGACTGTTTCAAGACGTATAGTGATCTATGCAATCGATAGACTTTGGCTTCTGCTCCCTTCACTTGAAACCCCATCGGTTGATCTACATAAACTTCTTCTTGAAGTATTCCATTATGAAATGCGGACTTGACATCAAACTGAAACACCTTCCAACCATGTTGAGCTGTAAGTGAGAGTATTAACTTGAGAGATTCGAGCCGAGCCACAGGGGAAAACATCTCCTCATAGTCGATACCCGATTTCTGCACGTACCCTTTTGCGAAAATTTGAGCTTTATGTTTATACACTTGGCCTTTTTCATTCAACTTGAGTTTGAATACCCATTTCACCCCAATGGTACATTTTCCTTTTGGTAAATCAGTCAGAGACCATGTTTTATGCCTCTCTAGAGAATCCAGCTCAGCTTGCATGGCATCCCTCCTTTCTTTCTTTACGACCGTCGTTCATCATAAGTCGTAGGTTCGACTGAAGACAGAGCAAAATGAAGAGAAGGATCCAACTCAGGAGGTTATTCAGATAGATCCGCTATCTCCGATACATTTGCATACTTTGGGTTCGGCTTCCAGTGTCGTGTAGATCTCCTCAAAATAACATCTTGTTCCTCGTGATTTTCTTGATCTTCGTCACTTAATTTTTCAGATTCACTACCACTACTAGATGATGCGGAAGTTTGGTCAACTGTAGGAAGAGTAGGTTGATTAATGGTTTGTTGTATTTCTTCAATAGGAATTGTCCCATTCACAGTACTATCTCCATTGTATTTTCTTTCAAGTATGCTTTGTGAGTTGTCACTTTCATATGGGAAACCGTCAGTACTTTCTTTCCATCTTGCTAGCTCATCAAATATGACATCCCTA
Source organism: Deinandra increscens subsp. villosa (assembly GCA_039602395.1). Lineage (NCBI taxonomy): Eukaryota > Viridiplantae > Streptophyta > Magnoliopsida > Asterales > Asteraceae > Deinandra > Deinandra increscens. Next base: position 14,812,892 of record JBCNJP010000010.1, read on the forward strand.
CACACCTTTATCTTTTTTGTCTTCACATAAAAAAGTCGATAAGCCTTAGAATTGACACAATACCCAACAAAGACATATAATTGAGATTTTGAATCTAGTTTTTGTCTTTATTGACTTGGTTGCAACCCATATGCAGGACACCCAAATACCCTTAAATCTTTCACAGTTAGTTTACTACCATACCAAACCTCATATGGTGTCTGATTGTGTAGGGCCTTTGTAGGTGATAATCTCAGAAGATACACGGCAGTAGCCATAGCTTCACCCTAAAAATTATCACTTAACCTCTTCTCCTTTAACATACTTCTAGCCATCTCAACAACAGTCCGATTTTTCCTTTCTGCTACTCTGTTTTGCTCAGGGGTGTACGGAGCTGTTAACTCTCTATGTATTCCATTTTCAGCACAGTAATCGTGGAATACTTGTGAACAGAATTCACCTCCCCGATCGGATCTCAGCGTTATAATCTTTTGGCCAGATTCCAATTCTACCTTGGCCTTGAATTGTTTAAACTTTTCGAATGCTTCTGACTTCTTATGCAAAAAATAAACCCATACCATTCTACTATAGTCATCTATTAGCAACATGAAATATAAACTTCTCCCAAACGATTTTATAGACATTGGTCCACATAGATTTGTGTGTACCAATTCTAATACTTTAGTGGTTCTCCATGCATGTTTGGGAAATTCTTTTCTTGTCTGTTTCCCAAACACACATCCTTCACAAACAGCCCACTTTTTTACTTTTGGTAATCCATACACTAGTTTGCCATCATGTAAAGACTTAAGACCTTTTTTCATGTAAATGACCATACCTGAGATGCCACAACTTTAAATCCTCCTCAGCTATGGCTGACATTGCTTTCTCCTTATGTTGTTTTCCACTAGCTTTAAAGGGAAACATATTATTTTTTGAGAGCGGGACCACCCCTGCTACTTTTCCTGTCTTTTTATGAGTGATGACACATGTGTAGTCATCAAAAAATAAGGAATACCCAGCTCTCATTATTTGGCCAACACTTAGAAGACTGTAATCAAGAGCAGGAGCTTATTGAAATTCGTCTAGCACCTTTGTTTTGCCTTCATTTGTCACGATCTCAACAAACCCTTTCCCTTGAACTTGTATGCTCTTTCCATTCCCCAAAGTCACATCTACTTTCTTTGTTTCATCAATGGCTTGGAACAATTGTTTTTTTCCTGTCATATGGTTAGAGCACCCACTGTCCAAAAACCAAATGTTTGACTGTGGTGTCTCTTCCTGTCCCACAGCCATGAACAATCTATAATCTTTATCTTCCTCGTCTTCAGCCTGAGCATGTGGTTCATTCCAGCACTCAGCCTTGATGTGACCAAATTTGTTACAATTAAAGCATTGAACTACACCTCTTCCTCTGCCACCACTCCGTCCTCTACCTCGGCCACGACCTCGAAAGGAATTTCTTCCACGTCCACGTCCTTCCCATGGACGATTATCATCGGTGTTGGTGACTTGAAATGCTTTCTCTTCCTCCACGGCTTCCACTCCGCGATTAACACGAGCCTCACAGGCTTGTAAAGAACCCATGAAATGGTCAAAGGAAAGGGTTAAAGTATCCTTTGATTCTTTAATGGCTGTAACAACGTGATCCCAACGAGGTGTGAGACTGCGAAGAACCTTTTCCACAACACTCTGATCCGAAATAAGTTCACCATATGCCCATTTCTGATTGGCAATCTTCATGACTCGAGACAAAAAGTCAGCTACTGCTTCACCGTCTTTCATCTGCAAGGTTTCAAACTCTCTTCGTAAACCTTGTAATCAAACAACTTTCACTTTCGAGTTACCTTTATATTATGTTTGTAACAGCCCCCAGGCTTGGCGTGAAGTGGTAGCAGCAGCAATACGAGAGAACATGTCGTCATGAACAGCTTGTTGGATAAACGACAAAGCCTTCGCATCTCTTCTTCGATTTTCTTTGTATCTCACACGATCACCATCATTCGGATTAAACCCAGTTTCAACAAGATCCCATAAATCATGTGACAAGAGTATTGTTTTCAATCGAATACTCCAATATTCGTAACCGTCGCCTTTGAAGATCGGCAATGGGAATGTAGACGAGGTAGCTTCTCTTCCGTTGGCAGCCATGGGTTCACTCACTTTTGATTCGAACCTCACACACAACCTTGCTCTGATACCAGATTGTTGGATATGCAAAGCAAAATTGACACTCAACCAACCATTTCATTCATTATTCAAGTGCTTAAATAGCAGCCATACATCACAGAACAAACCTACGTAACAAACCGAACTACTTCAGAAAAACAGGAAAGAAACTAGGACTACTTTTCAGCTAACTAGAGTCAATCAAACCCATGTTTTATTTGACTCAATACTTAACATGTGAGATGCATGTGCATTTGAGCACCTCCCCACGTCGGCATGCATGTGAATTACCTCAACTTCAACAACCTCCTCCACAATTTACACCTCGTTTTTACTCTATCCGGCGCTATCTTCCGCCACCGTGGAACCCTTTATCCTTCCCAGATTCCAACCTCTCCCTCGCCGGCGTTGCGTTTCCACCACCCCGAATGAACAAGCACCTTCACTTCTGACAACCCCCTTCTCTTCGATGCTGGAGAATGCAATTTTATGGAGTAACTAGTGTAGAAACTTCGATTGTTTGAACCCGAATCTAAAAAGCAAACCGTTCTCCACTGTTGTGTTCTTTGGTTTGTAAATGGATGAATCTGAATCCTTTGTTTAATTGATGTATTCCATTTGCGTTTCCCCTATTTTCCGTCTTCAAAGACTACACCTACTCTTGATGTATTCCATTTGTGTTAATTTGATGTTTAATCCCGTTTCAAGAGATGTCGATGAAGAAAGAAGGTTTGTTTGGAGCCCTAACAGAAGAAAGAAACGAATCTGCGATTTAAAAGGAATATTTTTTATTTTAGGGTGTTTATTAAAAATAGGTTTTAAAATGATGAAAATACCTCGCATCCAATATACACCATTTTCTTCTTCCTATGTTTTACTAATGTATGACCTTATGTGGCTGCAATCAAGTTTCAAAAACAGGTTAAAAATGTCAAATATGATCATTGACCTATTAAAGTTTGGATTTCTGGAATCCAAATCTTGCATTTATGTTAGTTTTTATGATATTCCAACTTTGAAAAGTCAGAAGTTGAATTTACTTTATGATATTCTAAATCTTACCTATGTTCACATAGGCATCATCAACCTTGATATACAATTCTGCATCCCACATGGTACCAACAGTTGAAAAATACGTTTTTGTCTTTGCAGATAGCTCTGATACCAAACTCCCCCTTAACGTGTAGTGTATTTATATTCTAACGAAACTTCAGTCTTCAATCGTCAATATTGCTGCATCCGATCTTCAACTTGAAATCTTGTCAAAATAGAGCTTGCATGGCTGGATCACTCTTGAATCATTTTTGAACTTCAAGATCCACTTGTAAAAAATATAACAAACTCCCCCTTTCACCATGCTTGAGTCTTGACACACATAACCTACAATTTCAGAAGACAGAAACGCAGTTTCATTTTTCTTTTGAAAACTTAATTTAATCTTGGTGCAAAACTTCTCTTTGAGAATCCAAGATAGGTCTTTGATATTTGGTTTCGTATCACATGTCGATCGGTCGAAAACAAATAAGAAAAAAATCTTTTTGGCTTTTTGAAATTTTATATCAAAACACACCGAAAATCTTTTTGGATTTTTCAGATATGAAACATAAATGCAATACAGAATCAGACACTATTTTTGTCTTTTGCGAGAAAGGTCACAACTTGGGATCATATTGAACATGACATGCTGAACTACACTTCAATTTCAATTACTTCAGCACACAAGTCAGGTCGATTACTGGTATAATTTGTCCATCTTAAACTCAGGCACAATCATACTCATAACATCTGGATATGTTCTTGTATTTGATTAGATTTTCTTTGACCAGTGTACCTTACACTATCAGACATACTCATATATGTATATATTTTTTTATATCACACTTTGTGACTTCATTTGTGATTTAATCACATAATGATTGAATTCATGATATAGTCAACTGCGTTTCATGCAAAAAGAAATAAGAACGTTAAATCGTCTACCTTAACAAAATAAGGCCTTGGATTTAACAAAATAAGAAAATAAAAACAAGTTGAAATTATATAACCCAACAACAATCAGGTCGGTATTCCCGTACACGTAGAGAAATTCCGATGAGTTTTACGAAACACCAAAGAAAATAAAGCAGAACGTCAAACGAACAACGATCAGGTCGGTCTTGTGGACACGCAGAGAAAGTCCGATCGTTTGACAAAATAAAGAAAATCAAACAAGTTTAAATCTTTGCAAAATGAACACATGTTTACACAGTGATTTCTCATTTTCTTTTTCACATATCTTTCCTTGATATATCATGAGATATGCATCAAGATATTGTCCACTTGGTCAAGCATTAGTATTTAATGTGTTTATCACATTTGAATACTTTCTGATTTAATGCCGAGCCTACCAAGCACATCGAACAATGATTTTATGGCTTTTTCATCTAATTTATCCACGAGTCAGACACGTAAGCCATTGTACCATCATTTCCCAAATATGTCGGATACAATTTCTCATTTTCAATGTTTTTGTATTTTCTGTTTTTCAATGTTTTTGTATTTTTCCTTTTTCTCCTCCTTAAAATGAAAACTCTATTTTTGGATTTTCATTTTAACAAAAACAAAAAGACACTATATTTTTGGTATTTTCAATTTTCTCCCCCTAAACTACATACGAAATGTAAAAGAAAGAAAATTGACCTTTCGACATGGATACCTTTCACATTTAGCTTTCAGAAAAAATTCAGGTTTTGAAATTTACTATCACTTGTAATTTAAGTTAAATCAGCTGAATACTCCTCCATCAGCAACTTTTAAATCACCGATAGGTCTTCTAGAAGTACCTGCACATTGGTCAAACACGTCAGTTTATAAATGACCCGAAGCGAAGCGCTTCTGGTCGACCAGTATCTTGCTCAAAAGCAATTGCAGCCTTGGTGACCAGCTTAGGTCGCCACTGCAGGTTTGGTTTTTCTGTTTTTAATGAGTCACTTCCAGTGGATGAACTATCCATGTTTGAATCATATTTACAAAATTGTTTCTTTGAAGATTTAAAAGATGTGGATGTGGACTCAGTAAAAAGTCTGCCTGATTCATCAATAAATGTGGCAGATTTGTTAGAAAAAGTTCTTTTTGCAGTTTCAGGACAATCGTGTGCCATGTGGCCTCGTCGGCGACATTGATAGCACAAACGATATGATCGTTTCGGTGTTCGTTTGTCCTGAACTGTATGACACATATCATCATAATCAAAAGAATCATAAAAATCATCAAATGGTTGAAACTAATTCTTGTGCACCTATTTGGATGTTGGACTTTGAGGAGTAGGATTTAAGCCTGAAGAAGACCAACCAGGATGTCTGTGACCAGCTTGAGACGGGTTTGAGAAAATCTTCTTCGTTAAATCTTTCTTTGAATGTTGACTCCCGAATCATTTCTCCATTGTGGATATGAAAACCTGAGCCAAATGATAAATTTGATTAAGATTTGTATCTTTCCTTTCTTTTGTAGCTCTCTTGGGCATGTTCTTCTTGTCTTTCTTCTCAAATTTCTTGTTCCCACTACCCAAACCAGACTGTTTGTAACCTGATAGCTTTGATAAATCAACTTGAGAACAAACATGGCCAGATTTAGCAGCTTGATTAAATGAAGCTTTAATTTCCTTTAAATTGTTAGTCTCAACCAAGTCTCCAGCAACCTTTTCTTCAGAAACCGTCTTTTCATCTTGCTCAGCCATTTTCCAACATGAATTGATCCATCATCTAATCTAGGACCACTAGACACAAATTTGACAGGTGTAGTCTCACCTTTTGGCTTAGTCTCTTCTTTCTTGTTAGATGACTGAGTTTTCTTTTCAGATTTCTCAGTGGCAAATTCAAGATAATCGCCAATTTCATCAGAAGACTTGAGATCACCTAAAGGATCAGATTGAATAACAGGATGTGGAATCTGATTGTATTCTTTGTGCACGTTTAGAGAAGGGATAATAAGTATTATCTAAAGGGAACTCGAAGATGATACTTATTATCTAATGAAAAGACTTCCATAATACATAGTATCTGAAGGGAACTCGAAGATAATATGTATTATCTCAGGGGAAGTCCTTAGCTGAGGGGAAGTTATCAGCTAAGGGGAAGTATTTAGAGGTCTTGGGTTCAGGGGAAGTTTAATAGAAAACCCGTAATCTATATTAGGGTTTTTGGTTAAAATAATGTTAATTTGAATCAATCGAACAGATGATAATTACCCTCTAACCCAAAGACCAGTCATCAAATGTCTGGTGGAGTATATTTTTTCAAATGTGTGTCAGACAGGTTGATGAGAGAAAGATTCTGCTGCTACTCAAAGTTAAAAAACCAGCCGGACAAGACTTCCATCTGGAAAATCAACTATTCAGGGGAAGTTGTTGGCGTCTTTACAAGTTTCCAAAAGCTTCAAAAGTTTTTCAAAGAAAATGCTCACAAGTTTAGGTAAAGCTGAAAATGTCAAGTCGATTTTAATGAAGAAAATGATGCAGAGAGCAGTCAGAGATCATGAAGACCCAAGATCAACAACCAAGTTCTTCAAAGTTAGAGGTGTTCAAACTTTTTACCCTCTAATTTTTGAAGATTTAAGACAGTTACCGAAGATTTAGTAAGAACCAGTTCTTTCAACATAAGCAAGTCAATGAGAATCCTCCATTTCATTAACTTGTTCATTTCAAGAAGTTCGAGCTGATGCTGATCAAGAGGAAGTCCCAAGTGCCCGTCATGAAACCCATTGAAGATTTCTGCGGAAAGAATCTTCATCAACATCTTTGCCAGCCAGTCAAGAAGAAGAATTTCAAAGATTAAAGACATTTAATATCACAAGCCTAGGGGAAGATTGTAGAGGCTAGATTATGAGGCTTGTAATATTAAATATGTTGGGCTGGGCTTAGAGGGTTTCATTAGTTTAGTAGACTAGTTTGGTTATTGAATGTAGGCTAGTTTATGGTTGGGCTTCAGTTTACTATTAGGTTTATGACTCAAGAGGCCCAATAGTAAACCCATTAGAGTGCCTATATAAACCCCTCTAGACCTTCTCATTTGGAATTGCTGGTTTACGATTCGGCTGGCTGTTTACGATTCTAGAGAGAGGGAGCTGATTACGATCGTAAACCCGAGAGATCCAGTTTACGATTTCTTATCTTGTACCCGACAAGTTCGTCTTGTGTGCAAAGATCAGGTTTTTATCATTTATATTAATCGTTTTTTAGTATTCTTCTCATCTCTTATCTTGAATCAATCAATCACTTGGATTACGCACTCGTGATTGATAGAATATCGTGAATGGTTGTTGTTCTCGGACCTTCAATTGGTATCAGAGCCAAGAAACGAGTGTTTCGTGGTTCTCACGATATTGATTCAAGAAGATCTAACAGTTTTTGTGAGTTTTTCTTGAGTTTTTCAGGTTTACGATCGAGTTTGCTGCTGTTTCTGGGCTGTTCGTCGTGTTTATGATCGCTGTTCTTGCTGTTCTTGGTGTTTACGATCAGTTTCTGGTGGATTTCGGTGTTTACGATTGGTGTTCTTGAAGATCCTCATCGGAAACAAGTTTACGACTTAAAGCTTCGTTTTTTATCAGTTTACGATCCGGAAGTTTGAGTTTACGATTGAACTTTGTCGGAATCTCGTGTTTACGACATTTTCTTACCAGAATCGAGTTTACGACATATTCTGATCGGAATCAGGAGATTACGATTTGCTTGTATCGGAATCGGAGTTTACGACCCAACTCTATCGGAATCAGCGTTTACGATCTGGTGATTACGATCCAGCTGTTATTACAATCGTAAACAGGTGATTACGATCGTAAATAGGGATTACGATTGGAAACAGGGTTGGTTTAAGGCAAAAAATCACTATTTCACACTTTCACGAAACGGTCATAATTTTTGACTCGTTAGGAGTTAGAGGCTCAAATTAGAACACGACGTTCGTGACACAGAGCCCCAGAATTACCCCAGACTAACGTCCAGGGGAGCTCGTTTGGACCCCCAAATTCCACTGCGAAGGCCTCCGTTTTTCAGTTTTAAGCTTTTGACACTATTCTTTGAATAGTACTTTTGTCGTTTTTGCCGATTCTTCAAAATCTTCAAAGGCTGCATATCTAAAGAAAGAAAATGAGTTCAGTGGTTGAAGAAAAGAATATAGTTGAGGACAAAGATGCTTTCGCAGATGAACTTGACAAAACTGAGATATGCCCCAATCCTACTTGTGCACGTTTAATTCCTGGACTTAGGCAAATTTGTAAAAATTATGAGATAGAACTGTTTGAGATAAAATGCGAAAGGAGTTCATTCAGGGGTAGATGGCAAAAGAATGAGGAGAAGGTAAAAGCTCAAAAACTAGACATTGAAAAATATCGAAAGCTAGCAATGGAGAAGAATATCTTATATGATCGGGCTAGGATTGAGATATCTGAGCTGACACTGAAATTAAGTGAACTGCAACAAAAATATGATGAGCTGCAGGTCAAGTATGATTGCAATCAAGAAAGAAATCAACGAATGCTCGATGTAGGGAAGGAATTGTCACGTGCTGTTGTGACCGGCCAAGTTGGGAAAGACACATCTGGGTTTGGGTTAGAAAAAACTGATAAATCTTTGGCAATGAACAACATCATTCCTCCACCAGTTCCCAGAGACATTATAGGAATACTTCTTAGTGAGGATCAAGTTGAACGAACCAAATCTGGTTATAAAGAAGCTGCTCCTCCTATTGATAGTGTCTTGATTGGAACTACACCATTGACTCAAGAGGAAATAGACAACGAGGCAAACATGACATATGGTGAAGGGAGAATAGAGGACGTATCAAGAGATGATGCTGAGTGCCAGGAGTATAACAAATGTCCTAGCTCCAAGTCTGATGATGCTGGTACACGTAAAAGTGGAGTTAATGATGTGACCAAGAATGAGGCCAAAGCTCCTGTATCGGAGATAAAGCTGAAAAAGTATCCTAAAATTGAGACTCTATACTTCAAGGTTGTTGACGAAGTGAAACGGGAAAAGGTGATCTTGACGACACAGCCTGAGGGGAAGATCTTTATGACATCTGGATCAATGTTTGACCAAGAACCAGATATTGGATATGACTTGCCATCCTTCTCCTCCAAGTTCAAGGGAATAACTTATGGAGTAATAAGTAAAGCTGAAGTTGAGAGGCCAAAGATCACCATCAAGCATCCGAGTATAAAATCAACAGCTGGAGGGAAGAATGAAAAACTCAAGGGAGTAGCTGTGTCTCACATTTCTTCAGTTGGATCATGCAGTTGCCGTTGTAATTGCAAGAATGGTGTTTCAACGTCAAAGAATCAAGGAAGCATAAAGACAGTAAAGACAGGTTCGACACAGGCTTCGACAAACCAGCAGAAAGTCAAATCTGAAGCTGCAGTCAAACCAAAGAAGCATACACAAGGAAAACCAGCTCCATATAAGCCACCGAAGACAAATGGGTACACGTCTGACTTCTATCTAAAGAAGCAGACTTGTTTTAATTGTGGCATCGCTGGTTATATTGCTAGAAACTGTCTTTATCGCCCTTATGAACCCTATTATCCGAAAACTCAAAGGGTTTCATCTCAGGAGTCTGTGAAGTCTAAGCCGATGATGGTGCAGAAACCTGAGGCAATGAAGACTGTTACTCTTAAGGTTAAACCCTCTGATCAACATTGGGGCGCTGCCAAAGCTGAAAGAAAATCTATAAATCAAAACAACATCTTTCCAAGTTACAAAAATTTCCAAAAACAGGTGAAGAAACCATTTTCAAAACAACCGAAGTCTGAAAACCCAAGGTTACCCCTCCCAAGGTAACTAAAGCTGTTTTGAAAAATGATTCTAAAATGAAGAAGGTTGAAATATCTAAAGTCACAACTCCAAAGGTGACTAAAACAAAAACTGTTTTGAAAAATGAATCTAAAACGAAGAAGGTTGAATTACCTAAAGTCACAACTCCAAAAGTGACTAAAACAAATGTTAAATCACCTGGAACTTGGAAACCAAAAATCAAGGTAGCTCCATCACAACTTCCTGATTTTTCAAAGGGGATGTTCTTACAAGAAGTATCCTTTATTGATTCCCCAGGTGTACCCAGAAAAACAATGGCCTGGGTACCAATGGCTAACTTATCTCTCACTATGTGAAGGAACAGTCAAGGAGGATTATCACTAACATTTTTATTATTAATTTGTTTGTTGATAAGTGATTGATCCAGGCACAGTTTAGGAGACGTATCTTCATGTCATGTCAAGTAATCTATACAATGGAAGGTATGTCTCTTTGAGAGGTAAAATGTCAAAATCATCATGAAATGTATTGTCCTTAATTTGGTTGTTTGAATGATGAGGCAGCAAAGGGTCTTTTGAGTCAAACCTATTTCATTAAAGTTTCAATTAAGCTGTTGATTGATTATGTGTTTGACTTCAAATGCAATGAAGTGTGCATGTCATGAAACCCAATTTTCTAAAATTTTCAAATCAAAACTTTGAAACTTAGCTTGGCCAGATATCTTCAAAATTTTGTGTTTTGTTCTTTTAAGTGTGTTTGTGTGTTTTATTTTTTATTTAAAAAAAAAACTTAAAAATGATGTTCACAAGATTGTGACATTAAAAATCAAAAAGCAAGGGGAAGAAATGTAAAGATGAAGAAAAAGTTGACCCCTAAAAAATAGTGTGCTTTTCAATTTTTAATTGTTTGTGTCTTGGTTTTGAGAAGTTTAGGGGAAGTAAAATGAATGTATGGGTTGGAGATGGCTGACACGCGTAAGGCGGAAGTGAAAGGCAAGCTCCACGGTGATATGCTCGGTAGGCTCGACCTAAACTTATGACCTCCAATGAAAGTGCAGTGAACTTAAAAGATATATATGTTTAGTTTCCCATCCCAGGTTGCATGGTTTAAAAGACTGAGTCCCGGCAAAAATGGGTTGAGAGTGGTAATTACCTAGTATTCACTCTCTCACACGCCATGTCTCTGTTGTCATGACTACACCACATAATAAAAAGAAAAGAAAAAGAAAAGAAAAAGAAATGAAAAAGAAATGAAAAAGAAATTAAAAAAAATGAAAAAGAAAAGAGAATAAATAATCACTCAGTTGGTCTTCTTTGCGTTCTTAGCGGCCGACCTGATCACCAACTGATGGTTAATGAAATAAGTGGTAGTCATAACGGTGTTGCATGGTTCCTCAAGCTGGGGGTTTGTGAATCCTCAATAAACTCTGAGGTTGGGTAGGTTTTGCTGTGTACGCTTGGGTGTGGGGAAAATTAAACATGATGGTAATATTGTACTATATTAAACATGACGTATTCGGTTGGGATTAAACGGGTTTGAGTGTAAAGGGAACAAACATACCGGCAATCACCTGGACTAGTTGAGTAACTGAAGCTGAAAAGGGTTCCTCAGTCAGATTCATACGGTTTGATCCCTTGTAAACTTTCTCATGTTTGGTTTGGTAAGTATTTGTTTAGTTTATATCTTTCGTGTGTGAGTCGTTATGTTCTTTTTTGGTGTGTTTTCGTCTTGGTCAGGTCGATTTGAGAAGTCAAAATGTGTTTTTCATGGGTTTTAAAGCATGACAATATGCCCCCGACAGATCTTGCCAAATTTTTAGGGGAAGGAGTATGGGATAATAAGTATTATCCGAAGGGAACTCGAGGATGATACTTATTATCTAATGGAAAAGACTTCCTTCGTCTGATCTTGACAAATTTTTAGGGGAAGAGGAAGGGATAGTAAGTATTATCTGAAGGGAACTCGAGGATGATACTTATTATCTAATGAAAAGACTTCCATAATACATAGTATCTGAAGGGAACTCGAAGATAATATGTATTATCTCAGGGGAAGTCCTTAGCTGAGGGGAAGTTATCAGCTAAGGGGAAGTCTTTAGAGGTCTTGGGTTCAGGGAAAGTTTTATAGAAAACCTGTAATCTATATTAGGGTTTTTGGTTAAAATAATGTTAATTTGAATCAATCGAACAGATGATAATTACCCTCTAACCCAAAGACCAGTCATCAAATGTCTGGTGGAGTATATTTTTTCAAATGTGTGTCAGACAGGTTGATGAGAGAAAGATGCCGCTGCTGCTCTAAGTTAAAGAACCAGCCGAACAAGACTTCCATCTGGAAAATCAACTATTCAGGGGAAGTTATTGGTGTCTTTACAAGTTTCCAAAAGCTTCAAAAGTTTTTCAAAGAAAATGCTCACAAGTTTAGGGGAAGCTGAAAATGTCAAGTCGATCTTTAATGAAGAAAATGATGCAGAGAGCAGTCAGAGATCATGAAGACCCAAGATCAACAACCAAGTTCTTCAAAGTTAGAGGTGTTCAAACTTTTTACCCTCTAATTTTTGAAGACTCAAGACAGTTACCGAAGATTCAGTAAGAACCAGTTCTTTCAACAGAAGCAAGTCAATGAGAATCCTCCATTTCATTAACTTGTTCATTTCAAGAAGTTCGAGCTGATGCTGATCAAGAGGAAGTCCCAAGTGCCCGTCATGAAACCCATTAAAGATTTATGCGGAAAGAATCTTCATCAACATCTTTGCCAGCAAGTCAAGAAGAAGAATTTCAAAGATTAAAGACATTTAATATCACAAGCCTAGGGGAAGATTGTAGAGGCTAGATTATGAGGCTTGTAATATTAAATATGTTGGGCTGGGCTTAGAGGGTTTCATTAGTTTAGTAGACTAGTTTGGTTATTGTATGTATGCTAGTTTATGGTTGGGCTTGAGTTTATTATTGGGTTTATAACTCAAGAGGCCCAATAGTAAACCCATTAGGGTGCCTATATAAACCCCTCTAGACCTTCTCATTTGGAATTGCTGGTTTACGGTTCGGCTGGCTGTTTACGATTCTAGAGAGAGGGAGCTGATTACGATCGTAAACCCGAGAGATCCAGTTTATGATTTCTTATCTTGTACCCGACAAGTTCGTCTTGTGTGCAAAGATCAGGTTTTTATCATTTATATTAATCGTTTTCTAGTATTCTTCTCATCTCTTATCTTGAATCAATCAATCACTTGGATTCCGCACTCGTGATTGATAGAATATCGTGAACGGTTGTTGTTCTCGGACCTTCACTTTGCCTCCAAACACTTTCTTGAAATTCTCATCATTGCACAAGTAACTGGTGAATGAATGTGAATTCGTCAGATTATTCAACTGTCTTTTAAAATCCAAAACCTCAACATTTAAATCTGATATCTTCTTTTGAGCTTCACCCAATGCTTTTTCTAAATCAATTAACTTTTCTGAAGCTCTGTTTGATAAGAATTTTTCTCTCCTATTTTATCATGAGCATCATAAACTTCTTGTGTAATTTTCTTCACTGTTTCCTCATGAATCTCAATATTTCTTGTCAACAACTGATTTCCCTTTTTCAAACTTATGACTTTGTCTTGTAATTCAGAATGTACCAATTGATGATGAGTTTCTGCTGCAGTAACTTTATCAAACTCTTTCTTAAGTTCATCATAAGATTGCTTAAGCGATTCTACTGTTGCTGTTGATTTCTTAAACAAAGCATCAAATCTCCAATAGCATCTTTTGCTTCGTGCTCCCATTTTTCAGCATTTCTAATCACCTCTGCATTTTCATTTTGTAACTTCAAAATATGTTGTTTATCTTCACCAACTTCTTTTGATAACTTTTCATTCTCACTCAGCAATTTGTAAATTGTTTTATTTAAATCCTCAATTTCAATTTGAAATTTCGATTCTTTCACAGCAGCTTTATTCTGAGCACATTCTTCTTCTTTCTTGTGACTTTCATCACTTAAGAAATGAGAATCAGTAAACAAATCCCGAATTTTCTTCTTTTTATGTGAAATCATTTCACATTTATCAACCAGACGAGAAAATTTTGTCATCAATTTTTGGCATCTTTGAAGAATCAGATATTTCTGTAACATTCTTCTTCCATTTCTCCAACTCTTTTATCAGAATACCATTTTCTTCGGTCAACTTTGTCAGCTTCTTTTCTAACTCTCCAGTCTCACTGTTAGAATTCTTGTTTGACCTTGAATTCCGATAAAGTTGCATATTGTGATATTCACATATTATTTTCAGATTGTCCCACAATACTTTTGATCTCCAACAATCCTTAAAATACACAAACAACTCAATTGATATTGCCAACTGTAAAAATGCATATGTCTTCTTTTCATTTTCATACTGCTTCTTTTCTGCATTTGAAAGATCCATTTGCCATATGGGATCTCCATGATCATTAGTTGGATAGACATATAGCTGATTGATCGGAATTCACAAATCTTTATCCATGGTATCAAGATATGTTTTAAATTTCATTACCCAACTCGGATAATCCTCACACTTCATCAATTTTGGCACATTCTGATGATGACCCGCAACGAATGCATCAATTTCTTTCATTTTGAAATCGGTGAAATCGAACGTCAAAACTTCAAACTCGAAAACGAAGATGTTAGAATTTGATTTTGAAAATCAACTTTGAACGAACAACGTAGAACTCGTCGAGACGATCGATTTGAATACTTATGGCTCTCGTAGCGATTTTCGATGCAAAAGTTATAACACTTTTAAGAAATTGTCAGCGGACTAGATTCAGCGGACTAGAATTCAGTGGACCAGCAACGGACCAGTGACGGACCAGCGACGGACCAGTGACGGACCAACGACGGACCAGTGACGGACCAGCGACCCACCAGTGACGGACCAAAAAATAACTGCCACGGACCAACTTGAAGATTGCCTAGCGGACAAGCGACGGACCAGTGACGGACCAGATTTTCTTGAGGCGGACCAGAAACGTATCACGCTGAATTTGACGGATTTTCGCGAATTTTGATAATTTGGACTTGAATTTGCTTCAGAAAGGTGCGAAAATTCACTAGGAACATTTAGAAATCATTTTTTTACCTCGGAAACACTCGGAATTGAAAGAATTTGATGAAAAATGAAGAAAACCCGCACTTTCTCTCTCTAAAAATCCGAAAATTGATCAAAAACACAGCAGTAGAGCAACCAAATGCTCTGGTACCACTTGTAAAACCGAGATACGATATTACTACTGCATGCTTTGATTAATGTAATGAACATGAGATGTAAATAAGAGAATTCTTATTGATCACTTGAAGATACAAAGAAGACTCTCTCTAGTTTCTCTCTCTAGAACACACACAAAAAGTGTAGATATGACAGAAGTGTTAAGCTATCATTCTAACACAACCTATTTATACTTAGTGACAAGTAGCCTGCATACCAAATGGTTCATAATCTGGTAGGGGCGTACCATATGGTCCGGCGTACCATTTGGTACGGCATCAATGATATTGTCACTACAACACACAGGCTCACTCTAATCTAGATACAATACACGAGACACATCATAGCATAGGTATATGCTCTAACAGAATCTGACTAAAAAACCAAAATATCAAAAAATCATAAAAGGAAAAGATTAAAAAAAAGGTGTACCAGTCTAAAAAAAATCACCATGCTTTCCGTCTTCAACTTCAATAGCCCAGTCTAGTATATCCCACTACCATAGCCCTGTAAATAACAATTACATCTACCATATCATATCATCATACTTATATATAAAAGAAAAGATTTTAGAACACGTGGCATCACCTCACTCCACCTCACGATTATTTTCCCTCTGAATCAACACTTCTTATTTTTCATGACCCGCCCCACCTTTTATTAACCCGCTCGATCAAAATCATCAATAACCCTAACGTTGTGTTCTCGAGTTCACTTAATGAGAGAAGGGAAGGGAAAGGGAAGGATATGTAAAAATATTCATGTTCCTGAGTTTCATTTAAGGAGGGAAAGTGAAGGAAACAAAAAATATCGTGTTCCCGAGTTTCACTTAAGGAGGGAAGTGGAGGGAAAGTTAGCCTATTTTCTATTGTTTTTCTTTCCTTCCGATTGCATATTGCTCATGTTGTTTCACCACAGGTAATTAAACGATTTTTCTCTGCTTAGTTTAGGCGGTTCGTAACATTGTCTTTCTTTCTGAAAATTAAGCCCCCACTAGAAAAAAATGTTTGTTTAGTGAGACAAAGCTTTAGCTTTGACTTTGAAAAAACCAACATTTAAATTAAGAACCTGGAGCTTGGAGATCAAAGTTACCTAAATGCCAGTTCTAATAAGTATTTATGTGGGATCCCTTTTATTTCATTTTACGCTTTTCAACTACTAGGCGGGTGCCCGCGCGTTGCGGCGGTGATAGTTTATGGCGCGATATTGGTCGTTTGTTTGCGCGTTATGGCGGCATAACATTTTCCATCGCGGTATCGTTTCCGTTAGCACGGTACGAAAGGTTGAGAATTCATATGGTGTCCCAACAATTTACATTGCGGTATTCGTTGTGCGCGACGAAAGTTTATAGCATGTTATTTCACCCCATATCAAGCAACATAACTATTAAAATGTACATTTATATTAGATTTCCATACATTTTGTAATAGGAATTAGGCAGTCCATTTTAACATTTAAGAAAAATGTTGACTTTTGTTTTGAGATTGGCTTTAAAATTTCAAAGGCAATAGTTTGATATGATTATTGTATATACTCTTCTAGGTCTAATTGTAGTCATTGATTATCAGCTAAATGTCTTAAATAGGTAAATACTTTAAATAACAACACAAAAGAGAGGAGTTTATAGTAGACCCAATAGAAGTATCAGTATAGTCATTGATTATCAACTAAATGCCTTAAATAGGTAAATACTTTGAATAACAACACAAAAGAGAGGAGTTTATAGTAGACCCAATAGAAGTATGAGTATTTTCAGTTCTTTGTAATGATACAATCGATTAGCTAAAAAAGAATTGTTACAATCAATCAAAATACCTACAAAATTAGCATGATATCTCAACCAAGATGGTCACTTGACAACTTTAGAAATACGCTCAATAGCAGGATGAAGAACTTTCCCCTTTGGGTCAATTTAGAAAACATAATAGCATGATGAAATTGAATTGCCTAACCAATCAATGATGCACTTGTGATTTTTAAAACATATAAGATTGTAACTTGTAATGATCATATAAGATATGAATACACAATTAGTGAAAAGGAGAACAAGCATTATCGGTCGAGGTCGAACGGGCCTAAATTCCATTTCCAAAAGAAGTCACAGAATATAATGAACATTCATGATTTGTAAGATTAAAAACCAACATAGGTAAGAGAGCAATAATATTGAGCTTCAAGAATACTATAAACTGATTTAGGACCAAATATTTGTTCCAAGGACGCAAATTTTTAGGTTTGCCCAACAAATCACATGTATTTTACCGACTTAAACTCATATCAAAACCTCTTTTAGTTAAGATATTTCCATCCCGGATATCGGGAGATGTGAACATAAATGATAGATTTTATTGAATCACTGAGAATATAGAGCAAGGAAAATTTTTCCTTCATATGAACTTTATTTTATACAAAATAAAGAAAGTAAAAAATCACAGATTACATGATCTTTGGTAGTGTCTACGAAGCATACCACACAAAGACTATGCTCCATGCTTTCAGATTCAAAATTCAAACAGCCCGCCTTTAAAGGTCTGGCCAAAATTCCAATCTTTTGGAGCAACCCTTCAGTGAGTTTCATATCTTGAATGTTCCATCCAAACATTTATGAAGTTGGAAGCATATTCTTGGACATCCTTCAAAATCAATGGGGTCCATTTTATGATGTTTCTGCTATTCTAACCTCAATTCAGTCATTTCTTTGTGATCCAAACAAAAACCCATATTTGTATCAGCAAAGCTGGAATTTTTTATATAAAAGTAATATCAAAAACTTATAAAAATATATTTCTTGAATCTATGTTTGTCACAAAAAACAAGTAGCTGAATACTTAAGCATAACAAGTAACAACTACCTGTCGAGAAAGCTAGTTGACATTATGTAATTATATGTGTAGCTGAAGTTGTACAAATGAATACAACTGCAAAAGAGATTAATAAAGCCACATCACATTATGAATAATTGATGCAGGATGTTTATGCAATAAAACTTTTAACCTTACTGTCAAATATGATTTAAAAAACTACATTCTCTTAAAAAAATTCAATCAGATTGAATAAAATCCTAGGTTATATGTGCATTTGAAATACACTTTGGATGACTTTTGACCCATTTATTTTCAATTTGACTTCTTATTTGACCCAATACAAATTAAAGCATACCCAAAATCAATATTTATAAATGGGTCAAAACTAACCCCCAATGTCATGTGCTAACTACTAATATGGTAAAAAGTTATGGAAAACATATCACGTGAGAAAGAAAAAGTTGAACCATACCTAGGAAGCCCATATAAAATGAGAATTGTTGTGACTTCACAGCAATGTGTTAGCTTAGCTTATATGGTTCTATTCATGTCTTTAGGACCTGATCTCGCAACGAGTTCTTGGTCTTCTAGAATAGAAGAAAACCCATTATTCAAGACAAACCAAATAATACCGAGCCATTTTTATTTGCATAAACTAATATTGAAGATTTCACAATCAGTAGGTGTCTGGTTGGTGTGTAGGTAGTAAAACAGAAGTTGCTAAGCCATCTTTTATGGTGCCAACCTTTAAAAAAGTAAACACTACGACACCAGCAAACTGTTTTAAAAGTCGTTAAAGAAACTGCAGCTAAGTTTTGAGAATTGACATTCAAGAAGCTAAAAATACCAATTAATAACTCTTTTAAACACCAACTTATACTCTAACTGATGACAACAGTCATAAAAACGAAAATATAATAAAATTATAAAACTGGTTAGACCCCTCAGATAATGAGATAAGGCGTCAAATATTTCATAATAATCATCAAACGTACTTGATAATTAATATCCTGGTTAGACCCCTTAGATGCAGCTTCATCTCTTTCAATGAAGTAATTACAAACAATAATGATTCCCTTGGAAGTGAAGAAAAAAAGAAAATGCAGTCCACATATCTTGTCACAAGAAAAACACTGATCATTACCAGGAAGTTGGTCCTGAAGCTGTGCTAACCTAAGCTCAAAGTCTACATTGTTTGCTCCAAATGTTTGGTCTTTAGCATCAACATATCTTGTCAAAACATATAAATCTACAAAAGAATTTGAAAAAGTTAGTTATTCAGCTAGAATTTAATCATGCTTAGCAAGTTCAGATTCATACCCGCTGCTAAAGCTTTTCAATCGAGGTTCTAAAACAGGTTTTGTATTAGATACCTACAAATATGTAATGTTTTACACCAATAACAAATTACCGATATGCTTGAAAAGGAGCTAGGGTTCTCTGGTTTCTTTCTTAAAAAAAGGAGCTAGGGTTCTCTGGTTTCTTTCTCAAAGGAAAGCGGAGTTGATATTAGCTCTCAGATTCTGTAATCCTGAAACAAACAATTGTTGATATGGGTCGGAAAATACCTGCAGATGTTATAGTTATGCGATTTCATAGGGTTCTTTCCATCCCAATGTATCCATGATTAGATTAACCCAAATGAGCTACACAGAAATTAAATATATATTATAATAAGAATAATATATGTATATATACACAAAAACATAACCAATATGACACCATATTTTTTCATAAATTAGAAGAAAAAGATGTATACCTGCATTGCATTTAAGGGTCATCACCGCCACAACATTGATTACAAGTGCAACCACAGTTATAGTAAGCTGGAACTGGATAAATTTCTGTTTATTTACATGCACAAATTTTCCTCACCTAACAACCTGTTATGTGATGGACAAAAACATGTATAGTTACATACCAGATGGATATTAATTATACAATGGATCACCTTTACAACTGAAGCAAGATCATCATCTAAAATGATGATGTCAGTACTCTCTGTTGCTACTTCAGTGGCTTGAATCCTAATTCAACATGATGGAGAGAAAGGACATTAGCACATACGTTTGAAAATTAGTCACTAACCAATTTAATGTAGTTGGCATAACCCAGTCTTGGAATGTACCAACCTCTAATGATTTCATCGAGCTCGAATGAAGAAAAGTCAATCCATTGCTAGATTTAGCCTTGTAGGTACATTTAAATAAATATGTAAGCTTCAAAAATATGTAATCAACACTAATGAGTCTCCATAAATGCACGTAAAAAGGAACAAAATAACTTACATAGTCTATTAGGGAAGACCCAAAGAGAAAACTTCCATGACCAGTTGCAACTATAGTATGAAAATATTAAAAATTAAGAACCTCATAAAAAACCAGCAACTGCAAAATGGCATTACTCTAAAATATAGGTCCATCCGTAGTCTCAAAAACAGGAATCTAATTCAGTGAAAAGCAAAAAGAAAGTATAAACAAATTACAATATTTTTTGTATTTTCACTAACAAGTGTAATTAGATTAAACCCAAAAACAAATACCTTTCCAATAGGTTCATCTTAAGAAACTATGGAGACTTGTTTAACACCCATCTCAAACTTATCAGTCACCTTAATTTAGACACCAACATATTCTGCAGCAATTAAGATGCCCTGTAGACACTGTTATTTTGCTTTGGAGGATGATATATCTACAACTAATTTGGGTTCTTCATCGTCTGATTTTTAGAAATGAGGGAACGATAATAAAAATTATTAGATCCAGGTTAAGTTTGATTATGTAAGCCATTCAATAGTTGTGAATGAAACCTGAAATGAAACTCATTAAATTTTTCAATCTTAAAAGATTAAAACGCAAAAGAGAATAGAAATTTAAAGAGAAAAATAAACCATACCAATATTAACTGCCAAGCTCACAACCATCAAGATACCATTGGACTGAAATTAGTACTCCTGCTCTAAGTTGTAACAAATTAAAGTAATTTTTTTGCAACATCAAACACACACACATCTTATCCTACCCCTAATTCTACATAAAATTTGTTAAATCACTCACCACACCACCCGATACCATCGGACAGAAATTGCCAGCCTTTAGTAGTGTGATTCCCCAAATTTATTAGGACTTTAAAAGTCTACATGAGCAGAAAAAGGTCATGTACATGAGAGTGATGAGACTGTTATACAAAGAACAAAACCAAAACATCAAATGACATCTAAAAACACCTAATAAGAACTTTCAAATTACAAATTCAGACAAATTCAGTCTTCCACATACAGTTAGAAGCTGCAAATACACTTCTTACAAAGACGGAATCAAAATATCACGAACATATATCAACTACGCACAGTTCTATACACCAATAATTTTTTTATCAGAACTTACTTCTTTCTTTCTTTTTTTTTTGAAAGGCAAAAGTTTATAAACACCACCACCAAACAACATACAAACCTAGACAAGCAAGATGCTTGCAGATTTCTTATGGCATTGACATGCTTATAGTCCACATAAAGGACAATCTAGAAACATTATAGGCTAAGATTCAAAACAAAAACATAGTCCACATAAAGGACAATCTAGAAACAAAAATGCAATTTTTCACATCTGTTGCTCACCATTATCATTCTGATTCAACAATGTACATTAGTTCAACTTGGTCCAACACATTAACAGTAAAGTGAATGAAGAAGAAAGTAATGATAAGAAGAGAGAACTATCAGCCTCTTCAGTCGAAATATCCATTTTCTAGGAGGCAAGAAAAACACAGAAATAAGAACCAAGGAGTCCAGGGATCGAAGAACTTGACCTTAGGAGAGATGCTAGCAGAGATTCTTCGAAAAATATTGGATCTCAGGAACGAATTAAGCAAACTGCACCTCAGGAACGTTTAAATCTAACAAGAAACACATACAAGATTTAAGCAGATTGTTCAATTAAGCAAACTGGACCTCAGAAACACATACCAGATTTAAGCAGAATCTTCGATCTGACAATAAGCACAAATCATTCAATCTGAAAAGAAGCACAAATCAGGAACGATTTCTGTAGTAACAAATTAAAGAAACACAAATCAGGAACGAATTAAAGAAACACAAGCAGGAACGAATTGAAGAAACACAAATCGGAAGAAACTGACCTCGGGAATTTCTGGATTTTTTGAATATCCGTCCCAAGAGGGTGCCGTGAATTTATAGATCCCTAGTAGTTGATTTAGGCGCCTTCAAATTTAAATCCTCAGTACAATCACAGCCTTCAACTGAATGATGATTGCAATCTTACGGCTGAGGAACGAAGATGGAGGAGCAGTGAACCGTTTGCCCAATTGAAGGGGGAGATGGCTAGAGAAGCGTGGATCACGACGGCGCCTTGGTAGGTTAATTCCACATGAAGTAAATGTAGAGATTGGTTTCTCGATGGAGGAGTGCAAGGTTTCTCGATGGATGCGTGCAGGAGGAAGTAAGAGGAAGTAAATTCCTATTATAACCTCACTTTTGAACGACATGTGTTTTCCTAAAATTTTGTTTTAGTTTTGATGCTTTAAACACTTGTACATGATGTATAAACTTTTGTACGCGTCTTAAGATTAAGGAAATTTCATGATCAAATTACCCTTTTGAGCAATATGTATTATATATAGTAATAGATAATAGATAACTACAAGTCTATGGCTATAGCTTGCCAAACACTGATATACAACCAACAAATATAGCTCACAATTTTAAATATGACGCATACAAGGGTTATCACCAGATCAAGATGGCTCGACAAGATGAAGAAAAAATGGCCTTCCACACTGACAAGGGCATTTTCTGTTACCGCAAGATGCCTTTCGGCTTGGAAAATGCCGGAGCCACTTACCAGATACTGATTGACCAAGTTTTCAACCCATAAATTGGCCGAAACATGGAGGCCTACGTAGACGACTTAGTCATCAAAAGTGGGACAGAGGAAGCAATGATCAGTGACATTGAGGAAACATTTGGGTGACTCAGAGCTGTCCACATGAAGCTCAACCTAGCAAAATGCTCTTTCGGAATGAAGCAAGACAAATTCTTGGGGCACATAGTCACAGTCCAAAACATCATGGCCAATCCAGAAAAGATCCGAGCTATCATGCAGATGAAAGCACCATAGTGCTTGAAAGAGCTTCAATGCTTGAAAGGTCGACTAGCCGCCCTCCATCGGTTCATCTCCAAGTCTGTAGAGAAATCAATGCCTTTCTTCCGAACACTAAAGCAAGCCACCGACAAAAACAATTCCTCTGGACCGAAGAGGCCGACAAGGCATTCTTGGAGCTGAAACAGACCCTCACAGCTCTCACACCAGTCACAGCACCAGCAACCGGCAAAGAGGTTATCCTTTACCTCTCTATCGGCACTGAGGCTATAAGCTCTGTCCTCTGCACAGAAAGAGCCGATCAGCAACTCCCTGTCTACTTCGTGAGTCGAGTGATGAAGGATCCCGAAACCAGGTACACACAAATTGAAAAATTACTGTCAGCTCTAATCCACACTGCCCGGCGCTTGCGCCGATACTTTCAGGCTTACAAAGTCACGGTACTCATAAAATACCCCCTTCGGGAGGTAATCCGAAAACCGGAGACATCAGGCCGATTTGCAAAGTGGGCTATTGAGCTCGGCGAGAACGAGCTACACTTCAAGACACGAACAACGATCAAAGAGCATGTTAGCTGATTTCATAACAGAGCTGCAGGCCGACACTAATGTCGACAAACCTACCATTGACAACTACACGCCCCCCGCCACCAATCATCGGCACCGATGTCTGAACCCTTTACACATACAGAGTTAAAAATAGCGAGGGGTCGGGAGCCGGCCTGGTCTTGATCGATCAACACATTGTCGAAGTAACATACGTTATTCGGCTTGACTTCCCAAGTACAAACAACGAAGCCAAATATGAGGCATTGTTGGCAGGATTGTGACTAGCAAGAAAGATGAACGTAAAAAAGCTAGCTGCAAGAGTCGACTTGTTACTGGTAACAAACCAAATAAATGGTGATTTCGAAATCCAAGGCGAAGCAATGCAAAAATACGCCAACAAGGTGAAGGAACTAATTTCCCAATTCGAGGGATTTGAGATCGCCCAAATCCCAAGAAGTCAGAACAAGAAAGCCGACGCTTTGAGCAAACTTGCATCCCTTGCATTTGCCACCTGACAAAACAGGTGCCAGTCGAAATCATCCACAGCCGGACCGATGAACTCAAAGAGGTACTAGAAGCTGACACAGTAGTCTCCAACAGTTGGATAACACCAATTCGAGACTACTTACTAAATGGCATCCTCTCTGATTCTCTACTTGAAGAGGCAAAGCTAAAGGCCCAGGCCTAGCAATACACACTTCACAACGACAAACTCTACAAGAGGTCTTACCTACAGCCGTTGTTAACATGTCTGACACCTGAGGAAGGAAACTATGTCATCAAAAAATTCACGAGGGGATCTGCGACATGTTTGACACCTGAGGAAGGAAACTATGTCATCAGCCGTTGTTACAGTCCCACTCTTCATCGATATTTTACAAGTGCTGACATCACTTTTCATGAGTCATGTCCTTACTTTCCTGCGTCTTCCCCTCCTGTCCCTGACCTGTTTTCTGATGATTTTGATCCTGTTACACCCGAGTCTATCACTATTCCCACCATTCCTGTATCCATTGGTTCGTCTGTCCCGCAGGTCTCTGACACTACAGATCATGCTCCTGCTACAGATGGCCTACAGACAGCACCTCCGCCTCTTCTTTTCACATATGCTCGACGACATAAGGACGCAACAATGGAGACACGTGATTCACAACCAGCCAATGACTCTGGTATTCCCTTAGTTCCGCTTTCTACGACTACCCCTGTTACACCCTTGTCAGATACTACATCCTTACCAGATACTACCCAGGCTACACCCGTTTATGATCCACCTGGAGCACCATATCCTGATATACCCATAGCCTTCCGCAAAGAGACTAGACAACACTCCACCCGTTATCCTATTCAGCATCATGTCTCCTATGCACATCTCTCAGCGAAATCCCATGCATACACCACTGCTATTGATTCTTACCCGGTTCCCAGGGATGTGATGACAACTCTTGCTCACTCAGGATGGCGAAAGGCCATGGAAGACGAGATAGATGCTCTCCGGGCCAATCATACCTGGGATCTTGAGCCGCTTCCATCTGGTAAGCGTGTTATCGGTTGTCGATGGGTATTCACGGTAAAACTTAACCCTGATGGTTCTTTGCACCGCCTCAAAGCACGACTAGTTGCTACGGGTTATTCACAGGTTATGGTATTGATTATGATGAGACTTTCTCCCCAGTTGCTAAAATGCCATCTCTCCGCATTTGTATCGCTCTTGCTGCCATTAATCATTGGCCGCTCCACCAACTTGATGTCAAGAACGCCTTTCTTCATGGTGTTCTTGAGGAGGAGGTATATATGGAGCAGCCACCTGGTTTTATCATCAAGGAAGAGGCCTCGAAAGTATGTCGGTTACGTCGTTCATTATATGGTCTTAAGCAGTCTCCTAGAGCTTGGTTTGGTAGATTCTCTGGTGTTATGGAAGAATTTGGAATGGTTCGTAGTGCATATGACCATTTTGTATTCTTCAGACACCATCAAGGCCGAAGGATTATTTTGGTTGTGTATGTGGATGATATCATACTCACAGGAGATGACGAAACCGGTATTTCTAAGCTCAAACAGTTCCTTCAGTCTCAGTTCCAGATCAGCGACTTAGGTCAACTCCGGTACTTCCTTGGCATTGAAGTGTCACATTCTCCACAAGGAATACTTCTATCTCAGGGGAAGTATGTCCTTGATATGTTATCGGAGTGTGGTTTGCTGGGTTGTAAGCCGGTTGATAGCCCAATGCTTCCTACAGGGAAGCTTCTTCTAGAGGATGGGAGCCCGATGAAGGATCCAAAACGGTACAGACGATTGGTTGGAAAACTTAATTATTTGAATGTTACCCGTCCAGATGTCTCATTCTCAGTTAGTGTCTTGAGTCAATTCTTGGCCACACCATATACTGGACATTAGGATGCTGCCCTTCGTGTTTTAAGGTATCTAAAGAACACACCAGGTCTTGAAATTCTTTATTCTGATCAGGGTCACTGTCGTGTGGGCGCTTTTACAGAGAAGGGAGACGGGCGGATATCAGGATTCTCTGATGCAGATTGGGCATGATGTCCTATCTCAAGACGATCTACTACTGGCTATTGTGTGTTTGTTGGTGGAAACCTTATGTCCTGGAAGAGCAAAAAGTAACACACGGTATCTCGATCAAGCGCTGAATCAGAGTACAGAGCCATGGCTGATGTCACATCAGAAATGATATGGGTTTGCCGCCTCCTTAGAGAACTTGGGGTTATTTCTAATGATCTGATGCGACTATATTGTGCTAATCAATCAGCAATACATATAGCCAAGAATCAAGTGTTTCATGAAAGGACGAAGCATATTGAATTCGATTGTCATTTAATCAGAGATCGAGTAGTAGGGACCAAGGTTGATCCTCCATCAATTCAACCGATACATATCAAGACAGAGTTTCAACTCGCAGACATTCTTACCAAACCTCTTCGAAAGACTCAAATTGATTTTATTTGTAACAAGTTGGGCATGATTAACATCTATGCTCCAACTTGAGGAGGAGTGTTAAATAATATATATGTAGGATAAATATCTAGATCTTTCAAGTATCTAAATATTTCTTATAGGTAGTAGTTATACATTTATTATAGGTAGATATTTTGTACATTGTATAGTATAAATAGGGGTTTCACCCACTTAATATCATCAAGTTTAATACAATCAGTTATTCATCCAGATCATGTTACAAATAACAAGATGCATGAATATCACGGGGCAAAACCTAATCCAGTCAGTGTTTGGACCACCCAATTCCTTCTGTCACTATATTAGACAAGATATATGATGTATTAATGATATCTTCACTGGCACGGCCTTATGAGCATATGATATGAGTACTTGGAGTTTCAAATCTGGAATGCCTAATCTCAAATAGTCCTTCATATAGCGGAAAACGATACCCCAAAATCTAGAACAGCAATCAATCGACCAGAGCCCTCAAAGCTCTAATACCATGTCAAATTCCATGGATGAAAACTCAAAGAATATCCAAACCAAATATTACTTGAACCAAATAAGTGACATGCTAAGTGTTACAGACATCAAATTGAGAACCAGATGAGAAGAACAAATCATACAAACACTCACACGTTCATCATCATTACAATTGATGAACCAAATATTAAGAAACACTCAAATCTCACAAGTGGAAACTCTAGAACTTGAGTGAGGACGAACGGCTGAAAACGAGAAGATTAAGACAATAAGACCCATATCTCTTAATCCATCTTTTATTCTTTGCATATATCAACAGCTTCTAGAACCTTTCATCTTTAGCTTCAGCCCAGTTCAACATAAGCCTATGTCAGCTACGAGCCCATACGATCATACCTCGCCATGTGTTTCGGGTCCAATAGACACATAAAAAAAAAGAAATGAGCCAGAAATAATATCCAGGAACTAAGGTTTGAATTAATAATGAAAATGAATTCTCATTTTTAACACAAGTCGAAGCTTTACACGGTGACATCGCACAACATAATCTTCTATCATTAAAAATGTAATTGTTTATAAGTTGTCCGAATATACAACCGGGCTGCAGTTGTAGATAGTGTGATAGCGTGATGGTCACACGATGTTGAACTATGTCAACTAGGTTTCTCGAGCTATGTCAAGAACTTGTTGGAACCCTCCAAACAAAAGCTGTTATTAATTCTTAATCAAAGTCCAAGTTCAAAAGTGTAGGTCCAGAAGATCTCCCAAAACACGATATTGATATCACAAGCGAGTGCGGAATCCTCGTTTATGATTGATTCAAGATAGAAAAGAGAAGAAACACGAAGAATACTTGATCTTTGCACACAAGAAAGCTTGTCGGGTACAAAACAAGAAATCGCAAACTCTCTCTAATCTCGGGTTTACGATTACGATCGTAAACACTAAATGGCAGCCTTCTAAGAATCGTAATCGAGCAACCCTACAAAGGAGAACCACATGGGGTTTATATAGGATCCCTAATGGGTTTACTATTGGGCCCCTTGTGGATCATAAACCCAATAGTAAACCCAAACCCAATCATAAACTAGCCTAAATACAATAGCAAACTAGCCTATGATTCTAATTAAACCCTCTAAGCCCAGCCCAACTTATTTAATATTACAAGCCTCATAATCTAGCCTCTACAATCTTCCCCTAGGCTTGTGATATTAAATGTCTTCGATCTTTGAACTTCTTCTTCTTGACTGGCTGGCATGGATGTTGATGAAGATTCTTTCCACAGAAATCTTCAATGGGTTTCATGACGGGCACTTGGGACTTCCTGTTGATCAGCATCAGCTTGAACTTCTTGAAATGAACAAGTTAATGAGAGGAGGATTCTCATTGACTTGCTTCTCTTGAAAGAATTGGTTCTTGCTGAATCTTCGGTAACTGTCTTGAATCTTCAAAACAATTAGAGGTTAAATTTTGAAAAACCTCTAACTGTGAAGACCTTGATTGTTGAACTTCAAACTTCATGAACTCTGACTGCTCTCTGTATCATTTTCTTTTTCAAAGATTGACTTGAAATCTTCAGCTTCCCCTAAACTTGTGAGCATTTTCTTTGAAAAACTTTTGAAGCTTTTGAAAACTTGTAGAGACACCAACAACTTTCCCTGAACAGTTGCTTATTCAGATGGAAGTCTTGTCCGGCTGGTTCTTTAACTTGAGCAGCAGCAACATCTTTCTATCAACAACCTGTCTGACACACATTTGAAAAAATATACACTACCAGACATGTGATGACTGGTCTTTGGGTTAGGAGGTAATTATCATCTGTTCAGTTGATTCACATTAACATAATTTTAACCAAAAACCCTAATATAGATTACGGGTTTTCTATAAAACTTCCCCTGAACCCAAGACCTCTAAAGACTTCCCCTTAGCTGATTACTTCCCCTCAGCTAAGTACTTCCCTTGAGATAATACATATTGTCCTCGAGTTCCCTTCGGATACTATGTATTATGGAAGTCTTTTCATTAGATAATAAGTATCATCCTCGATTTCCCTTCGGATAATACTTATTATCCTCCCTCCTTCCCCTAAAAATTTGTCAAGATCTGACGGAGGAAGTCTTTTCCAATAGATAATAAGTATCATCCTC
Source organism: Deinandra increscens subsp. villosa (assembly GCA_039602395.1). NCBI lineage: Eukaryota > Viridiplantae > Streptophyta > Magnoliopsida > Asterales > Asteraceae > Deinandra > Deinandra increscens. The sequence continues at coordinate 14,842,116 of JBCNJP010000010.1, forward strand.
GAGTTCCCTTCGGATAATACTTATTATCCCATACTCCTTCCCCTAAAAATTTGGCAAGATCTGTCGGGGGCATATTGTCATGCATTAAAACCCATGAAAAACACATTTTGACTTCTCAAATCAACTTGGCCAAGACGAAAACACACCAAAAAGAACTTAACAACTCACACACGAAAGATATAAACTAAACAGATACTTACCAAACCAAACATGAGAAAGTTTACAAGGGATCAAACCGTATGAATCTGACTGAGGAACCCTTTTCAGCTTCAGTTACTCAACTAGTCCAGGTGATTGCCGGTATGTTTGTCCGCTTTAAACTCAAACCCGTTTAATCCCAACCGAATGCGTCATGTTTAATATAGTACAATATTACCATCATGTTTAATTGTCCCCACACCCAAGCGTACACAACAAAACCTACCCAACCTCAGAGTTTATTGAGGATTCACAAACCCCCAACTTGAGGAACCATGCAACACCGTTATGACTACCACTTATTTCATTAACCATCAGTTGGTGATCAGGTCGGTCGCTAAGCACACAAAGAAGACCAACTGAGTGATTATTTATTCTCTTTTCTTTTTCATTTTCTTTTTCTTTTTCTTTTTCCTTTCTTTTTCATTTTCTTTTGCTCTGTGGTGTTGTCATAATAGCATAAACATGGCGTGTGAGAGAGTGAATACTAGGTATAATTACCACTCTCAACCCATTTTTGCTGGGACTCAGTCTTTTAAACCATGCAAACTGAGATGGGAAACTAAACATATATATCTTTTAAGTTCACTGCACTTTCATTGGAGGTCATAAGTTTAGGTCGAGCTGTGACGCCCACTCCCAGACTTGGCCCTAGGAGCGGTCACGCATCGGATTTACTCATGAACACAAGGTACAACAGAGATAACTAAAGCAGCGGAAATAAAAACTTTTATTCATATGCCACGCATTACATAGTAAGAGAGACAAATAAAAAAAGAGAAAAATATCTCCATGCCAGTCTTTGAAAATGTCTTCTCTTGATAGCTTGACATTGTCTTGATAGTGTACGCCACCTAGTTCCTACTCACATCTCAGCTTTCCCTTTTCGATCCGATGGTCCAGCCTCATCTGACATACATAACTTAACAAGTCAGCTTACGCTGGTGAGTTCTAAGTTTTTGGAAAACTTTACCTTTCGAACACATACTATTTGGGTCAATCAAACCATTTCTGCAAATAGACAATTAAGCATAAAGTATCATAGGTTTACACATAATCATCCATATACTTAGTAGATTACATCTACCCTATCATTCTATAAACCTCGTGAATAGAATAACCTTCTATAACCTTATCATCTTCGCCTCACATTAAGAACCTGTCCTAATGTATCTTTTTGTCACTTCTCGTCTCAAGTACCATCTCGGGGAATAGTGTTGTTTGATCCTCACATGACAGTGGTCTTTCATTCCTGCTTTGCCGACACTTCAGGAAAAACACTATAAAACTCCCTATTTCAAAAGCCCCCACTTAATACTTGACAACCCTTGTGACCTTACTGATTACCATCCTTAACATGTTCTACTTAGCTAAATAGAACCCTGTTAATGGACATCTTACTTTCCCTGGTGGATTACTACTCTTAAAGACGTCTAATTATCTGATTTAAAACATCTTCCTGGTAATCCTACTTTCCACTAATCCTTTCATTACTTAATCACTAAAGGCAAGTAACATCGTAAACATTTCACATATATCAATACTTTATAAACAGTAGAAAATATTTACACAAGACGTTATGTATATCAGGCCAAAACAGTTTAAAGCATTTAAGCAATATAAAACAGGGCTCATAGAACTCACCTTAGGTTGCGAAGTAGTTACTTGGCTTATTCCTTCGTGAATCTAACTTGCTTTAACGTGATGTCCCTAGAAAGACATCCTAGAGGTTACAAGCGGTCATTAAGGCTAACCCCTTATCCTAAACCCAATCCCTTAACATCCATTTGTCTAAATAACCGTTTTTCCCCTTATGGGAAAAGTATTCTTTTAGTGATACTTATGAAGAGGTGCATTCCTATAAGTAAACGCTCACTCCGGGATCGCCCAGTGAAGCGTATGCCATGTCCCAGTTGGGATTTATGCGACAACGCCACTATGCCAGAAACCCCAGTGTACAGGCGCCACCCTTCCAGTCCACACCAACTTCTAGATATCCGAGTAACTCGGTACATTCAATAATTTATCAAAACCCATGTTTTAACTTATATATACTTAAAACATATATATAATTATATTCTTTTGTTGAATATTATTACCTTTGCCCAAGCCTTTATGTCCTTGATGAGTGATTCTCATGACCGACCGTATAGGCGTTATCACGACCAGGAGGCGGGATTACTATGAGATATCACCCATAGTTTATTGCTATAACTTCAAATACGCATTTCTTAACATATTAACATGTTAATCACATAAACACATATACGAAACATATTCTCACATATAAAAAAAATATATATATAAACATATATATTTATTACCTTTAGATTTTGGGGTGTTACAACTCTCCCCTCCTTAAACAAGGTTTCGTCCTCGAAACCTGTTCATACTCCAAACAACTCAGGATGAGATTTTCGCATCTCGTCCTCTCTTTCCCATGTAGACTCAGAACCCTTCTTGTGCATCCACTGCACCCTAATCATTGGAATAGTCTTATTCCTAAGCTTTTTCTCATACCGATCTATAATAGCAACGGGCCTTTCTACAAGTGACAACGTGTCATCGATTTCTATCTCATCTAAGGGTATTATTTGCGACTCATCCACCACACACTTCCTCAAATGTGATACATGGAATGTTGGGTGAATTCCAGACATTTCCTCAGGTAGATCTAGTCGATAAGCAACTTCTCCTACACGTTCAGCAATTCTAAAAGGTCCTACGAACCTCGGGCCTAACTTGCCCCTCTTGCGAAAGCGAATAATACTCTTCCATGGAGACACTTTTAATAACACGAAGTCTCCTACTTGGAACTCTATAGGCCTCCTCCTCTTATCTGCATAAGACTTTTGTCGATCTTGAGCAGCCTTTAATCGTGCCTTGATTGCATCAAGGTTTCGAGCCATGTTCTGAACCTCATCCTTGCTTCCTAGCTCTCGCTGGCCTACTTCACCCCAACACACTGGAGTTCTACATTTCCTACCATACAACATTTCGAACGGTGGCATACCTATGCTAGCATGATAACTATTGTTGTATGAGAACTCTGCCAGGTGTAGGTGACTATCCCAACTTCCTCCAAAGTCAATAATGCATGCACGCAACATATCTTCCAAAGTTTGTATCGTCCTCTCACTTTGTCCATCCGTCTGAGGATGATATGCCGTGCTAATATGCAATCTTGACCCCATTTGCTCATGGAACTTCTTCCAAAACCGCGAAGTGAACCGCGTATCCCTATCAGAAACAATAGTTACCGGCACTCCGTGTTGAGCAATAATCTCCTTTGTGAACAACGTAGCTAACTCTTCAGAAGAATGTGTTTCTTTTATAGGTAAGAAACGAGCACTCTTTGTTAGCCTGTCCACTATCACCCAGATGGTGTCATAACCTTTAGCTGTTTTGGGTAGCTTGGTTATGAAGTCCATCGTGATATGTTCCCACTTCCATTCGGGAATCTTCAAAGGTTGAAGCTTTCCATAAGGCTTTTGATGCTCAGCTTTAACCTTTGCGCAAGTCAAACACCTATTCACATATTGCATGACATTAAACTTCATACCCGGCCACCAATAGTCTCGTCTTAAGTCTTGGTACATCTTGGTCGCACCAGGATGAATTGAATAGCGTGACTTATGAGCTTCATCTAAGATCTTACCGCGAATTTCACCTAAAAGCGGTACCCACATTCGACCGTACCTAGTCTTAACTCCAAACTCGTTTTCTACTAAGCTTCCAACTTGTCCTACCATCCTTTCCTTCTTGACGTTCTCGTCCTTCAATGCCTCGTACTGATCTCTTTGAAGTTGGACCAGAAAATCAGGAGTAACGACTAACTTATATGACTTCACCCTGATTGGAGGATGATCCTCCTTTCTACTCAAAGCATCGGCCACTATGTTGGCCTTACCTGGGTGATACATAATCTCACAGTCGTAATCCTTGATCAACTCTAACCATCTACGCTGCCTCATATTAAGATCCTTTTGCTCGAAGAAGTACCTTAAACTCTTATGATCAGTGTAGAGGGTACACTTTACCCCGTACAAATAATGCCTCCATATCTTGAGAGCAAACACAACGGCCGCCAACTCTAAGTCGTGAGTTGGATAGTTTGTCTCATGAGGTTTTAGTTGCCTTGATGCGTAGGCAATGACTTTGCCCCGCTGCATCAAAACACAACCTAAGCCTTGATAAGAAGCATCAGAGTATACTACCAAATCATCAGACCCATCCGGTAAGGATAATACCGGTGCCTGAGTCAATCTGGCTTTTAACTCCTCAAACGCACTCTGCTGACTAGGTCCCCATAAGAACTTAGTGTCCTTCTTGGTTAACTTAGTCAGTGGCGTTGCAATCCTTGCAAAGTCTTGAATAAACCTACGATAATAGCCGGCAAGACCTAAGAAACTACGAATCTCTGAAGGCGTCTTAGGTGGCTTCCAACTCATTACCGTCTCGATCTTTGCTGGATCTACAAGAATGCCATCCGCGTTTATCACATGACCGAGGAATTGGACTTCCTTAAGCCAAAATGCACATTTCGAAAACTTGGCATATAGCTTTTCCTTCCTTAGGGTCTCTAGCACCTCCTTTAAATGCATCGCGTGATCCTGTTCGTTCCTCGAATAAATTAAAATGTCATCTATGAACACGATCACGAATCGGTCCAACATGGGTCGACATACCCTATTCATGAGGTCCATGAAAGCTGCAGGGGCATTAGTCAATCCAAATGATATAACCAAAAATTCATAATGACCATAACGCGTGCGAAAAGCTGTCTTCTCAATATCTTCGTCTCTAATCTTGAGCTGATGATAACCCGACCTTAGATCTATCTTAGAGAACCAAATCGCTCCTTGTAGCTGGTCGAATAAATCGTCGATCCTAGGCAAAGGATATCTATTCTTAATAGTCAGCTTATTTAGACCCCTATAGTCGATGCACATTCTCATACTTCCATCCTTCTTTTTGACAAAAAGCACTGGAGCACCCCACGGTGAGATGCTTGGCCTTATAAACCCTTTGTCAAGCAAGTCTTCTAATTGTGACATCAACTCTTTCATCTCTGATGGAGCTAACCTATAAGGTGACTTCGCTACGGGTTGGGCTCCTAGCACTAAGTCGATCCTAAACTTTATCTCTCGATCGGGAGGGATGCCAGGTAGTTCTTCTGGAAACACGTCTGGAAATTGGCATACTACCGGCACATCTTTTAGCTCCTTAGTCTTTATTCTTGAGTCAATAGCATAAGCAAGGTATGCCTTGCATCCTTTACTTATGAACTTCTGCGCCTTGATCATTGAAATGGTCTTTACTGCTGAGCTATCTCGATCTCTATAAATGGATATGATTTGCCCAGTTGGCACTCGAAGTTGAACCTTCTTTTGATTACAGATAATCTGTGCATCGTACTCTGCAAGCCAATCCATTCCTAATACCACATCGAAACCTCCTAACGCCATAGGGAATAACTTAATAGGTAGTTTGTACCCTTCTAACTCTATTAAGCAGTTATCTACTACCTCGGTTATCCTAATACTTTTCCCCGAGGCAATCTCGACCTCGAATGGTCTATTAGCCCTAACAGTTGGTCTATCAAAAAGCTCACAGAATTTATGCGAAACAAAGCTCCTACTAGCACCAGAGTCAAATAACACAGAAGCAGGCACATTATTAACAAGAAACGTACCTGAAACTACATCGGGTGTTATCTTGGCTTCGGTGGTAGTCAGGGTATAAGCTCTACCCTTTGCCTTTGGAGCCTCTTTCGCCTTTGGTGGTTCTGAATTCTTCACCAACTTGGGGCAGTTTGTCCTGATATGATCGGGGCTTCCACACTCAAAACACTTCCTCTGGTCAGGGCAACGGTTAGCATAGTGACCTTCCTTCCCACACTTATAGCAACCAGATGAACCTGACCTGCATTCTCCAGAGTGGGTTTTGTTACACATGGGGCATAAAGACTTGCTGCCCTTCGAACCATTCTTTGACTTCTTGAAGTGACTGCTATTTTTTTTTTCGAACCTTCCTCAGACCACTTCCTCTTTTGCTCCCCTGGTCTACCTTCATCTCCATACTCTTCCTCATAAAGAGTAGCACTGAGGTTGATAGCTTCTTGGTAGGTCTTAGGAGCGTGAGGCTTCACAATCTTCCTTACCTCTGGTGGAAGGGCCTGGACATACCTCTTTATCTTTTCTTCCTCGGGGGTAACCAGCCTTGGCACCAATCTCGCCATCTGGTCGAATTTGCTAGTAAACTCTTGATGAGTCATGTTGCCCGCCTCTAACCTAAGAAAGTTCATCTCAATCTTATCTAGCTCGTGCCTTGGACAAAACTTGCTCATCACGATCTCCTTTAGATCGTTCCATCTCATAGCGGTAATGGCTTCACTTCCTCGGGACTGCTTAACGGAGTCCCACCAAAATAATGCATCTCCCACGAAGAAGTGTGATACATACTTTACCACTTGGTCCTCTCGACACTCGCTAATGTCGATTGTTGCTTCCATTTCCCGTATCCATCGTACGGTTGTAACCGCATCTCTCTTCCCTTCGAAGGTTGGGGGTCTACATCCGCTGAATGATTTGAAAGAACAAGCTTGACTTCCTTGTTCTTCCCTCCTATCTCTGGAGTTGTCTCCTCCGCCAATATTCCCGTTGTTGTTTCCTCCTCCCCCAGCTTCGTTGGCTCTACCGGCGCCTCCTTGGAGCTGAGCTATTGCTTGAGCGACAATAGCTGCTACTTGCTCACTAGTAAACATACTAGCTCCACCGTTACTCTCAGGCTCGGGATTTGCACGAGTGGTTCTTCTAACTATTCTACCGTCATTGCTATGACTTCCTCTAGCCATTTCCTACATTAAGATGAGTGACATTTTAGAATTTATGTGACGTAGAGTTTCCAAGTTTTGAATACATGATAGACAGATAAGCGCAGACGTCAATACGTTTATTTATATATGATGTCTTCAAAACTTAGCTACACCAAATCACATGCATTCTTAGTGTCCCCATTCTAAGTTCCTACTTCCATTGACAACGTATCCTATCGTCAAATGAATTATCTCGCACTTGGCCTCATAATAACCAGTATTTAAGATATACTTATATAGTTAATACCAAATTGCAGTAGCTAATTGCAATTGGGTATTTCCCATACCCATATACTCTAAATCCCGTCTATTATGTTCCTAATGCAACGTTCTACCTATGGGCATAACTATCAATACTGGCATTTGTCTCATCTTACTTGGCCTTACCAGAGTCCTAGTTTAAGTCTAGACACCGCAATAGTATCTAAATCTCTTAAACCAAGGCTCTGATACCAACTTGTGACGCCCACTCCCAGACTTGGCCCTAGGAGCGGTCACGCATCGGATTTACTCATGAACACAAGGTACAACAGAGATAACTAAAGCAGCGGAAATAAAAACTTTTATTCATATGCCAAGCATTACATAGTAAGAGAGACAAATAAAAAAAGAGAAAAATATCTCCATGCCAGTCTTTGAAAATGTCTTCTCTTGATAGCTTGACATTGTCTTGATAGTGTACGCCCCCTAGTTCCTACTCACATCTCAGCTTTCCCTTTTCGATCCGATGGTCCAGCCTCATCTGACATACATAACTTAACAAGTCAGCTTACGCTGGTGAGTTCTAAGTTTTTGGAAAACTTTACCTTTCGAACACATACTATTTGGGTCAATCAAACCATTTCTGCAAACAGACAATTAAGCATAAAGTATCATAGGTTTACACATAATCATCCATATACTTAGTAGATTACATCTACCCTATCATTCTATAAACCTCGTGAATAGAATAACCTTCTATAACCTTATCATCTTCGCCTCACATTAAGAACCTGTCCTAATGTATCTTTTTGTCACTTCTCGTCTCAAGTACCATCTCGGGGAATAGTGTTGTTTGATCCTCACATGACAGTGGTCTTTCATTCCTGCTTTGCCGACACTTCAGGAAAAACACTATAAAACTCCCTATTTCGGAAGCCCCCACTTAATACTTGACAACCCTTGTGACCTTACTGATTACCATCCTTAACATGTTCTACTTAGCTAAATAGAACCCTGTTAATGGACATCTTACTTTCCCTGGTGGATTACTACTCTTAAAGACGTCTAATTATCTGATTTAAAACATCTTCCTGGTAATCCTACTTTCCACTAATCCTTTCATTACTTAATCACTAAAGGCAAGTAACATCGTAAACATTTCACATATATCAATACTTTATAAACAGTAGAAAGTATTTACACAAGACGTTATGTATATCAGGCCAAAACAGTTTAAAGCATTTAAGCAATATAAAACAGGGCTCATAGAACTCACCTTAGGTTGCGAAGTAGTTACTTGGCTTATTCCTTCGTGAATCTAACTTGCTTTAACGTGATGTCCCTAGAAAGACATCCTAGAGGTTACAAGCGGTCATTAAGGCTAACCCCTTATCCTAAACCCAATCCCTTAACATCCATTTGTCTAAATAACCGTTTTTCCCCTTATGGGAAAAGTATTCTTTTAGTGATACTTATGAAGAGGTGCATTCCTATAAGTAAACGCTCACTCCGGGATCGCCCAGTGAAGCGTATGCCATGTCCCAGTTGGGATTTATGCGACAACGCCACTATGCCAGAAACCCCAGTGTACAGGCGCCACCCTTCCAGTCCACACCAACTTCTAGATATCCGAGTAACTCGGTACATTCAATAATTTATCAAAACCCATGTTTTAACTTATATATACTTAAAACATATATAATTATATTCTTTTGTTGAATATTATTACCTTTGCCCAAGCCTTTATGTCCTTGATGAGTGATTCTCATGACCGACCGTATAGGCGTTATCACGACCAGGAGGCGGGATTACTATGAGATATCACCCATATTTGTGTTTTAGTTTGGTGATGATCATGACCGACCGTATAGGCGTTATCACGACCAGGAGGCGGAATTACTATGATCAAAACACCAATGTTTATGTTCTTGTTCTTGGTTTACTTGTTCTTGATAAACCAACATGGTGAAACCATATCAACCCTTCTTTAAACATGAACTAACTTAAGGCTTTCTTAAAACATTTTTTATTCTAAGGCTTTATACCAAATTTCAACCCATGATTCCCACTAGAACTCCCAATCTCAACAAAACATGTTCAAGAACCTTAATCTTGCATTATTCTTAAAAGGCATATCTAAGTGTTATGAATCATGAAACTAATTGAAGGCTTATGTTAAACATACCTTAAGTTGATCTATTCTAGAAGATGGGCTCCTAATTCCTTTTGAATCTTCAAAAATGCAAGCTAGAGTGTTCTTGGTGTTCTTGAGGTTTCTTAGAGGTTTTAGGTTGATTTTAGGTGAATTAGCAAGGAAAAATGGATGGATCCATGGTCTATTTATAGCTAAGAGTGTCTCACATGCTTCTTACAAGTGTCCTAGTGACTAAGCATGAGAATTGACACCTAGCATGGTGACTAATCATGAGAATTGACACCTAGCATGGTGACTAATCATTCAAATAACATATATTTATATAAACATGTAATTTTTCTTAATAATCTAACCCGATAAACACTTACCTTATGCATAGTTTATTGCTATAACTTCAAATACGCATTTCTTAACATATTAACATGTTAATCACATAAACACATATACGAAACATATTCTCACATATAAAAAAAATATATATATATATAAACATATATATTTATTACCTTTAGATTTTGGGGTGTTACACGAGCCTACCGAGCATATCACCGTGGAGCTTGCCTTTCACTTCCGCCTTACGCGTGTCAGCCATCTCCTACCCGTGCATTCAATCTACTTCCCCTAAACTTCTCAAACACAAGACACAAACAATTAAAAATTGAAAAGCACACTATTTTTAAGGGGTCAACATTTTCTTCATCTTTACATTTGTTCCCCTTGCTTTTTGATTTTTAATGTCACAATTTTGTGAGCACCATTCATTTTTTTTATTTAAAACAAACACACAAACACATAAACAAATTAAATGACTTTACACACATCTGGCCAAGCTAATCTTCAAAGTATTGATTTGAAAATTTTAGAAAATTGGGTTTCATGACATGCACACTTCATTGCATTTGAAGTCAAACACATAATCAATCAAGAGCTCAATTGAAACTTTAATGAAATAGGTTTGACTCAAAAGACCCTTTGCTGCCTCATCATTCAAACAACCAAGTTAAGAACAGTACCTTTCATGATGATTTTTACCTTTTACCTCTCAAAGAGACATATCCTCCAATGTATAGATAACTTGACATGACATGAGGATACGTCTCCTAAACTGTGCCTGGAACAATCACTTATCAACAAACAAATTAGTAATAAAAACGTTAGTGATAATCCTCCTTGACCGTTCCTGCACAGAGTGAGATATTAGTTAGCTAATATTACCCAGGCCATTGTTTTTCTGGGTACTCCTGAGGAATCAGTGAATGAAATTTCTTTTAAAAACATTCCTTTTGAAAAATCAGGAAGTTGGGATGATTCGGTTGTAGCTGCCTTAGCCTTTGGTTTCCAAGTTCCAGGTGATTTAACATTTGTTTTAGTCACCTTTGGAGTTGTGACCTTAGGTATTTCAACCTTCTTCGTTTTAGATTCACTTTTCAAAAAAGTTTTTGTTTTAGTCACCTTTTGAGTTGTGACTTTAGGTATTTCAACCTTCTTCATTTTAGAATCATTTTTCAAAACAGTTTTAGTTACCTCGGGAGGGGTAACTTTGGGTTTCTCAAGCTTTGGTTGTTTTGAAAATGGTTTCTTCACCTGTTTTTGAAAATTTTGGTAACTTGGAAAGCTGTTGTTTTGATTTAAAGATTTTCTTTCAGCTTTGGCAGCACCCCAATGTTGATCAGAGGGTTTAACCTTAGGAGTAACAGTCTTCATTGCCTTAGGTGTTTGCACCATCATTGGCTTAGACTTCACAGACTCCTGAGATGAAACCCTTTGAGTAGTCGGATAATAGAGTTCATAGGGGCGATAAAGACAGTTTCTAGCAATATGACCAGCGATGCCACAATTAAAGCAAGTCTGCTTCTTTAGATAGAAGTCAGACGTGTACCCGTTCGTCTTTGGTGGCTGATATGGAGCTGGTTTGCCTTGTGTCTGCTTCCTTGCCTTGTCTGCAGCTCCAGATTTGACTTTCTGCTGGTTTCTCGAAGCCTGTGTTGAACCTGTCTTTAAGCTTCCTTGATTCTTTGACGTTGAAGCACCATTCTTGCAATTACAACGGCAACTGCATGATCCAACTGAAGAAATGGGAGACACAGCTACTCCCTTGAGTTTTTCATTCTTCACTCCAGCCGTTGGTTTCATACTCGGATGTTTGATGGTGATCTTTTGCTTCTCAACTTTAGCTTCACCGATCACTCCATCAGTTATTCCCTTGAACTTGGAGGAGAAGGATGGTAAGTCATACCCAACATCTGGTTCTTGGTCAAACATAGATCCAGATGTCATAAAGATCTTCCCCTTAGGCCGTGTCGTCAAGATCACCTTTTCCCTTTTGACTTCGTCAATTTCTTTGAAGCATGGGGTTTCAATTTTAGGGTATGGTTTCAACTCTATCCCAGCATCATCAGACATAGAGTTATGACACCTGTCATATTCCTGACACTTAGCATCATTGTCTGATATATCCTTTACTCTCCCTTCACCATAAGTCATGTTTGCTTCATTATCAATTTCTTCTTGAGTCAATGGTGTGGTTCCAACCAAGACACTATCAATAGGAGGAGCAGCTTCTTTATAATCAGACTCGGTTCGTTCAACTTGATCCTCACTAAGAAGTATTCCTATAATGTCTCTGGGAACTGGTGGAGGAATAATGCTGTTTACAGACAGAGATTTATCAGACTTTTCTGACCCACACCCAGTTTTATCTTTCCCAACTTGGCCGGTCACAACGGCATGTGACAATTCCTTTCCAGCATCGAGCATTCTTTTGCTTCTCATTTGATTCATATCAAGCTTCACTTGCAACTCATTGTTTTTATGCTTAAGGTCATCCATCTGCTTACTAAGCTCAGCTATTTCTAACTTAGCGTTGTCATACAGATAAGCGTTCTCAGTTGCTAGTTTCCGATATTTCACTATGTCTAATTTCTGAGCTTTTACCTTCTCTTCATTCTTTTTCCATCTACCCTTGAATGAACTCCTTTCGCATTTTACCTCAAACAGTTCTGACTGAAAATTTTTACAGATTTGCCTAAGTTCAGGAATTAATCGAGCACAAGTAGGATTCGGGCATATCTTAGTTTCGTCAACTTCATCTAAGAAAGCATCCTTGTCCTCAACCATATTCTTTTCTTCAACCACTGAACTCATTTTCTTTCTTTAGGTATGCAACTTCTGAAAATCTTGGAAAATCTGCAAAAACGGCAAAAACGGCGAAAGTACTATTCAAAGAATAGTGTCAAAAACTTAAAACTGAAAAACGGAGGCCTTCGGAGTGGAATTTGGGGGTCCAAACGAGCTCCCCTAGACGTTAGTCTAGGGTAAATCTGGGGCTTGTTGTCACGAACGTCGTGTTAAAATTTGAGCTTCTAACTCCAAACGAGTCAAAAGTTACGCCCGTTTCCGTGTAAGTGTGAAATAGTGACTTTTTGCCGCAAAAGAAGAGTTTCCGATCGTAAACCCTTGATTACGATTGAACACCTGTTTCCGATCAAAGGCAATCGTAAACACCAATTACGATCCGAAGAAGTCGTAAACACCGATTACGACTCCGTGATTCCGGTATGACAAAATCGTAAACTCCGATTACGACCAGGAAAGTCGTAAACATACGGCAGCGGATCGTAAACACGATAAAAATGAGATCTTGAACTCGTAAACACAATTCTGATGAAGATCTTCAACCAGTAGCAGTCGTAAACACCCAAAATAACCCAGAAACCAATCGTAATCACGATGAACAGCAGCAGCAGCAGCACTCGTAAACCCTCAAACAGCCTTCAAATCTTCAAATACTCGAGCTTTTTCCAGAAAAAGCTTGAATCCAATATCGTGAGAACCTCGAAACACTCGTTTCTTGGCTCTGATACCAATTGTAGGTCCAGAAGATCTCCCAAAACACGATATTGATATCACAAACGAGTGCGGAATCCTCGTTTATGATTGATTCAAGATAGAAAAGAGAAGAAACACGAAGAATACTTGATCTTTGCACACAAGAAAGCTTGTCGGGTACAAAACAAGAAATCGCAAACTCTCTCTAATCTCGGGTTTACGATTACGATCGTAAACACTAAATGGCAGCCTTCTAAGAATCGTAATCGAGCAACCCTACAAAGGAGAACCACATGGGGTTTATATAGGATCCCTAATGGGTTTACTATTGGGCCCCTTGTGGATCATAAACCCAATAGTAAACCCAAACCCAATCATAAACTAGCCTAAATACAATAGCAAACTAGCCTATGATTCTAATTAAACCCTCTAAGCCCAGCCCAACTTATTTAATATTACAAGCCTCATAATCTAGCCTCTACAAAAAGACAAAGGAAAAGAACTTAAATAAGCAAACCTTAAACTTGTGGAACAAGTCTAACTAGATAAACATAAAACAATAATAAAAATAATAAAGATAGGGTGGGCCGGCCAAGGTGGAGGAAGCTTGGGCCGGACCCGACGAAGCCCATGAACACCCCTTTAGCCACTTTCATTTGGAATTGGTTTACAAGCCCCGAAACCCGCCATATCCGAATCATTCCCCTCGCCATCATCCTCCCCGGCTGGAAAAGGACTCGTCCCCGAGTCATCATCATCCAAATCACATTCAGATAAGTCAGCCACATTAAATGTTGCAGAAACCTTGTAGTGTCCAGGCAAATCAATCTTATAAGCGTTGTCATTAATACGCGCGAGCACACGGAAAGGGCCATCCGCCCGAGGGTGTAATTTACCGAAACGACCATGTGGAAACCTTTCACGACGTAAGTGAACCCAAACTAAATCACCGGGCTGAAAAATAACCGAGCGCTTATGCTTGTTGGCGGCCTCCTGATATTGCAAACTATGTTTAGCAATCTGGGTACGAACTTGTTGATGGAGGTCTTGAAACTGAACAGCTCGAATATCTCCATCGGTACTTAGATGTTGCATATCCGTGGGAGGGGCTAAGTCCAATGGAGTAAAAGGGTTGCGCCCATATACAATAAAAAACGGACTCTTCCCAGTGGACTTATGACACGAACGATTATAAGCAAACTCAGCTTGAGGTAACACTAAGTCCCACTGTTTGGGCTTATCCCCAACCAAACTTCGAAGTAAATTGCCCAAACTACGATTTGTGACCTCAGTCTGGCCATCCGTTTGGGGGTGATGAGAGCTAAAAAAACTGCAAAGTCGAGCCCAACCGCTTCCATAAAGTACGCCAAAAATGACCAACAAACTTAACGTCTCGATCCGACGTGATGGTTTTGGGAACTCCATGGAGACGAACAATCTCTGAAAAATATAGGCGAGCAACCTGGGATGCATCAAAAGTTTTTGCACAAGGAACAAAATGCGCCATCTTGGAGAATCGATCAACGACAACCATAATCGAGTCTTTCTGTCGTTGAGTCCTTGGCAAACCAAGAACAAAGTCCAAACTTACATCTTCCCACGGACCGCGAGGTACCGGCAAAGGTGTATACAGCCCCTGGTTTGTGTGCGTGGTCTTGGCAATATGACAAGTGTGGCAACGTCGAAGCAAACGCGTAACATCGGCCTCGAGCCGTGGCCAAAAAAATCGATCACGTACCTGTGCAAGGGTTTTGTCACGTCCAAAATGGCCAGCGAGCCCCCCTCTATGACATTCCAAGATAATGGCTTCGCGAAAGGAGGAGTGGGGAACGCATATGCGGGTGCCCTGGAAGAGTAGGTTGTGCCGGCGATTAAACAGCCCCCATGGGGAACCGGCGGTACGCGACCAAGCATTCTGAAAATCGGGATCATCGACATATAGGTGCTGCCACGAACTAAACCCGGGAATCGCAAGCTCAAAGGTGGTAAGCAAAGTTGGCCGTCGACTTAAAGCATCGGCAACATTATTGGACGATCCGGCCTTGTGGCGGATAGTAAACGAATACTCTTGTAACGTTTCGACCCATTTGGCATGACGGGGATTCAATTTAGCTTGTCCTTGGATGTACTTCAAATCTTGATGATCCGAAAAAAGAATAAACTCGTTGGGAAGTAAATAATTCCGCCAATACTCAAGACTTCGAATAATGGCATAAAACTCCTTATCATAGGTGCTATAACGACGACGTACCTCATTCAACTTCTCACTAAAATAAGCCACCGGTCTTCCGCTTTGACTTAAAACGCCCCCAACGCCAATACCCGATGCATCGCATTCGACTTGAAACACATCATCAAAATTTGGGAGGGCTAGAATAGGAGCTGTTGTGACCAAGACCTTCAATTTGTCAAAAGATTTTTGTGCTTCATTGCTCCAGACAAACTTGGAGCTCTTTAATAATTCAGTTATTGGCGCCACAATAGTGCTGAAATTTCGGATGAAACGACGATAAAAGGAAGCGAGACCGTGGAAACTTCGAACATCATGTAGCGTTTGTGGTGTTGGCCACGAGGTGATGGCTGAAATTTTGGTCTCATCCATGCGAATCCCATCGGCTGACACCAAGTATCCCAAGAACACGACTTCGCGAGTAAGAAAGTGGCACTTCTTTTCGTTAGCAAATAAGCGTTGTTCTCGTAAAATTTTAAAAACAGCCCTTAGGTCCTGCAAGTGTTGTGTCAGTGTCTTACTAAAGATAAGTATATCATCAAAATACACGACGACACAAACGCCAATAAGGCCCCGAAAAACATGATTCATAAGGCGCATAAAAGTATTCGGAGCATTTGACAACCCGAATGGCATAACCATCCATTCATATAGCCCGTCTCGTGTTTTAAAAGCAGTCTTCCATTCATCTCCTTGTCGCATCCAAATTTGGTGATAGCCACTCCGAAGATCAATTTTGGAGAATATGCATGACCCGTGTAATTGGTCGAGCAAATCCTCAAATCGTGGTATAGGAAAACGGTACTTCACGGTAATTTTATTCACCGCTCGACTATCAACACACATTCGATACGCACCCTCCGGTTTTGGTACTAGTAATGCGGGAACCGCACACGGGCTTTTGCTTTCGCGAATGAAACCTTTCTCTAATAATTCTGTCACTTGTCAATGCAATTCCGCAAATTCCTTCGGGTTCATTCGGTAGGCTGGTTTATTTGGTATGCTTGCCCCCGGATGAAAATCAATGCAATGCTGAATTTCACGTTCCAAAGGTAAACCGGCGGGTATCTCCGCGGGAAAAAGATCGCGAAATTCGGTGAGTAGAGGTGTGACCGCCGCTGGTGGAGGAGGTGCGGCCGGGTTTTCCTCGACTATAAGAAGGCCGAATATCCACGGGGGTTCGGTTTTAATGCACATCCCAAAAATTCAGTTTTTGAAAGAATTAAGGCTTCGGTTTGTGACTCTTTTGGGTTGAATGGTGCTAACGTGATACTCAACCCGTCCTTTCGAAAACTATATGTATTTCGGTACCCATCATGTTTCACTCTTCTATCATACAACCACGGTCGGCCCAGAAGGATATGACATGCATCCATGGGGATGACCTCACACCAAAGTTCATCCGTATATTTGTTACCAATTGAAAATGAGACCAAGCACCTTTTTGTTACTTTGATTAAATTTCCTTTTTTAAGCCAAGTTAACTGGTAGGGCTCGGGATGGTTTTGAACTGTTAGCCCCAATTTATCGACAGCCGTAGTGGCGATCATATTGTCACAACTCCCCCCGTCAACAACTATATCACAAATTTTACCTTTTATAGTGCACTTGGTCCGAAAAATGTTGTTGCGTAGCCACATGGTATCATCCGCGTCTGCTGCCACGGACGCGCTAAGGACGCGTTGGGATATCAAGGCTTCACCCCAATCCGGATAAAGTATCTCGGCATTCTGAAATTCATCGTCTTCATTAGGATCCTCGTCGAACGTGGGCGAATCATCAACGAGTGCAACGGTTTGTGTGTTCGGACAATTGCGTTGGAGGTGACCCAAACCATGGCACTTAAAGCACTGTATCACCCCCGCAAGCGGGTTTGACGCAGGCGGTTTAGCTGCTGGGACAACAGCGTTTGGCTGGGTCACAGAACCCGTAGCTAGGACCGTCGCAGAGGTCGAACCTCGGCTTTGATTGGGCCGAAAGTTTGAATACCGACCCCTCACCGCAACTTGTTTTTCCACCCTATGAGCGAGCCTGCACACATCATCAAACGTAAAGTAGGGATGTAACTGTATAATATCCGAAATATCGGTTCGTAGCGACCCCAAAAAGTGAGCAATAATCTGTTCTTCGTCTTCGTCGGATCCACACCGCATCCGTAATCGCTCAAACTCCAAAATAAAATCGGATACAGTTAAAGACCCTTGTTTTAATGCATGGTATTCCAAAAAAGCATCTTGCCTATGATTAACGGGCAAGAACTTTTTTTTCAATAGTCGTTTCATCTTATCCCATGACTCGATTTTATGCTTACCTTCCTGAGTGCGTTTTTTTTTCAAGTGTTTCCACCATAATGACGCGTGTTTCTTTAACTTAATGGCAACGAGTTTTACCTTCATGTGGTCAGGGACATCCTTGAGATCAAAAACCCGTTCGACAGTATGCAACCAGTCAATAAATTCATCGGGTTGGACACCTCCTTCGAATTCTGGAATTTCTACGCGAATCCCGAGAGATCGCAGTGGGTCGGATACGTGAGGTGGTGTGCGGTGCACCCTGGCTGGTCGACCGAAGGGATTGCCGTGAACCCCGTACCCCAGATCGAACCCTTCGGATATCGTTCGATCGGAATCACTTTCATGCTGCCATCTTCCTTCGTTGGCCGGTTGTAACCCTGCTTCGAAAAGTTGTTGGCGCAGCCTTTCAATTTCTTCTACGTCTCGCGGATCACGTTCATAATCACCGTTGCCTCCATCGGCGAATCGACGTTGACGTATGTAATGATCCGACATTGGCTCTGAATACCACTTGATAGCGTGATGGTCACACGATGTTGAACTATGTCAACTAGGTTTCTCGAGCTATGTCAAGAACTTGTTAGAACCCTCCAAACAAAAGCTGTTATTAATTCTTAATCAAAATCCAAGTTCAAAAGACAAAGGAAAAGAACTTAAATAAGCAAACCCTAAACTTGTGGAACAAGTCTAACTAGATAAACACAAAACAATAATAAAAATAATAAAGATAGGGTGGGCCGGCCAAGGTGGAGGAAGCTTGGGCCGGACCCGACGAAGCCCACGAACACCCCTTTAGCCACTTTCATTTGGAATCGGTTTACAAGCCCCGAAACCCGCCATATCCGAATCATTCCCCTCGCCATCATAGTGCACATATATCAATCAGTTACATATCTGTATACACATTTAAACTATTATAAAACCAAACTCTTATCGTTGTATGCATTGTGTAACTTATCTTCTAAAGAGTTTATAAGAAAAATCAGTTTTCAGTAATTGTAAATACATGACTAAATTAGCATTGTGTAGTAACATGGAATCCTATTACAAAGCATATAATGTACTGACCGGCATAGAGATTTACAGACAAGCAACAACCCGATCAATAATGACTCGCGATATATTGGACCTGATTAGTGCCGAACAAAAGACAAAAACTTGTATGAAATCTTTGTATTAACAGTTGAGCAAAAATTCAGAAAATTAAGTGCATCTTGTTTAATAGTTCAACTGGTATGACCTGCTCAAATAGGGGTGGCTCAAATATACTCAAGTCTTATCTATTTGAGAAAAAAGTGGATCTTATTGAAACACAAATATATTAAAGTCAAATAATGAAGGTTGTGATAAACAAAACACGAATTAGTAAATGTATCACATCTTAAATGGAAAATAATTTATTTTGGAATCTGGTCCATCTTGCTCAAAGAGGGGCTGCTCAAATATTATGACCTCAAGGTTGAATAGAAAATATTAAAGTAACAATGATTAAAGTTGGTGTTTAAAAAACAAAACACACAAAGGATTTATTTCATAGCAACTACCTACTTCAGAGAAAATAAGTGTTTGTCGTTTATTAGATACCAAAAGCAATATTACAATATTAGAAAATACACAGTTTTTGGAATTTATATATATAACAAAAAAAAAAAACAAAAGTCCATAACTAAATTCAATTGCAACATGCTAAACTTTATACTTGCGAAGCAACTATGAAAGAAATCTATGCACACCATCGATGACTCTTAACCAACTGCTCCTTTGTATGAAGAATTGTCTGATACTGAAGAGACAAGTGAAAGTCAACCAACACTCAGCTGCTCAGAAGGTTATCCAGTCACTGAACTAGCATACCAGTAAGTCATCAAATAAACTATACAACCAAAAAAAATATATTACTAAAACAACACAATGAAACAGTTACAGTGTCAAGGCTCTTCTCATGGATGACACTGGCACACTTCCACTTGTCATGACAAGGCAAAAATCATTCCTCAACCAATGCTTTCTTTTGGTTTAAGTTTGACATAGGATTACCGTTTTTTAGCGTTTAGTTTGTGTTTGGGCTGTTTTTCATTTAATTCATTGTCTTTAAAGATTCAAAAGAAATTACATTAAATATGAAATACTCAATTTTAGTCCCGTCACAAAGCGTAGGAGGGGTAATCAATTTGTTATAAATGAATGAAGTTTCTATGTTTCTACAATGTATTAGTGACCCCGCTGCAACGCGCGGGTGGTCAAATTCTTGTTATTTAACAATGAAAAATTACCAAGTAAATGTATCATGTACATAAGACTCAATATTCATTTCCTTTTATACCAGTATTCTCAACATGATATGAAAAATATTTGAAAGGGCCTAACTTTTATGTACCGAAAATATATATAAGGACCTTAGAAACTTTAAGGTGGCGTTTGGTTCACGGAATGTAATGTAATTGGAATTGTAAAGTTTTCCTTTTAAAGTTGTGCTTAAGTTGGGTAAGGAAGGAGTTTGGAATACAATGAATTCCTTTAATCAATGGAATTTGAGGTCATGTAACTTTCCTTCGTTAAAGTGAAGGATTTCTAAATTCCATTGAGTAAAGGAATTCATTGTATTTCAAGCCCCTTCCTTACTCAACTTAAGCACAACTTTAAAAGGAAAATATTACAATTCCAATTACATTACATTCCGTGAACCAAACGCCACCTAAATCAATACAAAAGAAAAAAGAGCTAAAAGTTCAGTTAATAGGTTTGAAGAAATCGAAATGGACATTTGTAATGAACAAGTTGGTCGACCCGTGCTTTGCCGCGGAGTCGGACCGTTTAAAAAATGTCTGAAGTTAGCTAAAATGATTAAATGAAATGGGACTTTTTCATCTATTGTTAGCTAAAATGATTCAATGAAACGGGACTTTCTTCTTCTATTGTTCTTGGTCTTTCTTCATATATTGTGGAGACTTTCTTCATCCATTCGGAACTTTAGGTATTCTCTGCTTTGAATATATGTGTGATGTCACCTAACCCCTATATCGCATGGAAAAATATATGGTTCACGTTGACATAAAAACAAAGTTTCAAAGGGAAAAAATACTTAAAATTATCAACAAATATTGTAACATTTGACCTCTATATTGAGAGAGGCCGGCTTGTCAAAGAGGACCGTAAACATTAAAGGAGCTATATTTCATGAAATAGTTATTAAGTAATTGTAACAAAATTTGTATCAATAGACATAAAGAATACACACATTAAATCCAAGAACATTGATTTGGAGAATTTTGCATCCATGGTTTTCGCCTACTGTTTCCCTTAGCCTAAAAGTAATCAAGCATTTTAACACATTCTCAAAAATTTTGTTCCATTCACTTTTTAGTTTAAAAATGATTTCTCTTGAAGATGAACTTAAACAATTATCCTATACCTTTTGTATGTCTAATAATTTACTTTGCATTTTTGCAACTGTAATGCAAATCATTTAGCCAAAAAAAAAAAAGTCAATTTGTGCCTCAAAATCAATATAACCTGTTTATGGTTCTAATGACAAACAAAATAAATTTTAATATATCAGAGATCGATCTTAATAGTCAAAACTTAATTCCTTAATCCCTCCTCCATGTGACCGAATTCATTACAGATTAAAGGTTTAGTCACAACAGAAATATTATATAGAGAACTTGCAACCCATCAAGAAAAATTGACTTTATATTAACTAAAAAAAATTAAGATTGCATAATCTTGACCTTTTAAAGGAAAAGGGATATTAGAAGGTACTTGTGGTTTTGGAGGATTGTATTTTCCAGCACTTAGATGCTTAAGAAACCTATAATATGAAGAAAATCAAGATGAGACATAAAAGATTCACAATTATCTAAATAATCATCTTTCTCAATCAAACTTCATATTAGAATTATACAATATATATGGCAATCAATGAGAAGCAAAATGTATATTTTAAGTATTAAAAGAAAGTATTGTGGATGAACCTTTACTCCATCTAAGATTCGAACAACCAAAAAAACCCCAATATGCAAGTGTTTATAAAACATAAAACACACTCAAAGGTCCATGATGGAAGGATGAATTCACAAAATTCTTCCGGACCGTTTAAACATAACTGCACAAAAAACTCAATAGAACCCTTAATGAGTAAACAATCAAATCCAAAATTAATCCCCAATTAGTAAACAATGAGATCCCAACAAAAAGCTCTCCCAAAATCAATCTAATTAAACTTGAATTCAACCCAAAATCATCTTCACACAAAGTACTTAAAATGGAAACGGAGCTAAAGCAAAAAAAAAAACTTAATAGATAACAAAACAAAAGGCTCGAAGAGGCATAATTAGTGAACTTTCCACATTACATCGGCAACCGGAAATAAAATAAAAGAAGAAAACCAAAGGACTGCATTCTAAAACATTAAATTGAGCAAAGAGCAACCCACACAAATCGTAAAATACTACGTACCTTCGTTATTGATATTAGCCCCCTCATCACCCGTTTTAAAAACCTTATCCGTTAATCTCAAAGTTCTGCCTTTATTTCTCCCAGACCCCCCCCCCCCCCCTGAAATCTTACTGAAACTAAATAAAAATTATCAAAAACCCACATAAGTTGTCATACATCAATTCTCTTATTGAGTTATAGAAAGAAGTGAGAGGGGTTCTCGATGTGTTGGGACTGCTTTCTATTTCAACTTATGCCTTAATAATAGAAAAAAGCAGGCAGGTTTCGTTCTTTTATAATGGTAAATGGGAACACAAACTTAAGACGAAGTAGAGGTAAACTCAAACAGGTAAGCAAATATACCTATTTTTATTGACCATCACATGAAACTATGAAAGTAACTTGCTAAGAACTTTATTCCATGACAATAACTTTATAAATGAAACTCCAACAAATTTTAGGCAAACACAAACTTATAGAGGATACTTATAATTTTGAAACAAACCTATTAGTTAACAACAACCACTACAACACAACAACAATAAGGTAATAAGTTATGTACATGTAGCAAACCTGCTTAAGGCTCAAATATTCATAACAGTTATGTACAGGCAGCAGACCCGCTTAAAGCTTCCTAATCAAATTTAATGTGAGTATGAGTTCTACAATCATAATTACATACCTCTTTACCTCATGAAGAACCAATAATAACGTCTATTTATTTATTTAAGAATGTACACAATAAGAATCTCATATATGCAGAGTTGTACTGTGCATACTAACAATTTCATATATACCGATAATAGAGATCATACCAATTTGTTCATGAGAAAAGTAGGTTGTTCTCCTTCTCAAATCTGTAAGTCTTCATGCTTTTAAACCAAAAAAAAAAAAAATCATATTTCAATTAAGCTTTAAAAAAATTTAAACTATTTATTTACACACATTCGATAACATCAGCAAAAATGTGTAAAAGTCATGAAGCAAAATAGAATCATGAGAACCATTACAACAATAACCTAAAATGAATAAATAAGTTTCAGAAATGCAGATTACCCCAAGATATGAACTATTATTATTTTTTTGAAACCTCGGTATGCAAAATAGAATCATGAGAACCATTACACCTTGGTTTCTTAGAACCTATTAATAATGGCAAATCACCTTGTTTTCTGCAGCCCAAAAACAACACCTAACACAAAAACCTAATTCCCAATTGAGTGTGTGCTGCCTCTCAATCCAGGGCCGGTCCTGAGAATTTGGATGCTCAGGGCGCGAGTCAAAAATTTGCCCCCTATTAAAAACTTTAAATAGTACAACACAAAGTTTTAAGGGTCTGGAGATGAGATCGACTGGAGATGATATCGCGTTTGGCTTTCCACGACGTATTGACGTAACGTAATTACATTAAAAAAAAATTGATCGGCCGGCCACTATGTCTAAGTCTATTAGGCTTAAAACACTTCTAGCTGCCAGGGGCGGCTCAACCATTTTGAAGGCCTAAAGCGAACTTAAAATCTAGGGCCTTTCTCATAGATCATGTTTGACACCAAAAATAATCAGCACACCAAAATGACGAATACTATAGGTTTCGATGAAATATAAACCAAAAGACTAACCTTCCTAGTTACAAAGCCAGTAACAATGTTGCAAGTATAATAATCATTTGCCACAAACATGGCCGTTTGAATATAAGTAGCATATTGATAATAATCATTTGCCACAAAACTTCTATATTCCTTTATGGTATACTAATTAATTGTTTGATAGCAGCTGATAAGCCTCTAATTGTGAAGTGCAAACTAACGTCGAATTAAGAAGAAAAAATACGTCAAAAACAATAATCACTCTATTCTATATTTTAGATTAGACTTACTGTTAAAAGCTTCGGATAAACCGATCGGATTGGCGAACACTCTGGAATAAGACCGAACAAGGTCGAATCAACAACCAAAAGTCTACAACTCGAACTTCGACTTGGGATATTGACTATTGAGATGTTAAGTTGAGATGCAAGACCGATCTGGCGATTTAGGTTATAAAGGGTAAATAGATGGGACGATTTGGAGGGCTTATCGATTTCAATTTCAAAGTCCTACGTATGATTAATGATTTCGATTCATTGATTGGGAGAGAGAGGGACGATTCAATTTTCTATATTCATTAAAGCTAGTAATCTTGCAGATAAAAACTTAGAAAAGTTGGGGCCCTACAAATGTGGTGGCCCAAAGCAAAGGCTTCATTTTATTTGGGTTAGAGCCTCCCCTGCTAGCTGCTGCCCCTTTCAGTTTGATGCCCTGGGCTGGAGCCCAGCTGGCCCAGGCCCAGGGCCGGCCCTGTCTCAATCCATTATAAGATTAGGATGTCAGTAATTAAAGGGATTTGGAATTAAGTGAGGAATACAATACAACAAGATGCCTAAAATAGGCAAAAGAAATACACAAAGGACCCTAAAGAATAAAGCATACACACAATACAACCTATAAAATATAAGTAAAACAAACTATAGGTTAATATCCCCCCTCAAGCGAATCGGCGGAGGACCGAGCCGAAGGCTGTTACGAAACTGCTCAAACTGAGGTCGGGGGAGACTTTTGGTGAAGATGTCCGCCACTTGAAGCTTGGTAGGAATGAATTTGGTAATGAGTTTTCCAGAGGCAACAAGTTCGCGAACAAAGTGGTAGTCTAAATCGATGTGTTTTGCACGTTTGTGAGATACAGGATTCTGTGTGAGAAAAAGGGCACTTTGATTGTCACAAAGTAACGTGGGACGATCAGGAGGAAGGGCATGGAGCTCTTGAAGAAGATGCGTGATCCAGACGATCTCTGCAGCCGTGTTGGCCATAACTCTATACTCGGATTCACAGCTGGAACGAGACACAGTTGGTTGATTTTTGGCACTCCACGAGACAAGATTGCCGCCAAGGAAGATGGAATAGCCATATGTAGAGCGACGAGTCTCAAGGCATCGAGCCCAGTCAGCATCAGAGAAACCCACAATAGAGGTTTTGTCGGGTCGACGATAGTGAAGCCCAAGATGCATAGTTCCTTTTAAATAGCGAAGAATGCGTTTGACCTCCTGAAAGTGAGAAGTAGTTGGCCTTTGAAGATACTGGCTGACTTGGTTTACAGCAAAGGAAAGATCAGGTTGTAATTGTCAAGTACTGCAAAGCTCCCACAATAGATCGATAGAACGTAGGATTGTGAAATAACTCTCCCTCAGATGACATAGACGTGTTGACAGCAAGCGGTGTGTGAGCAGGCTTTGCAGCCATCATGTTGGCACGAGTGAGGATCTCCTGAGCATACTTGGATTGACTTAAGAACAAGCCGTTGGCCGAGTGAGTGGCTTCAAGGCCGAGAAAGTAGCTGATATCCCCCAGATCTTTAATCGAGAATTCATTGTGGAGTGTATTGATGAAAGAATCCATAGTGCTGCGTTGGTTGCCTGTTAGGATTAAGTCATCAACATAAACAAGCAGGTACATTAAGCATGAGTTACGATTGAATATAAATAAAGACGGGTCCGCCCGACTGCATGAGAATCCATATGACTTCAAGAAGACACTCAGGCGATGAAACCAGGCACGCGGAGCTTGCTTGAGACCATATAGAGCTTTGTTGAGCTTGCACACATGGTTGGGATGATTAGCATCAACAAAGCCCGGAGGCTGCTCCATATAGATGGTTTCACTCAAGTTGCCATGAAGGAATGCGTTGTTGACGTCCAACTGGTGCATGTGCCACTTGTTGGTTACAGCAAGCGTGAGAACAACTCTGATGGTGGCAGCTTTCACAACCGGACTGAATGTCTGAGAGAAGTCTAGACCTGGAACTTGACTGAATCGCCGAGCTACCAAGCGAGCCTTATACCGATCAACAGAGCCATCCGACCTGTACTTTGTCCTGAAAAGCCATTTAGAACCAACAATATTTCGGTTAGTGGGTCTAGGGACAAGAGACCAAGTTTTGTTTTTGTGAAGGGCTTGTAGTTCGGTATTCATAGCCTCCTTCCATTCCTCCCTTTTTAGGGCAGAGGTGACGGTTTTGGGGTCACAGGAAGAAAAGAGGGCTTGGTGAAGAGGGGTGTGTTGCACAAAATTTGCTTTGTGTTTAGGTTTAAAGATCCCGCTCTTGACACGAGTTTGCATCGGATGTGACGCAAAGGGTGGTGGAGGAGGTGGTGGCGTAGGGATTGGGGAGGCAGAGGGTGACGGAGAGGTGGGGGAGGAGTTGGTGGCGGAAGAGGTGGATGATGGGGTGGTGGGTGAGGGTGGTGAGTCAGGTGGGGAATTGATTTGGACAATAGGAACCGAGTTGGGTGGATCTGAGCAAAGGGAGCAGGGATCACATTGGTCCGAAGGGGATGTGGGTTTAGTTTGGGCAAGAGGAGTGGAATTTGTGGTAGTGGGCGGGGTGGATCTGATGGGATTAATTGGGCTGTTGGGAGCACAGTGATTGGCATTAGGGGCGCTGATCGGATTTTCAGGAAGGAAGAAATTGGTGACGGGTATTGAGGATATATTGGTGGTGTAATTGTTTGTAGAGTGAGGGAATAATTGTTCATCAAAGCGGGCATGACGAGTTATGTAAGTGCGGGAGGAGAGCGGGTCGAGACACTTGAATCCTTTATGCTTGGTGCTGTATCCCAAGAAAATGCACGGAACACTCCGAGGTGCTAACTTGTGTTCGGCATAAGGACGCAAGAGTGGGTACACGCGACACCCGAACGGTTTGAACATGTTATAATCGGGTTTGGTTTTGTATAGGACTTCAAACGGCGAGCAATCATTGAGGACTTTGGATGGTATTCGATTAATGATAAATACCGCCGTTGAGAATGCTTCGACCCAGAGATTGACGTTGAGTCTTGAGTGAAAAAGCATTGTTAAACCCGTCTCAACGATGTGACGATGTTTGCGCTCTACCCGTCCGTTTTGTTCAGGAGTGTAGGGGCATGATATGCGGTGGAAGGTTCCATTTTCCTCAAATAATTTTTGAACTTTGTGGTTTGTAAATTCCGTGCCTCCATCACTTTGGAAAACCTTCAACTTTCTTGAGAGTTGAGTTTGGACGAATTGTATAAAAATAACAAGTGCATTATAAAACTCGTCTTTGCTTTTGAGAGGATAAAGCCAACAAAACCTTGAGTGATCATCAATAAAGGTCGCATAATATCGAAACTTGTTGATGCTTGTGACGGGAGATGGACCCCATAGGTCACAATGAACAAGATCAAGCGGTTTCAAGGCACGTTTGTCATTATTATTAAAGGGCAATTTATGAGCCTTTGCCATTTCGCACGAGGAACAAACTCCTGGTTTAGGTAATAGAGACGTTAAAGAGATTACACCATGAGTATTTAAATTTTTAATAACATCAAATGATACATGTCCTAAACGGGCATGCCAATCTTCAAACGAAGCCTTGGGGCTTGATTGCATGGAAACAAAAGCTTTATTTTTATTCTCAAGGACGTAGAGCCCGTCTTCACATCTTCCTTGGGCTAGGACCGTCCGAGTCATCCGATCCTGAATATAAAACATGGGATGAGAAAATAGAACATCAACATCATTGGTTTTTGTAAGTTTGCTAACCGATAAAAGGTTTTTGTGAATATTAGGCACCACAAGTATGTTGTTGAGTTTAATAATATTTGGAAGCACGGAGTCGCCTTCGTAAGTGACGGGAAGAGAGTCACCATTCCCGAATGTCACACAACAATTTCCAGTTTTAGGTTTTAAATTAGTCATACGATTTTTCAAACCCGACATGTGGTCGGAGGCACCGGAATCAACATACCAGTCCGCCTCGAAGGTTTCGGTGGTGCCGGTGTTGCATTGAGCAGCAAAAGCCTTTGCAATGGCTTCTTCATCAACAACAGTAGGTTTGCTGGATGAACTTTCAGATTTGGAAGAGTTTATAACTCTTAATAACTTCCTACACACATTGGCCTTGTGTCCCGGAATCCCGCACCATTGACACGGGTCAGAGGAGCGATTTCCTTTGTTTCGATTTGCATTCCCACTGTTGCGGTTTTGGCGTCCAGAATTAATACGAACAGGGCTGTTGCGGGTGTTATTTGTGGAGGGCAGAGGGGTGGATTGGGCAGCAAATGCCACAGGAGGAGATGGGTTCACACCGGTGATAGCTCGTGCCAGAAGTTCGAAACTTTCGGCCTTCGCCAAGAGATTGGAGAAAGAGGCGGAAGGATAGAGAGCACTGGCTGTGGACGAGAAGGACAGAAACGATGGTCCTAGACCCGTAACGAACCAATGATTCAACTCAGAGGAGTCCACTGGATGATCGACAGCCGAGAGTTGGTCACTGATGGTCTTGAACTCGCGACCGTATTCGGCGACCGATCGGCCTCCCTTGGTCATTTGGCAGAGACTGTCATGAAGTAACTGGACGCGCTCCATGGAGGTGTTGCCATAAGCAGCCTCGAGCGCCACCCAGATTTGGCGAGCAGTGGTGAGGCCGACCACCGCTGCGGATTCCTCCGACAGAGATGTATGGAGGATAATGATGGTCTGATTGTCATCATCGGTCCAAGTCTTGAAGTCTGGGTTAGGGACGGTTTTGCCGTCGATGACGACGGTGGGCGACGGCGCAGAGGCGGTTCCATCAATGTGAGGAAGGAGTTGGGTGAAGGTGAGGATGGGCAGAATTTGATTTCGCCATAGAAGGTATGTGGAGGTTTTGAGTTTGATTTGGAGGGCGTGGAATAGGCTATTGTTTAGGACAGATTGAGATGAGGAGGAAGCCATGGGTGAGGCAAGGAAGAAGACAGAGAAAAAGAAGGGGGAGAGGAGAGAAGGCGGAAGGCTGGGAGAAGAAGGGGAAGGGGGAGGGAAAGTTGGAAAGCTATGATACCATAAAGGGATTTGGAATTAAGTGAGGAATACAATACAACAAGATGCCTAAAATAGGCAAAAGAAATACACAAAGGACCCTAAAGAATAAAGCATACACACAATACAACCTATAAAATATAAGTAAAACAAACTATAGGTTAATAGTAATCATAATCAGATCCAGTTGAAGTCATTGGGCAACACATCCATGATTTTAAGTTAAAAAAACAGATGAAGAAGCAAAGAGGAAAACAAAATTAACAAAGTTAACCTCATTCACTGGTTTGAATGGCGACTTCATGCACAGATAAAAAACGAACCATGGATGTCTAATGAAAGATGGTATCACGTTTTTCTACAGCCATGGGATCCGCGATTTACGGTCCAAATCGACCCGTTCGGTAGTTTGTCGGCATCCACGGATACGCTATTAGCACCCATCAAATGCTAAACCCCAACTTCAAGGCAGAGCAAGAAAACAAAAGCCCTGAACGGAGAAAGAAGGAAGTGACAGAGAGTAACAAGGGAGATGGCGGATTCTGAAATCGAACCCTAGAAATGGTGCCCACGCATGTACAGTTGATTAATCTCTCTTCAATCGCTGCTTTAGTTGGTGGCCTTGCCGTAAGGTATGGATGAAATTGATTCACGGAAAGCAAGTGATTGATGGAAGGCAGGTGATCCGGTGAGGAGGTGAGGTGAGTGAGAGAGGGCAGGTACACTGAAATTCCGGTTTCAATTCAAAGAAGGAAAAATAACGGGGGTGGGACCAAAGAGAAGAAACCGTGTAGGAGGTGGGCCCACATCTAACTGTCAATTTTTCTTGTGATGTGAAGGTTGTAAAACATGCATAAAAACTTGTACCAAATGCCTTCTTTGGGTCCCGCAGCCTTGGGTTGTAAACCCAGCATAGAGGGTGGTACCAAGTGTGCAACAATTGGTTCTACATTATGTTTTAAAATTTATACAATAAGTTGTATTTTGTATATATAGGGAGATGCCAATCACATAAGTACTGTATATGACTATTTTTAAAAAAATAATGAAAGTTTGTTAGAAATTTCTTACTGTTTTAGACAATTTTGTTTCCTACCTGTAATATAATATAGAAAAGATAGTGGAAAAACCATACTTACTGTTTTAGACTATTTTCAAACAAGTGAGTCAAATCCTCAACCAGGATCTTATACATCAGTTAAATAATTTTGAAAATGGGTCATTCTGTAGTAGCTAACAGTAAATATGACAATGTATTCAAGTTTAACCACATATCACGTTTTAAGGTATTCAAGTTTTTCAAAACTAAACACAAAGAAAGCATGCCTAAACATTGTGCTTCAAAGAATCATTTGAATTGAAAGCTTTAATTTTCAAATAAGCAGAAATCCAGATTTAACCCTCACTCTAGCATCAAAACTAACAACCATGTACGGAGTAACATTTAGCATTATAAGTCATGTCCTACACGATCTACCTTCACTGAAATTGTTAACATTCACCACTTTCAAGTATTAACATAATGGGGACCATAATTTAGGGACCAAAAATAGTCCTTGTTTTATACATCTGAGGGTTGATTCTGAGGTCAGAGTGTGTTATAAACCATGTATAGAATAACATTTAGTATTATAAGCCATGTCCTACATGATCTACCTTCACTGAGATTGTCAACATTCATCACTTTTTAAGTATTAACATAATGGGCACCAGAATTTGGGAACCAAAAACAGTCCTTGTTTTATACATTTGAGGGTTAATTATGAGGTCTAAGTTTGTTGTGATTACATTTGGTCATTTGTCAAAAGTTTCATTTAGTCAGTTGTCTTGGTCATACACAACAGTTCAAGACCTACAAACACAAGGGTGGTGTGGTAATAACCCTGGTTCGGCCACGGGTGCATATAGCAGCATCACATAAGTCTATTAAGCTTATGTATGGATTCTTAAAAAGGGTATAAGTTTCACTTTTTTTTATCAAGAACAGATATGCAATCTTCATCAAGAACAGATACGCAATCCCTTCAACTAATGTACATAGAACAATTATGCTAACCACTTTAAAACTAATATGAAATCTCTTTAACAAATGTACACATTTCTTTTTACAATTCTCTAACAAAAACAACATCATGAACATTTTTATTTTATAACCAAGGCATAACAATAATGAATTGCCATCAAAGATCACACATGAACAAATTATAAGGTTATTGCACCAAAATAACTTCATGAACATGTTTATTTAATAGTAAGATCATATATCAAGTTTTTAAGATCATATATCAAGTCAAATCTCAAATCGATTGTAAGCAGGTAATAGTAGGAGCCAAGAGATGGCTCACAAACCTGAAATTTATCCACAAAAGGTGTCGATTCTATAGTTCTGAAAGCCCAAATCCCTGCAGATCGATTGATTGACGATTCTACAACAAAAATAACAAAACAAATAAGAATTCCCAAAATTCAGAAAAATCAGAAAATCAAAGGAAATTACCAGATAACAGATTGATGTTTGAAAGATTGTGGATGTGGCATCCATCATCCTCAAAGAAACAGACTTTATAGGCTCAATCCAAGTCAAAATCGGCACTGAATCCGTGTGAAAAATTGCTTGAACCGTCGATTAGAGAAGCAAAATGATATCAACCGTTTGATGTGTGTTTTCTTCACCATGGAAAGAAGCGATTGCCAGGAAGAGCTTGCTGTGAAAAAGTGAAGATGGAAAGGGATGAACACAGTTGCCAGAAATGGAAGATTTGATGTAGTTTGGTCGATTTGAGCGCGGTCGATTTGATGTAGCTTGGTTTTCTCGTGGATGCTGAATTTCAAAAAAGGAAATACGTGGGTCATAACTAGCCGGTGCAAGAAGCCCTAATTTTAATATTAAGTTTGATGCTTTAAAGACTTGTACATGATGCTAAATGATTTGTACAACTCTTAATTTTTCAACATTCAATATTTCTCTCTCTTATATGTATATTATCTATAATACTTTATAATAGAGATTGGAGAGAGAATGTTGAAAGTTGAATTTTTAAGACATGTACAAGTGTTTAAATCATTATGTACAACTTGCTGAAGCTCAACTCTTAAAATTAACAGTTTTGGCGGCCAGGGATGAAATTTCAAAATTGAAATTTGAATTCTTTTTGTACATCCGACATATACGTGATGAGAGAGAAAGATACTTTGATTGCAGATAACACGTCTTCTCTCTCTTCGTCTTCACTTTCTCTCCTCATCTTGAGATTTCTCTTAAATCTCAGTCAGAATCTCCATCCCCCACCATGAACACCAACGTTGGATCTAGGGTTTACTGTTTCACTAGATTCTCACAAATCCTCTCACTCGAACTCATTCCAGTTGGGTTTCTTTCGTAATCCCTTTCTCTAATTTTGATTCCCCATTTTTGTGTGTAGTTCGTAACATCTTTTGATTTTGTTGCAGGAGATTTTGTTTGGAGCTTGTCCGTTTGTCCCTTCTGCAACTCAGATTCCTGTGTCGGCCCCCTTTTCCGGTTTGTTTTTCATTCTAGACGAAGACATTGTTTTTTTTGTTATGTTTCGTGGTTTACAAATCTTCCTCATGCATTGTGGTTGATCTTTCATTTATGCAGTACATTTTTCTATGGTGGCTATGCTTCCCTCTCTGGTGATAACGAGATACTTACATAAGACAGAGTAAGGGAGCTTCATTTAAGTTTTTGGTTCTGATAATTTTTGTTTCTACTCTTCCTCTAAGTCAGTTCATTTAATCTATTTTGAGTATATTTATTGATTTGACTAGGAGAGATCGATTGAGTTTCATTGTTTAGGGTTTTAATTTTCTCGCATGTATTATGCTTTTTTCAGTTCGATTTTGTTGATTTGACGTGTTTTTTCATTGTTTAGGGTTTGTTGTTTGGATAACATTTGAAGCATAAATTCTTATAACTATTCAAGGTTTGGATTTGAGCGGCCAGCAAAAGCTAGAAAATTTCTCAAATTTGAATCCCTGTACAGGATTCTTTCTTTACCTCTTTCTTTCACTTCAATCTCGATTAACCTCTCATCCGAATCCCTTTCCATGGCAGGTGAATCTACAATTTTGAAACTAAATTCGATGCATGAGGTTCTTCATCATTAGGAAATCATCATCAAGAAGAACCGTAGGAGTGGAAACTAAATTAGGTGTATAATAACTTCAGCCAATGTCATCGGCCTTAAATCAATAATCGATTCAACAAAGCTGTTTAGATAAGAGGTTTTACTTGTTGATTTTTATTTCTCTAGGTTATTGAAGGAAGCAGAAGGAAGATGCCTTCTTCGCAGTTTTGTTGTTTTCTTTTCAATGGCTGCCTTGTTTCATAGATTTACGCTTCTTCCGACACTGTAAGTGAGTTAATCTAATGTGTCTTTTGTACTTTTGTGGATCTGAAATGTGTGGATAACTGACTAATTCTCTGCCCTAATTTTGAAGTGACGTTTAATTTCATATCAACCCAACCTTATGTCAGCCAACGTAAGCTGAGCGCTTTGCAAAAACCGAACAATGGAGACTCCAACGAAGGAAGCATAGTTATGGGGAGGGAGTCACGAAAGTTGTTGAGAGGTTCCCTGGGGTGTTACCTTTATTCAAATCAGTCTTAGGTTTATATGTATGTTGGTAGCTTAGTCACCAGTTGTGGTTCCTGTGAAATTCATGCTCATTCTTCCACTCTCTCAACCTTTACTTATTGTAGGACCATTCTCAGACATTATAATTGGTGCTATATCAGAGGTTATATCTTCCAATTTGAGAACGATACACTTCCAATTTAAGAATTAACAATAGAATTTTATATTTTTACCGTTTGATCATTTTTGTAATTGCTTAAGCTATGAATCAATATGAAGAAAGCACCAATAAAATGAGTTTGTTCTTATAGTTGAGCCAAACTAACTTGATATAGAGTGACTATATTTTTACCCGAGTATATGTTATTGTTGGTGACATAGCCTCATAGGACATGGAACTATACCGGTGTATCCTCAAATAGGCAAAATCTTTGATATCAAGGTTTTAACAAACTGCAGACTTGGGGTGATGTCATGGGTTGTTCTTGCTGTGGCCTACTGCATAAAGTATGTATGTAGTCCAAAATCATCAATTTCAGTGATTCTTGTTGTAATTTATGGTTTGATAAGTTTCCAATGTGTTGATCCAGTATAAAACTAATGAGACAGTAGCAGATTATATACCATTTCCAAAATGATTTGATTGATTATTTTCTTTTCCACCAAGACTTACCATTTCCAAAATCGAGCGCCTAATTGTCACTCTCCACTATAAATACACCCTCATATTCTCCCACAACTTTTGCTCGTTATTTTCCTCATGTCTGTAAGATCTCATTCGAACTCTAGAGTCAGCGCTTTTGAGTTTAGCCTTTCATTTTTCGTGATCACTTCTTCCTTGTTTCGGGTAAGTCTTTGCTCTATCATTCTAGTTTTACCAAAACCAATAAACAGCCCTCTGTCTAATTTTGCTATTGATGTTTATATAGAAAAAAGTCAACCGTTTAGTTTATATATATATGGGGATGATCATGCTAAAACACAATTAAATCCCTAATCACCAATGGCCAACCATTATAATCTGTTAAGACATCATAATAAACTCTTTTCAGAACCCTAAACATGGCTTCCATTCTTAAAGTTTACATCTTTACGTATTACGATTGAAAATATTACTTTTTGGCTAATGATATTAGTTTTTGACAGAGAATTGGTTATAGATAATTTACGACCAGGTTTTGAACATGACTTTTTATCGTAAATAACATGACATGTGTAATGGTTTTCCTCAAATATATAGCACATGCATTTTTTGAACTTTTTAGCTATTTTGTCATTTTAGTAAACTTTAGGGACTAAATTTATAAATAGTTGAATTTCCATTAGTTTTACCATTTTAGTCCTTGAACTTAGACTTACCATTTCCAAAAGATTTTTATACATGTTGCAGGTTAGTGTGTTGATGTTTCAAGATTTTTTCGCATGGGACACTTGGACCTAGTTAAATGAATAATTATACTTGTTATTTATTTGTTTAACGTATTGTACTATTTCAATGTTATTAATGAAATTCAGTTTCTATAAATTATTGTCACTTAATTAGTTGTCATGAGCTTTTGGGCAATCTACTCATGCCCCGACGTTTCCGCCGTTGGTCAAGGTGTGACAACAGACCCAGGTTCAGCAACTTCAATCGACAACACACATAGAGACTTCTAAATATGAAATCATCTCTGACATACTCAACCAATAAATAGACAAGATGGACAGGCAATATGGCAAATCAAATTATGACTCTTATCCAGATAACATCTATCTACTTTAAGTCATTTTTAGATAAGCATCTCCTTTTTTAGTTTTGTTTATTTCTTTCTTTAATCCCCTTCCGTGGATTTAATTTGTCAAGATCATTGTATAGCATAGTTGTTTGCCTATAAAAGTCATTTCTTACATCAGTTGTAAGCACCAAACAATTTTACCAGAAATAGCAATATTATCAAGCTTTCATGGCACACTAAATTTCTTTTCTGTACTCCTTAGCCAAGGCTCCTAGTCTCCGAGTTCTTCCCAAGTTCTTCATACCATATTCCCTATTAAAAAAAAATCTACAACTTTTATTCCTTTATAAGAATCTTCGTTGAAGACTATCTTTACCAACTTTTGTTGTAATTCATACAACACAATAGGAAAGTCAGTATAAATCTTATGTGAGACTATCTGTTCAAATTCTGGGAAATGTTGTGTAACTTGTTTAATTGAAAATTCCAAGTTTATTTCCTCTGAAAATTATATAATGTGTAAACTTTGGTTTTTGTTTTTCTGGGATTTTAACAGTTTGTTCTTGAAAATAGATGCTAAGAGCATTAAGGACCTGTACTTTGAACGGAGATGCTTGTGGCATGGTTTGAATATGCAGAAGTTATTTAATAAAAATTGTTGTTCTGTTAAAGTTAATCCCATTATAGGTCTAAATTTTGTATTTTGGTCATTACATTTTGGCAATGCAAAATTACCAAATGTAATAACTGGATTTTTTGGGCTTGCATCCATTTGTTTAAATTGTAATTTTTTTTGGTTTTATGGATGGTGGTAATCGTCTTGTTGGAGACTGTTTATATAACTCTATAGGATTATAACGAACACTTGTAGGGCTGTAAACCTGTTTTGTGGAATTGTGAACTGGTGTTGTAGGAAGGAAAACTTGTGTAATGTTTTCTAAGGAATTAAATGAAGAAGCAGCTTGTCTTTGACTGTATATCTTATCTGTTTGCATAGACTGACTGAAGAGTTTTTCTGTGTTGTTATCTTCATCTTCTGAGGAGATGCTCATTGGTGAAGAGTATCTTTTGAGCTTTATAGGCTGTATAAGCTTATATTTTCCTTTACTTTTTTCTGTCTATCGGCAAACAATAATTTGTTAATGTTTCTAGATAACATATCTGCTATCCTATTATTTTTTTTCCTTTTACAAGTTCAAAATTTATAGCGTATCAAGTCCCTTGTATAACATTCTGTAAGTTAACCCATCTTGTCCTGTTCATCTTTTTGCTTTGATCACTTTTTATAAAATTTACTATTGCTTCACAATCGGTTCTTACTGTAAGTTCTTTATGTAAGAAAATTTTAAATTTTTCTAAAGCATTAAGTAATGCTTGTATTTCAAAATCTAAACTTGTCCAATTTGTTCTTGTTTTAATATTTCCACTTGTATATGAAAATATCTTTTCATTCTCTTTAGGATTATATTTATTAGGTTTAGAAAGAAGAACAACTCCCCATCATTCTTTACATCCATCAACTTCTATAATGATATAATCTGTTACTAATGGTAATTCTAATGGTTTAATCTTTTTAACCGTAATTTTTATTTTCTCTTATTAACTTTATATCCTCTTGATTAAAATGTCTTTGCCCATTTTTTTCGTCTTACTATATAATGGTCTTACTAGTTTTGATAAGTTTGGTATAAATTTTCTGGCGTAATTAACTAATCCTAAAAAACTTGTATTTGTTTTAAGTTTTGAATTTTTTCTGGAAAATCTAGAATTTTTACAGAGATTTGTTGTTGTAGTTCTATCTTTCCATCTCCTATTTCTAATCCAAGAAATGATATTTTTCGTTTAAATAATTCCATTTTTCTTTTTGAAACTACTATACCATTCTTTTTTATTTCTTCAAAAATCTTTTGTAGATGCTTCTCGTGTTCCTGTACTGCTTCACTTGCAACTAAAATATCATCAATATAAACTAAACATAAATTATATTGTAAGAATATGCTGTCCATAAACCTTTGATATATTGAAGGTGCATTTTTTAATCCAAAGCTAAGAACATTCGATTCAAATTGTCCTTCTGATCATGTGAAGGCTGTCCATGGTTTAAATTTTTCTTCTAGTTGTAACTGATTGTATCCTGATTTTAAGTTAAATTTCGAAAAAACTATTTTACTCTGTATTAAGTTTAATAAGTTGTCTTTATTTGGAATGTTATATCTGTTGGAATATGCTCGTGTCATAATATATAATCATATGGCTAGACACATATGAGCCTATGGGGTCACACACAAATACACGGAGATACCAAGAATATATATAATGTATATAGTTGTATTTACATTATGTATATAGACGCCTAAGATCAAGAGGTTATTTAACGGACGTTAATCATTGAGTTAGACTTTGGTCCGTATTAAATAAAAGAAAAAAGCTCGGGACTTAAGTGTAAGTTGTGGTAGATTAGGATACTATATAATATCCTAATCTACCAAATCCTAGTCTCTCCTAACTTCCTTCCTCTCCAAGATTTCGAAATTCCTCTCCCTCCTGGAGAATTTCGGCTCTAGTGATTGATCAAGTGTCAAGGACTAGCATCCGGTTGGTGATCGAGGACGTGTAGTGTGCGCATCCTTTAGAGAAACTCTTCGTTTAGAGTTTGATTTCGTCATCAAGTCTCAAGCATTCACATAAGGTAATCCTTGTAACTTTGATTTCATGTTCATCATCTATGCAATGTGTTGATTCTGGGTTAGTGCTTTGATTTAATCCGCTGCGTAGTTTTATGAAAACCCTAAAAGCACTAACAATATCCATCATCTTCTGTGTTATCATTTAACCTTTTATAGTTGTAGACTATCCATATTGATGTATGCGGCCCGTTTAGAACAAAATCTAAGACCGGTGCTAACTACTTTGTCACTTTTACTTACGACTTTAGTCGTTATGGTTATGTCTACTTGATTGAACATAAACATGAAGTTTTTAAGACGTTCAAAACTTTCCAAAGTGAAGAAGAAAATCAACTCAATAAGACTATTAAAGCACTTCGATCTGATCGAGGAGGAGAGTACATGAGTCAAGAGTTTTTAGACCACTTGGTGAAATGTGGGATTGTCTCACAATTCACTCCTCCATATACACCTCAACATAATGGTGTATCTGAAAGGAGAAATTGAACCCTACTTGACATGGTTCGATCCATGGTGAGTCTGACTACTTTATCATTGTCCTGGTGGGATTATGCTTTAGAGACTGCTGTTTTCATACTTAATATGGTTCGGACCAAAAAGGTTAATAAGACACCATTTGAAATATGGCATGGGAAAGTCCCTAATCTGTCTTACTTGAAAGTCTAGGGTTGTGATGCCCTCGTGAAACGAGACACACCAAACAAACTTGAGCCCAGATCTATCAAGTGCATCTTTGTAGGATACCCAAAGGAAACGATGGGTTACTATTTCTACTACAAACCCGAAGACAAAGCGTTTGTCGCTCGACATGCTGAGTTTCTTGAAATAAATCTCATTCTGCAAGAAGCAAGTGGGAGCTCAGTAGACTTTGACGAAATTCAAAGCCAAGATGCATAACCTTCAGCAAACACTAGCGAACATCAAAATGAAGTAGCACACACTAAGGCGCTACCTCAGACTGATGTTGTTCCCATTCGAAGATCCACAAGGATATCTCAGGAACCTAAAAGATATGGTTTTTATATCGATGCTGAGGGGCAAGAGTTAGGGGATTATGGAGAACCCTGTAACTATCGAGCTGCATTGTCGGATCCAGAATCCGATAAATGGCTTGATGCTATGAATGCGGAAATGCAATCCATGAAAGATAATAAAGTCTGGACCTTGGTTGATCTTCCTCCAAACAACAAGACTGTTGGGAGCAAGTGGCTTTTCAAGAAAAATACCGACATGGATGGCCATGTACACACCTATAAAGCTCGTCTTGTAGCAAAAGGTTACACTCAAACCTACGGGGTTCACTATGATGAAACCTTCTCGCCTGTTGCAGATGTTAAAGTTATTAGGATTCTCTTGGCCATAGCAGCGTATTATGACTATGAGATTTGGCAAATGGATGTCAAAACTGCCTTCTTAAATGGACGTCTTGATAAAGAAGTCTATATGGTTCAACCAGAAGGATTTGTCAATCCAAAATATCCAGAAAGGGTATGCAAGCTTCAAAGATCTATTTATGGATAAAGCAAGCGTCCCGAAGCTGGAATAAGAGGTTCGATGAGGAAGTCAAGAAGTATGGTTTCACTCAAAACCCTGATGAGCCATGTGTATAGATGAGAGCTAGTGGGAGCGTCGTTGTCTTTCTCATCTTGTATGTCGATGACATATTATTCATGGGAAATAACATTCCAATGCTACAAGATGTTAAATCCTGGCATGGAAATTGTTTTGCCATGAAAGACCTGGGAGAAGCGGCATATATTCTCGGAATAAAAATCTACCGTGATAGATCAAAGCGGTTATTGGGTTTAAGCCAAAGTGCATACATTGATAACATTTTGAAGCAATTCTAAATGGATGCTTCCAAACGTGGAAGTCTCCCTATGCAACATCATGCAAGCTTGAGTAAGACTCAAGGGCATTCAATACCTGATGAGGTGAAGTGTATGAAGGGTGTGCCTTATGCTTCGGCAGTAGGACCCATCATGTACTCAGTGAGGTGCACTCGGCCAGACGTAGCGTTCACTCATAACCTTACGAGTAGATTTCAACAGAATCCAGGTGAATGTCACTGGACTGCTATCAAGAACATGCTGAAGTATCTTTGAAACACTAAGGATATGTTTCTTGTTTATGGTGGAGTCGAAGACCAACTCAGTGTTACTTGCTACACTGATGCCGGTTTCGAGACAGATCAAGACAATACTCAATCGCAGACTGGTTACGTCTTCGTCATGAACGGAGGTGCTGTTGACTGGAAAAGTGCGAAGCAGAGCACTACTGCAATGTCATCTACAGAAGCTGAATACATAGCTAATTCAGACGCTGTGATGGAGGCTGTTTTGATACGTAAGGAGTTATCCGTAGTAATGAGAGACCTATGAATATGTACTATGATAACTCAGGTGCGATAATCATAGCCAATGAACCAGGTGTTCAAAAGGGTGCCAAACATTTTCTAAGGAAGGTTCACTACATTCGCGAGGTAATCGAAATGGGAGAGATCAACCTTCTCAAAGTTCACACAGATGACAACTTAGCTGATCCTTTTACGAAGCCGATGTCTTATACCAAACATGTCGAGCATGCTAGGAACATTGGGCTTCGACCAGCTAGTAGTCTTATGTAAATTTGTTTTAGTATTTGGATAATTAGAATGTTAAGCGGTTTATATATTAATGAATTGATATACCTGGTATGATCGTTTTAATTTATATCTACTGTATTCTATTTTTGCATGTTTATATCCATGAATGATATAATTGTGTATTGTTCTAAATTGTCCTTTACTAGGTGATAATACGGGAATATCATCAAATTAAGGTAAATGTGAGACGTGTTGGTGATATTCATTGTTGAATGAATATTAATGGATGTTGTCCACCAAACTCACATGATGTTTATATTGATAAACATTGGACTGACCCAACCCATGAGAAGTCACTGCATGGATGTTGTCGATAGTGAATCTCGTAAATGGTTAAGTCATTCATCCTTAGACTTGCGATGCAAGCTGGTTTGTGTGAGTGGAGTGTTGTTCTTTGATGTGGTTAAACGTTATCCAGAATAAGGCTGCTATAAAAACCATCTTCAGGAGCAGCATGTAGCCCATATCAGACACGTGTAGTCAAGATAGGATTTGTTCCTCCACATAAAATGGAGTTAGATACTACTGGGCCCCTCGATGATTTAAACAGATGTATGTATGGCCGTACCCATAGGTAATTAAGATGAATCTTGATTAATTTGGTAATCTAGTTTAGTATCATGATCGAGAAACAAAATCGTTGAATATATTAGAAGACTCATGATCCATGTATAATGTTCAACACAGTATCTGAAACAAAGGGATGACTGATTATTTAAAATGAGACATTCATGAAACTATCCTCATGTGTATCTAGGGCATTGGCGTGTTGCTAGACGCTAACCTTTGCTTGTACGATTACTTGTTATTATGAAATGCGCAAGTGGGAACTGCTGGAATATGCTTGTGTCATAATATATAATCATATAGCTAGACACATATGAGCCTATGGGGTCACACACAAATACACAGAGATACCAAGAATATATATAATGTATATAGTTGTATTTACATTATGTATATAGACGCCTAAGATCAAGAGGTTATTTAACGAACGTTAATCATTGAGTTAGACTTAATGATTTATCTAAGGTGTTAAATAATTAGTTAGACTAATTAGTTTAATATAATAGTTTGGTCCGTATTAAATAAAAGAAAAAAAGCTAGGGACTAAAGTGTAAGTTGTGGTAAATTAGGATACTATATAATATCCTAATCTACCAAACCCTAGTCTCTCTTAACTTCCTTCCTCTCCAAGATTTCGAAATTCCTCTCCCTCCTGGAGAATTTCGGCTCTGGTGATTGATCAAGTGTCAAGGACTAGCATCCGGTTGGTGATCGAGGACGTGTAGTGTGCGCATCCTTTAGAGAAACTCTTCGTTTAGAGTTTGGTTTCATAATCAAGTCTCAAGCATTCACATAAGGTAATCCTTGTAACTTTAATTTCATGTTCATCATCTATGCAATGTGTTGATTCTGGGTTAGTGCTTTGATTTAATCCGCTGCGTAGTTTTATGAAAACCCTAAAAGCACTAACAATATCCATCATCTTCTGTGTTATCATTTAACCTTTTATAGTTGTAGACTATCCATATTGATGTATGCGGCCCGTTTAGAACAAAATCTAAGACCGGTGCTAACTACTTTGTCACTTTTACTTACGACTTTAGTCGTTATGGTTATGTCTACTTGATTGAACATAAACATGAAGTTTTTAAGACGTTCAAAACTTTCCAAAGTGAAGAAGAAAATCAACTCAATAAGACTATTAAAGCACTTCGATCTGATCGAGGAGGAGAGTACATGAGTCAAGAGTTTTTAGACCACTTGGTGAAATGTGGGATTGTCTCACAATTCACTCCTCCATATACACCTCAACATAATGGTGTATCTGAAAGGAGAAATTGAACCCTACTTGACATGGTTCGATCCATGGTGAGTCTGACTACTTTATCATTGTCCTGGTGGGATTATGCTTTAGAGACTGCTGTTTTCATACTTAATATGGTTCGGACCAAAAAGGTTAATAAGACACCATTTGAAATATGGCATGGGAAAGTCCCTAATCTGTCTTACTTGAAAGTCTAGGGTTGTGATGCCCTCGTGAAACGAGACACACCAAACAAACTTGAGCCCAGATCTATCAAGTGCATCTTTGTAGGATACCCAAAGGAAACGATGGGTTACTATTTCTACTACAAACCCGAAGACAAAGCGTTTGTCGCTCGACATGCTGAGTTTCTTGAAATAAATCTCATTCTGCAAGAAGCAAGTGGGAGCTCAGTAGACTTTGACGAAATTCAAAGCCAAGATGCATAACCTTCAGCAAACACTAGCGAACATCAAAATGAAGTAGCACACACTAAGGCGCTACCTCAGACTGATGTTGTTCCCATTCGAAGATCCACAAGGATATCTCAGGAACCTAAAAGATATGGTTTTTATATCGATGCTGAGGGGCAAGAGTTAGGGGATTATGGAGAACCCTGTAACTA
This sequence comes from Deinandra increscens subsp. villosa, assembly GCA_039602395.1. NCBI lineage: Eukaryota > Viridiplantae > Streptophyta > Magnoliopsida > Asterales > Asteraceae > Deinandra > Deinandra increscens. Next base: position 14,885,272 of record JBCNJP010000010.1, read on the forward strand.
TCGAGCTGCATTGTCGGATCCAGAATCCGATAAATGGCTTGATGCTATGAATGCGGAAATGCAATCCATGAAAGATAATAAAGTCTGGACCTTGGTTGATCTTCCTCCAAACAACAAGACTGTTGGGAGCAAGTGGCTTTTCAAGAAAAATACCGACATGGATGGCCATGTACACACCTATAAAGCTCGTCTTGTAGCAAAAGGTTACACTCAAACCTACGGGGTTCACTATGATGAAACCTTCTCGCCTGTTGCAGATGTTAAAGTTATTAGGATTCTCTTGGCCATAGCAGCGTATTATGACTATGAGATTTGGCAAATGGATGTCAAAACTGCCTTCTTAAATGGACGTCTTGATAAAGAAGTCTATATGGTTCAACCAGAAGGATTTGTCAATCCAAAATATCCAGAAAGGGTATGCAAGCTTCAAAGATCTATTTATGGATAAAGCAAGCGTCCCGAAGCTGGAATAAGAGGTTCGATGAGGAAGTCAAGAAGTATGGTTTCACTCAAAACCCTGATGAGCCATGTGTATAGATGAGAGCTAGTGGGAGCGTCGTTGTCTTTCTCATCTTGTATGTCGATGACATATTATTCATGGGAAATAACATTCCAATGCTACAAGATGTTAAATCCTGGCATGGAAATTGTTTTGCCATGAAAGACCTGGGAGAAGCGGCATATATTCTCGGAATAAAAATCTACCGTGATAGATCAAAGCGGTTATTGGGTTTAAGCCAAAGTGCATACATTGATAACATTTTGAAGAAATTCTAAATGGATGCTTCCAAACGTGGAAGTCTCCCTATGCAACATCATGCAAGCTTGAGTAAGACTCAAGGGCATTCAATACCTGATGAGGTGAAGTGTATGAAGGGTGTGCCTTATGCTTCGGCAGTAGGACCCATCATGTACTCAGTGAGGTGCACTCGGCCAGACGTAGCGTTCACTCATAACCTTACGAGTAGATTTCAACAGAATCCAGGTGAATGTCACTGGACTGCTATCAAGAACATGCTGAAGTATCTTTGAAACACTAAGGATATGTTTCTTGTTTATGGTGGAGTCGAAGACCAACTCAGTGTTACTTGCTACACTGATGCCGGTTTCGAGACAGATCAAGACAATACTCAATCGCAGACTGGTTACGTCTTCGTCATGAACGGAGGTGCTGTTGACTGGAAAAGTGCGAAGCAGAGCACTACTGCAATGTCATCTACAGAAGCTGAATACATAGCTAATTCAGACGCTGTGATGGAGGCTGTTTTGATACGTAAGGAGTTATCCGTAGTAATGAGAGACCTATGAATATGTACTATGATAACTCAGGTGCGATAATCATAGCCAATGAACCAGGTGTTCAAAAGGGTGCCAAACATTTTCTAAGGAAGGTTCACTACATTCGCGAGGTAATCGAAATGGGAGAGATCAACCTTCTCAAAGTTCACACAGATGACAACTTAGCTGATCCTTTTACGAAGCCGATGTCTTATACCAAACATGTCGAGCATGCTAGGAACATTGGGCTTCGACCAGCTAGTAGTCTTATGTAAATTTGTTTTAGTATTTGGATAATTAGAATGTTAAGCGGTTTATATATTAATGAATTGATATACCTGGTATGATCGTTTTAATTTATATCTACTGTATTCTATTTTTGCATGTTTATATCCATGAATGATATAATTGTGTATTGTTCTAAATTGTCCTTTACTAGGTGATAATATGGGAATATCATCAAATTAAGGTAAATGTGAGACGTGTTGGTGATATTCATTGTTGAATGAATATTAATGGATGTTGTCCACCAAACTCACATGATGTTTATATTGATAAACATTGGACTGACCCAACCCATGAGAAGTCACTGCATGGATGTTGTCGATAGTGAATCTCGTAAATGGTTAAGTCATTCATCCTTAGACTTGCGATGCAAGCTGGTTTGTGTGAGTGGAGTGTTGTTCTTTGATGTGGTTAAACGTTATCCAGAATAAGGCTGCTATAAAAACCATCTTCAGGAGCAGCATGTAGCCCATATCAGACACGTGTAGTCAAGATAGGATTTGTTCCTCCACATAAAATGGAGTTAGATACTACTGGGCCCCTCGATGATTTAAACAGATGTATGTATGGCCGTACCCATAGGTAATTAAGATGAATCTTGATTAATTTGGTAATCTAGTTTAGTATCATGATCGAGAAACAAAATCGTTGAATATATTAGAAGACTCATGATCCATGTATAATGTTCAACACAGTATCTGAAACAAAGGGATGACTGATTATTTAAAATGAGACATTCATGAAACTATCCTCATGTGTATCTAGGGCATTGGCGTGTTGCTAGACGCTAACCTTTGCTTGTACGATTACTTGTTATTATGAAATGCGCAAGTGGGAACTGCTGGAATATGCTTGTGTCATAATATATAATCATATAGCTAGACACATATGAGCCTATGGGGTCACACACAAATACACAGAGATACCAAGAATATATATAATGTATATAGTTGTATTTACATTATGTATATAGACGCCTAAGATCAAGAGGTTATTTAACGAACGTTAATCATTGAGTTAGACTTAATGATTTATCTAAGGTGTTAAATAATTAGTTAGACTAATTAGTTTAATATAATAGTTTGGTCCGTATTAAATAAAAGAAAAAAAGCTAGGGACTAAAGTGTAAGTTGTGGTAAATTAGGATACTATATAATATCCTAATCTACCAAACCCTAGTCTCTCTTAACTTCCTTCCTCTCCAAGATTTCGAAATTCCTCTCCCTCCTGGAGAATTTCGGCTCTGGTGATTGATCAAGTGTCAAGGACTAGCATCCGGTTGGTGATCGAGGACGTGTAGTGTGCGCATCCTTTAGAGAAACTCTTCGTTTAGAGTTTGGTTTCATAATCAAGTCTCAAGCATTCACATAAGGTAATCCTTGTAACTTTAATTTCATGTTCATCATCTATGCAATGTGTTGATTCTGGGTTAGTGCTTTGATTTAATCCGCTGCGTAGTTTTATGAAAACCCTAAAAGCACTCACAATATCCATCATCTTCTGTGTTATCATTTAACCTTTTATAGTTGTAGACTATCCTTTCTTTTCCTCTTTTTATTTCACTATGATTTTTTACTATGAATGCTGCTGTCATATGTGGACTTTCTGATTTTCTAATCATTCCTTGATCTAAAATTTCTGGTATTTGTTATTTGAATTAATCTTTATCTAGAGGGCTATATTCTATGTTTGCTGTTCTAATAATGATGTCTGGATTTTTTATTTTGAATTTACATGTATATTTTATCTTTGAGTTCTTAATGTCTTCTCCTATAAGTCCTATTTTTTCTAGATGTTAAATTGTAGGATGATTTATACCTTTTGTAACATCTTTTCTTTTTTTCTAATTCATGACTCATGAATTCTGTAAGTAATGTAATAGTTTCATTTTCTATGTGTTGTTCTTTTTTATTTTTTAAGAAGCCTAGGTTTCCTTTTTCTCCACGCATCTGAGTAAATGCAGATGTACTATTGAAATCTTAGTGTTGGAAAATTATAAACATGTTTGCTAAGTGTTATAAAATTTCTTGTTAATGTAACTGCTCCATTTATACCAAAAAGAAAATTTAGACCAAGTACAAAATCTTTTGATTTTATATGTTGGGGGTTTATATTTACTTGGGTATGTCATACTTTACACTGTAATTTCCAGCAAAATCTAAAAATTGAATTCCTACTGGTTCTAAGTAATGTGTTAATGAAATTATTCTATCCTCTGCAGTTCTTTTAACTAGATTATAGGCAAACTTTTTATAATACTTTTGTTGTGCTAAATTGTAAGATATTAAACTCTTTGTTGCTCCTGTGTCTACTAGGGCTGGTAGATCTAATACTTTATTATTATTATCTAGCAATAGTCTACATTGTATATCTATCATACTTACGCATCCTTGTGTTTGTATGTATGTTTGCTCTGCTTCTGTTTATGTTGACATCTTGCTATACTCAACATGTTCTTTTTTCTTTTGGATCAATTCTTTAATTTCTTTTATTTTGTTTTCAATATTATTTATTTTTAGACTATGTAATTCTGTAATCGTTTTAAGCTTCTTTATTGATTTTTCTTGACTATTTGATTCTATATTACTGCTTTGTTTCTAGTGTATCTATTTCTTCATCGTATATCTTTTTTAGACATTTATAACATATTTCTTCAAAACAAATATTACATTGTGATCTTTTTTCTATACTTGGATAATATCCACAATTATAACATTTTATATAATTATTTCCTCTGTTAGATATCCACTTATGACTACATTCTTCTTCTGTATTCATGTATGTATATGTTACTTTTGTAACAGACTCTTCACCTTCGCTATATATGCTATAAATTGATTCATTGTCTGTATGATATGTATCTACAACCTATATTTCTTAGTCATTTAGTTGTTCTACTAGATTACTTCTTTTATTATTTTTATTTTTGTCTGGGCATTTATTAGCTAAATGTTTTTCATCTCCGTAAATATAACATTTACATTGTCTTGTTTGAGGTTTTTTAATGTATTTAGATTTATAGTAGGGCTTATTTTTATAATATGGTTTATATTCTTTTTGTATGTCGTACTTCTTCTAAGCTTTTTCTTTCTATCATAATAATCATATGCCTGTGGTGTATATATTGCTGTTTTACAAAGCGCATATGCATTTCTTTTTAATTTTTCTTGTAAAGCAACCTCCTTACATCTTTCTTTTAGTATTCCAAATGTGAAAGTTATTCTAGGTCCTATTCCTAGATTTATTTCATCACTGTATGTTTGTCTTCATAGTTCATGTATATTTTTTCCTAAATCACCTGGTAATTTTATAAAGTATTTGTTACACAAGTCATCATCCATGGCTAAACCTATTTGTCATAATAATTTTGTAAAATCTAAGGTAAACTCATTTATATATTTCATATCTGCAATACTTAATTGTTCTAAATTTCTAATGGCAATATCTCGAATTAAGCTATTAGTTATATGAAACTCCAAAGAAAATAAAGAAGAACGTCAAACGAACAACAATCAGGTCGGTCTTGTGGACATGCAGAGAAAGTCCGATCGTTTGACAAAATAAAGAAAATCACACAAGTTTAAATCTTTGCAAAATGAACACATGTTTACACAGTGACTTATCATTTTTCTTATTCACATTTCTTTTCACTATCTTGATATATGCTTCAAGATGTTGTCCACTTGGTCAAACATTAGTATTTAATGTATATCACATCTGAATACTTTCTGATTTAATGCCGAGCCTACCAAGCACATCAAACAATGATCTTATGGCTTTTTCATCTAATTTATCCATGAGTCAGACATGTAAGCCAATGTACCATCATTTCCCAAACATGTTGGATACAATTTCTTATATTTCAATGTTTTTGTATTTTTCTATTTTTCCATGTTTTTGTATTTTTTTTCTTTTTCTCCCACTTAAAATGAAAACTCTATTTTTGGATTTTCATTTTAACAAAAACACAAAGACACTATTTTTGGTATTTTCAATTTTCTCCCCCTAAACTACAAACACAAAGCATTAAAGAAAGAAAATTGAGCTTTCGACATGGATACCTTTTCGATTTAGATTTCAGAAAAATTTCAGTTTTTTAAAATTTGATGTCACACGTAATTTAACTTAAATCAGTAGAATACTCCTCCATCAGCAACTTTTCAATCACCGATAGGTCTTCTAGAAGTACCTGCACACTGGTCAAACACATCAGCTCATAAATGACCCGAAGCGAATCGCTTCTGGTCGATCAGTGTCTTGGTTTTCTTTTGAAACCACTTTAGGTTTCCAAGTTTGTTGTTTTGGTAAATCAGTATCTGATGAACCTGTCACAGTAGAATGTGACGAACAACCGACAGATGAATCATGTTGAAATTTAGGTAAAAACCTTCTTTGATGTTTAAAATATGTCGGTTGAAATTCATCAAATACTCTGCCATATTCATCAATAAATCCGTATTTGGCAGATTTACCTACATAAGGAACCTGTCTTTTCCTTGAACTAGGAGCAGCAGTGACATGACAATCTTGTGCCATATGCCCTTTTTGTCGACAATTGTAACACAAACGATTGTTTACATTTTTCCTCTTTGGTCTCTGCAAAGTTTCACAACAAAATTCATCTCCAAAATGATCATAAAAAGTATCATATACCTGAAATCGATGATCATTTACCCATTTGGATGTCGGGCTTTTTGGAGCAGAATTTGATCCTCCAGAAGAATATGTAGTAACTCATTTTCTTTTATAAATGCTTGAATCTTTTTGTCTTTCTAAGAACAAAAATCACAAACTGATTCATAGCCACTATTTCCAAAACCACTTATTTCAGATTCAGAATCAGTTATTTCTTCTTCAGCATCACTATGAACAATTTGAGTAATCATTACAGATGGGGAAAAAATTGCAGACTCATCAGGAAGATCGTTGACAGCCCAATCATAACCTTCATTCGATCTTAGTGATTTTGACTCAGAAGTAATAGCTGTTAAAGCAATTGGCTCAGAAGTTCTTCCCCAGTTATATTGTTTATTGACTTGAGACACCAAAGTTGTTGGAGACTTTGATGAAGAAGCATTTGATTTTGAACATTCACGAGCAAAATGAACATAATTAGAACATTTGAAACATTTTGCCTTTGATTTATCTATGCCAACCTTGTCATCCGGAGTTAAACTTTGGAATCTGGTCTTCTTCTTGAATCTTTTAACTCTTTGAGCTAACATTGCAAGTTGCCAATTTATATCCATTTGTTCATGGTGATTTGGATCGCTCTGATCAAAATCTTCTTCAACCAAATTAGATGTTGTCAAACCACCATTCAGCAATCCATAATATGAAGATAATAAAGCAGAAATTAATGCCAAATGTTCATCAAGTGTTTTTGCAGAAAATGAAGTCTGACTTGAATGATTTGGAATAGTGAAGTTACACCCTCTTGATGAATTTGCAGAATTTCCTGAACCATGACCAACAACAAATGCTGTTTGAGGTGGAATATGATGAATCAAAACTAGATGATTTAGACTTTGCATTGATGCTTGCTGAATTTTGACCATGATATAATTCCGGATTTTGTAATTGAGCAGTTGATTTGTTGGATGTCATCATTTCCATTTCTCTAGCATGCAACTTCCCGGTTAAATCATGAAATGTCAATGTTGAGTATTCCTTATCATGAGTAAGTAGTAGAACATAATTCTCCCACTTTGCTGGTAAACCTTCCATCAGTTTCTCTTTCAGTCCCTCATCGGTCTTTTCAATATTCACCACTTTCATTTCACTGATTAGATGTGAAAATCTGGATACAATTGCAGGAATATTTTCTTTATCATAGTGTTGAAAATTTTCAAATTCTTTGTTCAGCACTTTTCTTCTACTCTTCTTGTATTGATCATTGCCTTCACATCTTGCAGATAGTGCATCCCACAACTGTTTTGACTTTTTGCAAGTACTAAACTGATGCAAGAATTCAGTGGCCAACGCCATTGTTAGATAACCAAAAGCTTTTTCTTCAAGCTCATAGAGTTTTCTTTCAGCGGCATCGAAATTGTGAATTTGTATAAAATCTCCATCTTCCTGTAGATGCATGTAAAGCTTGCGAATTGGAATCCATAAATCGACATTATTTATGCTGATGTAAGCAGAATATCTTTGTTTCCAATTATGATAATCCTCCAACGTCAATAAGCTGGGAACTTTCTGGCTTGTTCCAATTTCGTTATCGACGTTGAGCAAGGTTTGCATTGCACTTTGCATAGCAGCGAACGCTTGAAAATCAGACATTTTCACTAAAAATTATACTTCAAAAACTTCGAACTCAAAAACGAATTGTATCTTTCCGAGACGATCGTTTTGACTGGTATTGGGTTCGTAACTCTTAACGGTTCTCAAGTTACGTCAGTTTTAAGTGAACGTCACCTTTCTTCCAACGTACGAAGCTGCGGACCAAGAAAACTAGCATACAAAATTCCCAAAGCGGACCAAAAACATACCAGACCTTTAGCGTACCATCCTACGGACCAAACCAGATAAGTGGACCAGAAAGCTCAGCGTACCAGTTTGGTACGGTGTAACTGCCAGCGTACCAGTGAATAACCGTTGCGTACCACGCTTGAAGATTGTCTTGCGTACCAAAACCCAGCGTACCAAAATCTATGAATATTGTCTTACGTACCAGTCAGCGTACCATCAGTTCATCTGGCATACCAACAACGTATGAAGCTGAATTTAACAGATTTTCACGAATTTTGACAATTTCGACTGGAATTTGATACAGTGAGGTGCGAAAACACTCTAGGAACGTTCAGAAATCATTTTTAGCTCCAGAAACACGCAGAATGAAGAAAAATTGATGAAAAATGTAAGAAACCCAAACTTTCTCTCTCTAAAAATCCGAAAATTGACCAAAAACACAGCAGTAGAGCAACTTAATGCTCTGATACCACTTGTAAAACCGAGATACAATCTTACTACTGCATGCTTTGATCAATCTAGTGAACACGAGAAGTAAATAAGAGAAATCTTATTGAATCACTTGAAGATTACAAAGAAGTCTCTCTGGTTTCTCTCTCTAGAACACACACAGAAAGGTGTAGAAATGACTCACTGTTCTAAGCTATCATACTAACACACGGTATTAAAAAGTTAGTGACAATCTATCCTGCGTACCAACTGGTGGACCAATTGGTACGGGCGTACCAATTGGTATGGCATACCAGTTGGTACGACACCATTGATATTGCCACTACAACTCACAGACTCGCTCTAATCTAGATTCAATACACGAGACACAATGTAGCATAGGTATATACCCTAACAATATTTTGTTGGATCTACCCCTAAAATGAGCGTTCTAATCTGTGATGTGAAATTATAAGGGTTGTCTCCTAATGCTTTGATTCTGTTCATTTTTGTTAGATCTTGAGCTTTTTTACTTTGCCAGATTTCTAGAGCTGTTGGTCCTAATGTAGTTTCTAAATATGAAAACATATCCATGCTTTCTTTTTTATTTGTTTTCCACATTCTTACCACTATTTGTTCCCATGTTATATATATCCTATAGGTAATCTATTTCCATGTATATATATATCCTATAGGTAATCTATTTCCATGTCTAATTATATTTGATTTTTTTTTTTGATAAGTTACTGTTTCTTTTGTCCATGGTTGAAGTTACTGCTTCACTCCAATCCACTCTTCCTCTTTTATATTGACCTTTCATATCTTGATCCATAAAGGATTGTTCTTATTTATAAAAGTTTTAAATCATTGTCTTTCCTTATAGAATACTGTTTACTAATGGTAGGTTAAAATATTCTTGTAACTTATTATAACTTTCTTCATATTTCATTCCTAGATTTAACATACATTCTATAATCATGTCATCAACTTCTTCTTGTATATTTATTTCTGTAAATTTTCTTTTTATTATTTGTTCAATGGTTTTATTATTTTTTTCTATTTTGAATCCTGTAATGGTTTCTTCTTCCTCTAAATACTATAGCAAACAATAATCTGTTTCTTCTTGTTCAAATTTATAGAATTCTTTATTAATTTCTTCATTTTCTGTATCATAAATTGGTTCATTATATTCTTCGTTAATATCTATAATATTCATAAAGTTATACTTTGTTTCTTCACTGTCTTCACTTTGATTTTCTTCTTTTTAAAGTCTGTAAATCTTAGGCTTGGTTTCCCATTAGTTCCTTCATATATATAACTTCTTTTTGGTACTAACCATACATTGTCATCTTCTTTAAAATCATCTATTTGCCATTCTAATCCTGCTAATTCTTCGGGATCTATTTTTACTGGATCTATCATTTGTATTGATTTTGATGCTATGGTGTTAACTATTCCTTCTATGTTTACTTTATATTTCATTCCTAATATGTTACTTGCTTTTCCAAGCACTCCTATACTGATAACTATATTATTACCTTCATAATTTTCATAACCTTTCGTTTGTAATGCTATTTTTATTTTCTATAAATCTCTAATATCTTTTAAGAGACCTGGTGTACAATAAAATAGTGCTGTATTTTGGCTAAGGTCAACTTCCATTCCTGATATTGTTTCCTTCTTTAGCTCACATTTCTAGCTTTTATCTAGTAATAATGCTAGTAATTTTGTTCCTAAGTTTTTTCTTTCTAAAGCTTTTATTCCTATTACTATTAATTATGTATGTACAAAGTTCTTTCTTGACTGTTTAATTATTTATATTGTTTCAGGTGAGAATAAGTCTATGGTTACCATTCTATCTACCACCCTTAAGCTTTCTTCTCTACTTCTTCTTATTATTGTTGTTTTGACATTTAACATACCTGTTTGATATAGAATCCTTGGATTTAGGATATCTAGTTGGTGTTGGTTGTATAGGTCAATATTTGTATTTAGATCTATTTCTTCTTCTAACTGTACTATCTGTTGTGAACTATTAGACCCTGAACCTCTCCTTATAAATCTGTTTAGAAATGAGTCAGATGATATAGTATCTTGTATATTACTAGTTGAGTTTCAAATTTATTTTCTTAAAAATTTAGACTTTTTAACCACTTGGTGATTTTCTAAATTTTTAAAACTTTTATTTTCTTTTTTATAAAATGTACATCAGCACTAGGTAGTGTCCTGATCACACACCACTTAGACTGATTTTCCTTTTTTTGTACTATCTTACTTTGGTTACTACTAATTCTTGTTTATCCTTTTATTTTTAGGTAGTGTATGAAAATACAACCACAAGGCTTAATTTAACCACTCCCTGAACCAGAAAGATTTCTACACAGCAGACTCCCATCTCGTTCCAAAACTGTTGCTGAAGTCAGCAAGAAGCCTATCCCAATGGCTCAAGAGCGGACCGTCATTGACTACTTAAGACTAAATGCAGTAAATTTTGCTGCAGCTATCGCCCCTCCCGGTGTCGAATTTAACAACTTCGAGATTCGACCCCAGTTGGTGCAGATGCTCCAAAATTATGCTACAGTTCACGGTTTGCCCGATGAAGACCCTCATTCTCACATCACAAACTTCCTAGAAGTTTGTGGAACATTCAAGTCCAATGGAGCCTCTGATGACGCTGTTAGACTTCACATGTTTCCTTTCTCACTCAAGGATCGTGCGAAAACAAGGCTGAACGCTCTGCCCAATTGCTCTATCACCACTTGGGAAGAGCTCGTTCAGAAGTTTCTTTACAAGTACTTCCCTCCTGCCAGGACAGCCAAGCTCCTGACAGAAATCAACTCATACACTCAAGAAGACGGGGAGTCGCTTATGACACCTGGGAACACTTTAAGGAACTCTTGAGAAAATGCCCTCATCATGGTCTCATAATATGGCAGCAGATCTCAATCTTCTACAATGGTTTGCACCCGCAGACTCGCCAGATTCTAGACTCCAACTCTAGTGGCATTTTGGAGAATAGAACACCTGAGGAAGTCTTCTAAAAAATTAAAGATATTGCTCAAACCAGATTTCAGTGGCACACTTCTTGCAGTGCCAAAGAAAAGCTCCAGGTATGCACTCTCTAGATAAAGCTACAACCATAAAAGCTTAAATTGAGGCCTTGACTCCCAAATTCAAGAAGTTAGTGACCTGCAAATCTGCAGAAATTGCTCCGCAGTATGAAGGGTGTGGAGGCCCACATAAAAACTGGAGTTGTATGGTGGATGGTAAGCCTGAAGATGTCAATTTCATACAAAACCAACCTCGCCAGCAATACAGCAACAATTATGAGTGGAGGAACAGACAAACCTCTGGGTGGAAAAGCAACAGAAACAGAGCAATGAGGTAATAACCAAAACTTCTCACTATAACCGCGGCAAAACAACAACTACCAAGGCAGTTGTTCATCCGACGGGCTCGCTCGCCTTAAAGAATCAATAACCAGGATGTTCGCAGAAGCTGAGAGGAAAATGAAGGAGAAGTTCAGAAGCAATGATGCTGAACTTCAAAACCAGTAAGCCTCTATCAAGATGCTCGAGAAGCAACTCGGTCAAATAGAAAAAACGGTAGGTGAAAGAGCCCCATGTTGTCCCCTAGCAACACAGAAACCAACACCAAAGCGATGGTGAATGCTATCACACTCCGTAGCCGAAAGGTTGGACCAGAGGAAGCTGCTCCGAGCTCAACAAAACCAACCCCACCTCCTCAAAAACAAAATGAAGAACCTATCCTGTAGAAGTAGAAAAAATCATGAAGGATCCAAAGGTTCCTTATCCCAGCAGGCTGAGCAAAGCCAAGAATGAGGAACAATTTGGTAAGTTCGTGAGCCTTCTGAAATAGTTACACATTAACTTACCTTTTGTTGATGTCCCTTTTCAGATGCCAAAATACACAAAGTACATGAAACACTTCCTGAAAAACATGCGCAAGATTGTGGAACTCAACTCTGTCAGCCTAGGGGAAGGATGCTCTGCCATCTTTTCAAGCACTATTCCCCGAAAGCAGCTAAATCCTGGCAGCTTCACACTACCTTGTGTATTGGGAGACATTGAGGTTTCAAATGCACTTTCTGACTTGGGGGCTAGTATAAACCTTATGCCATCCTCCATGTTCAACAAGCTGAAACTCGGTAAACCCACTCCTACAAGGATGAGCATCCAGCTAGTAGACTGGTCAGTCAAGTACCCTTTAGGTATTGCTGAGAACCTCCTAGTTGAAATAGGAGAGTTTGTTTACCCTGCCGACTTTGTTGTGCTGGATATGGAAGAAGACAAGGAGGTACACCTTATCCTCGGAAGGCCATTCCTCGCAACAACTCAAGCAGTAGTAGACATGAGCAGCAACACTTTAACGATCAAGTTCGATGACCAGGAAGCAACTTTCGACATAGGTAAGAGGTTGGATAGCACTTTACCAGGTGGTGGATAGCATCGAGTCCAGTCTAGAAGCCTCTCCTCCACTATCATTCTTCTAGACGAGGACTGCGGGTCTAGCCAGCAGACCAGTACACTAAACATTGAATATGCGTGAGCGGTAGATCGTCTACTTAGTCGTTATGAAATCAATGTAAAACGAGGATGAACACTAAGAGTAAATACAATAAACTTGTATTAACCATAGAGACCACAAAGTACACAGATATGAATAATGCTCAAAAGCTACTGAATACAAAACACGACATGCTATTTATACATGAGAAATCCCGATGGTTCGAACTCCAGGTTTGGACCTGTTCGGACCTGTCCGAACTCAGAGTTCGCTGGGAGTTCGGACCACAATATCCTTGCAAGTTCTGTCTTGTACTTAATACTTCATATGACGATCAACAACCATGTATCAACAAACTCTCCCTCAACATGTGCAGTATCATCTTCCACTTAAAACTTGTATCTTGTATCTTTGATCAAACTCTTCCTCGATCTTGACGATGAGTTCAATCTTGAATACTTGATATTACATCGTATGTAGTCTCTTTATCAACAATCTTCAGAAGACTTGAGGTTGTGATGGTTTCTTTCCACTTAGAAAACCTGCCAAACATAAACAATCTTGGTGCAAAAAGTCTCTACGAGACTCCAATATATTTTGATTTTGAAATCGATTTTGAATTTCGTGTTGATCAAACGAAAAGAAATAAGAAACAAAATCTTTTTGGTTTATAGAAACTTTATATCAAAACACACCTAAAATCTTTTTGGTATTTTCTGATAAGAAATATAATAGCAATACAAAATTAGACACTATTTTTGTCTTTTATGAGAAAGATCATAACTTGGGATCATATTGGACATAACATGCTGAACTACACTTCAATTTCGATTATTGTAGCACATAAGCCATGTCGATTGCAGATATAATTTGTCCAACTTTAAACTCAGGCAGAATCATACTCATAACATTTGGATATGTTAAAGTATTGATTATATTTGCAGTGACCAGTGTACCCTACACTATCAGACATACTCAGATATGTTTTGCTTATCACATTTTTGTGATTTCACTTGTGATTTAATCACCTAATGATTTTATCCATGATATAGTCAACTGTGTTCCATGCAAAAAGAAATAAGAACGTTAAATCGTCTACCTTAAGGTCGATCTTTCTATACGCAGATAAGGCCTCAGATTTAACAAAATAAGAAAATAAAACAAGTTGAAATTGTATAACTCAACAACAATCAGGTCGGTTTTGTGGACACGTAGACAAAGTCCGATGAGTTATATGAAACACCAAAGAAAATAAAGCAGAATGTCAAACGAACAACAATCAGGTCGGCCTTGTGAGCACGCAGAGAAAGTCCGATCATTTGACAAAATAAAGAAAATAAAACAAGTTTAAATCTTTGCAAAATGAACACATGTATACACACTGACTTCTCATTTTATTTTTCACATATCTTATTCTTGATATATTTTGAGATATGCATCAATATGTTGTCCACTAGGTCAAGCATCAGATTTAGTGTATATCACATTTGAATACTTTCTGATTTAATGCCGAGCCTACCTTACACATTGATCAAATGGTCTTAAGGCTTTTTCATCTATTTTATCCATGAGTCAGACAATGTAAGCCAATGTACCATCATTTCTCAATCATGTCGGATATAATTTCTCATTTTCAATGTTTTTGTCTTTTTCCAATTTCACCCCCTAAAAATGACAACTCTTTTTATAGATTTTCATTTTTAACATATTGAAAAACAACACACTATTTTTAGATTTTTGCAAAAACAAACTCCCCCTCAAAATGAGACGGAATGAAAAACAACAAAATTGATCAACCAACACGAATACTTCCAGGGAAGCACGTTTTGAAAATCAGATTGATTTTGAAATTTAGATTAAGTTAACTTAGATATTCCATAATCAGTACTTTTCCAATCACCGAAAGGTCTTCCTGAAATACTTGCTAGACACCAAATAAAACATTAGTCTCTTTGGGATCGACCTGATTCAACAGCATCAGGTCGCCCGGTGTCTTCCACAAAGTCACTGTTGGCCTTGGAAACAATCTTTGGTTTCCAAATTTGTAATATTTTTAATTTTTGATCAGAACCGGAATCAAATCAACCGACGTACTTGGTATAGACCAAGACGGTTTACGAGTTGATTTAATCTTTGGAGACCATGGTTCATCAAAAATTTGACCTTTGTTATTCACATATTTAGCAGTGTTGTGGATATTTGCAGTCGTCGGACAAACAACAGCAAGATGTCCAAGCTGACGACATGCATAACAAAGTCATTCACGGAAAATATTTGAAAAATTCTTTGAATTTGAAAAACCTAGTGAATGTTCAGAAGCAAAAGAATCAAAGAAATCATCAGAAGAATCATACCTAGGAGATGGACTCCTTGAAGATGATGACATTCCAGAATAATAAGAATCTTTCTTAGGAGGTGATTTCTTTGCAAATTTTGAAATCTGCTTTGCATTTACTGGCTTCTTTACTGGAATCGGTTCTTCCTTCACTTCATAACCCAAACCTTTGTGTTTAAAACCTTGATTCTTTGAAGAATTGGAAGAACCCGAAGCTTCTCTCTCCTTAGCTTCGCTAGTGAATTTAGCTTTGATATCTTTCAAGTTGTTCTTCTTAATCAAAACTTTCTCTTCTTCAGTTGCAGAGGAAGAACTTGAAGCAACCTTATCAAACACATTTTCATTCTCCAAGAAAACAGATTTTGAAACAAATTTTGAAGCATCACCCAAAGGCTTTTCTTTCTTCTTAGACTTTGAGTTCCTTTTCTTGGATGGAGTGGCAAACTTGGAATAATCATGCAATTCACCCTTAGGATCAAGCGGAGTAGATGTTACCTCAATCAAATCCACTAGTTGAGGAACCATGTGAATATCATCTTTCTTAGAATCCTTCTCACTCTTATCCTGCTTGTAAAGAAAATTCAGCAATGTTGGTGACAAATTGCAATTCTTAACTTGCCTCTTTAACTCCAAAATATCCAACTGTAAGTCATTGATTTTCTGTTGAGCCTCAAACACCTCTTTTCGTGACTTGATGAACTGTGCATTGAGATCATCATATTCATAAGCTTGTAACTTTCGGATCTCACATTCTGCAAATAACTCTTCAAGAACACTTCCTCTCTTTTTCTTATAGATCTCAACATCTTTAGTCAATACTTCATTCTTGTCACGATAAAGGACATTTTCATCTTGAAGCATATATATTTTATTTTGAAGCTTCATAACAGTTGCAGCAGTTTCAATAATAAGAGCATTAGCCTTTTCATATTTTTGTTGAATTGGATAACTCTTCTCAAATAAATTCTCAAAATATTGGGCTGCATCTAACGCTTCAGCTTTGGCTTTCTCACATTCTTCTGCCAATTTAGCCTTTACTTCCAAAACATCTTCATGAACATGAACTAATTCATAATACTTCTTTTGAAAATAATCAAATTCTTTCTTCAGATCAACAAGCTCATTAGTTGACAATTTAGAGCTTTCCTCAAAAATTGTAATCTTGTTACTCAACTTAACACATTCAGAACATCTTGATTCTTCGACTTTAACCTCTTTAGTCATTGATATCGTCGAATTAGAGTCAGAATCAGTCAGAATGCTATCATCATCAACATGACGAGCAGTCAATGCAATTGTGATTGGAGCAATTTTTTTTGTAGCCTCGGAATCTGCATTCCAAGACAATTCATCTGGATGCCAATACACCTCATTTAATCCCTCATCAAAAGAAACAACTTTTTCTTCACTCTTAGAATTTTCACTTGATGAATGAAAAACCATATGATCATGTTGACCAGACTTCAGCTTGTTTTCAATTGAACTTGGACATTCTCTTGCAAAGTGACCATAAACAGAACACTTATAACACTTAACCTTCGATTTGTCCAATCCAATTTTACCATCCTGATTCAACCTTTTCTTGCTAGTTCTGTTGAAAAATTTCTTCGTTCGACGAACTAACATAGCATATTGCCAGTTCAAATCCATCTCCTCCAAATGATCATAATCAATCTGATCGTAATCTTCATTTATCAGCTTAGCATTATTAACAGCACCAGTAATAACCCCGATATATGAAGATACCAAAGCAGACATTAAAGTATTATAATCATCGGTGGTTTGAGCAGACAATGCATTTTGAGTTGAAGAACTCGGAACAGAAACATTACAACTAGTAGAATAACAAGGAGTTTCAGATTTACCTGCAATGAATGCTGTAGGAGGTGCAGAATTAAGAATATTCGATTTCCCAGCATTCATAGTAGAATCATTATCACCAAAATACACAGCAGGATTCTGAATTTGTGCAGTAAGTGATTTATTCACCATCAACTCCATGTCTCTGGCTCGAAATCTTTGAATTAAATCATTGAACGATAATCCTGGATATTCTTTATCATGAGTGATCATCATCACATAATTCTCCCACTTCTCTGGCAAAGCATCTAGAATCTTTTCTTTCATATCAGCTTCTTCTTTTGTAAGACTTACCAAATGCATTTCACTCATTAAATGAGCGAATCTTGCAATCGGATTTGGAATTCATTCGTTCTGATAATGTTTGAAACTATCAAATTCCTTCTTCAAGACTTTCTAACGACTCTTCTTATATTGGCCATTGCCTTCACATCTCTTTTTCAATGCATCCCACAAACTCTTTGATGTGTAATTACCAGAAAATTGATGAAGTAACTCTTTAGGCAAAGCCATCGTCAAAGTACCATATGCTTTATTTTTAGCTTGATAAGCTTTCTTTTGTTCAGATGACATCTTTCTTTGAAAGATGGGTTCACCAGTTTCATCTTTAGGATAAACATATTGATCAGTGAACGCCAACAACATATCAATGTCATTTGTATCAACGTAAGCTTTAAATTGTTTAACCCAACTATGATAATCTTCTAATTTCAACAATTTGGGAACTTTCTGACTTGTTCCAATTTCATTATCATAATTCATCATTGTTTGCATCGTTGCTTGAACTGAATTCTGAATAGCCACAAACGCTTGAAAATCGGACATTTTGAAAAACAGGTTACTGTTCACTCCGAACCTCGTCCGAACTACATCCGAACTTAAACTCGCCGAACGCCCTCCGAACCTGACCTTCGGACAATCAAACAAAACCTGAACCGAACTTGTGCCGAAAGGTGACCGAACTCTGTCCGAACTCGGACCGAACTCTTTCCGAACCTCCCCGAACCCTCACCGAACTAGAATATTGCCAAACTCCGTCCGAACCTCGAGTTCGGAGCGGTGACAGTTTTCTTACCCTTAAACTATTTAAATCACATTCTTTCTTTATTTGTGTAAACAATAAGCACATTGAGGGCAATGTGCAATTTAAGTGTGGGGACGAGATTGTCAATCTTAGCCGGAAGTACACAACACTAAACTTTTGCTTTGCCGGATTTTTTTTCGAAAATAAGCAAAAATTTGTCTTCTGAAAAACCAATAAATGCTTGTTTATGGACCACAATCATCTGAATAAAAACTATGTTTTCCAAACTTAAAATATTCAAACTATTTGTGATGTTTGACGTATACATTAAGGTATTTTTGGGTACAGCAAGCCGAACCCAAAGTTTATTTTTATACAACTGGTACTTAAAACCCTTTTTCCCATAGTTTCAAAGAGTGATTGAGCCTACCCCTGTAAATACCTAACATGGTCATCCTTTAAAAAAATAGTGAGAAACCAGGTGAGTCATTCAAGCCAAAACTTGGTAAAGGTATACAGTCCAAGATGGACAAAGTCGGGAAACATGTTTTCACATGATTGAGGCCCCTAGGATAAACCCCTTTTCTCTCTTTCACCCCAAAAATTTCTTTACCACCCAAAATATCCCCTAGTTAACCCCTTTGAGCCTAAACCTTTCATTTCTTAACCCGTAAACTTATTTGCATAAACCCTTTTTCCCTAAACAGCCTTTTTCGCACCAAGCTTTGCATAACGCAAATATTTTGGCACTTTTACACCCCTTTTAATGTTTGCAAGACAAAATATTTTGAAAAAGTTTTTCAAAAAGTAGTGACCATTTCATCTTCAGGACATGATATCATCTGCCCGGATGATTGCTGTAGAAATATGTCCGATTAAAGAAGACGTCTATGCTAGTATATTTGTCTAAAAAAAATAAAAAATATATTTTAGTTTTTGTTTCTGGAAATAAAAGAGCAAAAGCTCTTTAGAGCTACTATCCCTGGTCACAAAAACTCAAAGAAAAACTTTTTTGAAAAATATGAGTTTTGCAACTGTTTACCCTTTTTACACCAACTCCCAAACCCTTAGCCCAAGCCTACCCTCAAAACCCGCAAGCCCTCATGATGACAACATGGATTTCGGCGAGATCTATGGCTGATTGATCCCTTCACAAGCCTATGACCCTTTTTTGATTTCACTTTGGTATGACTAATCCCTTAAAGTCCGTACAAATACAACCTGAGTGTCGAGTGATCCCTTGTGAGGTGTACATTATTGTATAAATCTAAACTTTGTACTAAACATAACTGTCACCCTTAATACTTTAATAAAACAAGAATAAACCAACCAAATGGATTAACGGATCGAAGTAATTTGGGGATATGTTTTTAGGCAAGTGGTAGGTTTGTAACAGGTCAATGTCAAAATCAAAAAGGCAAATGCCGACTATTTTTTATGTTTGCTTGAGGGAAAGCAAAAGTCTAAGTGTGGGGATGTTTGATGTACCTTAAAGTATACATATTTTCCAAATAGATATCCTTCGTGTATTGGGTAAAATATGACTAACTATTACAAAGAAACAATGTTTTTGTCTTCTTTGTAGTTTTTCAGGTTTTACTAAACCAAAATCACAAAAGGAACAGAAAATGCAAGAAAAAGTGATCAAGCAGCGGAAAACCAGTTATATTGAGTTTAGCATGCCCCGTGCCCCTTTGCACGCCCCATGCCTAACGCCAGCTTAGCCCCGACAGCACCATGGAAGACACGCCCGTGTCTCTGAATCATCTTTAAACCACACGGCCCATGCCAAACAAGCACGACCCGCGCCCAAAGAGACACGCCCGGTGCTCCTGATGCTCGAAGAGTTGAAGATCACCAACCTGACTCAGCACACCCCGTGCCTACTGTTTCACATGGCCCATGTCTAGTTTAGCAGGGGCCATGCCGTTCGAAGCTTGTCTATAAAAGGGGCAACCATCTTCATTTGCAACCTGCTCAATTATTCTCCATCTCTTCTACTAGTTTAATATCTTTTTGGTTTTGAGCCATTTGTTTTAGTGTTCTTGAGTGTACTGGTCAAAGATTGTAAGAACTTCAACTTTTGGTGATAATGAACTGTTATTTGTTCTATGAATTCTTCATTATCCATTAAGCAAATCTTAAGACTAACACTTGTTAGCCTCGATCTTTCAAGTGTTAGTCAAATTCTTACACTCATTTGGGGATAAATGAATCTTTGGTGGGTTGGTAAACTATTTTTGTAAACTTGCTTGAAGGTGAACTAATGACTTTATAAAAACTTTTTTTATTGAAAGTTTATTACTGATTTTCTGAACAAAACATGCTCTACGTATCACAGACCATTTAAGGAGTCGAAATCATAAAGGCCTGACTTGTGACACCCGTTCGGGGGATGATGATGATCCGAAAGGTGACTCGCGTCCCATGCTACATGATACGTTTGAGGGTCTTATGTCTATATAAGCAAACTCGGCCGGTCACGCAAGTGCGGGCTAAAAGTATTTGTTTGGGAATTGGGGTTAGTAATATTTTGTCATTTCACGGAAGCTGAGATGGTACGTGTTCGTGAACTTGGCTCTGGTTACGCCGGACGTGCATGCGCGAGAGTGGTGTACAGAAGAAACAGACCTTAGTCCCTTAAAAAGATAATTTTTACAATAAAATAATTTGGCACGCAGGGTTGTTCCCCTGCTGGTTCATGACAGCATGTCGAGTACGGTAAGTCGGCCGATTTGAGGGACCTCGTAACTAAGTTGCATTAGCTTCACTATATATGTTTGCCAACAACACAATTCTCTGGGGTTCGTACTCCTCGTAGACGATCACTCGGGAGATTAGTGATGCTTGATTTCAGGCTGAGAGGCGGTCTTGCTGCCTGTTGGTAAATAATCTTACGGGAAGGGTATAATTTACGGGTTTCCAACATCACCATTGATAAGTCTCCCAAATAATATTATCTGTGACCGTGTTGACCAAGACACAACTTTTTAGTTTAGTTTAGTTTAGTTTTACTTAAATTATTTATTTCTAGTGTTGTTTAAGGTTTCCCTCTTTTAGAGAGTGGGGGTTCAAATCCCAACATAGCAAGGAGCTAGCATGGAAGTACAAAAACTTGCGTACAACACAAAGAAAGAAAAATAAACGGAAGGAGCACCATACCAAAGAACACTAAAACAAAAAAGTAAAGACAAACATAAAGCCTTTTCCACCAAAAAAGAAAATCCTTTGCTTTTGTGACCATCAAAATTCATAATCCCACCTGCTGTGCACTACACCCAACTGCATCTCTACCATAACATACCACAAATCCACTTTATCTTCATAACCCACCAATAGATTTTGACACAACACCCCTTGAAGACCCATTTCTTTTTACCCAATATCCATGTATCAATACTTTCTGTTCTCAATTTTGTCCAGCCCTTGAAAATCCAAATCACCCCTAACAATGGAACATGAGTCCTCCGACTCAGTACTCTCAACCCCTATTTTCCACCATGAATAAATGGTGAAAAATAAAACTGGTTAAAAAAATTAAATATAATAAATTATCATAAAATGTTTGAACATCTCCATGTAAACTAAAAAAACATAAATAAAATTCACTTGGCTTAAAATTTGTAAACATCTATTTGCTATCAGAACGTAAAGAAATGCCTAAATTTTCTTTCCCAAAAGCAAAAGATATTACATGCTACAATCCAAAAACATACTGATAGGCTTTTTAGCTGACCTGCACATGATGAACAAAATATGATGAATTAAACCATAATGAACAGAAATATAATATTAGAGTGAGAAGTGAAGTAATTCAAAAATAAATTGGTAAACATATTAAGCTACTTGCACAAAGAGTTTCTGTTGAGAGATGAGAAGCCTACCAAAATACAACAATCAGGCAAATAGAATTAAAAAGTTTTGATCGAATCGCCATGTTCAAGTGACCCAAAATAGAGAATGAATATCCCGATCTTTATTCCTTCTCCAAGCCTTGGCCGTGTTCCAAAGACCCTCATCCCTCATTATCAAATTGCAAGCTCAACTCTTCCATTGCCAAAATTTATATTCCGACCCAATCCATTGAAAACCACATAGGCTTACTTGATCATTAATCTCATAACCAATGATTTTTAATTCAATCATCAGCTTAAAATTATAAAAATCATGCCAATCACCGTATCCAAACTCTAACCATCCGGTCCACCTCCACCATTGACTTATAAAGTCAACAGTTTGACCATAAAAGTCATCATCAACTAAAATCATCTTTAACATACACTAGAACAAATAAATCCATCTCTTACTTATTTAATTCCCTTTAAGTCCCTTCAGATATACAAAATTAAACCATTGACCACGTATCCTATACTGTTGATATTATAGGTCAACCTAGCATAACATTTCTTTAAAAGGCCCGAAAAATAGATAATCCCATCTTGCATACTAACTAACTTCAATATGCAGGCACCAACATGTCATTTTAAGCTTTACATACAGTTGACTCCAAGCCATCAATTGATTTTGATAGTCCAAACATTGACCAAAAAGGTCAACCATTTCTAAACTTCTTAGAAAATATTCCAAACTTTTACCCCTCCAATTAATCCTTCTGAACTTTCTAAATTAAATCTTTTGGGTCCCAAAAGTGGCTCTTTAAAAATATTGGCACAATTTGATTTAAACAAAATGAATAAGTTGTGGAAAGTATATCAAATTGGGAGACAACAATTCATAAAAAAAGGGTTTTCTGTATATCTCAAATGTAAATAATGGTTTACACGAGTTTATAGTATAACAATGTATCAACAGAAACAACATTTCTATGAGAGTAAGTTGTAATTGCTTTGAGAAGCTTGTGAATTGTATTCTTGTTGTCTTGCTTTCTTTGGTGAAGTCCGCTTGCTATTTATAGGATGTAGTGGCAAGTTGCAAGCGAATAATGTGGTTGAGGATGATTGAATTTGGAGTGTGTCAGAGTATATAGAGATAAATTGAGGATATTCAATTTATCTCTTTTCAACTGTCTTCAACTACTTTCGTGATAAATACAAGTTGGTAAATACTTTTACTTGTTCTTCACACAAAGGCAGAATTTGTTCTTCTCATAAACTTTATCTTCTGATAGTCCAGAACTCCTTTAGAACTCTTCTTTGAAGACTATAAATGCTTCCCGTTAGAAGCTTCTACAGAAATGAGGATTTCTATAGAATCTGGTCTGTACCGAATTATTTTGGAAATTCCAGAGTAGTTCTGCACGTATACAGAAATCTGTAACTCGTACAAATTTTCATATCCTTTCTCTTTTTAGGATATATCTTTTCTATTTTCTTCTAATACTTGACTGTTTTCCGTTACATTTACATAGTGTTCTAACAATCTCCCCGTAAGTATTTGAAGAAAATAAATGAAAAGAGAAAACAAATGCGTAGATCATTCTCATTGATTATTTTACAGGAATAATGGACAAGATTTAAAAGTCTTTTCTAATCTTTGCCCTACCAGTGGTGAGTCAATTTCAAAGTTAAAATCTTTAGTACATTCTTCCAGCAGGGTTCGAAAGACTCTCCTCTCTTTCATTAAGGCTTCAATTCCTGTTTTAATAGCTTCTTTGGCTCCACTGATATTTGTCTTGCATTTTTCTAAGATGAACAAGAAGAAGTCTAAGGCCAGATTTGTGTATTTCTATTTTTCTTCTAGCATAAAGAATCTTCTTTCTTCAGAGTGGTTTCTGAAGCAAATGCAAGGGATTTGACCAAGACAAGCTATTCCAGATCATCTCCATGAGATTCCAGGAGGAATATTATCATTTGGTTTTGTTAGGAATAGTAGAGAAATGTCGGAGTCTTTTGCTAGTTGAATATCCATTTGTGCTTGTCGTCTGAACATTCTTTTTCCAGCTTCAATTCCCTTATATAAATCTGTACTTATCCTTTCAGTTTTTGAAGGTTGATTTGTAAAGTGCCTTATAAATGAAATCAACTAAATCGGGTTAAATTGCTCCAGGTCTTCATCAGTGAATTCCTTTATGCTTCCATCAAGTGTCTTGACTTTGTACCAGTTGAAGTGATCTACCCATAGATGTTTTGGCATTGATTGGGCTTTGATCTTTAGGAAATTAGTTATTGTTGGCATTGTATATATTGGGTCTTCTTCAACTTGATTTCCACTGGTTCTCTCAAATACCTTCCTTGAGAAAGGGCTCATTGGAGGTCTGTCTTCTTCTTTCTTGAGCAGCCTTTCCTGCAGCTCTCTTCCTTCTTCCCAGATTACTTTTTCCATATTCTGTTTTTCAGTGTAGTCATCTTCAAAAGCAGATCCAGATATGAAAGACCCTGCTAACGAAGATCATTTCCTTTGAATCTGCTCTGCTGAGGTTTTCTTCGTTGTTCCAGAGGAGAGGGGTTGAGAGTATTTGTTTTCTTAGCTGTTTTTTATGGTGATTTAGGGGAAGGAGGAAGAGGAGGAGGCATACCTTCAGAAGTTTGAGGTAGAGGACTACATTTCTTTGAATTTTTTCTTTTGAGTTGTTCTTCCTCCTTTTCCTGTTCATCTGAGTCCTCACCTTGGACTTTTATCTTCTTTGTTGGTGTTTGAACAAGGACTATGATTTGTTTCCTTTTCTCACCTGTCCCTTTCAACTTTTGTTACCATTCTCTTCCAATTTCTCTCATCTTATCTTCTTGGAATGAATGTTTGATCTCCAGATTTACAGAAGTCATTTTGTTTCATGTTAGATTGCTTCTGACAAGCTTTGTTATCTACTGAGCTTCCTTTATTTGACTTCTGCCCTTTTTCTCCAGAATCATTTTCTTGTTTATTAGGTCAGCAGACAGGTTTTTGATCATTGATTCATCAGCACTGGTCTCTACTGATGGCAGCTTTTGGAGGCTTCTGTTGATTTCTTATGATGTCTGTTGGCCTCTTCTCTAAGTTAATCTTTCCAAGTCTTCAGCTCATCCACTAGAGTTGTTAGTTGATTAGTGCTTTGAGCTGTTTCTCTTTCCACCTTCTTGAGTTTTTCCAAACTTAAAGAGGTGAGCTTTCCTAGCTCATGAAGGTTAATTCTCCAATCTCTTTTAAAATTAGAGATTTTCTCTCTAATTGTCGGAGAAAAGTTTAAGAGATGAGTCTTGAGTAGAATATTGGGCAAATTCAGAGAGGGATCAACGGATAATCTTTCTCTTTCTAACATACCAGTGGAGAACACTTGTCCAACCGTTTTAGTAATAAAATATTTGTTGAGAGTTTTGTTAGTGCCTAAGGAACCAGAAATATCTGCTGTTCCCAGGTCTTCCACATTCCACTATGTCAAAATTCACCTTTGGCCACGAAAAAAAACCGTGACGAAAGGTGTTTGGTCATGTTTTTTTCCATTTCAACCGACACCAAAGGTCCCGTCACCTTATGTATCCTACAGCCACATTACAATATCAGTGGCTGAAGCCACCTAGAAGTGTGGCTAAAGGGTACAAATATTTGTTGTTGTAATCAAACAATTCTTCCGAAAGGCGTGGCCAAAGGGTCCCAATGGCCACATGTGTTTGTTTAACGTGGCCTTTGGTATTATATGGTCACATATATTCGTGTTTTAGCCACATATGTTATAAAAAAACGTGGCCAAATGGGTTGCTGAAATTATAATTTTGTCCAAATAAGCGTGGCTAAAGGGTGGCAACGGCCACGTTAAAATATGAATAGCGTGGCCTTTGGTATTATATGGTCACGTATATTTGTGTTTTAGCCACATATGTTATAAAAAACGTGGCCAAATGGGTTGCTGAAATCATACATTTTGTCCCAATACGCGTAGCCAAAGGGTGGCAACAGCCATATTAAAATATAAAAAGCGTGGCCTTTGGTATTATATGGTCACGTATATTTGTGTTTTAGCCACATATATTTGAAAAAAAAAAGTGGCCAAAGGGTAGTTGAAATCATACATTTTGTCCTAATACGCGTGGCCAAAGGGTGGCAACGGCCACATTAAAATATAAAAAGTGTGGCCTTTGGTATTATATGGTCACGTATATTTGTGTTTTAGCCACATATATTTGGAAAAAGAAAATGGCCAAAGGGTAGTTGAAATCAGATATTTTGTCCTAATACGCGTGGCCAAATGGTGGCAACGGCCACGTTAAAATATAAAAAGCGTGACCTTTGGTATTATATGGTCACGTATATTTGTGTTTTAGCCACATATATTTGGAAAAGAAAAAAGTGGCCAAAGGGTAGTTGAAATCAGATAATTTGTCCCAATACGCGTGGCCAAATGGTGGCAACGGTCACGTTAAAATATAAAAAGTGTGGCCTTTGGTATTATATGGTCACGTATATTTGTGTTTTAGCCACATATATTTGGAAAAAGAAAATGGCCAAATGGTAGTTGAAATCAGATATTTTGTCCCAATACGCATGGCCAAAGGGTGGCAATGGCCACGTTAAAATATAATAAGTGTGGCCTTTGGTATTATATATATGCTCACATATATTTTCTTAATTACAATTAATTAAACTGCATATTAATTAATATAGAGAAACCTTAAAATCATATTATAATTAAAAATCAATGTACATACAATAATCAAATGCCGTTCAAAAAATAACATACACTAATCAAAGTTTAATTTGTATAATGATTAATTAAGATTTCTTTTCCGTGCTCATTAACTGCTTCTGCTGGATCCGTGTACTAAGTTTTCTGTTTATCAAATCTTGAGTCAACTGGTTTGGTGTTAAGTACACTTTCGAGATCTTTTTTCGATCATTATTTACCTGAAAAAATGACAAATAAAACCGATCATATATATATATATATATATATATATATATATATAGTTAATTAATTATAGCGGATACGATTAATTAATGGAGTAATTACCTGTGGTTGTTCCAGTACTTTTTGAACCGTAGAATAATCAACCGGCTGTGATTTATCTGGCTTGTTATTAAAATGAAGGATCATTCGTTTCATCGGCCATGCAATAATATATTTATTTTCAACCTCCAAAAGCGTTGTTTTATCATCTACTAGGAATGGTAAAAATGTTACACCCTTATTGACCTGATAAACTTTAATTCTACGGCAACCAGGAGGTAATGGACTTCCATGAATCTTCTCATCTTTTTGTTTTGGTAATAATTCAGCCATTCCCACGACATTCAGTGGATCCCCCTCCATGTGCAACGTTGCAGTTTGACACCGCTGATTAGAAGTGACATAATAATAATAATATTAATTATAGCATATATATATATATTAAAATTAATTAATTAAAGTCAAAAATAGAATAAAAAAATTGTGGTATATACTAATCTATATACCTCTTGGATTACTGGCTGATCGATAGGAGCTGCAATGGCATCATATGTAAAACACGTACTTGATCTTGCTAGTGCATTATTACAATCGGATTCGGACACACAAGGTAAATAATCTTCTTTATATTGATCACAGCTTGTAAACAGAGAGTACAATGAGTATTCAGGTTACACCATGTAAAACACACACTTAAGAAAGCTCAGACCTCACTCACACTCTCTGAATCAAACTGAAACCTATATATAGAGACTGGCCAGCGGACCAACTTACTAGCGTATCAGGTGGTCCGGCGTACCACCTGATCCGCCACTGATCCGCTGGATCTATAAAACACAAACTTATAAATTACATATTCAAACTACCAAGACCTAGCACTAGACAACACAAAATGCTCTAACAAACTCCCCCTTGTCTTGTGCTAGTCTTCAGAAGCTTTTGACTCTGTCTTCTTCCAATCCCGTCTTCTGTTATTTCCAGCATGAATCCCACCACCAAAACACACATTTATCACCTTCTGAAATTGCATTGCTTGATCAAAACATTCAGGCTTGTAGAGAATCTTGTTAGAATGCAGCTTTTCAATATCATTCTTCGACAGATTTATCAATGACATCGGGTCATAGATTCTCACAACCTTGTTATCTTCTTTGATCACAATTACAGCTTCTCCAGACACTTCATCATAATACCACCACCTCAAAGTCTTGATAAAATCTTGTTCAAGCCTTTTTAAAGGTATCTTCTTGAGCTGAACCGGCTTCTTATATTTCAGAATCACTAATGGTCTGCCTGTGATAGGATGAATATCTGTTGGATGCTCAGAGTAAGTTGGTCTTTGAGGAATCAAAAACCTGAATCTTCCTTGACATTCTTCAATTAACTTCTCTCTGAACACAGCAGCCAAAAGATTTTCTCCAGGATTCAAAAATGGACTTCTAGACAAGTCCCTCACATCACAAACAGGTAATGTGTTGAACCTTGAAGCATTCTTCAGATATATAATTCCAAACTCCTTCTTGATGGCATAACATTTGAGTTCAGAATCATACATCCAGCTGATAATCTTTCCAGAAGCTTGTCTTCCTTTTCTGTCAAAAAACCTTTTCTGATCAACACTCTTTGAAGACTTTTCAACTTGAACTGGAACTGGAATCTTCTTAGCCCTTTGTTCTTTTAACCAAGCTTCAAACAACAGCTTCTTTTCCTCTTCTTCAGACATATTAACAGACTCAGATGTTTCAGATTGTTCTGATGGTTTCTCTGTTTCAACCTTCTCTTCACTGTCCTTTCCAAAGAAATTAAAACCCTCAGAATAGTCGTTATCAGAAAAATTCCCATACATCGTCGGATCATTGGGATATTCTTCAGCCGTCATATCTTCCACTTCCACATGTTCATCTTCAAACACCACTTCTTCTTCTGAATCATCTTCCTGATATGGTTCAGCAACTGGCACCTTATCAACATCGTCCACATTTAAAGCAAATATGGCTGCCAGCTGCTCTTTAGTGAAAGGATTAACCAACTCTCCCTCTTTCATCTCAACCCTTGATATCGGAGTCACATCATATATCTCTTTATCTGTAGACTCCCCCTGAGATGTCGTGGCTGTACCAGCAGCAGCAGATGATGTTCCTGCCGCATCAGTACCAGTACCAGCACCACCAGCACCACCTTCAGGATTATCAGGGTCATCGTTTAAAAACTTCATAACATCCTCTTCTTCTCTGCAAGTTTCCTCAGGATTCGGCCTTTTCTCCCCCTGAGCAGATAAAGCAGTAAGCATCTGCTTAAGCTGCTCACCCATAGTCAGAGACAATTGCTTCAACTCAGCAATTTCCCGATCTTTTGCTTCATCCTGGGCTTTTAATCTAGCAAGTTCCTTTGTATGAGATTGATCTCTGGCAACTAACTCTTTACACAAATTCCTCAGCCCAGAAATCTCTTCAGCCTGCACCTTGTTTGTATGTTCTACTCTTTCAAATCTAGCTTGAAACAATGCGAGCTTTAAATCAGTAGAAGAAATTGTGGAAGTAGTTGAAGAAGTGGAAGCAGAACCAGTAGTAGACGGTCTTTTAATAGTTAACTTTCTGATCGGAGGTTGTTGTGAACTTTGAACATCAGCTGTTTTGGTGGTTGGTTGACTTGGGATTGAAGACGATGTTGTCACTTTCTGCTTCTTGCTAGGAGGACTTTGCCCAGATTTTCTGGCATCAGCAAGAAAGGAACCAGGCTTCACTCCTTTATACCCAACAGCCATACTTTTCATACGCTTGCCAGGTACAACTGCAGGAGCTTTGCCTTTATCCACGGGCTTTGACTTTACAACAGGCTCCTCCATCATAGGAGTATAAGATGGATCATCGTCAGTTTCTTCACCCTGTTTAGTTCTAGACTCAAAGACAGAGGTATCTTGATTCTGAGATTTCAAATAAGCAATGTGAGCCTTAGAACCTCTCTTTACTGGAATTTCTCTTGTATTGTGCAAAATGGTAACATATTCACCAGAATCTGAGTCAGTTTCAGACGAACTACCAATAACATCATCACCCTTAGATCTAGTATCATCATCATCTGGAACATTCACCCGTTCAGAATCATTGACAGCTGCAGAAGTTACTTGCTCTGGATTTTGTTGTTGCTGAACAGGTTCTTGCACAACAGGTTGTTGCACAACAGGTTCTTGATTAGCCGGTTGCTCAATTTCATCATCTTCAACAATCACAGTCGGAAATCCATTATCATCATAGTGTAATTCATCATCAGAACTGTCAGAATGTTTAGCAGCACCATTCTCTGGAGCTACATAATCAGGATTAGCAAGATGACCAATCAACCTTTTATTCGGTGGAGCAACAGCATTTCCCTTTCGTTTGTAATACACGGGAATCTTTCCAACAGCTACTCTGTTCATGTGCTTCATTTCTATAATAGCAGCAGCATTCTTTGGAAGATTCGGATGCATATCATTCAAAATCATCTGTATAAATCTTGGATACATGATGCTTCTCACTTGTTTCACCAAAATGTTCTCTCTCATGTAGTTAAAAATCCATCCAGAGAAATTGAATTCTCTGTTTAGCACCAATGCACAAAAGAAAGATAGCACCTTCAAATCAAACTCTTCCTGACCTCTTGTTCTATTTCCAAAACACTTAATGATAACGTGCATCAAGTATTTATAAGGAGGACTCAGATTTGCTTTAAGGTACCATGGAACATACAATTGTCCATCATACTTGATTCTTTTTAATAAAGCTACCAAATCTTCTTCAGGAAATTCAGTTGGATAAGTAGCTTGATCATTTAACCGTAGAACTCTCCGCACATCAGCTTCAGAAATAACCACATCAGTTTCAAATATCTTTGCACGTATTACTGATGGAGTCACCGAACAATCTACTTGTGCTGAATTCCAGAACATGACTAACAAGTCTTTATACGGTGGACATTCATGAGTAGCAGCAAAGAATATCCTCGATCGTCTGATGAACTCAAAAATGTTAAGAAAATGCGGCCTCCACTTTTCTGCAACATCAAGGAAAGCACAAACATTTTGTTCTCCAATCGATTTAAAATCTGCCATTTCTGTTCATGTCATCAAAACAAACTGTCATTAAAATCAATCAATATAATCAAAATTCTCAATGACAATCTCTGATGTTAAGTAAATCGCTCAAACGAATAACTTTTGAAAAATTTTATGAGCGGATCAACCACGGATCAAATTTGTGCATCCGGATCATCTGGTCCGGCGGACCAGTTGCGGATCACATTATCCAGCAGATCACTTGATCCGGCGGATCACTTGATCCGGCGGATCAAATTCGTTGACTGCGGATCAGATTGGTCAACCGGATCATCTCCGGATCAGTTTGAAAATCTGGTCCGGCGGATCAGTTGATCCGGCGGACGAACAGTTTATCGAACAGTCACTTTGAATTTTATGCACTTTTGAAGTGTTTGTTTTGGAATCAAAGAACAAGAGTTCATTCAAGAGTGTATTGCGACTCTCACAATGTATTTTATACACATAAACATCGGTTAAAACCGGTTAAACAAGTATCCAGTCGGCTTTTCTCAAAAACCGAGACTTAAATCTCAAATTTAACTCTAATCAGACAACCATTGCAGACATTAAAACCATCAACCTGTGCGTAATCAGATCAACCTACCTGTAGCAACAAAAATTTCGGGCAGAGCTTCGTTAACGACTGAGAAATCAAGAAAAATCTGAATACGAGTGGTTTCGAGGGTTTCTGTGTTGAATGTATGTGATCCGCGAGTTATGAACTCTCGCGGATCAGAATTCTGCTATTTATACCCATTTTGATCCGCCGGCGGATCAGCTGGTCCGCCGGATCAGAAAAAGACCACATTGCCCCTTATCATCAAATTTCTCATTTTTCATCAAAAACGTGCAATTTCTTCAATTTCAAACATGATAATCTGATTTAGCATCGATTATGGTTCATCAAACAACAGATTGTCGATTCTGAAATTCAGTTGATCTAAAATAAAGCAGAATGAAAATCTTTTTGATTTTTGACAAAATTATATCAAAACACACTCAAATCTTTTTGATTTTTCAAACTTATGC
This sequence comes from Deinandra increscens subsp. villosa, assembly GCA_039602395.1. Classification (NCBI taxonomy): domain Eukaryota; kingdom Viridiplantae; phylum Streptophyta; class Magnoliopsida; order Asterales; family Asteraceae; genus Deinandra; species Deinandra increscens. Next base: position 14,917,406 of record JBCNJP010000010.1, read on the forward strand.
TAAAACACACCTAAAATCTTTTTGATCTTTTCTGAAGAACAAAATAACAGAAATCAGACAATTAACTATCATAATTTATGTTTTTGTGAGAAAGATCGCAACATGAGATCATATCAGTGAGATGCACTTAACACACTTCAATTTCAACCTAATCAGCATGCAAATCAAGTTGTCCACGAATACAACACATAATGTTTATTTCAGCCAATTCAAATCAATTTTTACAGTTTTCTGATATGCATTAGGTATGTTTATCAAGTACAGAAATCATGGCACCCACAGACTCAAGTAATTGATAATCTGATTTATTCTATTTTTTATTTTTCACTGATTCTTCACAGAATCTATTTACAGAGACAATCGGTTCATAGTGTTTCATGCAAAAAGAAAGCAGAACCCTAAACAAACAACAATCAGGTCGGCTGGTAGGCACGCAGAGAAAGTCCGATTGTTTAGGAAAATAAGAAATAGAAAATAAAGCAGAAAGCGTATAATCCAACAACAATCAGGTCGATCTTTCGATACGCAGAGAAAGTCCGATGGATTATACTAAACACCAAGAAAATAAAGCAGAACGTCAAACGAACAACAATCAGGTCGATCTTTCGATACGCAGAGAAAGTCCGATCGTTTGACAAAATAAAGAAAATAAAACAAGTTTAAATCTTTGCAAAATAAAGCATGCATACACTAAGACCATCTCTTATTCTCTTTTTGAATTTTTCATATAAGCTCAGCATTAAACAAAAACAAGAATCATGGTTCGCCACAGATTTCAGACAGGCATTATCTTTATATCATACTAACATGTATCAGATATGAATGGCACATTCAATGAAACAAGCAAGTATCTACAGCCTTTCAATCTAGTCTATCCATGGTCAGTAACATTCACTGATGTACTATCATTTCTCACGAGGTTGGATCACATTTCTCAAATTTTTAATTTTCCAAATTTTTTTATGCTTTTGCATTTTTCAATTTTTTTATGCTTTTTCATTTTTGGAACAAAAAACAACACACTATTTTTGTATTTTTCATATTTCTCCCCCTAAAAAGCAGAAAACAATAACAGAAAAATAAAACGAAAAGCAAAAACGATCAACTGAAACGAATCATGTGACATTTAACTTAGTAATCCCATTGATTTTCAACAAAAATTGGAACCGAGTTTTATCAAAAGCTTTTGTAAACAAATCAGCTCGCTGAAAATCCGTGTGAATTTTCTGCAAATCAATTAGTTTCTTTTCAAAGCAATCACGGATAAAGTGATATCGAATCTCAATGTGTTTAGTTTTAGAATGCTGAACTGGGTTTTTAGTGATGGATATGGCAGCCGAGTTATCAATAAAAATCGGAGTAGTAAGAAAATTCAAACCATAGTCGCGTAACTGCTGTTGTATCCACAAAACTTGTGAACAGCAACTAGAAGCAGCCACATATTCCGCCTCTGCTGTAGACGTTGCAACCGAAGTTTGCTTTTTGCATTGCCACGACACCAGTCGTTCTCCCAAAAACTGACATCCTGCGGTTGTAGATTTGAAATTGATTTTACAGCCACCATAGTCGGAGTCAGAATATGCTGATAACTCGAACTTATTATCATTAGGATACCAGATCCCCAGATCCGGATTACCCTTCAAATAAGCAAAAATTCTCTTTACTGCCATCAAATGAGAAGCCTTTGGAGCTGCCTGATACCTAGCACACAAGCACACAGCAAACATTATATCAGGACGAGATGCAGTTAAGTACATAAGCGAACCAATCATAGCCCTAAACAATGTGGGATCAATAGATTCACCAGTCTCATCTGGTGCTAAACCATGTGAAACCTGGATTGGTGTACTAGGAACCCGAACATCGCCAATCTTGAACCTTGCCAAAATATCAGACACATATTTGGTTTGGTGTAAGAATATGCCTTTGGCCGATTGATGAACTTGAAGACCTAAAAAGAACCCCATCTCGCCCATAGAACTCATTTCAAACTTTGTTTGCATCACACGTTCAAAGTCCTTGCATAACGCGTCATTTGTGCTTCCAAAAATAATATCGTCCACATAGACTTGGACAAGCAACAGATCCTTTCCAAACTTCTTCGAAAACAGCGTACAATCCACCTTTCCGCGCCGAAAACCGTTTTCCAGCAGGTGCGTAGATAAAGTTTCATACCAAGCTCTCGGGGCTTGATGCAATCCATATAACGCCTTGTCTAACTTGTACACTTTGTTTGGATAATCGGGATCATAAAAACCAGGCGGCTGCTTCACATACACTTCTTCACGAATCAACCCATTAAGAAATGCACTCTTGACATCCATTTGATACACTTTGAATCCATGATATGCCGCGAAAGCTAAAAAGATTCTGATAGCCTCGATCCGTGCAACAGGAGCATAAACTTCATTGAAATCAACACCTTCAATCTGTGAGAAACCCTGAACCACCAATCGAGCCTTGTTTCGAACAATTATGCCTCGATCATCTTTCTTGCATTTAAATACCCATTTAGTACCACATGGTTCTTTGGAATTAGCGGGTAAATCCACGAGATGCCATACACCCAATTTCTGAAATTGCTGCAACTCTTCTTGCATAGCCTCAACCCAAGAAGCATCTTCCAACGCCTGATCGACATTGGTTGGTTCAACTTGAGACAGAAAACATGAATGAAACACGTCATTCTGAACTCCTGAATCCCTGATTTCAGCAATTAAAGCATCAACGGACTCTGCTACTTGATGACGTGTGCGAACTCCAGAACTCGGATCACCAATGATATTCTCTTGAGGATGAATGGTGTGTATCCTCAGAGTAGTTGAATCAGCAACAGGAATATTATCTGCCAAATTATTAGGTAAACTTGCATCTGCTTCTTCTGTGCCTGAAAGATCATCTAACGGTAAAGAAACTGGTACCGAAGAACTTGTACTTGGTAACGGAATTGGATCGTCAACAGGTGTTGACTCAGCTTCATGATACGAACTTTCATCATCATCGTCAGACGAACTCATCGTTTCTAAACTAGAAACATCCTGACTAGACGAAGTAGTGACAGATGAATTAGGAAGCTTAGGAATCCATGACCCGGAACCAGGAGTAGACAATGTATACATGATAGCAGCAGATAAGATTTCAGACTCATCTTCTTTATCAGGACTCTTTTGTGCAGCCGAGAACGAATCAACAAAAGAATTATAATCAAAAGCTCGAGAATCAACCGATTTAGGTTGTAGAAAGGTATGTCGATGACAATCCACATTCATATGATTCTCAATGGTTTTGGAAGATGTAAAATAAACCCTTTTCATTGGATGATGATATCCAACAAAAATGCCTTCAACAGCTTTAGCATCAAACTTTCCACCTTCCTTGAGAACCGTGCATGAACACCCAAATGGTTCCAAGAAATTCAAATTTGGCTTTCGACCTCTGAGCAATTCATAACTTGTCTTGTTAAATCTTTTAACAATCAGAACACGATTGAGCACATAACATGCAGTATGAACAGCTTCAGACCAAAACTTAATTGGTAAATGTGCATCCGCTAGCATCGTTCGAGCCGTTTCAATCAATGTTCGATTCTTTCGTTCAGCTACCCCATTTTGTTGTGGAGTATACGGCGCACTGAATTCATGATAAATTCCAAACGAACCACAAAAATCCTTCATTTTGGCATTGTTGAATTCAGAACCATTGTCAGTACGAATGCGACAAACTTTATGCTTGTACAACGATTCAAACTTAGACAACATGTTCCGAATTGAATCTGGAGTATCAGCCTTGGACGCCAAAGATGCCACCCACGAAAATCTTGAGAAGTCATCCGTAATCACTAAGCAATAGTAACTACCCTCAATACTACGAACATTCATAGGACCAAACAGATCCATATGAAGCAGTTCCAAGGGAGTGACAATTGAATTCAAACGCTTAGAAGGATGAGACTTCTTTTTCTGTTTACCTTTCTTACATGAGACACACACATCATTTATAGAGAATCTATTCTTGGAAACGCCTTCTACCAAAGAATGATTGACCAAGTAATTCATCTTTCGGTAATTGATGTGACCCATGCGTCTATGCCACAAAATTGATTCCTTTTCAGTAGCTTTTGAGATGAAACATGTAGCAGATACAGCAGATGAAGTCTGATTCATATTTAACACATATAAATCCCGAAATCTGGGAGCTCGCATCACAATCCAGTCTTCAGGAATTCGAATGCCAGGTTTCAGAATCAAGCATTCTGAACTTGTAAAAGCAGCCGTGTACTGCTTATCACAAATTTGAGATACGCTTAACAAGTTGTGCTGCAGCTCTTGCACAAATTGGACTTTTTCAAAAGTAATCTTCTCGTTACCCAACTTTCCTTCACCGGTTATCTTCCCACCTTTATTGCCAGCAAAAGTAACATTTCCTCCTTGAATTGGTTTGACTTCAGACAGCAAGGAAATATTACCCGTCATGTGCCTGGATGCTCCACTATCAACGACCCAAAAGTTGTTAACAGCTGGCTTTCGAGCACCCTGCACATAGTAGCAAGCAATTAGTGAGTATCTGGACCCAAGCATTCAGCTTTGGGTCGACCGGTATCTTCCGAAAAATCCTCAGTGGCTTTTGAAGTCATTTTAGGCAGCCACTTTTGCCTGACAGATGGAATGGATGAATCAGCAGTAGTATCTGAAGTAGAATTATTACCAAAAAATTTGTAAGATTTATTGAAAAAATTTCTCCTTTTAAAATGTTGTTTGGTAACAACCTTTTCATCATCCATCTTGGGCTTTGCATCAGATTTTGAATCTGAATTTGATTGCATATAAGCTGAAGCCCTCTTTCTAGCTAAAACAGGACACCGACTACGAATATGTCCTATTTCAAAACAACAATAACACCTTCTGGGATCAACAAAACCCTTAGAAACACCAACCTCAAATTTATGAGGAATGTTATCATGGTAATTTGATGGAACACCTTGTTTAGAAACATTGGTTTTAAACCTTCTCCCTTTGGAGTTTGGCAAAGGTTTAAACAAAGGCCCAATGTATCCATGTTCATTGTAAAACCCATAGTCATCAACACCACAACGATCAGCATATCCTTTAGGTTTAACCTTTGTGGCTTTGTTTTGTTCAAATTTACCAAAATCATCATAAAAATTGTAATCATCACAAAAACCAAATGCTTCATAATCAAAACTATTAGTTTCTGATGAATACTGACCATCAGAGTTATAAAAACTCTTTGGTGAGTAAGATGATTGTTTTGATTTAGTCTTAAACTTTTGATCATTTGATGACTTTGGTTTATCAGAAGGCCTTTGACCTTTGGAGGATGATCCTTGATCATTTGAACCAGACGGCACATCAGACAAAACAATGAACTGTTCGTCTTCAAGATCTGACTTAACCACCTCAGATGGTTCTACATACCACACTTTGGCAACACGTGATGGATCAACACAAATTAAAGGAAAATCTAAATCAGAAAACACTGAATCACTTCCTTTCAAACTATACATTCTCAATTTCTGAGAAGAATCACCATCAACAGTTTTGCCTTTCAAATTTTCATCAAACTTTCCATTTTTGGCAAATTTCTTTTCACGTTTCTGAAATTTCTGAGGTTTCTTTTGATTGACCTTAGAATTTCCAGCAAACTGTCCAAACCCAACACCATTTAATTTTGCACTTCTTTCAGGTGCTTCTGGTATAGTATTGACATCAGGTGTACTTGTGTTACTTACAGAAACAACATCTCTTTCAAAAAACAAATCTGGACCTTTAGCAAATTGTGAATTTTCAAATGTTTTCATTGTTTTTGCAGTTTCAAGTATTTTCTGAGCAGCCTCTAATGGTGTCAGTTTGACACTTTGAGGCTTAACCTCAGTGACAGGTTTTTCAACCTTAGAATCACTGGATTCAGACTGTTTTGACACCTCAACCTTAGGTTTGGACACATGTTTGCCTGATTTCTTCTTATCAGTGCTTTTGGATTTATCAGATGATCCCTCAGTAAACATTGAGTAATCAAACACAACACCAACTTTGGTTTCAGATTCCTTTGGTCCTAAACCATGAACAATGGGTGGAGGAACTGAGTTACACCCGGATTCTTTGAGCAAATCTTTTAAATGTTCATCTTTGCAAAGAAAACTTGCAAAGGAAGATGAATTTTTGAAATTTTCAAGTTGCCTTTTAAGATCCAAAATTTCAATGTTTAATTCAGAAATTTTAGCATTTGCTTCAGCAAGCTTCTTTTCACTAAAAATATAATCTTCCGTTTTGTTATTAAGCTCAATTTTTGTGCTCAGAACCACAGCATGTTCACTTTTCAGTTCAGCTTTAACAGCTTCCCACCTCTGTTTGTAAATTTTGACATTCTCTTCTGCTATCGAGTATTTGTCAAAATACATGGTTTTCTCATCAGAGAGTTCCTTCAACTGATTAGCAGAATTAAGACAAAGTTCACAAGAGTTAGAAGCAACCTGAATGTTGGCCATAAAAGCATGTTGACCTTCAGCAAAGAAATCTTCACCAGGAAGATCAGGATCATCTTCAATCTTTACACTCTGCTCCTCAGTACACAGAAAAGCAGATTCATCTGGAAAATCAGCAGCCCAATCATATCCTTCACCAGTTTGTGAAACCAACGCTTTATTGTCTGAATTTGATCCACTAGCATTTGCATTTGAACTTGAAGGATTAGTATTGCTTCCTGATGGCTTGTTACTCTGTGCAGCATACTTTTGATACAACTTTGAAGTTTCTTGCTGTTTTCCCTTGGTACACTCCTTGGCAAAATGCCCATAATTCTGACAATTGTAGCAACGAACCTTAGACTTATCAAATCCAAGTTTTCCTTCAGGATTTAAATCCTTCCGACCCGTTCTTTGCATATACTTTTTGCCTCTGCGTACAAGCATTGCCATGGACCAGTTAATATCCATCAATTCTAAGTCATCAGGATCAATCTGTTCATAGTCTTCATCAGTTAACTCAGCACTAGTTAACTTTCCTGCAACAACTCCATCATAAGACGAAACCATTGCTGAAAATAAAGCCATAAAGTCATTTGTAGTCTTTGCTGAAAAAGCACTCTGATTGTGATTTGGAACAGCAGACGACTGATGCGAATACACAGGATATGTTACAGCAGCTTTACTAGCATAACTTCCACTTGAAGAACCTCTAGACATGTTTGCATGACCACTTGAAGTATTTTCTACATAAAAAGCAGTAGATGGTGGATTTGTGCTAGCCTTTGCTTTAGCATGCATGGTAGAAGCATTTTCACCAAAGTAGACATCGGGATTCTGAACTTGAGATGGTAAAGTTTTCACACGCATCATATCCAGTTCCCTTGCTAGTAGATTCCTTGTAAGTTCATCATATGTGAGATCATCAAAGCTTTTATCATGAGTCAGCAACAAAATGTAACCTTCCCATTTCTCGGGCAAAGCATCTAATAGCTTTTCTTTCAATTCTCCAGCTTCAATTTTTACTCCAACAATATCAAGTTCACTGACCAAATGAGACAACCTTGAAATGAGATCATTAATGGTTTCATTTGGAACATGAGCAAAATTATCATACTCTCGCAACAACACTTTCTTCTTGCTCTTCTTGTATTGTGCATTACCTTCACATCGATGACATAAAGCATCCCACAATTTCTTAGATGTTGTATGTGTTTTAAATTGATGCAAAATATCCTTAGGTAAAGCCATTGATAAATTGGAATATGCTTTTCTTTCCAGTTTGAATGCCTCTTTCTCAGCATCGTTCATCTTGTTAAACGGCTTCTCTTGACCAATAAACTCCCCAGTTGTGAATTTTGGAATCTCATACCCATCAAGCATAGGAGTCCAAACACTAACATCGGTCACACCGATATACGACTCATACCGAGTTTTCCAATTATGAAAATCTTCAAATCTCATCAGTTTAGGAACCTTATTCGTAGTTCCTATTTCATTATCGTAGTTCAACAACGCTTGAACAGTCGTAGACATAGCAGCAAACGCCTGAAACGGATCCATGATTAACAAAACCTGAATTCTGTAGTCAGCGGATCAAAATATCGAACCCCGGATCAAAACTAGACCTCCGGATCAAATTTTAGGTGAACGGATCAGAAAAACAAATTCCCCGGATCAAAAATCAACCTGCGGAACAAAATTCTTCTACCGGATCAAAAACAACCCGCGGATCAAACTGATACGCTGCTAACTGATACGCTGCTTAATCTGATACGCTGCTAATCTGATACGCTGCTACTCTGATACGCTGGAACTGCCGCGTATCAAACAATAACCGCCACGGATCAGTGTTTGAAGATTGCTTGGCGGATCAAATTCAGCGGATCACTGAATCTATGAATTTATACTAGCGGATCAGAATCTTCAACCGGCGGATCACCAGCGGATCACCCGCGGACCAGAAGTAAAATGCATAATTTTTCACTATTTTTGATTTTTAATGCTTGAATACAACGTACAACTCAGCGAAAATGAACTAGAAGCAATCTGAATGAAGAAAACATACTGAATTGACGAAGAACTGAGAAGAATTGATCAAAATCTTACCAAAACCGAAGTTTTTCTCTCCAAAACCCAAAACCGATCTGTAAATCGCAGCAACTGAGCAAACCTGCTCTGATACCACTTGTAAAACACGTACTTGATCTTGCTAGTGCATTATTACAATCGGATTCGGACACACAAGGTAAATGATCTTCTTTATATTGATCACAGCTTGTAAACAGAGAGTACAATGAGTATTCAGGTTACACCATGTAAAACACACACTTAAGAAAACTCAGACCTCACTCACACTCTCTGAATCAAACTGAAAACTATATATAGAGACTGGCCAGCGGACCAACTTACTAGCGTATCAGGTGGTCCGGCGTACCACCTGATCCGCCACTGATCCGCTGGATCTATAAAACACAAACATATAAATTACATATTCAAACTATCAAGACCTAGCACTAGACAACACAAAATGCTCTAACATCATAATTATTTGGTTTTTCCAACCGATCACTCTTCTTAGGAGGTACTTTACGAGCTGCAGGTTTTACTGGTTTTGCATGTCTCTTATTGTTTTCCTAAATTGATACCATGTAATTAACTGATTAGTAACATATATATTAATTAACAATAACGTCAAAGCGATTTGTCAAATCCTTAATTATATATATATATATATATATATATATATATATATATATATATATATCTATACTACTATATAATACATATTGATTCATGGGGGCAATCTTGTCATTAAATTCCTTAATTTTAAGACGCGTACAAGGGTTTTTGCATTATGTACAAGTGTTTTAAGCATTAAAATTAAAGCACAATTGATACACAACCAACCACGTTCAAAAAAATGAGGTTAAATTAGGAATTAACCTAAATGCCCTCTTTCTGCATTTACTCTGTCCTTTGCACGCTTCCATCGAACGAACCACCAGGGGCGCCGCCTTCGTGAACCATAATTCTGCATCTCGATCCAATCTTTTACACGCATCTCTCCTCTTCTATTGGGCAAACCCTTCATTGCTCCTCCATCTCCGTTCTTCAGCCGTGAGATCGCAATCATCGTTTATTGGAAGGCCACGATTGTAATGAAGATTCAAATTAGAGCCGCCCAAAACCATCTATAAAATCACAACGCCTTCTTCATTTGATTTCACCATCTCCTGCGTTTAGGTAGGTGAAGAATCACCATCAGGAAGATTGACTTGTGAATTTGGGTATGTACGTCTCATCCCTTCCTCTTCTACACAACGATTTAGGTTTCATACCCACCATCAAGATCTCCGATCGAAAGCAACATCATAAATCAACCAGTTACAGGTACGTATTTTCTTCTTAATCGATTATTTGAATCAGCGATTAATATTCGGTTTATGTTTCCATTGAATCAAGATTGATGATTTAACTTTATACCTAAACTTCTGTTGATCCATAATCCATTCTCTATTCTTTTCTAACTTTTTCGTTGGTGATTTTCATTCTTCATGGAATCAAAATAAAGGTTTGGCAATGGAAAATTTGAGCATACGATGTTAGAAATAAAGGTTTTGATTTGAGGGTTTTCTACACAGTAAGTTCCTTGATCGATTTCAATCAATATACGTCTTCTCGATTATTTAATTCGTAAGATTTAAATGCTTCTAATTCTTATGATTTGTTATTCTTAATTGTTACTCTGCAGGAAGCAATGAGGTCGAGTATGAGGGCCTCTGCTGTTCCAACCTTTGAGATAGTCATATTTATGATCATTATGATTTGAATTTGGGTATGCTTTGTGCTATCTGATTGAAGAGCTTATGTATCCAAATTTTGGGATCTATCATATGTTGGTTTTTTTTTTTAATTTCGAAGTGCATATATACATAGTTCACATCCAAATATTTAAGTGTTCTGCAAGTTCAAAGTCGTTGCTTAGTGTTGCTTGTGGAGGTATGTGACTAATTCATATTCACGGGTTTAAATTTCTGAATTTCGTGAATTGTGATTGATGTACAAATATATATTTTTTGTAATGAATTGTTTTTTATGCAAATCCTTATTGCTTTATGTTTATTTTTTGTGACAGGGAAGTGAAGGTTATGATTGTTTGCTTTGGTAATTGTAAGTTTCCTGCTTTGGTTTTGTGTTATTGTATTTTGATGCTGTTGCAGTTAGTTTTCTAGAATTCCTTAATTTTTTACCATTGTATGCGTTTAAAAGCTGCATATTTTTACATCTTTAAAGGCTTAATTTTTTTTACCTACATTTAGAAATTAGGTTACTTTCTAATGTATTTTAAGGTTTAAAGCTTCACTATTGAGTTCGGTTTAAGTATGTGAATTGAATATTGAGTAGAAGATGATCTGTCATAATTATATACATATAACTTTGTTTTATGAAGTAAGTTTTATTTTAATATAATAATAAGCATAAACTAAAGGGTTTTCAATAAGATTTTTAGTAAATCTTTTATAGTAAATAAGAGTTGATTTGAAGGTTTATTTTTATTAATGTTCATATTAAGGGGACTTTTCTTTTGATATTTATTAGTAAACTCTGGTTGTTTCAGTAAGATTTTTAAAAAAGCAGTTTTTAAGTTTTCAGTGATATTTTTTTAGTATACTAAAGACTTTTCTTTAAAGTCAGATTATAAGCCTTAAATAAAAAGAGTTTTCGAGTTTTCATTATAGTTGGATATCCAGTAATGGAATTAAATAGGCTTTTTGTTTAAAGGAATATGACACCATCAAATAAAAGTTTTTAAAGTTTTTTAGGCCTAAATTTATGATCATATGATAATGACAGGATGGTTCATAAGATATAAGTTAATTACCTGATTTTTAGTTTAAAGTTTAAAAAATAACAGGTCCTTGATAGAGATGTCTTGCTAGAGATGAGATTTTAACATACAAACCTTAACTTAGAGATGAGATTTTAATTACTTGATTTTTAATTCCCAAGTGTTTCTAACAAATATTCTTGTGGAATTGAATCAATTGTAGGACACTGTCTTGCTAGAGATGAGATTTTAACATACAAACCTTAACTTAGGAAGGATTTTTGTTGCTGACAACTTTACATTTCGTTGGTTAAGGAATTGAATCAATTGTATGATTGAATTTGCTCATAAATTCTCTACTTTTATGTTATCATCAAAATGGAACTTTTCTGCCATTGAAGATCATGTAGCCTAAATTCCTTCCAGTTTTCATTATCTACGGCTGGGTTCTATGTGTTTATATATGATTAATTTTTTTTTTGCAGAACATAGGGTTATGACATCTGATGTGTATTTTGATTATTGGCAACATGCATTAATTCTTAATGGCTATTGGTGACGTGGATTGAGTTTGCTGATGCAACTCTATAAAATTTGGGATGCATTGGGTTAAAATTCGTTTGTTCAGGGCTAGAAGAGCCCCACGAACAGATTCACAAGATTCAAACGGGTATGAGCAGGGTTGAAGGTTGCTTTATGGGAATGATCAGCTCCGGCAGTTTAAGAACGGGTCAAACAGGTATGAGTTAAGATGGTTTTTCTTTAATATGCTTGGAGTCCTTTTTCTTCATTTTTTCATAGTTGTTACAAGCACTAATAAACAAGTACTAAACTGAGGTGGCTCCTGTAAGTTCATGTAAAAATTTTAAAGGATCTAGACTTTAGCTCTTTTTTGCTTTTGTGCTTAGTAGAGATCATTCAGCTTACTGTTGATTAGATTTGGATCTATTTTTTAAGGATTTTTTTCAGCTACTTATGTTTTATACAATTTGATTGGAATATGAAAAAGGCTTCTTTGGAATTGCTGTTGTATATTAGTTGTTTTTCTCCCTGCTCTTCTTTTTGGTTTAAGATTTTCTGCTTTGTATAATTGTATAATTGTATAATCTAATTTGTAACAGACTATTAGACTGTTGTTCATGCAATCATGCTGTAAGGACTTATTTTCTGATTTGTATAATTGTACATTTCTGGTTTTTATTAGGCTGCCATCATAATCTTAATGGATCATAGGCTGTTACAAATTTTTTCTGGTTTGTATATTAGGTTGCTGTTGTTCCTGCACCTTCCAATTTAAGTGATCCAACCTTTTCAATTTCTATTGTTTATGATTTCAGATTAAGTTCCTGTCATGTTTGCAAGTGTTTGATAAATTTCTTAGCCTGAACAAAAAGAGATTTTAATATTTAGCTGTTTTTGTGGTCTCATTGAATTTATTTAAGTTTTTTTTCCTATTTTCATGTTTGGTTGTTTTATGGTTATATATTGTTACAGGAACCTTCATTATTTTGGTATTGCTTTTTGTTTATATTGATTTTGTTGGTTGTTGTGTGTTTGATTTGTGGTTGGGTAAGAATTATGGGATGAGTTCAATGAGTTCCTTAACTTTGTAAAAAAATAAATTAAAATGTTGCTATTTTTTAGGTTTCTTTCAGTTTTGCTTCTATATTTTATGTTTATGATTATATACTGTTAATAGAACTTTGAGTATTCATGTGTTGCTTTTTGTTTGTGTATTGATTTCTTTGAAACTCATTGGTTTCTTCTGAATTTCTGGACTTATTTTGATTTTATCAAGTATGGTGTGTTTTGATGTATGAAAAATGAGTAGTGATTGTTGCATTTGTAGTTGAGTTAGTATTAAAGGACAGTGAGAGATTAGAGAATTAATTGGCATGCCTTTTGTACACATGTTCTTAACTTTCTTTTGTGATTAATAGTAAACACCGTTTGTTAATGGAATCAATTTGGAGTAGTAGTAGTTGAAGCCCCTTGGCCTGTTATCTTCCCAACCATCAAGGCCTGTTAATGTGAATCAATTTGGAGTGGTAGTTGTTGTATGTTGGCCAAATGGTGAGCTATTGAGGTTGAGAAGTGGGAGCATGGCTGTGAATTCTGCTGCCCGAATTCGACTCGAAGGCAAACTGGTGTAAATGGCCAGCTTGTGTTGCCTGGAGAGGTATGTTCTAAATTGACTTACAGAAGATGATTTTATTTGATTGTTGCATAATTTCACACAACAAACTGACTTGCAGATTGCTTTGCTTCTATTTAACAAACACGTAGAAGTATGTTTAAAATTATTTTAATGTAAAGTTTTATGATTTAAAACAGAATTTAAGGGTTGGCCCGTCAATACTCATGCACTATTGCCTGCATTTTCTGCATTTTCTACAGGCATACTATAGGTACATTTGAAAAGAATTTTCCTAGCAATACTAGAAGCCAACCCACTGCTTAGTTTTTACTTGCAAATTTGGAAAGCTTTGAAATTGTTTATTTTCTTTAATATTATTTTTTATATTATTGTACGTATAATGTTGTCAAGTCCATCTTCACAAATTTTTGCAAAAATATGATCTTTATAGTAGGAGTATTAAGTAAACCTCTACATAAAAGTATAGGATATGACATTCCCATTGCAACGGGTATCATTTTTTACTAATTTATATTATTTTAGTTTAGTGTCATAGGATGTGACTTGCTACTAAAATAAGTGTGTAAATTTTTAATACGAAACATCTCAACTAAAAGTATAGTTATGCTATTTGTTTGTCACTCTAATCTTAAGTAAAATATTCAGTTTTAATTTTAAAGTAATCAAAGCAAACAACATCATATCTTTTTTGTTAATTCATATGGGTTTCTTTAATCAAGAGGTCCTTTTTAGTGTTTATTTTGCAGGTCCCTCGTGTTAACCACATCGAATATTAGCTCCACACTTACCAGTTCAATGCATTGATGACAGTAGTTGAAATCGTCAAAGGATTTCCCAACAACTGGTATGTTTAAGTTTGATGTGTTATAATACCTTTGGAAGCAAATTTGAGGCTCCATTTATTTTATAAACTGCTGGTGTCATTGGTCCAGTTACGAACTAAGGGACTTGGGTTGGGCTACAATGATCACTCGGTGGTCATAATTGATGAAAAAACAGTCAAGCCGTTAAACCGGTTTAACCGGTGAACTGCAGGAACAGGCGGGGCGCCTGTTTGATCATTGAAACATTGCTGAAACTAACAAAAGGTTGATGTTGCAAATAGTTTATCATAGGAAATTTAATAATTCACAATCTGTTAAGCTTGATTTCATTTGTTCTGTTGTGAAGATGAAATATAGTAGCATTGAGAAACGATGTGTTTGGTTATGACTTCCTTTTGGAGTTTTTCAGGTTGAACTTTTATTCAGTTATGACCATTACCAATTGGATTTTGGGAATATATGAAGTCATTCATTACTTACTTGAAATCTTGAAGAATTTGTTTGGTTACGACTTCGTTTTGGAGTTTTCAGGTTGAACTTGAACTTTTATTTTGTTATGACCATTACCATTTGGATCTAAGGAATATATAAGGTCATTCACTACCTATTAAAAATCTTGAGTTTGTCGAATCATGTTAACTATTTCTCCTTTGGACTTTGTTGTTTTTTATATTGTTGAGAGACTTATGCTCGAGTATACGTAGGATCATATGGTAAGTGGGATTCGACACTTGCTGATGATTTTTAGTGATTTAGGGTTATAGATAATATGAAACTTATTTTCTGACTGTTTTCGTCAACCTGTGCATATAACTATCCGTGATAAAAGCTTGCGCTCCTCCGTCGCAATGCGCGCAACCTTGTTTATTAAACAAACAAGAATAGATAAAAAAAAAGGACCCTAACTCTATTTGCTGACCAAACAACTGGTCAAACAGTGATCCAAATTAATAGGATGTGAAGAGAGGGGTGTGGAACTTAGGAGCAAGAGTTGGTTGTTGTAGATAGACTAGACTGATGCCACGAATGAGAAAATCAACAACCGTACAATGAAATATATCACAAGACGGTTGATAAAAGTATGTATTGTTTTTGTAGCCGATCCCATCCTTAAGAATTTAGGATATATTCTTTATAATAATAATTTTGATGTCTTCTAAGTTGAATGTTCAAAAATATTTAACAAAATAGTGATCTGAAAGTATAATGGTAGAGTTTGACTACATTAATACTACGAATGAGAAAATTAACAGAAGTACGTTGCAATATATCATGTGAGGATTGATAAACTAAAAGAAATAAGTAGCGCGTTGGGTGATTGTCGTCGCCGTCGCAACGTGCGGGTTGCACTCTATGTCACGAGTTTTGTAAATGGTCGCTGCAACCAAATGCACATGTACCGCATTATAAATTGTTGTTGTGCCGTGTCGTGCTAACATAAGCGAATATCGCGTTGTAAGTTGACATCACCGCCGCCGAACGCACGAATAGAAGACAAATAACACGCTATACACTCTTGCCGCCGCAACGCGCGGGCACACGGCTAGTATATATATATATATATATACCACTTCTGGCTCTGATGCCCAGCTGTACTGGCTGCAGCAGCTGTTGCTTCTGTTATTTTTCTCCTTTTCCCATAAAGACAGCATCAACATTTAATTAAATGATCATATAGCAATTAGTTATAAGGGAAGTACACAATTGTGTAAATTAAAATAGTTACCCTTTCCTTTTTCCCGGACGCTGTTATAGATTGAGGAGTGTGTTGTGATACAGTCGCAAAACAGACCTACAATTCAATTAATTAATAAAATCATATCGATCATAACCGGCTAAACATTAGTTAACTATCCAGATAACCATTCGGATGAAGTAAAAACTTATCATAGCCGAAACAGTTAATTATTAATTATATTCCAGAACAACTCTATATATCCTGATGAACTTTAACTATCCTGATGAACTTTACCTATACTGATGAACTTTAACTATCCGGATGAACTATAACCAACATGGTGAACTATAACTAGAGACGCATGTTCATCCAGATGAACTAGAATCTTCCGGATCAACTCTAACTATCCCGATGAACTCTAACTATCCTGATGAACTAGGAACCTCCGGATCAACTCTAACTATCCCGATGAACTCTAACTATCCTGATGAACTTTTTACTATCCTGATGAACCTTACCTATCCTGAGGAACTTTAACTATCCGGAGAACTCTAACTATCCGGATGAACTATAACTAGAGACGCATATTCATCCAGATGAACTAGAATCTTCCTGATCAACTCAAATTCAGAACTGTTTCAAATCCGTACCTTATCGGCCGACCTTTGAGATTAGTTTGATGGAGTAGATTGTTTCTGCAATGTATTGTGCGCGGAATTGATCATGTCCTACGTACTATTAATTCAATTAGTTAATTAATTAATAAATATGCGCTCAAGGGAGATTGATCATATCAACAATAATATTTAATTACCGTTGTATTTACATTGGAATGCTGATTACAACTTTTTTAGATCTTACAGTTGTAGTAAGAGGCGCCTCCGCAGACTTTACCTACTAAATGATTTAATGATTTATAATAATTAATTGATAAAAAGTAAAGTATGTAATATAATTAATTATAGGTGTATATATATATATATATATATATATATATATATATATATAATTTGTCCCTTACAGAATTTACCGCTTTATCAACTTGTTTATCTTGAATCATGTGGTTCATAAACTCCGTAAGCTTATCAATTTTTTCATGCTGTGCTTTAACCATATCAGTGAGGTGCTCAACCTCTTGATCCTTTTTCTCACGCAGCTGTTTTTCATTTTTTAGTTCCGCCTCAAGTTTTTCGATCCGTTCTTTTGATCACCCTTTTGGAGCACCCTGCCAATATCCATGGGAAGTCACTCCATACCCAATACCTTTTAGGTATCCACCCCTTTCCTTGCCAAGGACCAATGTCAGGGCATCCGTTCCCGGTTCTACGATCACGGATCCCGCATTTATTTTTGTTCCATTCTCGGCCTGCAGTAATTGATTTAGTTAATGTAGTGAGGTGCTATTAATTTTTAACATGTGAATAATTAGGTATATATATAGCAATTAAACTTACTATATCATCTACTACGCCCTTCAGCACAGGTGTTTTGTATTCCCCCTCTTTATTTACCCTTCATTTCCTCCACATAAACGCTCGAGACGGGCAATCATCAGCTGCAATTTCTTTGTTTTGTACCTTGTATTATAATAATAATATATATCAGACTTGAAACATACATTGCACGTTCTTAACCATGACTGGGTGTAACACACTTAGCTTATTACCATTTTTTCTTTTAGATAGACGTATCCTCCCCGTCCCATTGTATGATCATAAACATATGTGCTCGAACCTCTTTTGCACTCTTTGACGCAACCTTTCCAATAGAATAGTAGGATATATAATTATAATCTCATTAATTAACACTTAGCTTAATTAATGATATTTGCAGTTTGAATTGAATAGAAACCTTGAATTCTTCACATTTTGTATATGCTACAAATCTGTCCCAGTCTTCTTTTTTCACAATAGCGCGATACATCTTTGGAACTTTCTCAAGCACAATGGGTTTTTCTAGGTTGGGACGATGTGTTTCTCGAACATCTTTCTTCTAAAACTCCTTAGAAACCCACCAAGCCGTACCATTATAAGACCCCTTCGACAGTCATCAATTTTGAATAATTGATGAAAAAATAACATATGACAGGATTTTTTAGTCACATATATGGAATTCAATAACTTAACAAACTTCATATGAGAAAATGTTTAATCTGTTTCATAACATGAATCCCTGCTCACATCTTGTTCTTGTCCTCTTTTGGTACCTTCATCCATTTTAGATACCTCAATCTAACCTCTGAACTTGCAATGTCTCCCATAAAACTCAAAAATTTTGGTCTATGCTCCCCGCCAATCCTTCCCAGCGCATCAAATGTTAATGGCCATTTTCCCTACCATTTTTCTCAAATTTGGCATGCCACTTTGCCAACCGCGTCAACCCCCTCTTGTTTACTTGGGGAGCATTGTCGACTTGGGCATCATTGTCGAGTTAGGCATCATTGTCGACGTGGGCATCATTGTCGACGTGGGCATCATTGTTATCCATTTCATCTTCTTCACTATCACTACGTCAAAATTCACCTTTGGCCACGAAAAAAAAACTGTGACCAAAGGTGTTTGGTCATGTTTTTTTTTCCATTCCAATCGACACCAAAGGTCCCGTCACCTTATGTATCCTACGGCCACGTTACAATATCAGTGGTTGAAGCCACCTAGAAGCGTGACTAAATGGTACCAATATTTGTTGTTGTAATCAAACAATTCTACCGGAAAGCATGGCCAAAGGGTCCCAACGGCCACATGTGTTTGTTTAACGTGGCCTTTGGTATTATATGGTCACGTATATTTGTGTTTTAGCCACATATGTTATAAAAAATGTGGCCAAATGGATTGCTGAAATTATACATTTTGTTCCAATAAGCGTGGCCAAAGGGTGGCAACGGTCACGTTATAATATCAAAAGCGTGGCCTTTGGTATTATATGGTCACGTATATTTGTGTTTTAGCCACATATGTTATAAAAAACATGGCCAAATGAGTTGCTGAAATCATACATTTTGTCCCAATACGCGTGGCCAAAGGGTGGCAACGGCCACATTAAAATATAAAAAGTGTGGTCTTTCGTATTATATGGTCACGTATATTTGTGTTTTAGCCACATATATTTGGAAAAAAAAAGTGGCCAAAGGGTAGTTGAAATCAGATATTTTGTCCCAATACGCGTGGCCAAAGGGTGGCAAGGGCCACGTGAAAATATAAAAAGTGTGGCCTTTGGTATTATATGGTCACGTATATTTCTGTTTTAGCCACATATATTTGAAAAAAAAAGTGGCCAAATGGTAGTTTAAATCATACATTTTGTCCCAACACGCGTGGCCAAAGGATGGCAACGGCCACGTTAAAATATAAAAAGTGTGGCCTTTGGTATTATATGGTCACGTATATTTGTGTTTTAGCCACATATATTTGAAAAAAAAAAGTGGCCAAAGGGTGGTTGAAATCAGATATTTTGTCCCAATACATGTGGCCAAAGGGTGGCAACCGCCACGTTAAAATATAAAAAGTGTGGCCTTTGGTATTATATGGTCACGTATATTTGTGTTTTAGCCACATATATTTGGGAAGAAGAAAAAGTAACCAAAAGGTTGTTGAAATCAGATGGGTCCTTGCTATACGCGTGGCCAATATAAAAGCTATTACAAATTATTAATTAGAAATCAAATAAAATTCAATTACAAGTCAAATACAAATGAAATACAAATAAAAAATTAAAGAAAATTACACTGCATACAAGCATTATTCTCAATCTAATTTTCAATCCGGGAGGCAACAACACTACCACGTGGTCTTCATCTTCAACTGTCCAAACTTGAGCTTAATTAGGACCATTTTTTCTTGTATTCCTTCCTATACCAAAATATATAATTGATAATTAGGTTATGGAAATTGATCATAATATATATAGCAATTTTGAAATACTTACCACCATGATAGATATGGACCGAGGAGTGCCATTTTATTGCAAGTAGTATGGGTCGTCAGGCCCTACAATTCAATTGTTTTCCAGATGAACATTAGATATCCAGATGAACTTAAAACATCCGGATGAACATCACATTAAGTTCCGGATCAACTTCAAAGTCAGTTGAACTTTGTTTGAGGTACCAAATAACATTTAAAATGGGACTACATGAAATTACCAAACAGATTACTGTGAAACTATAGAACAGAATGAAACTTGACTGGCAAATATTTACCTTTTTCTTTTCAACCGCTTCAGACGAGGTTGATCGACCACCGATTTCACGCCCTACGTACAATTCAATTAATTACTTTATGTAAATGTGCAATGAAACCGATAATGAGTTTAACAAATACTAATCGTTGTGTGTATGTCATCATGATTAGTGCTGTGGCTAGATCCAACAAAAATCTCCTGAGAATTTACCTAGAACAATGTTTTTGAATTGGTAAAAAGTTAGAGCAGAATAATGACGCGGACCTATCATGAAAGTATTTATTCTGTTTTTTGTAATCTAACATAAGTTGTTCCAGTTTTATTCATAAAGATTATGTATATATTCTATTTTTTTCATATTAACATACATTTTCAATGAATCATAGCAGGGCCCCATTTAACTCATAACTTTGTTCTTACATGAAGTATATATTCTTATGTACCAGGAACTTGCATCTATTTGTGTTCTTCAGGAACAAGAGTTCATCCGGATTGTGTTCTTCATAAACAAGAGTGTATGTTATTATAAGGTACTTGAGAATAGTATGATTAAGTTGTGATGTAAAGAATTCACCTCTGTAGATGCCGGAGCATTAAGTTGGTGTGGTAACGGTGGTCCAAGTGCAGATAGATGATCTATAAGTAGATCAAGTTTTTCCTCCGATTCTTCAATCTTCAAGAAGAGGGCCTTAACTTTTTCATTTGTTGCATCCCGAAGAAGTCTCTCCTCTTTAATTTCGAACTCAAGTTTTTCCGATTCACCATTACTGTTGTTGGATCGATCCTTGAATTTTGTTCAATTAACAGAATGTAGTTAGATGCTTTTTAACAAAGTACATAAATAGGACACTATTAATCCCAACTATTAGGTGTTGGACAAAAATAATCCTACCTATTTTTTTGGACATTATTACTCTTATCAATTGACCCTGTTTTTACTAATATACTTTCCGTCTATATTTCTAACCCACCGTTAATGAAGCTTACGTGGACGACTACGTGGCTGCTGACGTGGCTCTTTTCTCATCACTTACCTTTTTAAACCCTAATCGATCCCCAATTCAATTTTCCCCAAATCAGTTGTCCCCGAATTCGATTTTCTCCCCCGAATCATGCCCTCGTCCTCATCGTCTTCAACTTCAACATCCTCGAGGAGGCCGAAAACTCTAAATCTGAATGTTGGATTGGATCGAAAACTGTATTGCCATCATGAACTCTTGGCTGTTTCACGGGTTGCTGGGGAGAACACCACGAGACCTGGAAAAGAGTTCTTTGGCTGTTGCTTATGGCCGGTATGTAGTTCCATCAACTTTTTCATGTTAAATTCATCCAATTCGTTAACTTCATTTCTGTTTTGTAGAGGAATGGATGCAATTTTTTTTAGTGTGGAAGGATGATATTGAGACTGTATTCGGAGATGAAGTCAAATGCACAATGCTAGAAGAAAAAAACAGTGCTTTGCAACTTGTTATTGCTGACCTTCAAGATGTAAACAGGGATTTGGATGTTGAGCTTAAAAATTTGAAGTTAGAACTTAAGAAAAGCAGTTGTAAGAAGGTTGTAGTATTTGATATGTTTGTACTTTGTTTAGTGTATCTTGTGATTTGAATCCTATGTATTGAATCTATTTAGGAATGAAATGGAATCATCCGGTGACGAGGCAAAAAACAAGCCACGTAGTCGTCCACGTAAGCTTCATTAATGGTGGGTTAGAAAAATAGATGGAAAGTATATTAGTAAAAACATGGTCAATTGATAAGAGTAATAATGTCCAAAAAAATAGGTAGGATTATTTTTGTCCAACACCTAATAGTTGGGATTAATAGTGTCCATTTTTCCTTGATTCATTTTCTCTTAATTAGTTGTTAATTATTAATATATCACATAAAGACCCTATTGATTAGTTATTTGATATGTTATACACAAATTTAACGACATCTAAAGGAAAGAGTTGAACACATCATGTCTTCAGTGGATATAAACAAACAGTTCACCATTTCTAGCAAAGTAGCAGATGCATGACATCAACATCCTTCTATTCTTCTACAGGGGATTTAAACTACACTTTCTTTATTTTGTACCCCTCTAACATGAACATACAAAAAATGTTGGAAACATTCCTATATATGTCCTCTAAGATCATTTCCTAGCTAGTAATGACAAGAGTAACATAAATTAGTTTTTAGTTATTAATATTTCACATAAAGACCCTATTGACTAATTATTTGATATGTTATACGCAAATTAAAGACATCTAAAGGGAAGAGCGGAACACATCATGTCTTCAGTGGATATAAACAAACAGTTCACCATTTCTAGCAGTGTACGTAAAGAAGAAAGGAGGTTCACCAGTAACATGAATTTACAAACATGTGCATATGCTTGATCTCAACATTCCTAGCATAAAAATAACTAATTTAGCATAAAATAAATGGGTTGAAATGAATGGAGAGGATTTCTGCAAAATATACCCCTTCCTAAATAATTCTGTATGAAACGAAATTTTATCGATCTGTAACTGTAACTGTACACAAATACAGGGATCCCAAGTTAAACGTGTATCAATAATAAAAAAAAGAAACAATTTTATGAAAAAGGATTGTAATTAATGAAACGGAATAACTTGACAATTACCGTTTTCTGGACTGATTGGTCTCCCAAATCACATCCCACTTCTGAAGAATCGCTAGCGCTGTCTGTTGAAGCTATTCGTTGTTGAAGCTCCATGGAAGATGTGAATGATATTGATGAGAAAGAAGACCTGGTTATTCGCTGGAGGCGTTTAACTAGCTAGAAATTTTTTGATAAAGTGAGAGGGAAAAATATATATATGATGAATCGATAATAAGTAAATTTAGTTCGAAATTTTGGGTGTAGTTTGAACTAATGGTGGGAAATTCAAACTTTTTGGTGAAAATTTTTAATTAAAGGGGGGGGGGGGGGGACCTAAAATTAAAAATAAACATAATTTATTAATTAATTAAATGTCTCCACATGGCTCTTCCAGCGGGTTCTTCTTGAAGATGAACTTCATCATCCAGTTCGTAAAAGTCTTCAAGTCTTCCGGCGGGTTTGCAGGTTCCTCCATGAGGTGTTGAAATTGTACGAGTACATAAATTACGGTTGACATAACTGTGATTCTTTAAGCAGATCTGGATGAGGATCGGAGTTAAAAGCCCTAATTAACAAAATTATGTTTTAATATTAATTTTATTATTTTCTTTTAGATATAATAAACAAGATTTTAATTAACATGTGCCTTGTGGCCGTGATAACACAACTACAAAAAATGGATACATTACTAAAACACAACTCAAAAATGAAAATGATAAATTACTATGCAATTCAGAACAAAAATACGAAAAGACCACCATGTTGTGAATTTCTCATGTATAATAATTTTGTTTCCAAAAATATTAAACGACGTCCAATTAAGATGGTGATGAGCAATTAGGTGCAATTAGGACCAACCAGACTCAATGAGGACTAAATACTGACAATTAGCGTCATTTAGGATACTTTAGTGAAGACCAGTTATGGTCAATTAATATGGTCAATGAATACGAATTAAGACCGGTTCAATGAGAAGGTCGATTATGCTCATAGGACCGATAAGGACGGAGCATGAAGGAAGTGACTAATGAGGATCGATGATCAAGTATGACCAATTAGGACTAATTGTGGCAAATTAGTTTGAATGAGGACCAATGATACCAATAAGGGTAAATCAGGGTTAGTGATGGTCGATTAAGACCAATTAGGTTCAATTAGGGTCAATGAGGACCCATTAGGACCAATGATGGTCGAATATGCTCTATTAGGACCAATAAGGATGAATTATGACTTATTAGGGCCAGTTAGGACCGATGAGGGCCAATTAGACGGAATAAGTACCAATATGGCTCAATTCGGGTTAATGAGGATCAATTTGCACAAATTGGACCAATTAGGACCGATTAGTGTCAGTTAGCCTCAATAAGGACGTACTAGACTCATCGAGTACTATTTACTTTGAAGTACAACAATTTTGGGTCAATTAGGCCTAATTGACCCCAATTGATTATAATTGGTCCTAAATGAGCCTAATTGGTCGTAATTGACCGTAAGTGATCTTCATTGAACCTAACCGAGCTGAATAGACTATAATTGACCTTCATTGGCCCTAATTCATCCTAACTGAGTGTTCACTGGCCCTCATTGGTACTCATTTGTCACAAATGACCATGGTTGACCTTAATTCAGTCTACTGGTCCTCATTGAGCGTAATTGGCCCTCAATTGGCCTAATAGACCCTAATTGGTCATATTTGGTCCTCATAAGGCGTCGACATTGAGCAAAATCGACCCTCGTTAGTTATAACTGGTCTTCATCATTGACCCTAATTGATCCTCATTGACCCAAATTGACCCCAATTTACCCTAATTAGGCCTCGTGGCTTCGTTGGTCCTAATTGGTCCTACTTTATCTTCATTTGTCCTCATCGGTCTTAATCGACCCTAATTGATGTGGATTCATTTAAAATAAATTAATAATATTTTTCTAAACCAAATTAAATTATCAAAAATTTCCCCCATCCCAATTTCAACTAAATGGGCAAACTCCAATAACTTCCCCTGTTTCAATTCTTAGGGTTCATTGTGATCCAGAAGAACTGCCCTTAGTATAAAACTGCATTTTCGAAAAACAGTTACCCTCTATTTTCTCTCCAGGTTTCTAATTGGCGATTTAAACCTAAACCTTACTCTATAATTTCTCACAAATGGCACCCAAATTGAATCGAAAGGCTGCATCAAAGGCTACTCAACTGTTCTTCGCCGAACACAATGTTGTAGCGTACTTCGAGAAGTCTGATAAGTCAAAGCTATTTGATGAAATGAACGATTTCCTCGAGAAATCCAACACTCATTTTGCTTTAACTGTGAATCCTGTAATATGCAAGCAGAGAATTGCTGAATTTTGGGACTTAGCCAAAAAATATGTTGATAGCAACGAGGTTGGTAAAATTGACTCTTGAGTCAATGGGAATGAGATTACTTTGACTGAAGAAATGATCCGGATGCATCTGAAATTCAATGATGCAGGAGGTGATCCTGATTACAAGTCTGAATTGTACTTGAACACGTACGAAGCAATTGGGTATGGGGGTGACTTAACTTGTGCGACCGTAAAAAAGGGACAACTACCCTATGTTTGGCGATATCTTGCTCATACCATTCTCCACTGCCTATGTCACAAGAAAACTGCGTGGGATGAACTTGCTGCACCTCAATCATCCGCTTTTCATGGATTGGTAAATGGGCTCAACTTTAACTTTTCAAAAATGATATTTGATGGAATGCTGGAAAATCTGAAACCTAAAAGGATCTTTTACATGTACCCCAGATTCATCCAACACATTCTCAATCATGAATTTCCAAATCTGCAAATCTCTGATCAACATCTGGAACTAAAGTCTTTTACAAGTAAAACATTTTCTAACATGCAAGTGAACAAAACTGTTTTTCTTGGTAAAGACACATCACACCCTATGCCTATGGCTAGGACTGCTCCTGAGCAAACTGCTCCTGGTGACAACATTGTTACACCAACAAGTGTTGAGCCCACACCAGACCGACCATCCTCTTCCACTGATATACAAATTCCCACTAAAAGGAAGAGGATGTCCACATCAAAAACCACACCCAAAAATACCACACGCACTCCACAATCACCCAAAAGGAAGAGGACTCGGTCTCCTTTACCTAGACCCTCCACAGGACTACCTCAGAATGAGGGTGGTATATCACCTAGGCCACATGAAGTAGATTCCCCAACCCTTATTGCAGGGAATATACTGCTGGACTTGGTTCAGTCACCCAACCAACATTCTGGTGATAAGGTGACTTGCAGTAGTGATGAAGCAAGTCAGGTGGAAAGGGCTGACACTACTCATGAAGTCCCACTTGACCCTGAGGACAGTGCCAAAATCATTGAGACCCGATCCACGGCAACTATTTCTGTCAGGGAACCTATTCAGGAACCTTTGATTGACAACAGGAATCCCAGGTGCCAAGAAACCATGGGTGCTGAGCATGAACAAGGTCGGCTTGTTTGCTCTTCTTTGCTCAAAGATACTGGCAACACACCAGTTGAGAGCAGCATGACACATACTGAATTGACGGTTCGATGTACAAAACTTGAAAATGAATTGGCAGCTATCCGTGCAATTGTGAGAGCTCAAGGAGAAGAAATTGAACGGTTGAAGGCCGGACAATCTGTGAAAGCCATTGATAGGTAAGGTTGTCAACCATATGTTGAAATGAAATTCACATATCAAACTAGATTTAATTCAAAATAGGATCTTGCACAGGGTGTCTTCCTCAGATGTTGATGAAGTTGAACAAGTTGATCCGGTTGAACAAGTTGATCCAGTTGAACAACTTCATCCGGAGGAAGAAGGCCATGTTGATCAGGTTGAACAAGTTGATCCGGTTGAACAACTTCATCCGGAGGAAGAAGGCCATGTTGATCCGGTTGAACAACTTCATTCGGAGGAAGAAGGCCATGTTGATCCGGTTGAACAAGTTTATTCGGTTGAACAACTTCATCCAGAGGAAGAATGCCATGTTGATCCGCTTAAACATGTGCATATGAAAACCACAAATGTGGATATAGCTCCTGAAGCTCTATCTTTCATGAGAAAAATGATGATTAGGAATACTCTTAACTGCACTTGGTTAAGGAGTGCTCCATCTCTGCCCATCATTACTTCGGAAGTTGCTCCGGAAGATAGTCCCAAGGCAGTTACTCCGGAAGTTGGCACTAAGACTATTCCTGAGCAAGTTATCTCGGAAGTCAATCCCAATGCTGCAACTTCACTTCATGAATCTCCAAAGCTTGCCGATGATGATTCTCTCAGTGAGAGAACCATCTCTGGTTTCACTGACATGGAGAATGATGATCAGAGCACAGGAGGCCAGAAAGAAGACACGGATCCTGCAACAAAGGCTCTGATTGATCAATTGGAAAAGGAGAATGATGATCAGAGCACAGGAGGCCAGAAAGAAGACATGGATCCTGCAACAAAGGCTCTGATTGATCAATTGGAAAAGGAGAATGATGATCAGAGCACAGGAGACCAGAAAGAAGACATGGATCCTGCAACAAAGGCTCTGATTGATCAATTGGAAAAGGAGAATGCTGAGATACAAAAGAAATTTCAAGAACAGAAGGAAAGTGCAGAGTTTGAAAAACAGAAACGACTACTCATAGAAGGAGGTATTTATGAGTATGTCATCAACAATGCAAACCTGATGTTCTTTATCAATGCAGCAAGGAGAAGATCTGATATGTACATAGAAGAAAGAATTGCCAGAGCTGAAGAGCAAGGTCTTTCAGACAAGGTTGACAAGTACAGAAGGGTCTTGGGAAATGAGTATAGGAAAATTCATATGAAAAAGACTGAAGACAACAAAATTTTTCTAGCTCAGTTCAGTTTAATGCTCAGAAGCAAGGAGTGTTTCACTAATGCATGGGTTGATGAGATGAAGGGTGAAGACTTGATCAAATGGATGTACATGATCCTAGTCATCCAAGCTGATCAAGCCAAGGAGATGAATGTAAAGAGATTTGTTGATAGCTCTTTAGAACAGGATCAACAAGAGAAGCAAGGTACTAGATATCAAACTCTATCTGAGGAGGATGACTTCCTGATTCATAAATGGCACTTCAAGGAAATCATGATGGAGGACCCAAAAAAAATCAACTCTTGCAAATTGCCAAGGCTGAGAAACGACTATGATGCTATCAGGAAGCGCCAAATTGAAAAGGAAAGAGTTACTGGTGTGAAAAGGCCACCAGGTATGCATGCTCTGTTTGACTCCTTACATCCTGATGGTCTTAACTACCTCAAAGAAAAGAAGAGTAAAGCTCCTGTGCAAACTACTCAGTAAAAGAAGCCAAGTATCAACATTATCAAGGAAATGTTTGACACTATCTCTGATCCTCATCTCTCATCATCTCAACCCTCCACCACAGCCTCACAACCCACTGCTCCCTCATTACCAGGTGCATTTTCTGATCTGAACAGAACTCTAGCCTCACAGCAACCCAGAAGAAACCCTGCAGCTAGAACTAGTAGACCAGAAAAAAATCCTAAGCCTGTAACATTAAAGCCTCTTCCACCAAAGTTTAGAACATACAACTTCACACCCTTTGTACCACAACTTAGAATTGAACATACTCTTCCATCTCCATATCCTCATGATCACATAAACAAACCACGAAAACCCTCATTTCCACCCAAATCACCAGAAAAACCACCCATTCCTCTTTCCTTTTCTGGAAGAAAGAAAACCATGGCTGCAAGAAAGGGTTATGTAGCTAAAAGGAAGAAGATAGTAGTGAGTGAATCTGAAGAAGAGTCTGAACCTTCAGATCCTCCTAACCCACATGTTGATGTCACTCATCCTTGCATTCTAAGGATTGAATTACACGAGAGTGAAAACATGCACTACTTTTTCATGAGCAATGGTAAAGTAAGGAAGAAACAGAATTTGAGAATGGATGATTGGGATAAATTGCATCAGATGGATATCATGACCATAATGGGAACTCCAAACTATATGGTATGTTAGTATATATGTTGGAATTTTGATATGGTGGGATGAGATGATTTATAAACAGGATAAATTTTACTTCTTTAGTAAATTGGAAGAAGAGAAAACCAGATGAACTACAATTCCTCAGGAAGAAGAGTTCATGAGGATTGAGAGAATATGAACTAGAGTTCTTCAGGATGAACCGGATAAACTAGAGTTCTAAAGTTCTTCAGGATGGTTAACCAATTTTCTTCTATTATAATAACATACACATTTTCAATGAATTATAGCAGACTCCATTTTACTCATAACTGTGATCTTACATGAAGTATATATTCATATGTTATGTTAGTATATGTTGGCATTTTGATATGGTGGGATGAGATGATTTATAAACAGGATAAATTTTACTTCTAAATTAGAAGAAGAACAAAACCGGGTGAACTACAATTCCTCAGGAAGAAGAGTTCATGAGTATTGAGAGAAGATGCACTAGAGTTCTTCAGGATGAACCGGGTAAAATAGAGTTCTAAAGTTCTCCAGGATGGTTAACCAGTTCACAATAAAATAAAAAACACATCAGTTCACAATAAAATCTATTTGCAACAATCAAATTTAGAATATAATCAACTCAAATGATTGAGATAAAATCTATCTATATAATTAATGGGGTTAACCAAAACAAAACATGAGGAAGAGTTGATAAAAACTATAATATATATATATATATATATATATATATATATTGATCTCTATACAAAGATTTTCATCAGATCCTATACAAAAATCTATCTAACTAGCTAAGACCTAGCATCCGATATATAGTCTTCATCATCAAAGAAGCTGCTGCTGCTGCTGTCATCAAGAAACAGCTTTTGACCAGGCGGCAATCTCGGTCCCAACTCGGAGGTGTAGGTGGAATCCCTGTTCCGGATTAAATACACATCCAGGTCTCTCTCCCCCTCTGGTACCTGGAGATGAAGTTTCATATCCCCTACAACTTCGAAAGTGATGAAATCAGCATACTCAAGCCCGTATTTGATGGACAGAGGTGGGATCCTCCAGTAAATGAGGAAATAGCCAATCGATGTGTGGTTTAGGTATTGCACCATTTGATCCAGATCATGACAATCAAATGTGCGAATGTCGACATAGTCGACATAACTACCTTTCCCTTCCACACATTCTGGCCGGCGGCATTCCGGTGGAAATCGCCACAGTGATGGACCTTGAGGGTGAACCTCCGACCACCTGTAAAAAACCCAAATGCAGAGTAGAGAGTAAGTAACTAAAAAACATAAAACCCTAAAAATAAAAACGTACAGCCATTGTTGAGTAAAAATACACTCACGGGGAGTGTTTCCGTAGTAGGGTGCTGGTTCATTAACACCCCTAATCCTCCATTGTTTACCAAAGGCAGCCATTAATCGATCGAAGTTTTTTTCTTGATGAACAGGACAGAAGATTTTGGTGGCGAAAAAGTGGAACTTTAAAGGCAGACAGGGCACGCTACCAGCTATGGTGGGAAGAAGTGGAAAGGTCAGGCCAAGATAACTGTGTATATTTTGTTACCTTTACCACGCAAATCATGTTTTTACCGTGTCTATTTATTACCTTTAGCAACGCAAATTTTGTTTATCAATTATTTCTTATGTGATGCGAGTAATTAAATAAGTTCTGGTTAAAATATAACCAATGAACACTTTTGTCTCATTGGTTCTTCTTAATCTTGTAGTTTGTTCCTTTCTTTGACTGACCCAGGTTCAAGCCTTGTTTGCTACAATTTATAATTTTTTGATTGTCTAATAGTGGATGACGGGATTTATAAACTGGATAGATTTTAATTCTTCAGTAAATTGGAACAAGAACAAAACCGTATGAACCAACAAGAACAAAACCATATGAACTAGAATTCCTAAAAAAGAAGAGTTCATCTGGAATGAGAGAAGATGAACAGAACCAGATGACATTTTTAGACAACTGTTTCACTGCCTTGGCGGACTGAGATGATTTATAATTAAACATGATCAATTTTAGTTATTCATTAGAGAAGAAGAAGAATAGAACCAGATGAACTAGAGTTCTTCAGGATCAAGACTAATTATTCTGTAATAGAACAGGATGAACTAGAGTTCTTCAGGATGAACCGGATAAACTAGAGTTCTTCAGGATGAACTATATATACTATAAATAACCAAAGTTGTTATATATGTTCGTAGTCTATAGGATATTCCCATGTATTTAAACCCATTATCTAGTGAATTACAATCATTGTGGTTGAAGACAATTCCTTATAATACACTAATATTTAGTCACACAACCTAATATATGTAGAAGACAACCAGATGAACAAGAGTTCTTCAGGAGGGGGAGGAGGAGGAGTAGGAAGACACATCGGATGCATACAATTAATTACACATATAATCCAAAAGATGTGATATCAGTTAATTAATAACAAATATATATATAATAAAAAAACAACATAAACTTAAAACATGCTCTCACTAGAGAAATTGTCTGAATCGTCATATCGGCCTGTTCTCCATGGGTAGCTACCTTCAGAGGGGGAGGAGGAGGAGTAGGAAGACACCTCCACATCTCCATCGAGGTAGATGGATATGACCTCCTCATCCATGATGTGCAGGGCCATGGCCCTAACATCCCTCGGATCATTAGTGAATGGAACCAGTCCAAAATCCAGAGACAACCCTGGGATCCTCAGGTCGGGGTCGAAATCGTTCAAGTCTGAACCTAGGTCAGACACTATTTGACCTAGGTCATCGAACGAGAAGGAGTTAATGTCAACCTCGTCGAAGTAGCGAACCCTCCCATCGGTCTATTGTATCCGACCATTGAGGCTCGCAAAATACCCTAGGTGATAGATCACCAAAGTAAACTGACTAAAATCTTCTTCCCCTTTTCAAGAAAAATAACCAAATTTCAGAGACGCGAATCCCACATTAAAGCATTTGAATTTCAGTCATTTAGATGATTACTCACCGTATTCGGGGCTATCTTCCACATTCAGAGGATGCAAATGCCACATTTTCAGAGAGTGGCATATGATAAACTAAAAAACAGAGAGCTGAGAGAGCTAACGGCATATATGGTGATGATCGACAATTAATTAATTAATTATATGATTTATATCCGAAAGTCGAGGTGGTAGATAAAGATTTGACCTCTAGTAATGATATCCGCCGTCGCCACAGATAATTAACTAATTAAAATTGGCCACTATTTAGTCACGGTTAATATATGTGGCCATATGTAATAGATTTTTGTCACTCACAACCTACTATTTAGTCACACAACCTAATAACAGTGACCATATGTACTAGCTTTTAGCCACATAACTAAGTAAAAAGCGTGGCCATTGCTCACATTTAGCCACGCATAATATATAATTAATAGTTTTGTTTTTTTTAATTTACTAAGTAATAAAATCTACTCTTCCGTCACACAACATTATTTAAACGTGGCCATACATTCCTTTTTCGTAACACGAATTAAAAATCATAAAAATTCCGTGGCCGTTTGGTGCATTTCGCCACTCTTTATTAAGCGTGACAAATAAGTGCGACTGTTTTTGTAAAAGAGTGACTAAAGAGACTGCACCTGATTGTTGTTGTCACATAAACAAAAAAATACGTGGCTAAAAGGGTCCAAAGGCTATATATTTGGCCACGGGTACAAAATATGTGTGGCTAAAACTAGTATTTCTTACCTTTGGCCACATTTTTTACAAAACAGTGGCTATGCGTAAAAAAAACCGTGGCCAAAGCCACTTTTTGACGTAGTGTATGTTGTGAATAATGATCATCATTGTTATCCATTTCATCTTCATTTTCTTCACTCTGTTGTGAAGAAGAATCATCATTGTATTCGCCTTCATTGTTATATGTATGGTCATTATAAAGATCGTTCAATGTTTCACCTGCTTCATGATCCACTGTTAAGTGAGATGAATCCTGAAATGAAATAAATAGAGAATGAAATATATGCGATGGAATAATTAATTAGATGAAATAACTGAGATGAAGCAAATGATCTCCTGAAGATGACAGTGAAATTAATACTGACGGGAATTGAATTAGATAGTGATTTCCTGAAGATGATAGTTTGATGAATCCTGTAGAGGAATTTTTAGTGATAGGGAAGAAGAGAGTGATGAATCGTTTTGGTGATAAAATTTTGGTGAGAGGGAATAGGAACTGATCAATGAATTTTGGGGAAATTAAAAAATGGTGGGAAGTAATTTGGGGATTAATATGATCGATCCGGGTGAA
Source organism: Deinandra increscens subsp. villosa (assembly GCA_039602395.1). NCBI lineage: Eukaryota > Viridiplantae > Streptophyta > Magnoliopsida > Asterales > Asteraceae > Deinandra > Deinandra increscens. The sequence goes on from JBCNJP010000010.1 coordinate 14,950,425, forward strand.
AACATCTCACCAAATAAGGACGTGACAGCATTTAATTATCGGATTTAATATAAACTCAATTAATTCCAGACATAGATATAATAGTATTTTAAACATAACTTTAAAATGATCTTTAAATGTAAAATGGAATATTAAGCAATAAATTTAATGATAATTGTATCATAATGAATTTGTATACCTAACGTGAAAAAAGATGTCAAGTACTAAAGACACACCACACAAACACACACACACACACATATATATCTTTCAATGTGTTCTAATATATACATTATCGGTTATATATATATATATATGTATATATATATATATATATATAGGGTGAGATTCATTATAGACACTTTCGCATGTGAAATAGCAATTTTTCATATGTGTTCACATGTGAAATTTTCTGAATAATGAGAAAAAAGAAAATTAATCACACCTTATTGGGACTCATTGGTCCCAACTGACCCTCGTTTCCCCTAAACACACCTTATTGGGCCATCATTGGTCCTAAACACAACTTATTGGTTACATACACACCTTATTGGGACTCATTGGTCCTAAACATGCTTATTTGTTACATACACACCTTATTGGGACTCATTGGTCCCAACTGACGCTTGTTTCCCCTAAACACACCTTATTAGGACTCATTGGTCCTAAACACAACTTATTGGTTACATACACACCTTATTGGGCCATCATTGGTCCTAAACATGCTTATTGGTTACATACACACCTTATTAGGACTCATTGGTCCCAACTGACCCTCGTTTCCCCTAAACACACCTTATTGGGACTCATTGGTTCTAATCACAACTTATTGGTTACATAAAACCCTTATTGGGACTCGTTGGTCCCAACTTACCTTCGTTTCCCCTAAACACACCTTATTGGGACTCATTGGTCCTAAACACAACTTATTGGTTACATACACGCCTTATTGGGCCATCATTGGTCCTAAACATGCTTAATGGTTACATACACACCTTATTGGGACTCATTTGTTCCAACTGACCCTCGTTTCCCCTAAACACACCTTATTGGGACTTATTGGTCCTAATGTCAGGACCAGATTTGAGCAACATGTTCTCATATGATTCATCACACAAGTGCAGAAATCATGTGTGATGGTCGATTCTAGATGAATCTGCATCAATGCTCACCCATTGATGGATCCTAAAGCTCAAGAACACACTCTAAAACCAAGAACACACACACAAATGCTCTCTTAAAGAATAATCCAGGAGTGCCGTCCCTCAATAGGGGTTTTCTCAACTATATATATACTACAAGAGATCATAGGACAAATAGAATGTTTGATACACACAATCATTACATAGAATTCAGCAAAATATTCCATCAGCACAGACAAGTTCGCTAAGCAATAGACAAGTTCGCTAAGAATAAACAAGTTCGCTAACAAGTCCGCTAAGCATAAACAAGTTCGCTAATAAGTCCCCTAAGCATTAACAAGTTCGCTAACAAGTCCGCTAAGCATTAACAAGTTCGCTAACAAGTCTGCTAAGTATAGACAAGTCCGCTAATAAGTTAGCTAAGAGCAAAACAAGTTCGCTAAGCAGATTAGGAACAAGTCTGCTAAGTAAACAAGTTCGCTAGGAAAAAATCAAGTACGCTAAGACAAACATTGAACAAATACGCTAAGTGTTAAACAAGTCCGCTAAGAAGAAAAACAAGTACGCTAGATTCATAATCAAAATATTTCTAAGTACAAATTCAAAGTCAATTACAAAATAAAGTATCAAATCTAGATAGGACATCAAAAAGGTCTTCACCATCAATACTCAACGGTGAATAGTTTTTGTTGCCAACAAAATAGGTTCCAACAATTTCCACCCTTGTTGGCAATGCAAACCTTTGAACTTAAGCAACTTGACCGAGCAGCTTGAGCAGGAATCTCCAGTTCTCTCTAGCTGCCTCTTTGTCTTTGTCAGAAAATACTTTAATTCCCATATCGTACAACATCTAGAGATCTTGCCAGATAAGCTTTTTCAGATCATTATAGTTGTTCAGCTCGACCAATCTTCTTGCCTTATCTAGGATGACACTCGATCCATGATCTTCTATCAACCAGCAGTTTGCTGTTCTTAGGAGTTCTGCGTCAAGTGTGAGTTTACCCATACCTGCAAGCCTTGTACACCACCAATTTAAGAACATTAAAAAGTAGTTGGCGTCATAGCATTCATAGGGTCTCAGTTGAACAGGGATGGTCCGCATCTTCTCAGTACATCAGCTTCAAATAGGATCTAGAGAGCAGTCTGAGTTCTATCGCTGCAAAGATTCTGATTGACTCAGCACCAACTCTTTCAATCACTAATTCATGTGTCTTTCCATTGTAGTACCAGCTGATTATTAGAGCATGTTTCTAATTCCCCGGGATAGTCTTTGTCTTCACCTCCTTCCCAATATCTTTTGATTGAATTTCTTGTTCTCATAAGCAGATTTGATTAAAACAGCAGCTCGTATACCCTTTTGATGGTTAGAGTGATTTACCAAATCCATGTACTTCAGCTGTTTGAGCTCCTAAGAGAACAAGCTGAGAAGAGCTTTGAAATATCCGAAGATTTGAACATATCCGTTCCGCCTTTTTACCAGGAATGCATCAAAAGCCTATACTTCCATCCTAATATTTTCATCCCATGATTGACCTTTGGGTTGCTTGGCATTTTCCTTAGATTTTTGGCAGCAAATTGTTGCATAGCCTTTAGGTTTGGTGCCATATTTTCCCATTGATCATAGATGGGAGGATTGTCTTTCCTCTTGAGTGCATCAGCCCGTTCTTGCTCTCTGAGTCTGATCTGTTCAAGCTTTGCCAGACGTTCTGTCTTTCGATACTCTTCCAGGAACTCTCGTAGACCTTTAAGTTTTTTTCTGTTGTAAGCCTTCTTATCAATATTCTTGAATCTACAATAGTTGCGGAGTGCGTCAAAAGTCATCCTGTTGGTAGTGGCTTTAATATATTCTTCAGAATCAGGAGCTTCATCAGACGAGATCTCAGGTGGAGGAAGATATGTGTTGCCTATGTCAAATATAAGATCTGAAAGATGATCTCGAATAGGAAGGAATTCAACGATTTTGGTTGTGTCAGCGAAGATATCTACCAAGGGATCAGTTTCAGCTTCAACATTTTGATTTCGCGGAAGGTGTGAATTCAACCTTTCCTCATCAGTATACAGCTTGGTTAACTCAATGTCTGTAAGACTCATCAGATATTCTAAGGAGAAGTTGTCTCTCATTAGAGATCTAACCATGTGAGCTATTTCAGAGGTGTCTTCCTCATCTACATCGGTGCCCTCCAAATTTGTGACTATGCGGATCCTTGGTTCATCTGTTCTTGTTGACGCAGAACGATCCGGTAAAGTACTCGAGCCCTTTCCATAAACAACAGCAGGAGGATGGCCTGATTCATATCTTTTAAGTGCTTCGGCCTTCTCCTCAAGCAGTCGGTTTTATTCACTGTGTGTTTCTTCAATAAGCGCTCTACGAGACCTCTCTTTCTCAGCTTCCCTTTTCAGATGCTCCTCTACAATCTCTTCAGGAGTCAATATTCTTTTTCCCTTACCCTTATCAGAAGGACCGGGTTGCTCTGTGATAGCAGGTTCTGGAGCAACTGATTCCTTGGGATCAAGTTCCCCCTTATCAGAGTCAGAGGAGAAGTGTATGAAAGAGGCTTCAAAGATCTGATTTCGGAGATCTTGCTCAGCAGAAATACCAGGATCAGTTTGACTTTCAGTTTCTTGATCATCACTTGTCTCAAGATTGATGATTTCAACATCAGTTGGAATAAGACCTGGAACATATGGGTTGATGTCCAAGGCAAGTGTTTCTGCTGTAGACATGACGGTCGAAAGAGGCACACTCACATACTCATCGTCTACTTCCATCTTTACTTGGATTGGAGTAGGACAAGGAGGTTTCTCTTATTCATCATCCTCACTATCGATCGTATCCAAGTCGATGTAGTTCAAAGGATTGGTTTCGTTCATGAGCACGTTCATTCTTTGACCTAGCTCATTCATGTCGCTTTCATCTCCAAAGTCTTCAAAGTACGGATGTTCTTCATAAGCTGCTTCATTACCATCCTCAAGTGTCTCAATGAGAATACCACATGAGTTTCTTCTTGAGTATAGATTCTCGGCATAGTATTCCCTGAAATTGGACATCTCAAAGTCCAAGAAGGCTGGGTTGATGTAAATATGACGGACACCTTCGGTTACGGGAACCATGGCAGAGGAGGTAGAGATATCAGCATGAACGGTGGGAATGATCGAAAGTTGAAGAGATATGTCATGTTCAGCTTCAGACTCAGCACTTGTTGAACCCTCAATAGCAATATCCTTGGATGCCTGTGCAAACCTTGGAAGTTTTAGGTTTTCAGGCACAGGTGCAAGCCTTTTGATTGAGTCCAGAGTCTCATCAACTGGTTCATCATGAAGGAAGCTGTTGACAAAAGAATCTTCGTCATCAGAGAAATTAAGATCATCTCCTTCTATGACAGTGTTATCATCGATTTCAAAATCGCTGTCATGCAATAGGGTTAAGGTGTCTTGAACACCAGTAGAGTCTTTACCAGCAGGAATGGTAGTAGAAGATATGGGGTCTTGAGAATTCCTGCTTTCACTTCTTTGATCAGATTCAGTTTGGTTTTCTGGCATTTCATTCTCTTTATCACAGGTATCATAATCTGGTTTGTCACTTAATTGTTTGCCTTCACTTGATTTGGCTAACAAATCCTTGAGTCTTTGAATTTCAGCAGCTTGTTCAGCAATGACTTGTGACTGATCATTAATCTTTTAGTTTGCCACTTGCAGTGAACAATTTAGATGGTCATTCTGACTCTGAAGGTTGACAATTTCAGCCTGAAGTTCCATCACCTCTTCAGATTCTGAAGCTGATGGGCTGGTAGCAACAATTCCAGTAATGTCAGTGGTGGTGACAACAGCTTCAGCTAGCTGCTCCAGTGGTCTCATATCCATGTCTATTCCTTCAAATTGTTTAGCAGGAGATGGAGAGATAGTTGCTGCAGCTAAGGTTGTGTCCGATTGAGTGCCAGATGAACTCACCAATTCATAATCATCCTGTGTGCTGGGCTTCCTTCTGACTTTGAGTTTTTCAGTACACGACTTACTTCTCTCAGCTCTGATGAAGAACTCAGCGGATTTATAACTACTCCCACCAGTTTTTGTCAGGGTTTGTAAAGTAGTTTTAGGAGGATACTCGGGAGGACTATCAGTCTCATCTTCAAGGTTATATTTAAGATTGTCCTCATCGAGAGACACTGAATCCTCCTGCATCATCCTGTTCATCCTGTGATGGATTACAGCTTATATTAGAGGATGATTGTGGTGTCGTAGCTGTAGAGGCCCTGGAATAGTCTCTAGTTCTTTGTCTTTTCTGAGGATGAATGCCCTCAGGTTGTGTGGGACTGCCATCAGAATCTGAAGAGTCAGACCCTTCATCATCATCATTGTCGTCTCCTTCTCCTTCTTCAGAAAGATCCACCAGCATAGGATTTGAGGAGCGTTCAGAAGGCTCAGAAGCTTCAACACTTGTACCCTGGAGGTTCCCAGGCTCTTCAACAGCATCAGAAGTATCAGTAGCAGGTGCATTTAAATCCAATTCAGTGTGGACTTGATCAGCCTCATTATGTTCTACTTGAGCTTCAACAGCTGCTTCACCAATTTGGATATCTCCTTCGGCATCAACGAGAGCAATCCGAGCAATCATCTCGGGAAAGAAAGGTACAACATTCCCTTGATATTTACCTTTATGGTACTTGCTGTATGAGCCAGTGTTCATTGAACTTGTAGAGATGGTTTCTCCTTGCTTGATCAAGGTTGGGTAATAATGATCCAAGATAGCCTGGATGAACCGGGGGTACATTAGGAACTTCTTTGCTCTTCCAGTGGGATGTAGATTAGCAATCATCCATTTGAGGAGTTGATGTGAAAGATTGAACCCCTCACCTGTGACAAACCCATGTAGAGCACATGTAGTTTCTTCAACAAAATCATCGGGAGCTGCCTTTCTGTGTCCGAAAGCAGAAATGAAGAAGTTGATTATGAACCTCTAGTTGATCGGGAATAAGGTCTTGTGAATTTTGTTGCTGACATCTGGGAGAAAGACACCAGAATATCCCATTCTTGTGATTGTTGACTGCCATCAATATTCTGGATCCTGGACCTTATAATATCTGAACCATCATCAAGCTCTGCAGATTGAGCATTGCTCCAGAATGCTTCAATAATACCCTTATAGATGACAGGGTTGATCTGCATAGCTGTTTCCCATGTTGATTGTTGTAGTAAGTCAATTGCCTGCTCATCAGCACCTTCCCAGTTCTTGTTAAACACGCACCTTCCGTTGTGCAAACGACCAAACTCTAAAGCTTCAACAGCTTGTTTGGGAGGCATCTGCACATATAGAATTAAAGGATTATATCCAAGTTGAGACTAGATGAATGTCATGTCACACTAGACTCATGATAGTGACAGAGTTTTTCATATTAGAATCAATGACATAAACCAACTCACATAGTGCATATACTCCAAAAATGATCACATGCAACCGGAATATCATGATTAACAAAGGTAAGTATCATAGGAAGTAAATAATTTGTGTGTGTAACATTTAAAATCTGGAAAATAAGGAGTCAAATCTAAATCTCCAGAAATTTTGACTTATATGAAGGTATTGCATAAAAACTGTAAATGACCCAAAACTTAGATAGAACCAACCAAATTTTAGCTTTTTGTTGGGTCAAAGAGGAATTATTGAAAATTCTACTACTGAGTCTCAACAACAGTCGGAGACATCAAATATAGGAGGTTTTGGCAATCTGGGATCAAAAACCAATTGTCTTTAAGTTTAAAATAGCATACTGTGAGGTTTTGAGATCCCAGTTTGTCAAGTTAGTTCAAGGAGAGTCACATTGTGACTTGGTTCTACCTGAGCTTGTGAACTCCTTGATTTGATGTCTTATGATTAGGACAAGAATAACTAAGTTGAAATCAACACTTTTAGGTGTAGAACAAGGAAGTTAGGATATAACAGGTCTATCCTATCTAAAATGCCAATTTTATGCATGTAATGAGTGTAACACTAACTTGTCAAACTATCAGAACGATCCTAGTATGTCCGAAATTCAAATACTGATCTATAGATATGATGAATTGACTCAAAATCCACTAAGCAGAAGAACATGTCCGCTAGAACTCATTAAGTTCGCTAAAAAGAGAACAAGTACGCTAGGAACTAAAACAAGTTCTCTAAGCAGGGAAACAAGTTCGCTAGGAACAAAACAAGTCCGCTTAGCAGGCATGAAGTACGCTAAGGACTGAAGCAAGTTCGCTAAGACCAGCAGGATCTCACATGCAGATTCACAACACTTAGAGTTGACTACAAAGAGTATAAATCTCATATTAACATCAACAAGGATTGTCTAGAAGCAACAGAGTCAAATTAACACCTATAAACATGCAAGAGGTCCTAATGGGTCAAGTATTCCAATTTGATCATTTAAAGGACAAAAATGACAATTTATCCTTTAACAGATGAGATGGTGTCTTTACATGCCAAATTCAATCCTAACATACACGTATAAGCGCATATGGATTAAACAAAACATAACCAAGTCACCAAATTCATATTCAAGCAAAAATAGTCACATAAGTCTCATAAAAACAATTCAATGCCAATTTTGACTTATTAAAGTCAAAATGACCAAATAAGTGTTCAATCAGAGCTTAAATACCTAAGATAGTTCATATGAACCTTAGAGGAGTCACATATCACATCCTTTGTAGATATGCTCTCAATAAATCACTAAGATGGTCAAATTAACTTAGATGGGCCAAGATTGACAAAATAAATCTAACTTTGTGTTAAATGAGTCCAAGATCCTTTCACCTGAGTCATAGACTGTTTTCTGACCCATGTGGATCATAGCCAGTCTAAACTATCAGTGTTAGGCTTAATTGGATGTCTACTTACACAAAGGAAGACTTATATGCACACAAGAATGAAACAAGGTGATGCACTACCTGATTAACAACATGAATGCTTGTATTGACAAACACATACCTTTGTGAAGATCTATGGGTGACTAAGATCTAATCTAAGATGCAGTGAGTTCTCAATTGACTCAGTAAGAATAATCTGCTGGGATCAAGCAATTTATATTAGACATCAAGTAGGCTTCAAATAACAAAAATAAAATAAGGATTTGCCCCTGTGTAGCCAAGTTTGAGTTTGACTCAATTTGCCAAAAGATTAGAACAACATACCTCTTTGAGGATCTAATTTGAGTTAAGATCACAATAAGAGATGCAATGGTCTTGATTAAATCACAACAATAACAGTTTCTTTGCGGGATCAGACAAGCCAAGTTAAACTCAGGAAATTGACAAACACAGAAAATATAGGCAAATAATTAAACAACACGAGTTAAGGACATAATCAAGGAAAACTTGAAATTAAAGTATCAATTTGATTAAACCCTTGACTAAACAATAGTTCATAATTCATCAATTTGTCAATAACCCATAAGAGAACAAAGGTTGTTATGGAGAAAAAAAGAGTAATCCATGCAAGATATTATTCTCTATGTCAATCCAAGTTCAAGGTCAAGGATTTAGGAACTAACAAAGTTACCAACTTAGGTCAAAGGGCACATCTACTAGAAACAATTTGTGATTCACAAGCATGATAGCAGCAGCCACAGTGGACCTCCATTTAACAACCGAGTTCCAAAATTTGACAATAAGACAAGAAATTTCCAAGTATCCAAATAAGAACAGAGGTTGTACCAAGCAATATAAGCAACTTGCAACATTTAAATCACTAAACAACACTAGTTTAACCAACTGTTATCAAATACTCAAAGAAATTTCATATTCATCCACATTCACACAATCCCCTGTACACAAAATTCTCGGATTCAAATGGATAAATGAGAGATTAGATTCGCATACCTTTAACTTGAGCACAAGTGAATTAGGATCAAGCAAAGATGTAAGAAATCTGTAATAACATCAATTTAAGTCATTAGAATCCTAAAAGATTAATAATCGGACCTACGGTGTATGAACCTTGATAACCGAACCTAATCGATCCTGATTAACCTAGACAGAAAGTGAAATCGAACCTGTAATCACAAGAGGAGTGTGTAAATCAACCCCAATTGATGATATCACAACATATCAGAGAGAAAATCCAGGAAAAATCAATCGAACAGGAGGTAAGCGTCGCCGGTTCGTGAGAAGAGGAGCGGATGAGTGATTTGAAAAAGGTGAATGAGAAAGGTGGTTAAGTCTCCCTTATATAGTGTTAGGTTTAGCGAACTTAGAAATATCTAAGTATTTAAACAAGTTTGCTAAGAACTATCTCAAGTCCGCTAAGACTGAGACAAGTTCGCTAAAGGGAAACATATTAAAACAAGTTCGCTAAGGCCTCAGAGAAGTACGCTAAGCCTAATGAAGTTCGCTAAGGCTAGGAAGTTCGCTAAGCCTGAAGAAGTTCGCTAAGGCTAGGAAGTTCGCTAAGCCTGAAGAAGTTCGCTAAGGCTAGGAAGTTCGCTAAGCCTGAAGAAGTTCGCTAAGGCTAAAAACAAGTACGCTAAGGCCAAATGGAACTTGTGACAGCAAAAATTTTCTAAGTAAAAAAGAAGTCCGCTAAGGTATAAACAATTTCGCTAAGAACAGTTTAACCTCAGTAGACTTATAATGCAAGTTGAGAAGTTCGCTAAGGCAAGAATCCTTCTTAACGGACTTCTCAAACACTTAAACAAAAATAAACACGTGGGAGAAGTTCGCTATGGACAAGTTCAACCTAGCGGACTTCTCACCATTTTAAAAGACACAAAAACTATCAAGTTCGCTAAAAAAATTTTGTTCTTAGCGGATGCAACACTTCCATAAGCCAATCGAAGACGCAACGTCCACCCAACCCAATGCAACTACTCAAGCCCACATGCATCGCCAATTCTCAAGATTTACACTTTTCAAAAGATTTATAATCCAACAAGCAATTATGACATTTATGTATAAATATATGGAAATACCTACTAGATCGCCACACATCAAGGTTCAATCAAACAAGCATCATACCCCTCACAATGATCACTCAACTCGGTGAAATTTAATGGATAGATGATTAAAAAGATCATCGATTTAAGTGGATCACTCAAGGCCAAACATGCACCCCATTATCATAGGCTTGTATCGAAATCGCATCTCAACCAAATAACATAAAACCGAACATAAATCAAGAGGACTTTGTTAAGGGTTGTAATGTTAGGCTAGGGTTTAGGGTATGGAATGAGAATGTGAAAGTGGCGAAGTGTTTAGAAATCCGGAAAAGTTAATAAACAAACTAAAAGAAAAACTATTTACATAAATAACTCAAAGTCGGGTAATTTGACCCGAAAACATAAACTAAGAAAAACTCTATTTTTTCAGTTTTATCTTAGGTCTATGACCTCCAATAATGAGCTAGAATATTCTGTATTTTTTTCATTTTTTTTCTTTTTTTTTCTTTTTTTTTTTTTTTTTTTTTTTGCAATCTCATATGAATTCCTAGAATGGAGATTGAGTACAAGGAGAATCACACTTAATCACTATTTTTTCTTAAGTATGAGTTGATGAAACAAACCAAAAAATATACACAAAATCCTAAACTAATCCGGATTTCTTCACACAAGGGTTTAAGAGAAAAATAAAGGCTAAACAAAAGGCTAAATGGGTCAAAAAGTGGGAAAATCAAACGAGAAGGAAAAAGGCTCAAACGGGTTTTCTAAGGGATAATGTTTTAGGGTAGGAAAAATGATAAGATCAAAGAAAAAGGCTAAATCAAAAGGGTAATCCTAATGCCTCTATCATTTCTATGCCCAATTTTAGTTCATGATCTCAACGCGTATAAACAACACAAGTTCTAAAACGAAAGCACATGATGGCATAACACTCATCCAAACGAAAGTGAGTAAATAATGTAACATATAATGCAATTTAGGCTCAAATAACTCACGAAAACGGATGGATAAAGGCTACCGATATGATGCAAGCTATCAATCCCCCATCCGATAGTTTCACTAAGTAAAGCATTCCATTTATTGATTTTATTTGAAAAACACTTGCTTGGAAATACTTTTTCAAGATACTCGAAGAAAAGGTTTTGACTAGAGACAAGCATCGTATACATAGGCGAGCAAAACGTCACGAATTACATCAACAGGCCCACTTCCATGTGCAATAAGACGGGCAAAAATCTCAATTTCATCCAAAAACAGGGGGATATGATGATAAAATTTGAAAATTTTTCACAATTTTAAGCAATTTCAGTTCAATTTACCCCCATCCCCACACTTAATTCGCACATTGTCCCCAATGTACGATAAACAAACAAAATAAAGGGGAAAGGGAACTGAAATACTCCCCTATCATGTGGTGTGTCAGTGTCTGGATGCTAAAATTGAATCATGACAGCTCTTGACGTACAGATGCCCGAACTGCCTCGGCAACACAAACCGGTGAAACAAGGTAGCTGGTGGTCCGATGATGAATCTAGAAAGAAAACACAACTCAAGTGAAAGCAATAAGCGGATCGAGTCTCGACATCGGGCAAGTTTGAGAATTTTTTTTTTAACGTTTTGAAAAGTGAACAATTGACCAAAAGCGACTTTTGTTTGTCATTTATGAAGTGAACAGTTTACTTTGACCAAAAGACACATGCCCGATAAACCCTGATACGGACCGTTGTTTGTCATTTATGAAGTGACGGTCCCGCATCCTTAAAATCACAACCAAATCATGGAAGCACATTTGCGGACCGTGAGAATGGAGATTGAGTACCCACGGACCCACAATTGTGCGTTACCTACAAACCCGTGAAACAATACCAAAATGATAAGTAATGCAATGTCTAACCGTGGCATGCTTCCAAAAACCTGCAAAACTTGAAACAAAAACATAAAACGGAACAAGAAAAAAAAAAATGCAACTAATTTAAACAAACTAACTAAAGGACGAATTAAACTACTAAAAGTCGAACTAAACACGCATAAAGCAAACAAAAGAAAGTAACCAACTAATCGGGTTGCCTCCCGCAAGCGCTGGGTTTATTTACGAGTCGTCAGCCAGACTCGAACCCGCGGTTACGTTAACCGGGGTCATGGATGTGACCTCCCTCACTGCCAAAAATGCTCTCATCAGACTCGTGCATACGCCACTCCTCAAATAAGGGCTCAACTCCCATATGTCGATCTCGCAAGTACATGGCGTACACATCAACCACCCATGGCCTATCACTCCCTGAAGCCTTCAATGTCTTATCAGGCGGCTTTTTCTTCAATCTAACGCTTGCTTCATCCCCACACTTCTTCTTTGGCGAGGCCTGCAATGATATAGTTGACTTTGTAATAAGTGAAGGTGGGTCGGGTGGGTGATCTTTAATTCCAATATGATGAACGACGGCCTGGTGATGTTTCCCCTGCTGCTCTTCCCTAAGCTGATCCCTAAGTCTCTCTGGATATGGAATAGGCCTGGTGAGAAAGCTTATAAAAAACTGCAGAACTGAAAGGAGAGCACAGCATCTGCTAGTCTGGTGGTTTGGTACTTCGCTGGATAAGCAGGAGGTCAGGGGTTCGACCAGAGAGCACGTCTTGGAGAGATTTTCGAGATTAGAGGTCATTTTGGAGCAATCAAGGGCCGGATTGAAGATCTTGGAGCTTAGATTGAAGATTTGAAGGCTTCGGTTGGAGATTTCTTCATCTAAATCGGTTTCTTCTTCCTAGTTTTTGATTGTTTGAACATGTATTCCTTAGACTCGACTGATTTCATGATTAGATACATGATTTGTGGCTGATCTCATTCATATCACCTAGTTTAGATGAAGCTTTACCCATTTTGACTTTTCGGTTTGACTTTTCAACATGAATTTGTGATTTTTGCTCATGATTCTAGTTTTGGTTGCTTGAGATGATCATGTGTGCTTGATTAGCTGCTGTTAATGATGTATTGTGTGGACTAATTGATAGGGATTGTGGAATTGCAACCATTATTAGTTAGTTTATTGTTGATCCTTAGACTAGAATTAGTTTTTGGGTTGATGCATGATCCGGAGACCTCCTACATGATGATATATCGTTGATTAGTGGCTGATCTTGTGTGCATCCATTTGAGGTTGACTTGACCGAGTCGTTTCTTATGCTAGTTATTGTCTAGGCATTGTTTAGTAGGTTAGATTGCTTGTGACCACAAGATTTGACCCTACTTATTCGTGTTTAGAGGTTTCTAGGTCTCAGGTAATCGAAATTAGAATCATTGCATGTATTAGGATTCATTTAGAGAGACCTCTCTTGGTGTTTCCCGATTTATGTGTGTTTTGCTTGTTTTGACCGAAACTGTGAAACCGTTGTGCAAATTCACATATTATGCTACCTGTGCTTCATTTGGAATTGTCTGATCATTCGGGATGTGTCCATAGTCCTCCTTGGTTGGGTTACTCTCACTTGGTGATAGTTTCATGTTGATAGGTCTTGTCGGGGGTCTTATTTGGGTTTAGTGGATTCTGTGCTAGGTGATATCTCTCTCATTCTGTTTCTCTGTCGTTTACATTGTTTACTGCTTATTTCATTGCTTGCTTAGTTTACTTTAAATCAATCATTCCAATTGCATCGGTTAAATATTAGTTATGATACTTTATCGGGAGTCTGATTACGCGTCCGTGGATTGATACTCGGTACTTATTGATACTATATTGCATACGACGGGTACGCTTGCCCTAGTGTGTAGTTTGGTCACTCAGTATTTACCTTTTTAAACTTGACCACATTTTTTATATATCCAAATTTACACATCAAGTTTATGTGTATTATTTGGATATATAAAAATATGGTCAAGTTTTAAAGGGTAAATACCAAAGAGACCAAACTACACACCAGGGCAGTGCACCCGTCGTATGTAGTACAGTACTGGTAAGAACCGGATATCAATCCGTGGACGCGATGACAATCTCCCGATACCGAATCGTCGCTAATATTTAACCGATGAAATGATTTAGTGAACTAATAATGATAACTACTCTATAAAAATAAAGCCGACAAAAACATTTAACAACCGGATAAAATGGTGGAAAATCAGAAAAAGGAATGCATCACCTAGACTCGACTCCTCTAGACTCGCTCAGACCCTCGGATGACTAATACCATGAACACTATCGTCTAATGTGGAAAACTGGACTACCTAGGACTATAGACATATCCCGAATAATCCGGAAATCCTAAATGAAGCACGGATAGTAAAACTGTGAAAATTGCCTAAGCGACTAGCTACTTCGGTCAAAGTCAACTAATCCTACATGAAATAGGAAACTACACGAGATGTCTCTCTATATAGTACCTATACCATGCAATGATGATGATTCCAAACGCTTATGACCTAGAAACCGCTAAACATGAATAAATAGCATCGAAACTTATGTTCACAAGCAATCCATCCTATTAAACGAAGTAAAACAAGCTTCAAGCTTATGAAATGATTCGGTCAAACCTATCTCATAAGGATATTAACTAAATCAGCCCCTAATTATCAATAAATCATCAAGAAGGAGGTCTCCTAGCAAGCATCAACCGTTGACTAATAAAAGTCAAACGGGTCAACAATGGATAAAGCAATTAACTTGGGTAGTTCTACCAAGCATGACAATTAACCACATGATTTAATGATAATCAAAACCAAATCAGCAAATAATAATCATCATAAACATTCAAAACCATCATCACAAGCAATTTAACATAAAGTCATGGTAAAAAGTCACTCGAAACGGGTCAAACGGGTCCAAATTTGTCTAATCTAGGTGAAGCAATATGAAATCAGCCAAGATACATGGTGAAAACTAATAAAAATCTAATTTTGACATCAAACATGATCAACAACAAGGTTTAAATGAGTAAAAATTAAAAACCTATTGAAGATCCAAACCGAAAGCTTCAAAAATCTCTAACTTTTATCCATAAAAGCCTTGATCTTGCTCCCTTAATCTTCCTCCATGTTTCTAAATTTATTTTGGGGGTTTTCTAGGGTTTTTCGGGGGTTTCTCCATGTAAAATGCGGCTGGAAAACATTTAAATACGTCAAAAATAGGGTCTGGTCGCGATCAGGTGCTGTTGGGCCGAAAACTGGGCCTGTTTTTGAAGACAATAAAACAAAAGGGAACTGGTTACAAAACAACAGTAGCTGATGGCCGGATGGTAATGGTTCCTGATCTGCAAACTGGAGGTCACTGGTTCGAGTCCAGTGGCCTTCAAATCTTTTTCGTTTTTTTTCTCAAGCTGGCCTGCCAGACTGGGCCGCTGCTGCGACTGGGCCTGAGATGCTGTTGGGCTGTGCAGCAAGTAAACAGCAACTGGGCTGCCTGCACTTGTTATTATTATTTTTTTCTTTTAAATCTTGCATAACTTTCTCATCCGGGCTCCGATTTAACTTCCGTTTTTTTCAGAATTCTTCTAAATTCACCACGGACCATCCAATCACCTAAAATTCACATATAAAAACAATTAAGTACCATATCCTTTATAATTTCTCAATTAAAAAATCTCATTTGCATAAATTTCTCAATTAGAAACAAAATCAATTGTGAATTTTAAATATTTATCATTTAATAACCAACTATCCTCCAAATCATCTAATATTTAAATATAAAGCATTTAAGCACCAAAAATTAATAATTCTTAATTAAAAACCAATCAAATGAAGGGATTTTAATTATTTGGTTTATGTATAAGATGCCATGCATCAGCGGACTTTAAGAAAAAACTCAAAAATTACAAGTCTTTTTAAACAAGTTCGCTAAAGGCAAGCCTGTTAAACATTCTTAGCGGACTTGCCTTAGATAGAAGTTCGCTAAGGCAATAAACAAGTCCGCTAAGAGCAGAATTGTAACAAAAGGGTAAAAATGTAATAAAAAAATTAAACAAAACCAAAACTTTAAAGAAAAACATGTCTGCAACCAGTAACCTACCAGGAAGATATTTGTATTAATAAGTCAAGTACCTGTTAATTTCAACAAATTTGACCATGACACACCTAGTACCTAAATTTGACTTTGATTGGTCAAAAATTCCGCCCAAACCCAAAATTTTCAATTTCATCCGAGTTGGGTCAATTTTCCACCCGAACTCAAAATTTTCAATTTCATCCGAGTTGGGTCAATTTTCCACCCGAACTCAAGAATCCATATTCTTTTAAGTTGGTTAACTTCAAACCAATACCAAGATTGATTTTAGCACAAGTTGGTCAATTTTTCACCAAACTTGGAAATTTAAGCACTTTGACTTTGAAAATTCACCAATTTTTGTATGGTCATGGTCAGACATGTTTAGAATCATACCGGTCAATTACGTGATCAATAACACTTATAATTCAAATCACCTTTCGGGTCCGGTACCCTAAGTCAGATTGTCGGCATTGTTTATCCACTTAAGCTCATACAAGGTAATTTTCAACTTGTCTCATGTGATGTATTTATCATGTTTTCTGTCCAGTTCAGAGAAATATTTTGTGGGGTCCTTATAAGGTTGGAAGTTAAAAGTATTCTATCAATCATCAAATAGCTTTTCAGATTCAATCACACTTTTAAAAGTAATCTTTCCCCCTTTTCTTTAGTGTTAAGTGACTTATTTCATAGATATAGTCATGAAATCATGATAACCCTTCTTTCATGACTATAGATGAATGAATTTTGGCGGGGTGAGAGCGTCAAGGTCAGAATCTCCTCAGCAGATGACCTCTCACTTTATTTTATGGAATAATGGAGTGTAAGAACACAAGGTCAGTGATTTCTCACAGCAGATGTGTCTCAGCTTTATTTATGGATGAGACTCAAGGTCAAAGTTTCCTCAGCAGATGAGTCTCGTGTGTTGGTTTTAAAATAAGTCAACTTAATACAAAAGAAACAGAGGATTTGTGATTAGAGTTTTCTTACTAGTACTAATGAGAAGGGCAACTTTAAAGAATATGCCACTGTTTAAACTCCCAAGGTCCACATTTCTCAATGAAATTAATGTGTTATCACAGAGACTTGTTTACTTCTCAGTATGTTGAGCCTACCAACACATCAAATGATAGAGTTACTGGTCGATTGGATCATATCCTATGGTTAGATCTACAAGACCAGAATCATATCATGTTCCTCACATTTTGTCGGACCACAGACCAAGGATTTTGATTTTTCTTTGTATTTGACATGTGTTTAAAGACACTTAATGAAATACAAAAATAAACACTATTTTTGTTGTTTTTGTTAACTTTTCAATGTTTTTGGTTTATCTTCCACATTGTAGGCACGGCAGACAGACACAAAAACAGAAATAAACAAGAAAAATCTTTTTGATCTTTTAAAAGAGACATGTCACAAGACAACCACAAACATAAGTGTTTAGGTCTAATCAAGGTCAGACAAACCTGAAAAATGACTCAAAGAGTCAAAAGAATAAAAGACCCGAAAAAATTTAAAGGTAAGAATAAAAAATAAAATCAAACAAGCATAAAGAGAAAATAGATAACACTCCTAAGTTACTAAACCTATGAAGTCAAGATACTAACATACTAGGGAATGGAGAAGGTTCAATCATAATTAATCATGCCTACAACACTAATTAGAAAGTTAAACCTAGACATATCAAATGGCTTAGTGAAAAGGTTTTGCTAACTGATCATCTGTATTAACATGGACTAAAGTGACTAGTTTCTTCTCGGCACAGTCCCTAATGAAATGGTACCTAATCTCAATATGCTTAGTCTTAGAATGCTGAATGGGACTCTTAACAATTGAAACAACAGCAATATTATCTATATGAATAGGGGTCCCCCATGAAATTCAAACCGTAATCCAGGAGCTGATTCTGAATCCATAGCACTTGAGAGCAGTAGGAGGCAGCATCAATGTACTCCGCTTTAGCCGTAGAGACTGACACTGTTGTCTGCTTCTTGCATTGCCACGAGACCAGACGGTTCCCTAAAAACTGAGCTCCTCCCGTCGTAGACTTACGATTGAGTTCACAACCGGCGTAGTCACTATCTGAGAAGGCTCGAAGGTCAAAGAGTGGATCTTTAGGATACCAAAGTCCTCTGTTTGGATTGGACTTCTAGTACCGGAAAATCCTCTTCACGGCCATTAAGTGCGATTCTTTCGGTTTACTCTAGAAACAGGAACATAGGTACACTCCAAACATGATGTCGGGACGACTTGCTGTCAGATACATGAGAGAACCAATCATTGACCTGTATAGGTGCTCATCTACACAAACACCCTCCGAATCTTGATTCAACTTGTGGCGAGTGACGACGGGCGTAGAGAAGCCTTTAGAATTTTGAAACCCAAACTTCTTTAGGATCTCTTTCACATATTTCCCTTGGCTGATAAGAATGCCATTCGGTTTCCGTTTCACTTGAATTCCAAGGAAAAATGTCAACTCTCCCATTGCACTCATCTCAAATTTCTTCTTCATTAACTCCTCAAATGCATGGCATAGGCCGACATTGGTTTAACCAAAGATGATGTCGTCGACATACACTTGCACTAACATCATATCTACACCAACATGTCGAATGAATAGTGTCTGATCAATTACCCCTCACTTGTAACCATTTGACAGCAGATATGTCGATAACGTCTCGTACCACTACCTTGGGGCTTGGTGTAGACCATAGAGGGCCTTATCCAGTTTGTAACATTTCTTAGGGAAAGATTTGTCAACAAACCCCGGAGGTTGTTCTACTAACACGTCTTCATCAAGCTCTCCGTAGAGGAACGCGGTCTTCACATCAAGTTGATAAACAGCGATGTTCATTGATGCGACATATGCCAGGAAGATTCGTATTGCCTCCAGACGAGCGACAGGCGCATAGACGTCTTCGTAATCAATGCTGTCAACTTGCATGTACCCCTTCACAACTAAGCAGGCTTTATTTCTGATAATAATCCCACGGTCATATCTCTTGTTTTTTAAAATCCATTTGATAGGAATAGGCTTTATACCCAGAGGAGGATCTACCAAATGCCAGAAATTTTCAATTTTAATTGTAGTAACTCTGTTTGCATGGATTCAATCCAGTTATCATCTAAAAGGGCAGCAGCAACAGTGGGAGGCTCTTCTAGTGAAATGAAACAGGAATACAAACTTGTGTTCAATTCATTAGACTGACTCCTAGTGAGACATTTGTCAACCGGCCCGATGATCTGATTCGTAGGATTTATCTTGTGAATTCGAGTCTTTTCAACAGCAGGGGCTGGAATAGATGAGTTCAGATTCCCAATTTGCAGGTCATCGCCAGGATTCTCTCCGGTATCAATCTTTGTTACGTCATCTTAGTCAGAATCATGCGCAACAGTATTAATTTCAACAGTGTTGTCTGCCTCGGTTGTTGCTTGTGCAGGTTCCGCTTCCACAATTACAGGTTCATCAATCTGAATGGTGGGTATTTCAGGTGCTGAAGTGCCATAAACATCATTTGAAGGTGTTGATTGATTTTCCCTTGATAACTCCTTAGGATCAACTGAATAAATGGTATCCAGGATCGAAGAAGTAATAGGAGCAAGCATATCAACGATAGGATTGGTAGCTTCATTTCCTTGATCAACAGAAGCAGAAGAAGTACCTACATCATCAGATTGAAACACATTAAAGGTTGAAGAAAATGACTCAAGGTCATACATACTATCCGGAGCAGGATCTCTAGTGTTTAGAGTATGCTCATTGCAAGTAACGTTCCACGACTCAATAACAACTTGAGTTCTTCTGTTGAACACTCGATAGGTCTCTGAGGTCATCGAGTATCCAACAAAATAACCATCATCTGCCCTAGGGGAAAATTTGGTTAACTGATCCGTCTGAAATAATACAGTACAAGCGCATCCGAACGGTTTTAAACGTTTTAAATTTGGTTTCACTTTGGATAACAGTTCGAATGGCGTCTTGTTAGCATGTTTGACCAGGAGTTTTCTATTCAGAACATAGCAGGCTGTGTTGACAGCTTCTGCCCAAAAAGATAATTTCAAGTTAGAATCAACAAGCATTGTTTTTGCAGCTTCCATGATAGTTCTATTCTTCCTTTCAACCACTCCATTTTGTTGCGGTGTATACGGTGAACTGAATTGTCGAGTTATGCCTTTTTCGTTACAAAATGCGTCAAATGTCTGATTCTTGAATTCAGACCCATTGTCTAATCTGATGATTCTAACCCGCTCTCTGCATCTGTTCTTGATACGTGTGACAAAATCCTTCAAGATCTCAGCTGTTTCAGACTTCTCTTTCAGGAAAAACACCCATGAGTATCTGGAGTAGTCGTCAATGATAACCAAGCAGTATGACTTTCCCCCTAAACTCTTGATGCTTATAGGCCCAAAGAGGTCAAGATGGAGTTGTTGAAGTATTGTTGTCGTTCTACCCAGTGGCTTTGGCTTGTGAGACGTCTTGTGTTGTTTTCCCTTCAGACATTCTACACAATTGTCGATGTGGATGAATTCCTTCTCCGGCACACCGTCAACGTGTTTCCCCCTAACAAGGCGGTTCATGTTCCGAACGTTCACATGCCCCATTCGCCTATGCCATAATGTAGAGTCATCTTCTAATGCCTTAGCCAAGAAGCATGCTACGGAGCCAGTCGGCCTTGCAGCAGACATATCCAGAGCATACATGTTCCCTTTCCATTTTGCTCGAAATAGAATCTGATCTTCGGGAATCTTGAAGCCAGGTTTCAGAATATAACATTCACGATCATCGAAGAACATTGGCATTTTGTTGTCGCAGATTTGTGAGACACTGAGCAAGTTAAACTTCAGATTAGACACCAAATTCACTTTGTCAAATGAAATTTCACCATTAGTCAAGAGACCGTTTCCTATTATTCTTCCAACCCGAACATCACCTCTAAAGGCAACAGGACCACCGTGCAATATTGTTTTGATATCATACAGCAGGTCCTTGTTCCCTGTCATGTGCCTGGAACAGCCACTATCTAAGTACCACGTGTTGGCAGCACTCTGGGCCAGTCCCTGCACATTAAAAAGAAAGTGATTAGTTTTGAGATGGACCCAGGCCAGATTGACCTGGGACCTTCTTCTTGGGTGCCTTTTTCGCTGGCGGAGCACTTGTTATTTGAACTACAACAGGAAGAGTTGGTGAAGATGTAACACTTGGTCGAGGAGCCCATATAGGTTGTTGAACCATCATAGACCTAGGCATAAACGCAGGCCTTGGTTGAGGTGTCCAAGATCTTATAGGAACAGGATTTGGTGCCGACATTCTCACTGGTTGTTGAATTGGTGGCCTCAAAGCTTTTACCTTCCTTCCCAAACCATGAGGGACATATTGAGCTTGGTTAGGAATGTAGAGTTGATTTGGGTAAGACTGCTGAAACATGGTGTCAGGTTGTTGAACTATGTAGTCCTCACCATAATTCCCATAATACATTGGGGCCACTTGATTTCCATGCAGGTAGCAATGAACAGGAGGTAAAGGGGTGTTGTCATAGGCAGGATAACCCGTGTTGTATACACACACCCTTGCATCATGGTGTGGATTCCCGCAAACTATACAACCCAAGGTCTCAATCGTTCCACTAGGGTCAACCACAATAGGTAGTTCAGCAACTTGGGGAGCCGTTGGTTGTGGCTCATTGGATGTTGCACATTCATCCTTTTCTGTTTCAGTGACCACAGTCTTCTTCTTCCTCCTTCTGGTTTGTTTCCTTTTCTTGGGGGTGTTCTCAGTTCCAGTAGCATCAACGGTTATGGCATCTAACTCGACCACAGTGGGCTGATCTTCAACACTTGATTGACCAGTCAAAACATGTTCATTTTGAGTTCTCTTCTTCTTAGGATCAATAGTCTTGAAAAGAACCATAGTGAATTTACCAGCCACATTGGGAGCAGTGCGAACAGATGTATCAGTTGGCTCAACAAACACGGATGCAGAAGTTGCATGAGCAGGCATCGTTGGAGCGTTTGGTTGTGCAACGGGAACAGTGATCACCTTACCATCGGTGATTGTAAGACCAGCTTGTGTGTGCATAACAGTCTTACCATGTTTTAAGGCCATTTCGGCAAAAGCACGACTAACCTCATCATTACCGATGTCCTGCTGAATCACAAGTTTCTCATTTGCAACCTTCTTCTTGGACTTGCGCCTTCGAGTGGTTTTAGTTCTTTTAGCAATTTCATTGGTGTTAATAACGTCATAGTTTTCATTAAATAAAAAAGATTGAGCCTCTGATGTATTTTGTGTACACAAATTGAGAAACTCGGTTTCAGCAGCTTTTTGCACATATACTTCAGACAAACTAGTATTGACAGAATTCAAAGAAATAGAATCAAAATCTCCAAATTTTAATGTTTCATCAATCGATGGGAGACCAGAGGTAGTTTCGGATTTAGCCAGTTGTTCTTCCATCGCATTGATTTCAGAAGTACACAGAATCAAACTGGGGTCGATGAACTTAATACGGATCTTAGGATTGATTTTGGTCAATTCGGGGACACAAAGATAGTTGTGATTGAGTGGATGCTCAGCCGCACTCTCTAGTATCTCCCGTGTTAAACCCAAACCTGTCCTAAGACGCGACATTATGTCCTTAGCGACCGCACTTCCCAAAGTTTCAGGATTAAGTTTCATCAAATCAATTGTTTCTCGAGCTTCAGCGTAGCTGTTTCTCAGAGAAGTCAAAGTTTTTGAACAGATCAGAAATTTGGATTTTTAAGTTTGATTCTGTGTGCTTCATGAACTCAATGTCATCCTGAAGTGACTTGATTTTGACCAAAAAATCTTTTTCATTAGCTTGAAGAAGCTCAACATTACTCTCGCTCTCTTTCACCTTAGCATGCAACTCAAGGTTGTACGCGCGATAGCGAGCAACAGTTTCACGACATTTCTCAGAACATAAAGATAATCTTACCTCATCTGGAATTGTTTCCTTCTGAAGTTCGAGAAGACGCTTTCTTGCTTCCGTCTCTATCTCAGATGGATTCAAAGCAGTAACATTTCCGACAGTAGGAGAAGACTTTTCAAGGATCTCATAAACTCCAGCCATCAGACAAAAGTCAGTTGGGAAGAGAGGGTCAAATTCAACTGACTCATAGAGTTCTTCACCATTAGAATTGACCATTAGTGCATAGTCTGACTGGCTTGAAGGTTGAGATAATGAAGACGATGTCTAGTTATAGATACCATCTTCGAGTGCGACTAATGCCTTGCCACCGTTGTTGACTCCTTGAGCAGCTTGAGAGTTAGACGAGCCAGGAAGAGAGACATTAGAGTTGGCATTGTGAGGTTTCTTATAGGATGAGCTGCTCTGCTTCTGATATGACTGGTTTCCATTGCCAGCTTTTTTCTGAAAAGCCTGATTACCTCCACCCGAGCTTACAGGAGCATTCCACATTCTTGGTTTTGGGCATTCACGTGCGAAATGTCCGAGCTCTTGACAGTTGAAGCATTGAGCTTTGGAATATCAAACCCAATATTGGCATTTGAAGGAGGTTGAAACAACTTCCTCCCAGTCTTCCTAAAGAACTTCCTCGTTCTATTATCAATCATACCCATCTGCTACTTGATTTCGATCTATTCCAGATCATCAGCAGAAATTTGGTAAAGATCTTCTTGACAAACAGTCATTGTCTCAATGTTCCCGGAAATTTGAGAGTTCATGCAGGCCAGGAAAGCATTGCACAAATCTTGGTCCAAACCAGTGTTGTTAAATGAAATTGGTGCTGACTGTTGAACCATGAACCCAGATGGTGGCTGTTGAACATATGTAACATTTGAAGGTTGATGAGTGGCATTTGATGCAAATACTTCAGTTTGAATAAAAGCTGGTACAGGAGATGAAGCGATTGCAGGCAGGGTTGTGCCAGACGAGTTGGAAAACTGATAATTCTCCTCACAAGCAGAAGAAGCAAATGCAGCATTAGGAGCTGAGGAAGATGAGCCCCTTGAAGTCACATTTCCCATAAGTGACTCGCCACTACGTTCAACCGCTCTTACTTCATAGTCTCTCACCTTGTCTATCATATCCAGATAGTCAGCCTGAGTTAGATCGGTACTTTCTATCAGGTAAGTGACATATGAGGAAAATTCCCGAGGTAATGAATGCAAGATTTTCCTTATTATATCTCCAGAATCAGGACGAATTTTATTGGTAGTCATTTCGGTAATGATTCTGCAGAACGGTTGACATGTGTTTCAAATGACTCTCCACTTCTGTGACGAAAGTGTTAAAAGTCAACTTCAATTTCTCAAGTCTTCTCTCCTTTGTAGCCGGATTATCTTCATACTTTTTTCTCCAAACTAACCCAAATCTCATGGCCTGAAGTAGCCTCACGAAATTGATGTAGCAAGTCATCATTCAATGCCATCTTTATACAACCCAATGCACGCATGTCAAGTTTCCTTTGTGCCCTTTTAGCAGGAGTCAGCGAATCCAAGGGTTTTGGAATCATCTTCTTCTTGGGATGAGGAGGATCAGCAACAGTAACAGCAGCAGTGCTAGTAGCAGTAGCTTCTTCAATTTCAAACACAACCGGACCTTCAACGATTGAAGTCAATAGATCATAATCAACATACTCAAGAAACAGCACAAACTTCCCTTTCCAATCATCGAAGTCACTTGCGCCCATTAGTTTTGGTGGACGATTGTGACCTTGCATGACAGGAGCAAACTAATTGCCTTCAGCCATTGGAAGTGAGAAACACGAAAATTTAGCTCAAACTTGCTAAATTGACTAACGGTTCGGACGGATTGAACGCTTAGTTCAAAATGCTCAAATGCTTGTAGAATGCTTGAATTCACACAAATCCTACATTCACACATATCAACAAACATAATTAGTCATAATCAAGTGAGATTTCTGCAAAAAATTTGAAAAGTCAAATTTTCAGACTTAGCCAAATTTGAACAGCTTGTTCTTGAGTGATTTCAAACTTCAAAAACCAATATAACAAAAACAATGTTTAAGATCATCAATAGGTTCGAATTTCATGTAGGAACACTTTTCTCAACTGACACAAACTCCAAAAACCACTCTAAATGACCTAATTTGATGGAATAGTAAGATTATGTGAAGAACACAAAAAACCACCACTTTTAGCCTCTAAAATCTTCAATACTTGATGTTTTTGAGAGAAATCAGGGCCAATAGATTCGGTTTTAGGTGTAATAACCTCGCCATTTATCAATTTCAACAAAGAATCAACAGAAAAACGAATTTGAAAAAAATTCTCAAGTACAGACTATAAAAAATACGAACTGTTCTTGGCCAAATCCTAAAAAATAGACTAGTTAGCTTGAGTTTTACTGAAATCTGAGTATAGCATTGTGTTTCTTGAGTGATTTCTACCAAGAATCAACTCAAACAACAAGCAAATCCATCCAAAATTGACAACTCATATGAGATTTTCTCCATTTTGAGAAAAACTTCAAAAAATGAAGAACATGGCTCTGATACCAATTGTCAGGACCAGATTTGAGCAACATGTTCTCATATGATTCATCACACAAGTGCGGAAATGATGTGTGATGGTCGATTCTAGATGAATCTGCATCAATGCTCACCCATTGATGATTCCTAAAGCTCAAGAACACACTCTAACACCAAGAACACACACACAAATGCTCTCTTGAAGAATAATCCAGGAGTGCCATCCCTCGATAGGGTTTTTCTCAACTATATATATACTACAAGAGAGCATAGGACAAATAGAATGTTTGACACACACAATCATTACCTAGAATTCAGCAAAATATTCCATCAGCACAGACAAGTTCGCTAAGCAATAGACAAGTTCGCTAAGAATAAACAAGTTCGCTAACAAGTCCGCTAAGCATAAACAAGTTCGCTAACAAGTCCGCTAAGAATTAACAAGTTCGCTAACAAGTCCGCTAAGCATTAACAAGTTCGCTAACAAGTCCGCTAAGTATAGACAAGTCCGCTAAGAAGTTCGCTACAAGCAAAACAAGTTCGCTGAGATTAGGAACAAGTCTGCTAAGTAAACAAGTTCGCTAGGAACAAATCAAGTACGCTAAGACAAACATTGAACAAATACGCTAAGTGTTAAACAAGTCCGCTAAGTTAAATTAATCAGAAGTCCGCTAAGAAGAAAAACAAGTACGCTAGATTCATAATCAAAATGTTTCTAAGTACAAAATCAAAGTCAATTACAAAATAAAGTATCAAATCTAGATAGGACATCAAAAAGGTCTTCACCAGCATTACTCAACAGTACTGAATAATTTGTGTTGTCAACAAAATAGGTTTCAACACCTAAACACAACTTATTGGTTACATACACACCTTATTAGGCCATCATTGGTCCTAAACATGCTTGTTGGTTACATACACACCTTATTGGGACTCATTGGTCCAAATGACCCTCGTTTCCCCTAAACACACCTTATTGGGAATCATTGTTCCTAAACACAACTTATTGGTTACGTACACACCTTATTGGGCCATCATTGGTCCTAAACATGCTTATTGGTTACATACACACCTGATTGGGACTCATTGGTCCCAACTGACCCTCGTTTCCCCTAAACACACCTTATTGGGACTCATTGGTCCTAAACACAACTTATTGGTTACATACACACCTTATTGGGACTCATTAGTCCCAACTAACCCTCGTTTCCCCTAAACACACCTTATTGGGACTCATTGGACCTAAACACAGCTTATTGGTTACATACACGCCTTATTGGGCCATCATTAGTCCTAAACATGCTTATTGGTTACATATAAACCTTATTAGGACTCATTAGTCCCAACTGACCGTTGTTTCCCCTAAACACACCTTATTGGGACTCATTGGTCCTAAACACAACTTATTGGTTACATACACACCTTATTGGGTCATCATTGTTCCTAAACATGCTTATTAGTTACATACACACCTTATTGGGACTCATTGGTCCCAACTGACCCTCGGTTCCCCCAAACACACCTTATTGGGACTCATTGATCCTAAACACAACTTATTGGTTACATACACACCTTATTGGGCCATCATTGGTCCTAAACACAACTTATTGGTTACATACACACCTTATTGGGACTCATTGGTCCCAACTGACCCTCGTTGCCCCTAAACACACCTTATTGGGCCATCATTGGTCTTAAACACAACTTGTTTGTTACATACACACCTTATTGGGCCATCACTGGTCCTAAACATGCTTATTGGTTATATACACACCTTATTGGGTCATCATTTGTTCTAAGTACATCAAATTGACCCATTTAACCCCAAATTGACCAATTATTTAATTTTTATCTTTATTCTTTAAGATATAATTTATTTAGAATTATAATTCCCCAAAATTTAAGGTTTTTTGTAGATCTGTTCTGTTTTTTGTGTTTAGTGTTTTTGTTTAACGAAATGGAGATTGTGCAAACAGATTACATTTTTAACCTAAAATTATGCATCAATTGTTGATCGGATTGCAATTGTTGATCGTCTCTATTTTTGAGGATTGGGGTTTTGTTTAACGGAATGGAGATCGTGCGAACCGATTACCTTTTTTACCTAAAATTATGCATCAGTTGTTGATCGGATTGCAATTGTTGATCGTCTCTGTTTTCGAGGATTTGAGTTTTTGTTTAACAGATTGATTTCATAAACAAAAATAGACAAACAAGTATATAACAAAAAGTGGATTTCATACTACTGATTCCAATTCCATACACAAATTTTTTTTCTAATTTACATGTTCATTCCTAAAAAAACAAAAGACAGAGCAGTTGCGGGTTGAGCTTCAATTCACGGGAACCTAGATTCCATCTCCTCCATCAACTCCAAATGCCTACTCATAGATTCTTGCCTTTGTTGAACCAAGATTTGAAGCCTGGCATTGGTGACGTGTATCTCTTCCACTTGAAAAGTTTCCATCTGGTATCTTGATGGACTTGGTGGCTTTGTAAGTACTTGGTTGAGCAGGACCAACCCGTCTAAGATACTCTATCTCTTCGCCATGATAATCACCCCGTACCGGTCCAGGGTAGCAATAATCTTTATCAGCAAATAATTTTCAACTATTTCTTTCAAGTTTGCCATTTTGAGAAGGATTTAAGGGTTTTGAGAAAGGGTTTGATAAGGATTTTGAGAAAAGGTTTGATAAGGATTTTGAGAAGGGTTTGATAATGGAGGTGAAAAGTTTCTGATTACTGATCAGGTGGTATGGTTATATGTGCAACTCACTTGAGTATGCCTAAGCTCAGATGTCTAATCACTAGAGTATACCAAAGGTCTTATTTTATTGAACATTGCACATTATAATTACTTTCACACGATATGAAAAAACCACTAAAATTTTAATCACACGATTTGAAATTATCCGAAATTACTTTCACACGATATTAAAAATCAATTCATTACAATTACTCTTTAATCCAGAACCCTAAAGAGGTTAATCATTTCCCACACCAGTAGAAGCTTGAAATCTTCTCCGGTTTCATGTAAGTAGAGTTCGAACGCAACGAACAACAGGTGTTCCTTGGTTTGGTTCTCCTCTTCATTCTCTTTGCATATCCTGTTGAATGTTTTGATTTTCTGGTAATCAAATTAACAAGTCAAAATTAAACGAAGAAAGTCAAAATTACCCACTGAGTTCATGAGGATTGAGAGAAGATGAACTAGAGTTCTTCAGGATTATAAAGAGTTATTCAGTAATAGAACCGGATGAACTAGAGTTCTTTAGGATCAAGAGTAGTTATTTAGTAACAGAATATGATGAACTAGAGTTCTTCAGGATGAGATGGATAAACTAGAGTTCTTCAGGATGAACTATATATACTATAAATAACCAAAGTTTTTATTTCTGTTCGTAGTCTATAGGATATTCCCATGTATTTAAACCCATTTTCTAGTGAACTAAATTCATTCTGGTTGGATACAATTCTTTATACACTAATATTTAGTCACACAACCTAATATATGTAGAAGACAATAACCGGATGAACTAGAATTCTCCAGGAAGAAGAGTCAAAAGACACATCGGATGCATAACACATAAACAATTAATTACATATATAATCCAAAAGATGTGATATCAGTTAATTAATTACAAATATATAAAATAAAAAAATAACATAAACTTATTGGTTATATACACACCTTATTCTTAAAATATTAATGTTTTAGAGAAGTAGAACAAAACCGGAAGAACTAGAATTCCTTAGGGAGAAGATTTCATCCGGATTGAGAGGAGATGAACAGAAACGGATGAAAATACATTATATTAAATTAAAAATCAATTCATTACATATAATTAATTAGTAATCCCAGAACAATTTTCAAACCAGAACAATTACTCTTAATTAATCCGGAACCCTAAAAAGGTTAATCATTTCCCACACCAGTAGAAGCTTGAAATCTTCTCCGGTTTCATGTAAATAGTGTTCGAACGCAATGAACAACAGGTCTTCCTTGGTTTGGTTCTTGAAGATCAATGTAGGGAGGAATTCATAGTTTTTGTTATGTCTACTTGTTTAGATTAGCTTAATTGTAATCTTGGACTTTTGGGTAGTTAGCGAAACTACCGAGCGAAACTGTTGTTTCGCTCGGTATCTAGATTAGTCTGTCTCAGTGACAGTTTCGCCTGGCCAGCGAAACTACCAGCGAAACTGTCTACTGATGTGTATAAATAGTAGCCTTAGTGCTCTCATTTGTAACTTTTGTAACATTCTCAACCCTAATACAGGTTTCTGCATTTTTGGTAAGTTTGGTGACGGCTAGGAGCATTCTATTACATCATTGTAGCTTTTTGTTCATCTCTTATCATTCTTTTGGTTGATGTTGTGATTGTTCAATACTAGAAACCCATTTTAGCTATTGGAAATCATCATCTATTGTTATTTGATTGGTTTTCTTCTCAAAACACCATCATTAGCACTGATTAAGATCAGTGAGGACCAACAATATGGTATCAGAGCCTTTGTGCTCTTGATTTTTGGTGTTTTTGAGTGTTTTTGGTAAAACTTTTGAAAATCTATTTGGATCTATAATCTGATTGTATTGGATTGAAAAGTGGCTGAATATTGTGCGTTTTGATGTCCTGAAGCTTATGCAATCAACTGATCATTACTTCATAGTGATTTGGGTTGATTTTTGATCATTTCTTCTTGAAAAAGAGGGTTTTCTGTTCTGGGCGAAATTGATGATTATTCAGCGAAACTGTGCCTTCAGACAGCGAAACTATCAAGCGAATTTGTAGTTTCTCTGCGAAACTACTGAGCGAAACTATTCTTTCGCTCTAAATCCGAGAAGCGAAACTATTGACATTTTTCTTGAATGAAAGTTCAAACCAGTTTCCAGCGAATCTAGCTAGCGAAACTGTGTGTCATCGGGTATTTCCGAGCGAAAGTGCTGCCCGTGCATACAGCGAAACTAGTTGGCGAAATTGCTGAATTGGTTCAGTATTCCCAAGCGAAACTGCTGGCGAAATTATAAGTTCCAGCGAAATTATTCATCTGATCAGGATTTCCAAGCGAAATTGCTGGCGAAACTAATTCTCCCAGCGAAACTAACCAAATTGTCTTGTTCCTTGTTTGTTTGTGTCTTTCTTATTTCAGGCTGATTTGAGATGGCATCAGGTACCAATGTTGCTGACACTGAAAGCATCGCTCCAAACCGACCACCGCGGCTGATCAACGGAGACAATTTTGAAGACTGGAAACGATGTCTGAAATCGTTCTTTCTGTACACCGATTACAATCAATGGTTGTCGATCGTCAACGGACCTCATGTTCCAACCATCACTACTGGTGAAATAACACAGATCAACACCAATCCGTCTTCCTTTTCTGAGAAGGATTTGAAACTTATTGATCGAGATCAGAAAGCTCTTGGTGCTCTTTCTCTCTGTTTGTCGCAAGAAATCTACAATCGTTTCGCTGAGCACTCTGATGCAAAAAGTTTGTTTGATGCTCTTTGTGAGTTTTATGACGGTAATGAAGATCTTGTGAAGGACAAAGAAGCCCAAGCTACTAAAGAATTCAACTCGTTCACCGGCATGAAGAATGAAAAGTTAACTGATTTGACAAACCGTTTTCTGACCGTGTCAAGTAATCTGAAGAAGTATGATTCAAAACTCACTAACTCTGAACAAATCAAGAAGCTGCTGGATGCTCTTCCACCCGAGTGGAGCATTCAGGTTCGTATGTTGAAACAAGAGAGGGGTTTCTCCGATTACAAGCTTATGGATGAAATTAACAAGCTTAAGTCATTTGAGCTGGATGTTCAAAGGAGAGAGTACAATCAAGCCATGGGTCTGGCTAAAGTTTATTCTCCAAATTCGGCTTTCATCTCAACTGTTACACCCAAAGGAGCCTCATCTCAAACTCAATCTGCTCATCTTGGATCTGGTTCATCCTCAACTGCTTCTACCGCTGCTCAGCAAACATCCCAGATCTCACCCGAATACATGGGATTGTTCTCATTGTTTACTAACAGTTATCAAGCTTTCGCTGCTGGAGAACTTCAAGGTTCGACTCTGACTTCTGAGGATATGTACCAAGTTGACCCAGATGATTTGGAAGAAACCGATCTAAAATGGCAAATGGCTATGTTGATTGTTCGTGCTAGAAAGTTCTTCGAACGTACTGGGAGAAACACTTTCAAGAATCAAAATGGAAAAGTTGGATTCGATAAGGCTAAGCTAAGATGTTACAACTGTAAGCAACTTGGCCACTTCAAGAGAGAATGCCCGAATCCAATTGTCACTGAACCGACCTCTGAGCCTGCAACTCGAGTCATCCCTATCACCGACAAAGCTGAAGCCAAGCCAAACAAAGAAGTGGCTCTTCTGACTAACTTTGACTGGAGTTCGGAGGTCTCTGAAGCTGAGGAAGCCATAAATCAAGCTCTTGCAGCTCAAATTCATGAACAAAGCAATGACCACACTGTTAACAGCTGTGAGAAGGGAGAAGCTGAGAAAAAGATGAATGAGAAAACCGCAAGCACACCCGCGTGCACATGTGAGAGAGCTCTTGCTGCAGAAAAGGTTATAATGGATCTTTCATATGGATCTGTTCAAGATATGTGCTCTCATCCTTGTAGAATTCGTTTGTTCGGCATCTACAAGGCCAATCGATTGTTGATTGACAACAACAATGAATTAAAAACCATGAACACCCATTTAAAGGAAAATGAAGCAAAATATTTTATGAAACTAAATGAGGCAATGCATGAAAATGAACATTTAAAACAAACTCTTCTTGCTAAAAATGTCGAGTTAAACATGCTTTCTGAAAGAGTTACATTAGCCCAATTTGAAACCTCTCAACTTCAGACTAAGTTAGATAGATGGACCGTTTCTCAAATGAAAGTTGTGTTAGAGCATATTCCTATGCTAACGTTGTGTCTCGTGTATTGTATCTAGTCAAGAGCTTCTGTGTGAGTCAGTTAGTCATCTGGCCGGACCAGTTGATACGGCGGACCAGATGGTCTGCTGGTGATCCGCTGGCTTATGACTAAGTAACTATAAATAGTTCATGTTAGAGAGAGTGAGTTCAGGGCTGTCATTCTACAACTCTTAACTGTGTGTAAACTGAATGTGTTTCTCTCTCTACTTGTATTCTCTAAGTTAATCAATAAAGCAAAGCTTTATTTACCTTCTCGTTGCTATCCGATTACCGATTCATGCTGTAGTAAGATCGTATCGAGGTTTATCAAGTTGAAGAGATGCTCGTTAAACAACGAGGAGCTAGAATAAAAACCGGATAGGTATGGAGGACAATGGGAATGTGTTTCCTAAAGTTTATCCTCTTCCAAGCACGCATTGTTATTCACCTACTCCGAAACCTCATCCTCTAAATGATTTAATTCCTAGTGATGCTAACAGTCTGCATGCAGGTCTAGAAGGAGTGAACCATAAGGAGATCAGGGAGGATTTTGATTATGGATATGGTAACACAAGTGGGCTTGGATGCGGTAGTCTTAATTCTAAGGAGTCTGTTACGAGTAGTAGTTCTCATTCCAAGAAGTCTAGCACAGACAGTAGTATAGCTAGTAGTTGTTCTTCTTTAGATAGCAGTAGTGATGAGTCCGTGTCTGTTAATCAAGAAAGTTTTGTTTCAAATGAAAATGATCAATGTCATGCAAGTATATCTCAAAATTGCTTCAACAAATTTCTTTCTAATCCAATTCCTTCTTTCACTCCAATACGAATTTCAAAACCTACCGAAAATCATGTTTCTCAAGAAAAGAAATCATCTTTGAAAACTAAACCTGCCAAAACCGTTATCAAAATTAATAATGCAAAGATTTCAAATGATAAAACAAAGATGGATTTTGAAACCAACAGTGATTCTGATTCTAACACATCAGATTGTGAGGAGGAAAGACTTTCAGAAACTTCCTCCTGCACAAGTCACAAATCTAACTGTTTCAGATATGGTAAGGATGATCATGTTGTTAAACATTGCAAAGAGAAATTAAATCGAACAAACCATGATAGATCCTTTGGCCACAAGGTAACCAGTTTTGTAAAACAATTCTTTGGGGTAAAACAGAAAGTTACAAATCCCGGAAATGCAAAAGTCTGGGTACCCGTTATTAAGTAATTTCTTGTCTTGTATTGCCAGGCACTCTCGAAGAACTCTGCAAATAGCTATTGGCATATAGATTTGGGATGCTCTCGGCATATGACAGGGTTGAAAGACCTGCTTACAAATTACAGGATCGTGGATGGTGGGTTTGTTTCTTTTGCAGGTGATAAGAGAGGTGGAAAGATGGTTGGACAAGGAGATGTGTCATATGGATCTCTTACTCTGGAGTAAGTCAACTATGTTCCTGAATTGCAGTTTAATCTTCTAAGTGTGTCACAAATCTGCGACAAGAATATACCTGTGCTATTTAAATCAAATGAATGTCTATTTCTCAAGCCTGAATTCATTGTGCCCGAAGAGATGGTGGCGATGCGTGCACCTCGCATCAATGACACATACTTGCTGAATATGAAATCCACTGCATCTCACTCTTCCTCCATGACTTGTTTACTTTCAAAAGCTTCTGTATCTGAGTGCTTCTTGTGGCATAGACGTTTAGGACACATAAACTTCAAAATTCTAAATAATCTTGTCAAAAACAATTTGGTCCGAGGTCTTCCGTTCAAAGATTTTTCTGTCGTTGAAAAATGTCTTTCATGTGCTAAAGGAAAAAAACATAAAAAGCCACATAAGCCAAAAGTGGAAAATTCTATTTCAAGTCCCTTAGAATTGCTTCACACTGATTTAATTGGACCTATTAGTGTCCAAAGTCTGGGTAAAAGGTCTTACTGTCTTATTGTCACTGATGATTATTCCAGGTACTCTTGGGTTAGGTTCTTGAAGCAAAAGAGTGACACGACTGAAGCTTTACAGAATATTATCCTGTCCGTGGAAAGTTCAAGAAGTAAGAAAGTCAAGGCAATCAGAAGCGACAATGGAACTGAATTTCGTAATCAGATCTTTGACTCTTTCTGCGCAAACAAAGGGATTCTTCGACAATACAGTGCAGCAAGAACTCCGCAGCAGAATGGAGTTGATGAAAGGAAGAATCGCACACTCGTGGAAGCTGCTCGTACAATGTTAATTGAATCAAAGCTGCCGATTATCTTCTGGGCTGAAGCTGTGAACTGTGCGTCCTATGTGCTGAACCGTGTCCTAATCGTGAAAGATAAGATGAAGACGTCATATGAGCTGTATCATGGAAGGAAGCCACTGATTGATTTCTTTAAGCCGTTTGGATGTTCGTGCACATTGCTGAATACCGAAGCTCAAATTACGAAATTTGGAGCCGTCTCTGACGAATGTTTCTTTATGGGGTATTCTTCTTCTCAAAAGGCTTATAGAGTTTATAACAAACGTACTCGAATTGTGCAGGAATCCTACTACGTTGACTGGCAAGAATCAAACACTCCCAACACCGGGTCTGGACCAGAATGGTTTTATGATTCAGATACTATGTTCAAGTCATTCAATCTTCCTATCCTTGCTGAAGCAAATGATAATCCTCCTCTCGTCGTTATCACCCCTCACTCCGAAATT
Source organism: Deinandra increscens subsp. villosa (assembly GCA_039602395.1). Classification (NCBI taxonomy): domain Eukaryota; kingdom Viridiplantae; phylum Streptophyta; class Magnoliopsida; order Asterales; family Asteraceae; genus Deinandra; species Deinandra increscens. The sequence goes on from JBCNJP010000010.1 coordinate 14,985,498, forward strand.
CAACAACAAAACCTATCCTCATCCTCACAACCTTCGCATCAACCCGACCCTCCATCTTCCTCTCATGATTTACCCCATCAAACATCCGAACCGGCTCCCCTCAACCTTGACTCAAATTTCAAAACCTTAAAAGATCATCCGCATGACCTCGTCATTGGTTCTATTACGGATGGAGTGAGGACTCGTCATCAGTCTGGATTGATCAATGAATGTTTGTTCGCGTGTTTTCTGTCTTAGATCGTTCCTAAAAATATAGAGGAAGCTTTAGCAGATCCAAGTTGGGTGGACTCTATGCAGTCTGAGCTGCAACAGTTCAGAAAGCTGAAGGTGTGGCAACTAGTGGATCTTCCAGAGAACAAGGTTCCAATTGGTACAAAGTGGGTCTTCCGGAACAAGCCAGATGATAGAGGTGTTGTGATTAGAAACAAGTCAAGACTCGTGGTTCAAGGTTTTTATCAAGAAGAAGGAATTGACTATACCGAAGTGTTTGCACCTGTTGCACGCATTGAGGCCATTCGCATTTTCCTGGCTCATGCTGCACACAAGAATTTCAAGATGTTTCAAATGGACGTTAAGTGCGCCTTCTTATATGGGGATATTGATGAAGAAATCTACGTGAATCAACTCCAGGCTTCGAAGATCATGAGTTTCCTGACAAAGTATACAAGCTCGATAAATCTCTCTACGGTCTACATCAGGCTCCCAGAATTTGGTACGAGACTTTGACTCAATATCTTTTGGGTAAAGGCTTTACACGTGGATCCATCGACATGACGTTGTTTAAGAAAGAGGTCAACGGCGAAGTGCTGATTGTTCAAGTGTATGTAGACGATATCATTTTTGGTTCAACAAATGAGAAGCTGTGTCGCGAGTTTGAGGAATTGATGAAGGAGAAATTCGAAATGAGTATGATGGGGGAAATGTGTTTCTTTCTTGGCTTGCAGGTGGAACAAAAACCAGACGGCATTCTCATTCATCAAGAAAAGTACATTCTGGAAATTCTGAAGAAATACAAGATGAACGACGCTTCAGCTGAACTTACTCCTTTCACATCTCAGACATGCTTGACTCCTGACAATCAAGGAAAGCCGGTTGACCCCAAGTATTATCGATCAATGATTGGGTCTCTTATGTATCTTACAGCCAGTCGTCTGGACATCACTTTTGCCGTATGTTACTGTGCTCGTTATCAGGCTGACCCAAGGGAATCTCACGAAAAGGCCGTCAAGCGTATTTTCCGTTATCTGAAGGGTTCATCAAGATTGGGTTTATGGTATCCTAGGGGTGGAAGCTTTGAACTTAATTCATATTCCGACAGTGATCACGGGGGATGCAAGCTCGATCGAAAGTCAGTTTCTGGAGGATGCCAGTTTCTGGGGGAATGCTTGGTTTCATAGCAAAGCAAAAAGCAAACAACTGTCTCTTTATCCACAGGTGAAGCTGAATACATCGCCGCCTCAAGTTGCTGTTGTTAAGTGCTGTGGATTCAACACCAGATGATGGATTATGGAATCAACTTCCTTCATACACCGCTGTTCTGTGACAATGAAGCCGCTGTTGGAATCTCCAAGAACCCGATTCATCATACGAGAACAAAGCACATCGAAACCAGGGTTCATGCAATCCGTGACGCTCAGGAAAAAGGGTTTATCGATGTTATTCCCATTGAAACCAAGGCCCAGAAAGCTGATATTTTCACCAAAACCTTTGATAAACCCTGCTTTTATGAGCTTATTAAAATGCTGGGCATGATTTCCTTTTAAATAAAAAAAAATAAATAAATAATAAATAAAAAATAAAAAAATAAATAAATAAATAAATAAATAAATAAATAAATAAATAAATATTTGAATTCATTTTATCTTAAATCTTTGTACATATTCTTTTAACTTTGTTTTATCTTAAGTTTGTCTTATTTGGACCTGTATGCTAAATTCACGTTGTCTTGAATCAGGTGGCTGTCGCAGTTCAGCATGTTGATTGGCTAAATTCCTAAATCAAGAAATCAATGATCACGTCATCTACTTTCCAATGATTTCTGGCCAATCGTCACTCGAATATGATCAAGGGAGTAATTAAGTTCCATTTACCTTGCAATTTCTCTCATTACTGATTATTGATGTCTTTGTTTGTAATTTTGTGGGGGAATTGGGGGTAAATCACATTAAAACTGCTTAAAACTCCATTCAAGCGTTTTTTCAAAATATAAACTGTATGATTGGAATGCCTGACTTAATGATACTATCGAATGAAGGATAAATAGCATGCATCATATCGGTAACCCTTTCGATTGATTTTCAAAATTGTGACAAGTATCGATCGAATCAATTTTGTTTTGTTTTTAGTTTTCCTTAATTGAAAATCCAAAAATAAAGTATTTGTGGATTTTGGGGGAAGAATAAATTAATCAAAAAAATTTCAAAAAATGAGAAATTGATCCGACCAAGTGAGAAATGATAGTACATCAACATGCGTTATCTGCCATGGATAGAGTAGAAATAAAAGCTGTACTGTGCTTGTATGATCTTTGGGTGTGCATGACTAATATGATATCTATGAGTAGGATATAAACACAAAGCTTGCCTGATACTCTAGTTTTCATTTCTTGATAAGTGTTGCAATGATTCTGATATTAAGAGATGTTCTGATGTACGCATGCTTTGCAATAAGGCTTTATGCCATTTTTACACTCAACTCAGTGGGTCTTCTTTGCGTGCCTATGAAGCCGACCTGATCACCTGCTGATTGCGTTTCTGCTTTATTTTCTTGGTGTTTAGTATATATCATCGGACTTTCTCTGCGTGCCGATAAGGCCGACCTGATTGTTGTTGATATATACGTCTTCTGCTTTATTTTTATTTTTTATTTTCCTAAGTGCATCGGGCTCTCTCTGCGTGCTTTGCGACCAACATGATTGTTGTTCACTTAGGGTTCTGCTTTATTTTTGCATGAAACATCATGAACGTATATCTCATTTTTAAAAGATTAAAAGAAAATTCAAGATAAATATGATGATTTGTTAACTTCTTTGATAGAGTGAGGCTGGGTGATCAGTGCATGATTAATACACCTTAAGCATATCCAAAAATGTTAAATACTATTAGTGCATGCTTAAATTCAATGTGATGCATTCGGGATCTGCTTGACTTGCATGCTGATTAAAATTGAAATTGAAATGTGTATGATGCGTAGTGGTTGATATGATCTCACGTCTGGATCTTTCTCAAAATTAAAATAGAGTTTGTTTGTATAGTCGTTTTACATTTCTTATTAGAAAACTCAAAAAGATTTTCTTTACCCGTTATTTTTGATAAGATCGATACTTTATGAAGAGTATGATGATTGTGTGAGTTTGACGGCATTTCCAAAATTTCAAAATCTTAAATGAGTCAAAATTGAATTTTTTAGGGTTTCAGCGAAACTGTTGTTTCGCCTGATTAGTTTCGCCGTACACGCACTCAGCGATCTTATACTTTCGATGTCGGCGAAATTAATCTGTTTGATCAAAAGGCTCGAGCGAATATGCTCTTTCGCTTCGGCAAAACTATTGTTTCGCCCAAGCGAAACTACGGGCGAAACTGCCCAGGTACTTATACCCTTCATCGAGAACTCTCGGTCATTTTTCTGAAAACCTAACCGAGAAAACCTGCAAATATCCGCCTCTCGTGAAACTATCAAATTCGCCAAAAAATCGAAACTGTTTCATCGATTAAACCGATGTCGGTTGAAGGTATACATGTTTCTTGGTCATCTCTTTGGTTAATCGCATCCGAAACATCATCTTTTTGGGGGTTTTAAGTGAATCGGCGTCAAGTGATTCTCGGATACTTAACTGTTGTTTGAACTTGTTTTAAACCATCAATGTACTCGTTTTTGATGATATATATGTTTACTGTTGGTTTAAATGAAAAAATGGTGCTTAAAATCGATTACCGGGATTTTGAATTCGAACAGTCGCGTCTAGCGAAACTGCGAGTTCTTTCAGCGAAACTGAACGAAAGTTCAAAATCACGAGCGAAACTGTTCAGCGATAATGCCCAAATTTCGTTGACAGTGTCGCCGTGATTCCCAGCGAAACTGCTGTTTCTCGGCGAAACTGACCTCGTCAGTGTCGCTGCGACCATCTCGCGAATCTATTGGTTTCACCGTGTTGCGACACTATGGTTTCTTAGCAAAACTACTGTTTCGCAGCGAAATTACCAATTTTTTATTATAAAATTTAATTTTAAATCCTTTTTAACTCACAAAATCTCGGTTTCATACGCAGATAATGTCAAATTTAAAGCACGAGCCTCGAAGCAACGTTACAGCTTTTTTGGATGATGGCACCGAGAAGTCAATTGGATTTAGAGATTGTATTGCATGGCTAAAGAAATCGTGCATCTTTCACGCTATATCACACATGCCGATCATGGACGAAAGGCATATCAGAGAATTCTGGCTGACTGCTATGTACGACGTAAGGGCCAAACCAGAATGCATCCGAGCTAAGGTTATGCAGAAGGATATTGTGATCACCATGAAAAAAATTGCTGAAGCTCTCAAACTTGAAGACGACGTTGGTGAAGTAACAAAGCTAAAGGAACTGGATGTTTTGAAAGGATTTGAGAGAGAAATGGGTTATGAAGGTGGTGAGTTATGGAAGAACAAGAAAGAAATCAAAAAGTCTCTGATGTCAAAGGAATGGAGATACATCGCTCATGTCTTCATTTCCTGCTTGGATGACAGAAAAGGTGGTTCTGATGGTTTGAACTTGATCTGGGCCGAGGCCATGCTGTTGGTTTGTAAAGGAAAGAAAGCCAACATACCTCAGAGAATCTTTGACGCAATGGTTTCCAACATTCAAGCGCTGAAGAAGTCAAGATGGCTGCTGTATCCAAGATTTTTGCAAATGATAATCGATCACCTTGAGCCGGAATTGCCAAATATGGGTGCGGCTCTCGTTGTAAATCCGATGCACCCAAGGATTCTATCAGATTGTGCTGCTAAGAGACCTGATTTCTCTGGGTATACCACCTACCTGATGAAGCATATGTACTCTGCAAAGAGGTACGAATATATTCAGAAGTTGATTGAATCTGAAAACAAGAGAAGAAATGACGGGAATGAAAGTGAGAATGTTAAGGGAAGAGAGGAAACAATATGTAAGAAGCTCTGGTAAAGAACCAGCAGATGAAATTGAAGATGAAATTGAAGAGATGGCACGGCTCGAAAGAAGATCAGCAAAATGTACATGTGGTCTCTGCTTTGGAGTAGTAGCTGATCTGGGTTGAGTTTTGTTTTCCGGTTGAACATGAGTTCGAGCGGAAAAATGTTCCACCTGAACTTCAGCCGGAAAACGATTTTGCTTTAAAACGGAGAAACTTCCATTTCTGTCATTACCAATTAAGACCCTGTTTTGAATCAGATCCAAAATGAAGCAGGTGGTAGTGGTGATGTAAATGATGAAGATCTTGATGCAATCAATGTAAGTGATATAAATCTTTATAGTTTTGAAACAGACAAACAGCCAGAGATCGTCCAAGCACAATTCCACCACCTTATTGATGAAAGTGATGAAGAGGCTGAAATTGATGATCTTTCAGAGCCTGAAAATTACTCTTTGACTGAAAATTCCCTGACTTATCAAGCGAAGATCAGCTCTGTCAGTCAAGAAGTAATTGATTTGAGAAGAGAAGAATGGTTCACCAAGCCTGAAATTGAAGATCAGACTCATTTATTCCAAAATATCTCACAACCGAAAAGGAAAGAGTCTGATCGTCACATCATCAGCTGGAAATTCAATGCAGCTATTCATGCCTTTATGATCAAATGGAGAGGGGGAAGTATCTCATATATACACAAACGTGATAGCTTCAAGACCTTGTCCAGATGGGTTCTGAGGAGGTTGGCAGAGCTCCCCCTTATTGATGAAGACCAAAGTACAAGGGCAATAAATTTGAAGATGATGCTGCAGCAGGCTGCGAAAGACGATTTTGTGTCCTTTGGGTATATGAAAGGTGAAAGGAAGAAGTCAAGGACTGAAATTGATGAAACGACTGGAAAGCCCAAAGTCTACCTAAAGTTCAAACCAGCTAAAACAATGAACAGGGTCAGAATTCCAGATCAACAACTTTCAAGACTGCAGTTATTCAAGAAATGGTTTTATGATAATCAAACCGGTGAGGCAGTTATCAGGATAGGAGAAGATGCCGAAATAAGATTGTTTGACCCGATGGAAGTCTTCTCATTCAGCAACGACGATCTGAAGACCTTATGCGAAAATCCAATTAGATGTGGGGCAGGAGAAGACACAGCTGAAGAGGCAAATCTGTTTATGAGAGTTGCCAACAAGGCCCGGGGGATTGTCAAAGAAATAAAGGATTTAGCGCAGAAGGTAAGGGCTGATGAAGACAGAATGGAAGAAGATAGAGATTTGGCAAATCTGATGAACAAGACTTGGGGCAGAACTGATGAATCATCTAAGCAGGTCGTGGAGCCAGCTGATGTCCCTGTTGCTAATGAGCCAACTATTTTGGGGGAATCAGAGTCTACAGATTTGAACAAAGAGCCAAGCCCGAATGAAGCCGGAGCTGAAGAATGAAGATCAAGAGGCTGAATCCCTCCCTAGGGGGAATATTGAAGATCAATGTAGGGAGGAATTCATAGTTTTGTTAAGTCTACTTGTTTAGATTAGCTTAATTGTAATCTTGTCTTTTTGGTAGTTAGCGAAACTACCGAGCGAAACTGTTGTTTCGCTCGGTATCTAGATTAGTCGGTCTCAGTGACAGTTTCGCCTGGCCAGCGAAACTACCAGCGAAACTGTCTACTGATGTGTATAAATAGTAGCCTTAGTGCTCTCACTTGTAAGTTTTGCAACATTCTCAACCCTAATACAGATTTCTGCATTTTTGGTAAGTTTGGTGACGGCTAGGGGCATTCTATTACATCTTTGTAGCTTTTGTTCATCTTTTATCATTCATTTGGTTGATGCTGTGATTGTTCAATACTAGAAACCCATTTTAGCTATTGGATATCATCATCTATTGTTATTTGATTGGTTTTCTTCTCAAAACACCATCATTAGCACTGATTAAGATCAGTGAGGACCAACAGTTCTCCTCTTCATTCTCTTTGCATATCCTGTTGAATGTTTTGATTTTCTGGTCCATGTCTAGCCATTTCGATCTTACGACGCTTGTGTCACGGTACTTGTCGGAACGCTCCATAGCAATATGAAACTTTATGTTGACATCCAGCCAAAAGAGAATAGTGTCTTGGTCATTAGGATCACCTAATTGATCTGTAAACATCGACTTAATAAATTAATATATATAAAAATGTATAACTGATCAAATAATCAAATGATTGGTATAAAGAAAAATTAAGAAACGTACTAAGTAAGGGAGGGTTTGTAGGCAACACATAGTCCCTATACTTTACGTCCAACCAAGCTCGGTACAACCCCAGTTCTTCCTGCTGGGTCTATTCTTCTGCCATCTTTGAAGAGTATAAATTGGATGGGGAGAACGAAGAGTGTGTGAAAGTGGTGGTCTAATTTAATGGTTAATTGAATAACTTGTTTATATAGCGTGGTTGAAGGTTTTGAAATTTATAAACAAACAACGAAAAAGTGAAATTAGCCGTTACTAGTTACATCACCTGTTTTGGTTTTTAAAATTTCAAAAATAAACGGTAAACAAGTAACGCAACAAGGATTAGAACACGGAACATGGTATGTTAATCTAAAGCGCTTCTACCACCTGAGCAGCACCCTGAGTTAGAAGCTGCTTTTCATTATAATTTATTTAAATATGATTCTAACTTGGCCCGCTAAATTCTAAAAGAGGCGGGATAAATTAATGAGCAAATTTATTTGAAATTTCACATATCACTCTTGATTTCCCTAATTCCACGCTCCCCATTTCTCCATTGCTCATTAATCAACAGAATTTTCCCTCCGTCATATTACTTCTCCAATAAACAGGTTCACAGTAAAAATTATTGAAAAGGGTTTTTAGTATTAGCAAAACAATCGTCTTTAATAATCTTTGCTGTTGTATCTGTTAGCAAAACAAACATGGATAAGTCTTGGATGCTAACCAGTAGAACCACGAAATCATATGCCAATGGAGTTAAATCATTCTTAAAGTTTGCAGTTACAAGTTTGAAAAAGACGGAAATTCCATGTCCCTGTGTTAAATGTCTAAACCATTACTCTTATCATGTTGATGATGTAGATTATCATTTGTTTTCTAAGGGATTCGATCTGACTTATACAACGTGGACTAAACACGGAGAGGAACACGAGCCCACAGGAGATGAGCTTCACAAGGAATCATCTTTTGATTCGGGAATGCCATTCGATGCATCCGAAACGATAGAAATGGTCAGAGCTACTGAAAAAAATTTCACTGAGAACCATGACAAGTTTCAAGAACGACTCATGGATGCTGAGAAGCCCCTGTATGAAGGATGCCATACCTTCACAAAGTTACCTGCCTTGGTTTAACTACTGAACTTGAAGACTAAGCATGGAGGATCAGATAAGTTTTTTAATGAACTTTTAGTTTTGCTAAAACAGATGCTACTTGAAGGTAATGAAATTGTGAAAAATACACATGAGGCCAAGAAGATTTTGAATTCAATGGGTGCAGGGTACATGTAAGGACCAAGATTTGTGGCTTGTGTATTAAATCATCACTTGGCGGAGTATTCTGAAGGCCTATGTGTTAGAATAGGTGAAAATAAGCTGGGTTATGGGTATATTGGGTCATTAGGCCAATTTAGATGCGTTTGGGCTCATTTAAACAATGTTTAGTGGGAGTTTTATGGGCCTTAGGGTTCAAATACGGGAATTAGGAATTATTTTAGGTAGGTAGGTTAACTTGTTTTCCAAGTCCACCATCTCCTATAAATAGGACTCCTAGTAATCAATTTAGGGGGCTAGTCTTTTGGTGTTTGTCTGGTGGTAATATCGAAATTCTCCAAGAATTTCGATCAAGGTGTAATCAAGCAGTTGCATAATACAAGTGTTTTCTTCTAATCGGTTTGTCTTTACTTGTTTAATATACTTTTCGATTATCACCTTTTTACTGTTTCTTGAATCAACTAGCGAAAACCGGATTCCGCACGGTTTCACTAGTCAAGATATCGCGTGAGGGTTTAAATTGATCCTTACAATTGGTATCAGAGCCAAGAAATGCAAGTTTCGAGGCTCTCGCGATATCAGATTCAAGTTTTTGTTAACTAACGGTTTGAGTTTTGTGGTGATTTTCAGCTTTTAGCACATTCGGAGGTGTTTTTTGTGCAGGTTACAAGTTAAGACAAAGTTTTCGTGGAGCTGTGGTTGCGTTTAAGAGACTTTTCGACCCTTCCTGTGCTTTTCGATCAGGACTCTGATCGAAAAACCCAGTTCTGTCGCATCTTGTGGATCGAGAAAGCCCCCTCTGTGGCTTTTCGATCAGGCTATACCAGTCGAAAAGTCCCCTTCTGTGACTTTTCGACCAGAAGCTCTCAATCGAAAAGTCCCCTTGAGACTTCTCGATCAGCATCCTCAATCGAAAAGTCCCCTTAGAGACTTTTCGATCCGTTCCATCTTAGTCGAGAAGTCCCCTCGAGACTTCTCGATCTGCCTCCTTGATCGAAAAGTCCCCTGTGACTTTTCGATTCACTGTGCTCATTGATCGAAAAGTCCCCTTTGAGACTTTTCGATCCATTTTTTCACTTTTCGATCAGCCAAACAGTTTTTCGATCAGCCAAGACAGCTTTTCGATCAGCCAAACAGCTTTTCGATCAGCCAAGACAGCTTTTCGATCAGCCAAGCAGCTTTCCTACCAGCTTTTCGATCAGCCAAGACAGCTTTTCGATCAGCCAAGCAGCTTTCCTACCAGCTTTTCGATCAGCCACACTTTTCGATTAAAAAGTCCATTTTTCGATCAAAAAGTCCATTTTTCGATCAAAAAGTCCTCTTTTCGATCAAAAAGTCCACTTTTCGATCCAAAACTTGACTTTTCTATCCAAACTTCACCCTTTTCTATCCAACCCTTCGGCTTTCAATTTTTCGATCCGGTCAAGACTTTCCGGTCCAAATTTGATCTAGACGTTCATCCAAAAGAGATTCATGGCATCCCTTCTACCAGGTAATTCTGTATCTACCAGCAACCTTGAGGTATGTAATTGTTCTTGTTCTCATTGTGTGGAGGTATTTAATGCTTACAAAGAATACGAATCTAAATTTTATTATGAATCCCTAAACTGTGAACGTGCCACTAGAGAATCAAATAATTTCAAAGATATGGCTAAAGTAAATAGGGAAAAGTATGAAGCAGCTAAGCTTGATGTGACAAACCTTGACAATCAATTAAGTGACACTAGAGTTCTGTTGAGAGTTGCTAACACAAAAGTTGAAAAACTAACAAAAGAGGTAGAAGAATTGAGAGATCAACTTGCTAAATCTCAAAGTAAGATAGACGCTAATAATAAGATTCAATCAAAAATGCTGGAAGCAAGATCTCTTTTCTATAACTCCGATGTTAGGATGAAGTATGTTCAACAAAATTCAGGTCTAGGTTTTGGGGATGATATAAAGGAAGAGACATCAACTCACACTGTGCCCATGCCCCACATGCATGAAATGATTTCTGAACATACACCATCAAAGGGAACAATAGATTCTTTAGTTGACATTGACAAAAGACTTTCGGAATGTCCTATTAAAATTACTGCTCCTGTTTCTAACCCTATTACTTCTTGTGCAGATACAGAAAACAAAGAAGCAGGTTCAAAGGGGGAAAGTGTTGGCATTGAGAGTCAAAAGTTTCCTGACGTCAAAACTGAAATTTTTGCGTCAAATAAATCTGAGTCTGAATTGAGCTTTGCTAAGTCTGATGTTTTTGACAAAACTTCTGTTTGTGGTACTTTTAATTTTGGTGTTTGTGATCCTAAACTTTCCAAACCTTTGAGGAAAGTCAGGATTTTGAGAAAGGATAAGGGACCACAGGTTGCTGATCCTAAGCCTACTGATCCCAATTTGGTTGGTTTGAATGATTGTTTGAATGTGTGTGCTAATGTTTGTGATAATGCTAGTAATGTGCAGAATGTGCAGGAGGCCAGACCACATGACTTTATCCCATATCCTGAGGTACATTCTGTGTATGACCAATTTGTGCCAGTACAGCGGGAGTATGTGCTAACAACTAGGCCCAATGGGAAAGTTGTGTGGATCCACAAAAATTCCAAACCATCTTGGGTATCCACAGGGAAGAAATATTCCCAAGCTCCCGCATACCCAAAGAAGCAGTCCTGCCATATGTGTGGGAATCCTGGACATGTGGCAAGGAATTGCTTATATAGGCCATATGAACCCTACTACCCTAAAGCTCATTTTCAAAACTTCCAAGGGCAATCATATGTTGGCACAAACCAAAAAACCTGCCCACAGAAAGGTAAATTCTCAGCTAAAGGTACCTACAGGCCCAAAGGTATCTAAAGTGACCAAAGAATATGCACCTTCACACCCTAAGGTGCAGAGACATGTACCTTCACAACCAAAGGTGCACAAGGTGACCAAAAAGCCTGCACCTTCAATCCCTAAGGTGCAGAAGTATGTACCCCTGCAACCAAAGGTACAGAAAGTTAACCAAAAGTCTAAGTCACCTCAACATCCAACCAAATCTGATTTCAAAAGTCATAAATTGAATGATTCTGTTAACAAATCAGTTGTTGATTTAAAACCTATTTGGGTTCCCAAACATGGTGGTCTTTCTGAGAATAATCAAGAGAGGTGGAATGTGAAAAAGGTGGTAAATCAGTGTTACCTACCTAAAGGGGTGTATAAGAAGCACTCCAAACAATTTGATGAAGTTAAAAATGATAAATCAAACATTTATCAAATTCCACCTAAAAGGCTACAGGGTAAAGGGAAAGAAAACAATCAGCCCACGAATGTCATTTCCAATGATGGTCGTGTGAATTCTAATGAACCCACAAAGCCCACACCAAAGTCCACCAAAAACAACACCAAGAAACCCAAATCAAAGGCACCTACAACCCCAAGTATCAATCTTTCAGAGAGAATGTGTTTAAAAGAAATAACTTTCAATGACTCTGCAGGTATACCCAGAACAACAATGGCCTGGGTACTTATGGTTAACTAATATCTCACCTTATGCCGGAACAGTCAAGGAGGACTTCCATTAACTTATTTGTTTTTGAAAGTGATTGTTCCAGGCACAGGATAGAAGACATCTCTCAACTACATGACATGCAGATTCTCATTTGTAGGGATGTTCTTCTAGTAAGAGGTAAATCTAGCAAAACCAGCAAGGTACTGTCTTAATTGTTTGTTTCTTGGCAAATCTGATGAGAAGTATGGTTCTGCATAAAACAAAAATTCATTTTTGAAACAAAATCTCAAAGGATAAACTTTGAAGGTTAGCTTGGCCAAGTTTGTCTTATAGTGTGTTAGTGTGTTTAAAAAAATAAAAAAAAAATAAAAAAAAAATAATAATAATAAAAAATAAAAAAAAATAAAAAAAGAAAAAATAAGAAAGATGTGTGTTGTTATTAAAAATCAAAAAGCAAGGGGAAGAATAGAAAAGATGAAATTGTTGACCCCTAAAAATTGTGTTTTTTAATTTTTAATCTTTTGTTTGTTTGCTTGAGAAGGTGGGAAGTGAAATAAATTTCCGTTTTGGAAATGGCTGACACGCGTAAGGCAGATGTGAAAGACACGATCCATGGTGATATGCTGGTAGGCTCAGCTCTTTAATCTGAAAAGGTATGTGTTACACATTTAAAGATAACGTATGGCAGTTTGTTGGGTATCAGCACTTAGGTTAATTGCATTTCTATTTGACTGCATGTTTAAGTTCCCGATACACACGCTTGTCTCCAAGAGTGTGAAATTGAGCTCAAAAAGTCGGTGTCCCCTCTGCTTTGCGTGAGCAATGACCTGGGGATGCTTCGAATGTATGTAAGGCTCTCCTCTGCTTTGCGTGAGCAATGACCTGGAGTTGTCCATACATACGTGCTTCTAGATCACCAAAAATATATATATACGAAAAAAATAATAATAATATACACCCAAAAGATGCCAAAGAGCACATCAAAAGAGACCCTCAAGAGTCCAAAACCCTCAGCCTTTGTCACTGATGAGAGCATTATTAAAAATGTTTCAAAAATTCAGTTGACTTTGTATATTATACCCAAAATATCTATTTGATCTACTCTTTCTCTTCTCAACCAAGTCTCGAGCTTAGTTTCATACTTCTGGTTCAGGTTGTGAAAATATGTGGTAGGGAATTTATATGCTTGATAGTTTGTAATAACATGTACCTAGGATTTGTTGAAACCCACTTGCTGTTCATAATTAATACACAATAAAAGATAATAAAGTGACAAACAGCCTGATAAAGAAAAGGGTTTGAGTTTAAAGTGGATCAGTATATTGGCAATCACCTGGACGTGTTCGAGTAACAGAGCTGAAAAGGGTTCCCTCAGTCAGATTCATACGGTTTGATCCCATAGAAACCTTCTTGTTTAGTAATTTGGTATGTTTGTTTTTATTTTTATTTTTCTTTTGTGTTATCTTAAGTTTTTATTGTTTATTTTATTTTTCAACCATGGCCAGGTTAATTTAAAGGTTTTAATAAGATTTATGGGTTTTATGCAAGAAAGTATCACCCCTCCAGAATCTCAGGGGGAGATAATGTGAAGAGTCCTCGGGTTCAGGGGAAGTATTTGGTAAAATAATTCTAACCCGATAACCAGTCATCATGTCTGGTTAGTGTCTGTTTCATGTTGTGCTTGACAGGATAAGTCAGAAAAAGAAAACTCATGGACAAGATGGTCAAGGACTCAGTTGACCGATGCACTAATGCTGTTACTGTTCGTGTTGAAGAACCAGCCGGAAAAGGACTTACCTTATGCTTAGGGGAAGTTTGTTGGTTGTTCAAGAAAAGCTTCCAAAGACTCAAAAGACACTGTTCATGAGTTGAGGGGAAGCTAAATGCCGTCAGTTCAAAGAAATTCAAGAATGTCAAGACAGGGGTTTTCAACATTTTTACCCTTTAAAGTTATATGCTGGTCAAGACAGTTACTGATGATCCAGCAAGGACTCGACATGTTTCAAGAAGGAGCAAGTACTTGAGAATCCTCCTCTCATTACTTGTTTGTCATTTGAAGTCCAAGCTGATGCTGATTGAGAGAAAACTCCCAGAACTCGACCGTTGCTGCCCAATGAAGATTGTTCAAGAAAAGAATCTTCACCAACCCATGTTCAAGCCAAGGAGAAGACTGAAGTCTGAAGATTGAAAGTAGAAGATATTTAATAGCACAAGCCAAGGGGAAGATTGTAAGGACCAAGATTTGTGGCTTGTGTATTAAATCATCACTTGGCGGAGTATTCTGAAGGCCTATGTGTTAGAATAGGTGAAAATAAGCTGGGTTATGGGTATATTGGGTCATTGGGCCAATTTAGATGCGTTTGGGCTCATTTAAACAATGTTTAGTGGGAGTTTTATGGGCCTTAGGGTTCAAATACGGGAATTAGGAGTTATTTTAGGTAGGTAGGTTAACTTGTTTTCCAAGTCCACCATCTCCTATAAATAGGACTCCTAGTAATCAATTTAGGGGGCTAGTCTTTTGGTGTTTGTCTGGTGGTAATATCGAAATTCTCCAAGAATTTCGATCAAGGTGTAATCAAGCAGTTGCATAATACAAGTGTTTTCTTCTAATCGGTTTGTCTTTACTTGTTTAATATACTTTTCGATTATCACCTTTTTACTGTTTCTTGAATCAACTAGCGAAAACCGGATTTCGCACGGTTTCACTAGTCAAGATATCGCGTGAGGGTTTAAATTGATCCTTACAGTACATCAAGATACATGTGTGTATCAATGATTGTATTATTTACACAAAGGAGAACAAGGACCTAACTGTATGTCCAACTTGTGGTGAGTACATGTGGAAGGTGGATGAGAGGACTAAGAAACTATACGACAATACTCCTGCAAAGGTAATGTGGTATTTTCCCATCATTCCAAGATTGAAAAGACTGTTTCAAGTGAAAACCACAGCAGAAGATCTAAGATGGCATGCCACCAGTTCCAAAATACACGGTGTGTTAGGACACCCATCCGATTCACCGACATGGAAAGCCATAGATGACAGATATCCCGAAATCGCTGACGATCCTAGAAGTCTTCATCTTGGCATTTCAACTGATGGGGTCGATGTGAATAGAGGCAACAGAAATCACAGTGTGTGGCCGGTTCTATCTATCATTTACAACCTTCCACCATGGTTGTGTGTGAAAAGAAAGTTCATCATGCTTTTGTTATTAGTATCGTGAGCGCCTGGAAACGATATTGATGTGTTTTCGGAACCATTAATTAATAGAGTTGTTATTTGAGGCAGGTGTGGAAACATATGATGCGTATGCGCAAGAACAGTTTACTATGTGTGGAGTAGTTTTATGGACGATTAATGATTACCCTGTACTTAGTACACTTTGTGGTTGCCCGTACAGTGGATTCCATGGTTGTGTGGTATGTCGGGAACAAACTAAATGCATTAGGCTTCCTTTCTCAGCCAAGCAGTGTTATGCTGGTCACAAAACATATATACCATATACGCATGCCTTCCAAAAGCAAACAAAGGCCTTCGATGGTAAACAAGAGTTGAAAGATGCCGCAGTTCCTATGACCGGGGAACAGATATACAACAAAGTTCAACATATCAGGAAGAAATGGGGAAATGGATTAAGGTGTACTGATTCAGAAATCCCAGAGACCTCAACCGAAAGAGGGGAGAAGATTGTTAAGAGAAAAAGAAAGAACAAAGAGAAGCCACCATATTGGAAGAAATTCAATATATGGTTTCAAAGACTTAGATATTGGAGGCATAATAGTGTCCAACATTGCATTGGTTTCATGCATATTGAAAAGAATGTGGCTGAGAGTCTTGTTAGAACTCTGCTCAACCTTCCCGGAAAGGCAAAGGATGGACTGAATGCTAGAAAGGATCTGAACTTTTTGGGGTTAAGACCAGAGTTGCAGCCTAAACAGAACAAGAACAACATAGTACTTCCGGCAGCGTGTTACACGTTACAAAAACATGAAAAGGAAAAGTTTTATGACAGGTTGTATAACTTGAAGGTTCCACAAGGCTATTGTTCTAACGTTTCTAGTTTGGTTAGTCTAAAGGACAAGAAACTTGTGGGGCTCAAGTCACATGACTATCATATGCTGATGCAACAGTTTCTGCCAATTGCAATTTGGCCAGTCATGCCTGAACCGACAAGATATGCTATTATCAGGCTCTGTTTTTTTTTCCAAATCAATATGCAGCAAAGAGATCAAGTCGAAGAACTAGATAAATTGCAAGTAGATCTTTGTGTCACACTATGCCTGCTTGAGAAATATTCCCGCCATCATTTTTTTATGTTATGCTTCATTTGACGGTGCACCTTACTAGGGAGGTAAAATTATGTGGCCCAATATGCTTCCAATGGATGTATCCATTTGAAAGGTGTATGAAGGTAGTTAAGGGCCACGTGAGAAACAAAACTTATCCAGAAGGGTGCATTTCTAAGGAGAACATTATAGAAGAAACGATTGAGTTTCTCAGCGAATACCAAAAAAAAAACATCACAACTATTGGTGTTCCAACTAAAAAGCATAGCAGTGCGGATGGAATAACTGGGTCAGCTGGTAGATCAGTTGAAGTCTCTCCAGAGCTCCTATCGAAAGCACATTGATTTGTGTTGCTAAATACACCTGAAATTGAGCATTATATCGAGTAAGTAATTTAGATTATTAATATTTTTTGATCTATTTATCTAATTATGAACTTTTATAGATAACTTCAATTCATGTAATTTCAGAGAACACATGAAATTTTTGGAAAAGGAACATCCTGGTAGTAGACTAAATGAGCTGACTAAGAAGCAGAGCACACCATTTGGTAAATGGTTACGCAACAAGGTCAGCTAAATTTGCTTATTGTTTTAATTCCGGATGAACTGTAACTTTCCTGAACAACTAACCTGAGTTGTTCGGAACAACTCTATTTTCTATCCGGATGAACTATAACCTTCCTGGTGAACTGAAACTATTTTCTTATAGTTTTAATTCCGGATGAACTGTAACTATCCGGAACAACTGACCTGAGTTGTCCGGAACAACTCTATTTTCTATCCGGATGAACTATAACCTTCTAGGTGAACTGAAACTATTTTCTTATAGTTTTAATTCCGGATGAACTGTAACTTTCCAGAACAACTGACCTGAGTTGTCCGGAACAACTTTATTTTATTTTTGGAAGAACTATAACCTTCTTATTCCTAATGAACTCTCCTAACCTTCTTATTCCTAATGAACTCTCCTGATGAACCTACTATGAAGTTCAGGTTGAAAAAGGAGATGGCGGAGTCCCCAGAAACTATATCAGAGACCGTTAGGTGGATTTCACATGGTCTGCACAGAAGTGTGAGGAAATATGAAGTATATGACATCAATGGCTATTCATTTCGTACAAAATCTTGAGACGTTAGGGTTTACCAGAACAGCAGGGCTGGTGTAGAGGTAAATGACAACCACATCTCTAACGAGGTATTAACCTATGGACAAAAACCTTACTATGGGGTTTTAAAAGAGATATGGCTACTAGAATACCGTATTAAAAACATCCCTCTATTTATGTGTGACTGGGTTGAGAATACACAGGGGGTCAAAAAAGATAGTCTTGGTTACACTTTGGTCAACCTTAAAAGAGTAGGTCACAAGGAAGACCCGTTCATTTTCGCATCAGAAGCACGACAGTTGTTTTACGTCAAAGACCAGCTGGATAAAAAACTGCATACTGTCTTTATGACACCTCCCAGAAATTACAGAGATTATTATGAAGACGATGCCAATGAAGAATTTAGTACGGTAGTTTTTCCTCACAACGATAATGTATTGCCACCCGTAGATACATGTGACAATGTTTACCATAGAGCTGACTGTACTGGAATGATATTACGTAAAACCGATTAATTGATCATTGTAATGTTTTTGAATCTTAGCAAATTACAGTATCAACAATATTTTTTTTTCTTTATGTATTCTAGAATATTATGGATCTTAATTTTGAGTCATGTGTTTCCTTTATTTGATTGTGCCTGCAGGTCTCCTCTCTTTGACCAAACCAGATTCATTAAAAGTAAAAAATAAACAAACAAAATCAACTGATGCTTTAACAAACACAATTATATACATAATCCAAAGGGTATGATTCCATTAATACATTGATCTATAAAATTACAACTGAAAAACTACTAACTCAAAAGGGAGAAGAAGCGGCTGAAAAAAAATCCCTCTTTGTTTTCTCACATGCACTTGCTTCTGATCAAGTGAAAAGAGAGAACAAGTCCCTCTTTACTTTCTCACATGCACTTGCTCTGATTAACTGAAAATGGTGAAGAACTGGCTGAAGAAGTATCGAGTTCATGGGGGCTAAAAGGGAGAGAAGAACAAGAAGAATACAAGTGCTGCAAACCTCAAGATGTGCCCTTACTGCTAACTGTTATAAAATTACACAATAACTTAAAATCTTCTCTCAGTAAAGCATTTGTATGAACCTTTAGAGACTCCTCGTCTCCATGGTTTCCACAATAACTTAAAATCTGCTCCCAAGAGATACAGAGTGCAATCTTTCCCTGCACAAGAAAAAATTACCAAATCTGAGACGAAAATTTCAATCGAATTCAGTGGTGAAGATGATAACTTACTGTTTTCCACATACGGAGGACACCAATTCCACATTTTTTGCCGGCGATGATGGACGAAAAACAGAGAGAGAGAGACTGGGAGAAAAGGGGCATGGTGGAGATGATGATGAAAACTGATACAGAAATAATTAAGTATATATCGATACTCGAGGGGCGTGATAGATGGAGATTTAAAAGATAAAGTAAATGAAAAAGTAATTGAAATAGTAATTATTACAAGCGCCGTCCAATGTTGGTATTTTTTTAGCCACCTAAAATTAATATACCATGACCATTTGTCATAATTTGTCACGTAACCAGTGTTTAATATAAGTGGCCATATCACAAGATAATCAAACATGATAAACATATATAATCATCATATATTCAATTATAACTACTAATATCATAACTAAATAAACATATAAAATATTGTTCTTAATTTGTTCATAAACATATACATCAATTAATTATTAATCCGGATCACTGCAATCTTCGGATATGTATCATGAACTTGCATCGTCATCATCATGATCATCATCTTTTTCATCTTCTTCATCTTCTTCGGATTCGAATTCATTGAATTTTGTATCAAGGACACGGAATAATTTCGTTGCCTCAACAGAGTAGGCAAAACAATCAAGAATCTTCTGCGCATGGAGTTGCCTCAGGATGTTCTCATTGTTGTTTTTAATCACATATTTGTGGGACTTGAAGGATCTTCTTCTGCTGTTACTGTAAACCAAAAAATAAGATTATTCTTAACATACCAGTAATTAAGGGAGCATTGATTATCGGCCATTTGATACCAGAATTGGTGTAAACGAATTGGTGTAGAGAATTTGAGATCAAGAAAGGGATGGCGGTAAAGGAAAATAACAATGATGATAATATATAGGGTAGCAGATTTTAACCCGCTCGAATTGGTGAAATTGAAAAAAGCGCGTTGTTTTAGAGGGAAACAAATCGTTTCGCCACGCGTTTAATATTTTACCGTGACCATAAAATAGATTTTTGTCACTCACAACCTACCATTTAGTCAAGGTTAATATATGTGGCCATAGCTAATAGATTTTTGTCACTCACAACCTACTATTTAGTCACACAACCTAATAATAGTGGCCATATGTACTAGCTTTTAGCCACATAACTAAGTAAAAAGTGTGGCCATTGCCCACATTTAGCCACGTATAATATATACTTAATAGTTTTGTTTTTTTTAATTTACTAAGTAATAAAATCTACTCTTCCATCACACGACATTATTTAAGCGTGGCCATACATTCCTTTTTGGTCACATGAAAAAAATCATAAATATTCCGTGGCCGTTTGGTACATTTCGCCACTCTTTTTTAAGTGTGACAAATAAGTGCCACATGTTTTTGTAAAACCGTGGCTAAAGCCACTGCACCTGATTGTTGTTGTCGAATAAACAAAAAAATATGTGGTTAAAAGGGTCCAAAGGCTATTTGGCCACGGGTACAAAATATTGTGGCTAAAACTAGTGTTTCTTACCTTTTTCCATGTTTTTTTAAAACAGCGGCTATGCGTTATAAAAAAACCGTGGCCAAAGCCACTTTTTGACGTAGTGTTCATTGTCTTTCCCTCAGAGGAGTCAAACTCGTGTGTTGTATGAATTTTAGTTTTAGAAGATTCATGTGTCGAATCCATAGGAAACCAATCCCTGTGAATCCTTTCCAAGTTTCCTTGACTCATTGAGTCTCCACTTGTTGGTGCTTGTTGATGACTTTCAGAGTCATCAAACAGGCTGGGCTTAGTGGCTATTTCGGGGATGTGGATGTGAGATGGTGAGTTTGGTGGACTGAGGTTGAAGTCTTTGTAGGCTGGGGTGGAGGAATTGGATGTGGGAGAGTCGAGTGAGTTTCTGTTCAGATTGACTGACTCAGAAAAATGGGATGCTTGTGGACTGTGTTTGGTGATTGGCTGTTTGGGTTCAGACGGGTTCTGCTCTTGTGATTCTATTCCTAGTTTGTATTTCATGTGGAATGGGGATCCATCTGGTATATTTGATAGCAAGGAAGAGGGTACAGAGGATATGGAATGGGTTGTACCTGATTCAAATTTCTTCAGAATTTTCAGAATGGTGGAGTCATGTTTAGCTCCTGTTAGAGCTATTGATTCTTCCTGTGACTTCTTGAAGATAAGTAGTGAGAGAAATATGATAAATGGAATGTGAGTCATTTCTTTCTTTTCCTTTTGTTTGTCTTCAATTCTTTTTATCAGATTCTTCGAGAGTATTGCTCCATAATCCACTCTTTTATTTATAATTAGAGCGACCATTATGGAGTATACGGATTCACTAGCTTGATCTGATGATCCAACTGTAGGAGCATGATACGATCTTACTCTTGATAGAATCAATCAATCTAGTGAACACGAGAAAGTAAATAAGAGTTTTCTTATTGAATCACTTGAAGATTACAAAGAACACTCTCTGGCTTCCCTCTCTAGAACACACACACACACACAAAATGAGTAGAATGACAGAAGTACTTAACTCATTCTAACACAAAGTATTTAAAGTGAGTAACTAACCAGCAAACCAACCAGCGTACCAATTGGTATGCTTCAGCGTACCATCCAACATACCAATTGGTACGCTGCCCTTAGTAAGTTGATACTAAGATTCACAAACACGCTCTGATCTAGATACAATACACAAGACACATTGTAGCATAGGAATATGCTCTAACAAACTCCCCTTTAACGTGTAGTGTATCCATGCTAACTAAACTTTAGTCTTCAATCTTCAGCATTGCTGTATCTGATCTTCAACTTGAAATTTCTTGTCAGCTATAGAGCTTGCATGGCTGGATCACTCTTGAATAATCTTTGAACTTCAAGATCCATTTGTGAAAGATACTTCAAACTCCCCTTTCACCATGCTTGAGTCTTGACATCACAAAACCTGCAATTTCAGAAGACAGAAACGCAGTTTCCTTTTCTTTTGAAAATTAATTTAATCTTGGCGCAAAATTTTTCTTCAAGAATCCAAGATATATTTTTGAAAATTTGATTTCGTTCACATGTCGATTGGTCGAAAACAAATCAGAAATAAAATCTTTTTGGCTTTTTTGAAACTTTACATCAAAACACACCAAAATCTTTTTGATTTTAATTTATGCTAAAAGATACCTAAAATCTTTTTGAAATTTCAGATATGAAACATAAATGCAATACAAAATTAGACACTATTTTTATCTTTTGCGAGAAAAATCACAACTTGGGATCATATTGAACATAACATGCTGAACAACACTTCAATTTCAATTACTTCAGCACACAAGTCATGTCGATTGCTGGTATAATTTCTCCATCTTAAACTCAGGCACAATCATACTCATAACATCTGGATATGTTATTGTATTGATTAGATTTGCTCTTACCAGTGTAACCCACACTATCAGACATACTCAGATATGATTGTTATATCACACTTTGTGATTTCAATCGTGATTTAACACATAGTGATTGAATTCATGATATAGTCAAATGTGTTTTATGCAAAAAGAAATAAGAACGTTAAATCGTCTACATTAAGGTCAATCTTTTGATACACAGATAAGGCCTCGGATTTAACAAAGTAAGAAAATAAAACAAGTTGAAATTGTATAATTTAACAACAATAAGGTCAAACTTGTGGACACGCAGAGAAAGTTCTGTTAGAGCATTTTGTGTTGTCTAGTGCTAGGTCTTGGTATTTTGAATATGTAATTTATAAGTTTGTATTTTATAGTTCCAGCGGATCAGTGGCGGACCAGGTGGTATGCCGGACCACCTGGTACGCTAGTAAGTTGGTCCGCTGGCCAGTCTCTATATATAGGTCTCAGTTTGTTTTAGAGAGGGTGAGTGATGTCTGAGCTTTCTTAACTGTGTGTTTTTGCTGGTGTAACCTGAATACTCTCTGTACTCTCAGTTTACGAGCTGTGATAAATATAAAGAAGATTATTTACCTCGTAGTGTCCAAATCCGATTGTAATAATGCACTAGCAAGATCGATTACGTGTTTTACAAGTGGTATCAGAGCAGGTTTGCTCGTTTGCTGCGATTTACAGATCGGTTTTGGGTTTTGGAGAGAAAAACTTCGGTTTTGGTAAGATTTTGATCAATTCTTCTCAGTTTTTCATCAATTCAGTATGTTTTCTTAATTCGGATTGCTTCTGGTTCATTTTCGCTGAGTTGTACGTTGTATTCAAGCATTAAAAGTCAAAAATTGTGAAAATTATGCATTTTGCTTCTGATCCGTGGGTGATCCGCTGGTGATCCGCCGGTTGAAGATTCTGATCCGCAAGAGTAAATTCATTAGATTCAGTGATCCGCTGAATTTGATCCGCCAAGCAATCTTCAAACACTGGTCCGTGGCGGTTATCGTTTAATACGCGGCAGTTCCAGCGTATCAGTTAGCAGCGTATCAGTTAGCAGCGTATCAGTTGATCCGCGGGTTGATTTTTGATCCGGGGAGTTTTTTTCTGATCCGTTCACCTGGAATTTGATCCGGAGGTCTGATTTTGGTCCGGGGTTCGATATACTGGTCCGCTGACTACAGAATTGAGGTTTTGTTAATCATGGATCCGTTTCAGGCTTTTGCTGCTATGTCTACGACTGTTCAAGCGTTGTTGAACTACGATAATGAAATAGGAACTACGAATAAAGTTCCTAAACTGATGAAGTTTGAAGATTTTCATAATTGGAAAACTCGGTATGAGTCGTATATCGGTGTGACCGATGTCAATGTTTGGACTCCTATGCTTGATGGGTATGAGATTCCAAAATACACAACTGGGGAGTTTATTGGTCAAGAGAAGCCGTTTAACAAGATGAACGATGCTGAGAAAGAGGCATTCAAACTTGAAAGAGAAGCATATTCCAATTTATCAATGGCTTTACCTAAGGATATTTTGCATCAATTTAAAACACATACAACATCTAAGAAATTGTGGGATGCGTTATGTCATCGATGTGAAGGTAATGCACAATACAAGAAGAGCAAGAAGAAAGTGTTTTTGCGAGAGTATGATAATTTTGCTCATGTTCCGAATGAAACCATTAATGATCTCATTTCAAGATTGTCTCATTTAGTCAGTGAACTTGATATTGTTGGAGTAAAAGTTCAAGCTGGAGAATTGAAAGAAAAGCTATTAGATGCTTTGCCCGAGAAATGAGAAGGTTATATTTTGTTGTTGACTCATGATAAAAGCTTTGATGATCTCACATATGATGAACTTACAAGGAATCTACTAGCAAGGGAACTGGATATGATGCGTGTGAAAACTTTACCATCTCAAGTTCAGAATCCCGATGTCTACTTTGGTGAAAATGCTTCTACCATGCATGCTAAAGTAAAGGCTAGCTCAAATCCACCATCTACTGCTTTTTATGTAGAAAATACTTCAAGTGGTCATGCAAACATGTCTAGAGGTTCTTCAAGTGGAAGCTTTGCTAGTAAAGCTGCTGTAACATATCCTGTGTATTCGCATCAGTCGTCTTCTGTTCCAACTCACAATCAAAGTGCTTTTTCAACAAAAACTACAAATGACTTTATAGCTTTATTTTCAGCAATGGTTTCGTCTTATGATGGAGTTGTTGCAGGAAAGTTAACTAGTGCTGAGTTAACTGATGAAGACTATGAACATATTGATTCTGATGACTTAGAATTGATGGATATTAACTGGTCCATGGCAATGCTTGTACGCAGAGGCAAAAAGTATATGCAAAGAACGGGTCGGAAGGATTTAAATCCTGAAGGAAAACTTGGATTTGATAAGTCTAAGGTTCGTTGCTACAATTGTCAGAATTATGGGCATTTTGCCAAGGAGTGTACCAAGGGAAAACAGCAAGAAACTTCAAAGTTGTATCAAAAGTATGCTGCACAGAGTAACAAGCCATCAGGAAGCAATACTAATCCTTCAAGTTCAAATGCAAATGCTAGTGGATCAAATTCAGACACTAAAGCGTTGGTTTCACAAACTGGTGAAGGATATGATTGGGCTGCTGATTTTCCAGATGAATCTGCTTTTCTGTGTACTGAGGAGCAGAGTGTAAAGATTGAAGATGATCCTGATCTTCCTAGTGAAGATTTCTTTGCTGAAGGTCAACATGCGTTTATGGCCAACATTCAGGTTGCTTCTAATTCTTGTGAACTTTGTCCTACTTTTGCTAACCAGTTAAAGGAACTCTCTGATGAGAAACCCCTGTATTTTGACAAATACTCGTTAGCAGAAGAGAATGTCAAAACTTACAAACAAAGGTGGGAAGCTGTTAAAGCTGAACTGAAAAGTGAACATGCTGTGGTTCTGAGCATAAAAATTGAGCTTAACAACAAAACGGAAGATTATATTTTTAGTGAAAAGAAGCTTGCTGAAGCAAATGCTAAAATTTCCGAATTAAACATTGAAATTTTGGATCTTAAAAGGCAACTTGAAAATTTCAAAAATTCATCTTCCTTTGCAAGTTTTCTTTGCAAAGATGAACATTTAAAAGATTTGCTCAAAGAATTCGGGTGTAATTCAGTTCCACCACCCATTGTTCATGGTTTAGGACCAAAGGAATCTGAAACCAAAGTTGGTGTTGTGTTTGATTACTCAATGTTTACTGAGGGATCATCTGATAAATCCAAAAGCACTGATAAGAATAAATCAGGCAAACATGTGTCCAAACCTAAGGTTGAGGTGTCAAAACAGTCTGAATCCAGTGATTCTAAGGTTGAAAAATCTGTCACTGAGGTTAAGCCTCAAAGTGTCAAACTAACACCATTAGAGGCTGCTCAGAAAATACTTGAAACTGCAAAAACAATGAAAACATTTGAAAATTCAAAATTTACTAAAGGTCCAGATTTGTTTTTTGAAAGAGATGTTGTTTTTGTAAGTAACACAATCACACCTGATGTCAATGCTATACCAGAAGCACCTGAAAGAAGTGCAAAATTAAATGGTGTTGGGTTTGGACAGTTTGCTGGAAATTCTAAGGTCAATCAAAAGAAACCTCAGAAATTTCAGAAACGTGAAAAGAAATTTGCCAAAAATGGAAAGTTTGATGAAAATTTGAAAGGCAAAACTGTTGATTTGTGTTGATCCATCACGTGTTGCCAAAGTGTGGTATGTAGAACCATCTGCGGTGGTTAAGTCAGATCTTGAAGAAGAGCAGTTCATTGTTTTGTCTGATGTGCCGTCTGGTTCAAATGATCAAGGATCGTATTCCAAAGGTCAAAGGCCTTCTGAAAACCAAAGTCTTCAAATGATCAAAAGTTTAAGACTAAATCAAAACAATCATCTTACTCACCAAAGAGTTTTTATAACTCTGATGGTCAGTATTCATCAGAAACTAATAGTTTTGATTATGAAGCGTTTAGTTTTTGTGGTGATTACAATTTTTATGATGATTTTGGTAAATTTGAACAAAACAAAACCAAAAATGTTAAACCTAAAGGATATGCTGATCGTTGTGGTGTTGATGACTATGGATTTTACAATGAACATGGATACATTGGCCCTTTGTTTAAACCTTTGCCAACCTCTAAAGGAAGAAGGTTTAAAACCAATGTTTCTAAACAAGGTGTTCAATCAAATTACAATGATCACATTCCTAATAATTTTGAGGATGGTGTTCCTAAGGTTTTTGTTGATCTCAGAAGGTGTTATTGTTGTTTTGAAATAGGACATATTCGTAGTCGGTGTCCTGTTTTAGCTAGAAAGAGGGCTTCAGCCTATATGCAATCATATTCAGATTCAAAATCTGATGCAAAGCCCAAGATGGATGATGAAAAGATTGTTACCAAACAACATTTTAAAAGGAGAAATTTTTTCAATAAATATTACAAATCTTTTGGTAATAATTCTACTTCAGATACTACTGCTGATTCATCCATTCCATCTGTCAGGCAAAAGTGGCTGCCTAAAATGATTTCAAAAGCCACTAAGGATTATTCGGAAGATACTGGTCGACCCAAAGCTGAATGCTTGGGTCCAGATACTCACTAATTGCTTGCTACTATGTGCAGGGTGCTCGAAAACCAGTTGTTAACAACTTTTAGGTCGTTGATAGTGGAGCATCCAGGCACATGATGGGTAATATTTCCTTGCTGTCTGAAGTCAAACCAATTCAAGGAGGAAATGTTTCTTTTGCTGGCAATAAAGGTGGGAAGATAACCGGTGAAGGAAAGTTGGGTAACGAGAAGATTACTTTTGAAAAAGTCCAATTTGTGCAAGAGCTGCAGCACAACTTGTTAAGCGTATCTCAAATTTGTGATAAGCAGTACACGGCTGCTTTTACAAGTTCAGAATGCTTGATTCTGAAACCTGGCATTCGAATTCCTGAAGACTGGATTGTGATGCGAGCTCCCAGATTTCGGGACTTATATGTGTTAAATATGAATCAAACTTCATCTGCTGTATCTGCTACATGTTTCATCTAAAAAGCTACTGAAAAGGAATCAATTCTGTGGCATAGACGCATGGGTCACATCAATTACCGAAAGATGAATTAATTGGTCAATCATTCTTTGGTAGAAGGTGTTTCAAATAATAGATTCTCTATCAATGATGTGTGTGTCTCATGTAAGAAAGGTAAACAGAGAAAGAAGTCTCATCCTTCTAAGCGTTTGAATTCGATTGTCACTCCCTTGGAACTGCTTCATATGGATCTGTTTGGTCCTATGAATGTTCGTAGTATTGAGGGTAGTTTCTATTGCTTGGTGATTACGGATGACTTCTCAAGATTTTCGTGGGTGGCATCTTTGGCGACCAAGGCTGATACTCCAAATTCAATTCGAAACATGTTATCTAAGTTTGAATCGTTGTACAAGCATAAAGTTTGTCGCATTCGTACTGACAATGGTTCTGAATTCAAAAATGACAAAATGAAGGTTTTTTGTGGTTCGTTTGGAATTTATCACGAATTCAGTGTGCCGTATACTCCCAACAAAATGGAGTAGCTGAACGAAAGAATCGAACATTGATTGAAACGGCTTGAACGATGCTAGCTGATGCACATTTACCAATTAAGTTTTGGTCTGAAGCTGTTCATGCTGCATGTTATGTGCTCAATCGTGTTCTGATTGTTAAAAGATTTAACAAGACAAGTTATGAATTGATCAGAGGTCGAAAGCCAAATTTGAATTTCTTAGAACCATTTGGGTGTTCATGCACGGTTCTCAAGGAAGGTGGAAAGTTTGATGCTAAAGCTGTTGAAGGCATTTTTGTTGGATATCATCATCCAATGAAAAGGGTTTATTTTACGTCTTCCAAAACAATTGAGAATCATATGAATGTGGATTGTCATCGACATACCTTTTTACAACCTAAATCGGTTGATTCTCGAGCTTTTGATTATAATTCTTTTGTTGATTCGTTCTCGGCTGCACAAAAGAGTTCTGATGAAGAAGATGAGTCTGAAATCTTATCTGCTGCTATAATGTATACATTGTCTACTCCTGGTTCCGGGTCATGGATTCCTAAGCTTCCAAATTCATCTGTTACTAATTCATCTAGTCAGGATGTTTCTAGTTTAGAAACGATGAGTTCGTCTGACGATGATGATGAAAGTTCGTATCATGAAGCTGAGTCAACACCTGTTGACAATCCAATTCCGTTACCAAGTACAAGTTCTTCGGTACCAGTTTCTTTACCGTTAGATGATCTTTCAAGCACAGAAGAAGCAGATGCAAGTTTACCTAATAATTTGGCAGATAATATTCCTGTTGCTGATTCAACTACTCTGAGGATACACACCATTCATCCTCAAGAGAATATTATTGGTGATCCGAGTTCTGGAGTTCGCACACGTCATCAAGTAGCAGATTCTGTTGATGCTTTAATTGCTGAAATCAGGGATTCAGGAGTTCAGAATGATGTGTTTCATTCATGTTTTCTGTCTCAAGTTGAACCAACCAATGTCGATCAGGCGTTGGAAGATGCTTCTTGGGTTGAGGCTATGCAAGAAAAGTTGCAGCAATTTCAGAAATTGGGTGTATGGCATCTCGTGTATTTACCCGCTAATTCCAAAGAACCATGTGGTACTAAATGGGTATTTAAATGTAAGAAAGATGATCGAGGCATAATTATTCGAAACAAGGCTCGATTGGTGGTTCAGGGTTTCTCACAGATTGAAGGCGTTGATTTCAATGAAGTTTATGCTCCTGTTGCACGAATCGAGGCTATCAGAATTTTTTTAGCTTTCGCGGCATATCATGGATTCAAAGTGTATCAAACGGATGTCAAGAGTGCATTTCTTAATGGGTTGATTCGTGAGGAAGTGTATGTGAAGCAGCCGCCTGGTTTTTATGATCCAGATTATCCAAACAAAGTGTACAAGTTAGACAAGGCTTTATATGGATTGCATCAAGCCCCGAGAGCTTGGTATGAAACTTTATCTACGCACCTGCTGGAAAACGGTTTTCGGAGAGGAACGATGGATTGTACGCTGTTTTCGAAGAAGTTTGGAAAGGATCTGTTACTTGTCCAAGTCTATGTGGACGATATCATTTTTAGAAGCACAAATGACACGTTATGCAAGGACTTTGAACGTGTGATGCAAACAAATTTTGAAATGAGTTCTATGGGCGAGATGGGGTTCTTTTTAGGTCTTCAAGTCCATCAATCGGCCAAAGGCATATTTTTACACCAAACCAAATATGTGTCTGATATTTTGGCTAGGTTCAAGATTGGCGATGTTCGGGTTCCTAGTACACCAATCCAGGTTTCACATGGTTTAGCACCAGATGAGACTGGTGAAAATATTGATCCCACATTGTTTAGGGCTATGATTGGTTCGCTTATGTATTTAACTGCATCTCGTCCTGATATAATGTTTGCTGTGTGCTTGTGTGCTAGGTATCAGGCAGCTCCAAAGGCTTCTCATCTGATGGCAGTAAAGAGGATTTTTGCTTATTTGAAGGGTAATCCGGATTTGGGAATCTGGTATCCTAATGATAATAAGTTCGAGTTATCAGCATATTCTGACTCCGATTATGGTGGCTGTAAAATCAATTTCAAATCTACAACCGCAGGATGTCAGTTTTTGGGAGAACGACTGGTGTCGTGGCAATGCAAAAAAGCAAACTTCGGTTGCAACGTCTACAGCAGAGGCGGAATATGTGGCTGCTTCTAGTTGTTGTTCACAAGTTTTGTGGATATAACAGCAGTTACGCGACTACGGTTTGAATTTTCTTACTACTCCGATTTTTATTGATAACTCGGCTGCTATATCCATCACTAAAAACCCGGTTCAGCATTCTAAAACTAAGCACATTGAGATTCGATATCACTTTAACTGTGATTGCTTTGAAAAGAAACTAATTAATTTGCAGAAAATTCACACGGATTTTCAGCGAGCTGATTTGTTTACAAAAGCTTTTGATAAAACACGGTTCCAATTTTTGTTGAAAATCAATGGGATTACTAAGTTAAATGTCACATGATTTGGTTCAGTTGATCGTTTTTGCTTTTCGTTTTATTTTTTCTGTTAATGTTTTCTGCTTTTTAGGGGGAGAAATATGAAAAATACAAAAATAGTGTGCTGTTTTGTGTTCCAAAAATGAAAAAGCATAAAAAAATTGGAAAATGCAAAAGCATAAAAAAATTGGAAAATTCCAAAAATTTGAGAAATGTGATCCAACCTCGTGAGAAATGATAGTACATCAGTGAATGTTACTGACCATGGATAGACTAGATTGAAAGGCTGTAGATACTCGCTTGTTTCATTGAATGTGCCATTCATATCTGATACATGTTAGTATGATATAAATATAATGCCTGTCTGAAATCTGTGGTGAACCATGATTCTTGTTTTTGTTTAATGCTGAGCTTATATGAAAAATTCATAAAGAGAATAAGAGATGGTCTTAGTGTATGCATGCTTTATTTTGCAAAGATTTAAACTTGTTTTATTTTCTTTATTTTGTCAAACGATCGGACTTTCTCTGCGTATCGAAAGATCGACCTGATTGTTGTTCGTTTGACGTTCTGCTTTATTTTTTTGGTGTTTAGTATAATACATCGGACTTTCTCTGCGTGTCCTCAAGACCGACCTGATTATTGTTGGATTATACGCTTTCTGCTTTATTTTCTATTTCTTATTTTTCTAAACAATCGGACTTTCTCTGCGTGCCTACCGGCCGACCTGATTGTTGTTTGTTTAGGGTTCTGCTTTCTTTTTGCATGAAACACTATGAACCGATTGTCTCTGTACATAGATTCTGTGATGAATTAGTGAAAAATAAAAAAAAATATAGAATAAATCAGATTATCAATTACTTGAGTTTGTGGGTGCCATGATTTCTTTACTTGATAAATATACCTAATGCATATCAGAAAACTGTAAAAATTGATTTGAATTGGCTGAAATAAACATTATGTGCTGATTAGGTTGAAATTGAAGTGTGTTAAGTGCATCTCACTGATATGATCTCATGTTGCGATCTTTCTCACAAAAGTCTAACTTATTGTTTTTTTGATTTCTTGATTTCTGTTGGTTTGCTATTTCTGCTTATGTTAGAAAATTCAAAAAGATTTTAGGTGTGTTTTAGCATAAGTTTGAAAAATTCAAAAAGATTTTAGTGTGTTTTGATATAAATTTGTCAAAATTCAAAAAGATTTTCTTTCTGCTTTGGTTTAGATCAACTGAATTTCAGAATTGACAATCTGTTGTTTAATGAATCACAATCGATGCTAAATCAGATTATCATGTTTGAAATTGAAGAAATTGAACGTTTTTTATGAAAATGAGAAATTTGATGATAGGGGCAATGTGGGCATTTTCTGATCCGGCGGACCAGCTGATCCGCCGGCGGATCACATTGGGTTTAAATAGAAAATTTGATCCGCGAGAGCTCATAACTCGCGGATCACATTCATTCAACACAGAAAACCCCCAAAACTTCTCTCATTCGTATTTTCTTGATTTCTCATCCGATAACGAAGTGCTGCTCGAAATTTTTGTTGCTACAGGTAGGTACACTGAATACGCACAGGTTGATGGTCTTGATTTCTGCAATGGTTGTCTGATTAGTGTTAAAATTGAGATTTAAGTTTCGGTTTTTTAGTAAAACCAACTGGATACTTGTTTAACCAGATTTATTCAATGTTCATGTGTATAAAACACATTTTTAGAGTCGCAATACACTCTCGAATGAACCCTTGTTCTTTGATTCCAAAACAAACACTTCAAAATTGCATGAAATTCAAAATGACTGTTCGATAAACTGATCGTCCGCCGGATCAACTGATCCGCCGGACCACATTCAAATTGATCCGGAGATGATCCGGTTGACCAAACTGATCCGCAGTCAACGAATTTGATCCGCCGGATCAAGTGATCCGCAACTGGTCCGCCGGACCAGATGATCCGGATGCACAAATTTGATCTGTGGTTTGATCCGCTCATAAAATTTTCAAAAGTTATTCGTTTGAGTGATTTACTTAACATCAGAGTTCGACATTGAGAATTATGATTATATTGACTGATTTTAATGATGGTTTGTTTTGATGATATGAACATCAATGGCAGATTTTAAATCGATTGGAGAACACAATGTTTGTGCTTTCCTAGATGCTGCAGAAAAGTGGAGGCCACAATTTCTTAACATTTTTGAGTTCGTCAGACGATCAAGAATATTTTTTGCTGCTACTCATGAATGTCCACCTTATAAAGATTTGTTGGTAATTGTTGATACATAATCTGTGCGTCATGTGAAGTATCTGAACGAGACGATATGAAGTTTCAAGACAAGGTCATGCTGCTGGCCGAACTAGGGCCGAACCTGAGGTTCGGACCCGCCGAACTTGGAGTTCGGAGGGAGTTCGGAGCAGACGTGTATATATAGGAACTTGTGCTTTGAATGTGAGAACGAATGAGTGTGAGTGAGAGAGACCAGTTCTTAACTATGTGTTTTTGACAGTGTTTCTCTAGAGAGCTTCAGAGAGAGTTTGTAATTGAGTCTATGTTGATTCAATAAAACAAACTATTATTTACGTCTCGTTTTCACTTTACGATCAAGCAAACCTTTAGTAAGATCCGTCTTACAGTTTTTTCAATTGGTATCAGAGCAAATCCAGGTTGCTCTATTGCGTTTGCTTTGATTGTAGTTGTTTTCTTGATAAAACCGAGTTGTTTTCATTCAAAAACGGGTAAATCTGTGAGCTTTTTGAGTAATTTTCATTACTAAAACATTTCTATGGGTTATATCTGAGTTTCTGTCAAAAATCTCGTCCAAATTCTCTCAAAATCGCGAAAACTATGTCGAGAGTGACTGAGTTCGTTCGAGGTTCGGAGTAACTGAAAAGTAACCGCTCCGAACTCCAGGTTCGGAGGGCGTTCGGACGAAGTTCGGCCTTTCTTGTTTCGGTGAGAGTTCGGTGTAGGATCGGAGTAAGATCGGAGGAGTTCGGACAAAGATTTAAGTTCGGACTGTGTAATCAAGTTCGGACTGTGTAATCAAGTTCGGACAACGTTCGGAGCAAGATCAGAGGATCAGTTGAGTTCGGACAAAGTTCGGTGGGAGTTCGGACCGGGCAAGATTTTAAAATTCTCAAAATGGATGAAATTGAGGCTGAGCGTCATCGTCAGAATGTGCCAAAGTTGATAAATCTTGAAGATTATCATAGTTGGGCGACAAATTTTCGAGGATATGTACACGATTTGGATAAAAAATTATGGTTACCAATTACAAACGAACATAAGTATCCAACTTATGGTGATGGTGATTTTAAGGAAATGCATAATTTTTCAAGTGAAGAAAGGGAAGCATTTGATCAAAATGAAAGGACTACTACACTTCTTATGTTAGCTTTGCCTATAACTCTTAAGAATCCAATCAGGAAGTTTCGATAGGCAAAACGGATATGGGATTTTGTGAAGACACAGTGTGAGGAACATATGTCTAAACTTTCTCAGAAAACAATTGATCAAGATTTGAAGTTTAAAGGAATAATTGAAAAGTTAGAGAAAAAGGTGGAAAAGCTGACTGAAGAAAATGTTTCTTTGACAAAAGAAGTGGAGAATTGGAAAAGTAAAGTTTGTAATGATTTAGCTACCAAAATTCAAAAGGATGTGTCTATATCATGTGCAAATTGTTTGGAGTTTGCTAGTATTAAGAAAGAATGGTTGAAAGAGAAAAATTTGTTGGTTGAAGAATGCAATAAAGCTCAAGCTAAGGAAAAGGAAGCTGTTGAAGATTTTGATGCTTTATTTGAGAAATGTTATCCTCTTCAACAAAAATATGA
Source organism: Deinandra increscens subsp. villosa (assembly GCA_039602395.1). Classification (NCBI taxonomy): domain Eukaryota; kingdom Viridiplantae; phylum Streptophyta; class Magnoliopsida; order Asterales; family Asteraceae; genus Deinandra; species Deinandra increscens. Next base: position 15,019,467 of record JBCNJP010000010.1, read on the forward strand.
AAAAGTTACTAAAGCTGCTGTCGAAGTTGCCGATAGAGTAATTCAACTTCAAGAGGAACTTACCAAGTTGCGTGATAGAAATGGTGAGATTCAAAGTCAAAATAACATTTTGAAACAGGATGTTATTTACTATAAGAAACAAGTGGAGAAGGTTTCTGAAGAAGTTCTGGAAGAGTGTCGCTTGAGACGATGTCATATCAGTGATTATAACAAATTGTCTGACAAGTACATTGCTTCACAGAAAGAGTTATCGGAAGCTAATATGAAAATATCTGAACAAAAGATCGAGATGTTTGATTTGCAACGAAGATTGAAAAATTGCAACCATTCACCGACTTTTCTGAATTATATGTATAAACTGGAAAAGAGTGAGAAAAATGTTCAAGATGAATGTCTTCATCAAGTTCCTGCTCCAGTGGACATTGAAATGTCTGTTCCAGCTACATCATCTGGTGTTGAACAGCATGATTATTCAAAGTTTGCTGATACCAGTTCAAGGAAGAAACTAAAATTCAAATCAAAGAAGAATAAGAAGGAGGTTGATTACCGTAAAGGGTTGAAGTTTGATTCAAAATCTACTTTTCTTGAGAAAGAACAGGTGTTTCATGGAAATCCAGAAAACGTAACGGTGCCAAAGTTTTCTGAAATTGTGATAGATGATTCATTGATTTCTGGAAAGAATGACCTGAAAGGTATCAAGTCTAAATTTACAAAGCTTGCCAAACGAGGTCATGCGATACCGACTTCTGTTCAAGATAAGTTTAAACAGAAAAATGGAGGTTTGGGTTTTAAAGGAACAGAAATGCCGACTAAGGATTTCAACAAAAAGGAGTTCAAAGCGAAGACGATAAAGAAGCAGAAGGTGTGTTCAGATAAGAAGACACAATGTTGGAAGCCGAAAGTAGCTTCACCAGATGAAAAGCTTTCTTCTGAAGAGTCTTCTTGTATATCTGATGCTACACCACAAGGCGGTAACAATTCAGATTCATTTTATTCCGCTACTTCTAACAGGTTTTATCGTCAAGATAAATTCTTTGGTTATGGAGATGATTCTGATTTTTATGATTCTCCAAACTGTTTTCCAAAATTTCATAAACCAAAGAAATTTCAACCTGTGTTTTCAAAAATTCATGATGAGGTCTTACTGATCAGTTTGGAAAACCGATTTCTATCAATTCAACTGGTAAAAGACTTTGTTTTGTTTGTCGTAAGAAAGGTCATTATGCAAATAATTATCCTACGACAACTAACAATTCATCATCAAATGCCAAACATACAAAGTATGTTGATCTTGATGGCATTATTTTTAGTGAACCAATGCCCAATACTAAATTTTCATGGAAAAAGAAGTCTTTTTCGGAGAAATTGGGTAGTAGTTCTGATTGTCACTCATCAGTTGACAATGGTTCACTATAAATCATCAAACCACAACAGGAATGGAGACCTAAAGTTGTCTCCATGGCCAACACAGATTTTGTTGAAGACACTGGACGACCTATCATCGTTAGGGATGAGGGTCGGGGTCTTAAGAACTTACTATTTTCCAGTGTTTGCAGGTATTTCAGGAAGACCTGTTACTAATCGTAAGGTTGCTGACAGTGAGATACTTGTGTTTTTAAGTTAAAATGCATCGTTCTTATCTTTGAAAAACAGATTTTCAAAAATATCTTTTTCAAAATGTGTCAAGTGTTGATCGATCAATTTCATTTTTGTTATTCAATTTTTCTTTCGTTCATATCTTAGGGGGAGAACATTTGAAAATTCAAAAAATAGTATTTGTTTGAATTTTAGGGGGAGAAATTGGAAAATATAAAAAACATGATGAAAAATTGAGAAATTGATTTGACAAAAGCAAGAAATGATAGTACATCAGCATATACGCTATCTGCCATGGATAGAGTAAGTCTAAAGGCTGTAGGTGCTTGTATGATCTGTGAATGTGCATGACTAATTTGATATCTGCAAGTAAGATATAAACATAAAGCTTGCCTGATAATCTTTGGTTGTTTGCTTCTTGATGAATGCTATGTGATGATTCTAAAACAAAAATAGAATAAAGAGATATCCTGATGAATGCATGTTTTCATTTTGGAAGATTTAAACTTGTTTGATTTTCTTTATTTTGTCAAACGATCGGACTTTCTCTGCGTATCGTAAGATCGACCTGATTGTTGTTCGTTTGTCGTTCTGCTTTATTTTTATTGGTGTTTCGTATAATCCATCGGACTTTCTCTGCGCGTTCGGAAGAACCGACCTGATTGTTGTTGGATTATACAATTTCAACTTGTTTTTGTTTTTTATTTTCTCAAATACTTGGGCTTTCTCTGCGTGTCGAAAGACCGACCTGATTGCTAGGTATTTGAGGTTCTGCTTTATTTTTGCATGACTCATCAAGGATGTTTAAATCTCGAATAAAAGTTACTTCTATATGATAAACATGATGATTTGCTAGTATTTCTGATGGAGTAGAGGCCGAGTTATCAGTGCATGATAAAAATTACCTTAAGCATATCTGAAAACGATAAATATGATTGGTACATGCTGAAATAAACAATCAATGTTGTATTTGCGATTATCTTGGCTTGCATGCTGATTAAGACCGAAATTGAAATGTGCTAGATGCGTTATGTCTGATATGATCTTGCGTCATGATCTTTCTTACAAAATACCCAAAAATAGAGTTTGTTTCTGCATTGCATTTACATTTCATTTCCGAAAAGTACAAAAAGATTTTTGGTGTGTTTTAGCATAGGTTTGAAAAGTCAAAAAGATTTTAGGTTTGTTTTGATATAAACTTTCTAAAAAATCAAAAAGATTTTGTTTCTTATTTGTTTTCGATTGATCGACACAAGATACGAAAAACATTTTCAAAATTCATATCTTGGTTTCTCGAAGAGAAGTTTTGCACCAAGGTTATTTATGTTGGCCAGGTACTCAAAGGAAAGAGTTTATCACAACTTCAAGTCTTCTGAAGCTGTTGATAAAGATGAAAGAAACTGTTCATCGTCAAGTATTCGAAGATCAAGCTACCATTAAGTTGAGGGGGAGTTTGTTCAAGGAATATGTTTTAACTGGCGAACAGATACTGCACATGACGAGGGGGAGTTTGTTGATACATAATCTGTGCGTCATGTGAAGTATCTGAACGAGACGATATGAAGTTTCAAGACAAGTTCATGCTGCTGGCCGAACTAGGGCCGAACCTGAGGTTCGGACCCGCCGAACTTGGAGTTCAGAGGGAGTTCGGAGCAGACGTGTATATGTAGGAACTTGTGCTTTGAATGTGAGAACGAATGAGTGTGAGTGAGAGAGACCAGTTCTTAACTATGTGTTTTTGACAGTGTTTCTCTAGAGACCTTCAGAGAGAGATTGTAATTGAGTCTATGTTGATTTCAATAAAACAAACTATTATTTACGTCTCGTTTTCACTCTACGATCAAGAAAACCTTTAGTAAGATCCGTCTTACGGTTTTTTTCAGTAATGTTCTGGAATTCAGCGCAAGTGGGTTGCTCGGTGACGCCGTCAGTAATTCGTGCAAAGATATTAGAAACTGATGTGGTTATTTCTGAAGCTGATGTGCGAAGAGTTTTACGGTTAAATGATCAAGCTGATTATCCAACTGAATTTCCTGAAGCAGACTTGATAGCTTTATTAAAAAGAATAAAGTACGATGGACAATTGTATGTTCCATGGTATCTTAAAGCTAATCTGAGTCCTCCATATAAATACTTGATGTACGTTATCATTAAGTGTTTTGGAAATAGAACAAGAGGTCAGGAAGAGTTTGATTTGAGGGTGCTATCTTTCTTTTGTGCATTGGTGCTAAATAGAGAATTCAATTTCTCTGGATGTATTATTAACTACATGAGAGAGAATATTTTGGTGAAACAAGTGCGAAGTATCATGTATCCAAGGTTTATACAGATGATTTTGAATGATCTGCATCCGAATCTTCCAAAGAATGCTGCTGCCATTATAGATATGAAGCACATGAAAAGAGTGGCTGTTGGAAAGATTCCAGTGTATTACAAGCGAAAAGGAAATGCAGTTGCTCCACCGAATAAGCGTTTGATTGGTCATCTTGTGAATCCTGATTATGTAGCTCCAGATAATGGTGCTGCTAAACATTCTGATAGTTCTGATGATGAATTACATTATGATGATAATGGATTTCCGACTGAGATTGTAGAAGATGATGAAATTGAGCAACCTGCTAATCAACAACCTGTTGTGCAAGAACCTGTAGTTCAAGAACCTGTTCAGCAACAACAGAATCCCGAGCAAGTAACTTCTGAAACTGTAAATGATCCTGAACTGGTGAATGTTCCGGATGATGATGCTACTAGATCTAAGGGTGATGATGTTATTGAGAGTTCGTCGGAAACTGACTCAGACTCTGGTGAATATGTTATCATTTTGCACAATACTAGAGAAATTCCAGTAAAGAGAGGTTCTAAGGCTCACATTGCTTATTTGAAATCTCAGAATCAAGATACTTCTTTCTATGAGTCTAGAACAAAACAGGTTGAAGATACTGAAGATGATCCATCTTATACTCCTATGACGGAGGAGCCTGTTGCAAAGTCAAAGCCCGTGGATAAAGGCAAAGTGAAAGTGACTTATTCTGGAAAGGTCAAGCATATGGCTAAGAGATCTGTTGTGCAACAAGGGTCGTTTCTTGCTGATGCCAGAAAGTCTGGGCAAAGTCCACCAAGCATGAAGCAAAAAGTGACTACTTCGTCTTCAATCCCAATTCAACCAACCACTAAAGCTGCTGATGTTCAAAGTTCAAAACAACCTCCGGTCAGAAAGTTGATTATTAAAAGACCATCTGCTACTGGTTCTGCTTCCACATCTGCTTCTTCAACTACTTCCACAATTTCTGCTACTGATTTAAAGCTCGCATTGTTTCAAGCCAGATTTGAAAAAGTAGAGCATACAAACAAGTTGCAAGCTGAAGAGATTTCTGGGTTAAGGAATTTGTGTAAAGAGTTAGTAGCCAGAGATCAATCTCATACAAAGGAACTTGCTAGATTAAAAGCTCAGGATGAAGCAAAAGATCGGGAAATTGCTGAGTTGAAGCAATTGTCTCTGACTATGGGTGAGCAGCTTAAGCAGATGCTTACTGCTTTATCTGCTCAGGGGGAGAAAAGGCCTAATCCTGAGGAAACTTGCAGAGAAGAAGAGGATGTTATGAAATTTTTAAATGATGACCCTGATAATCCAGAAGGTGGTGTTGGTGGTGCTGGTATTGGTACTGATGCAGCAGGAACATCATCTGCTACTGCTGGTACAGCCACAACATCTCAGGGGGGGTCTGCAGATAAAGAGATATATGATGTGACTCCGGTATCAAGGGTTGAAATGAAAGAGGGAGAGTTTGTTAATCCCTTCACTAAAGAGCAGCTGGCAGCCATATTTGCTTTAAATGTGGCCGATGTTGATAAGGTGCCAGTTGCTGATCCATACAAGGAAGATGATTCAGAAGTAGAAGTTGTGTTTGAAGATGAACAGGTGGAGGTGGAAGACATGACGGCTGAAGAATATCCCGATGATCCGATGATGTATGGGAATTTTTCTGATAACGACTATTCTGAGGGTTTTAATTTCTTTGGTAAAGACAGTGAAGAGAAGGTTGAAACAGAGAAACAATCAGAACAACCTGAAACATCTGAATCTGTTGATGTGTCTGAAGAAGAGGAAAAGAAGCTGTTGTTTGAAGCTTGGTTAAAAGAACAAATGGCAAAGAAGCTTCCAGTTCAAGTTGAAAAGGCTTCAAAGATTGTTGATCAGAAAAGGTTTTTTGACAGAAAAGGAAGACAAGCTTCTGGAAAGATTATTAGCTGGATGTATGATTATGAACTCAGATGCTATGCTATCAAAAAGGAGTTTGGGATTATATATTTGAAGAATGCTTCAAGGTTCAACACGTTACCTGTTTGTGATGTGAGGGACTTGTCTAGAAGTCCATTTTTAAATCATGAAGGAAATCTTTTGGCTGCTGTGTTTAAAGAGAAGTTGATTGAAGAATGTCAAGGAAGATTCAGGTTTTTGACTCCTCAAAGACCAACTTACTCTGAGCATCCAACAGATATTCATCCTATCACAGGCAGACCAGTAGTGATTCTGAAATATAAGAAGCCAGTTAAGCTCAAGAAGATACCTTTAAAAAGGCTGGAACAGGATTTCATCAAAACATTGAGGTGGTGGTATTATGATGAAGTTTCTGGTGAAGCGGTAATTGTGATCAAAGAAGATAACAAGGTTGTGAGAATCTACGACCCAATGTCACTGATCAATCTGTTGAAGAATGATATTGAAAAGCTGCATTCCAACAAGATTCTTTACAAGCCTGAATTTTATGATCAAGCTATGCAATTTCAGAAGGTTATACGAGTTTGTTTTGGTGGTGGGATACACGCTGGAAATAACAGAAGAAGGGATTGAAAGAAGACAGAGTCAAGAGCTTTTGAAGACTAGCACAAGACAAGGGGGAGTTTGTTAGAGCATTTTGTGTTGTCTAGTGCTAGGTCTTGGTATTTTGAATATGTAATTTATAAGTTTGTATTTTATAGTTCCAGCGGATCAGTGGCGGACCAGGTGGTACGCCGGACCACCTGGTACGCTAGTAAGTTGGTCCGCTGGCCAGTCTCTATATATAGGTCTCAGTTTGTTTTAGAGAGGGTGAGTGAGGTCTGAGCTTTCTTAACTGTGTGTTTTTACTGGTGTAACCTGAATACTCTCTGTACTCTCTGTTTACGAGCTGTGATCAATATAAAGAAGATTATTTACCTCGTAGTATCCAAATCCGATTGTAATAATGCACTAGCAAGATCGATTACGTGTTTTACAAGTTCGATGAATTATACGAAACACCAAAGAAAATAAAGCAGAACCTTAAATGACCAACTATCAGGTCGATCTTACGGATACGCAGAGAAAGTCCAATCCTTTAAGAATATAAAGAAAATCAAACAAGTTTAAATCTTATGCAAAATGAACAAATGTATACACAGTGACTTCTCATTCTCTTTTCACATGTCATTTCAATATCTTAAGATACGCTTCAAAATGTTGTCCGCTTGGTCAAGCATTAGTATTTAGTGTATATCACATCTGAATACTTTCTGATTTAATGCTAAGCCTACCTAGCACATCAAACAAAAGATCTTATGGCTTTTTTTATCTAATGTATCCATGAGTCAGACACGTAAGTAAATGTACCATCATTTCCCAATTACATCAGATACAATTTCTCATTTATCAATGTTTTTGTATTGTTCTCCCCCTTAAAATGAAAACTCTATTTTTGGATTTTTAATTTTAACAAAAACACAAAGACAGTATTTTTGGTATTTTCAAGTTTCTTCCCCTAAGTTACGAACAAAATGCATTAAAGAAATAAAATTGACCTTTCGGCATGGATACCTTTCAGTTTTAGCTTTCAGAAAAATTTCAGTTTTTGAAATTTGACATCTCTTGTAATTTAAATTAGATCAGCAGAATACTCCTCCATCAGCAACTTTTCAATCACCGATAGGTCTTCTAGAAGTACTTGCACTCTAGTCAAACACATTATTTTATAAATGACCTGAAGCGAATCGCTTATGGTCGACCTGTGTCCTGATTACCCTTCGAAACCACTTAAGTTTCCAGAATTGTTCTGTTGGTAAATCAGTATTTGATGAACCAGTCACAGTTGAGTGTGACGAACAACCGACAGATGAATCATTTTGAAATTCAGGTAAAAACCTTCCTCGACGTTTAAAAAATGTCGGTTGAAATTCATCAAATACTCTGCAATATTCATCAATACATTTGTATGTGGCAGATTTACCATCATATGGAACCTGTCCTTTCCTTGAAATAGAAGCAGTAGTGACATGACAATCTTGTGCCATATGCCCTTTTTATCGGCAATTGTAACACAAGCGATTGTTTACATTTGTTCTCTTTTGTCTTTGCAAAGCTTCACAATACATATTTTCTCCAAAATAATCATAGAAAGAATCACATACCTGATGTCGATGATCATTAACCCATTTTGATGTCGCGCTCTTTGGAGTAGAAGTAGATCCTCCAGAAGAAAATTTTGCAAGTTGATTCTTCTTGTTCATCGGATCAACATTCTTCACAAAAACATCTGATATTTTCTGAGCATCCATGCAATGAAGCAACAATTCTTTGTCAGAAAATATTTGTTCCAAACCTTTGAGTTTGTAAAACCTCTTAGGTTGAACTTTTTCAGCTTTGAACACATCCTTTTGTACTTGCTTCAAGTTAATTTTCTTCAATTTTTTGTTGCTTTTGAACTTGAGAAGTACCAATATCAGTTACCTTCTTCTGAAAACCTAAATCCTCATATTTTCCAGATACTTTCTCTTCTGAACCAGATGATTTATGCCCGTTCTTTGCAAGACGAGAAAACTCGGCTTTGACCATGTTGACATCTTTTTTAGCATAGAATATCGTCTCATCAATGTCAGTGTGCGAACAAATCTTCTCAGTTAAACTAGCTGATTTCTCTTCTTTAGTGGATGAAGAACCAGACACAAACTTTAAAGTTTTAGAAATCTCAGAGTTCCTCTCATTCTTCTTATTCCCTTTCTTGTTTTCTTTCTTTTTCTTCACAAGCTTTTCGTCATCAGAATTATCACAAATAGTCCTTCTGAAGAGAAACTGGATGTTCCTTCTCATGCCAAGCAGAACAATCATCACTCAGCTAATTCGGAGTCTGACAAAACTTCAACCGGAAAATCTATTTTGGATTCGACGGTTGATGAACTTTTTTACGATGTCTCAGATTTTGATAAAGTTAATGATTTAGTCTTCGAAACAGATGTTGAATGTTCCAAAACCACTCCTTCTAAAGTTTCTAAGCCAGATCACAAAGATTTGATTTCAAAACATGATTTTTCAAGGATTAAATCTGAGCTTACGAAATTGAGTGCGTTTGAACAAAAACAGATTGCTCGGGACAAGTCTGTTGACGGTAAGAAAGTCAAATATGGTGGAGTCGGATTTGAGTCCTCGGTAAACTCAAACTCTTTTAAAAAAGGTTCTTCTCTTAAAGTTTCAAAACCTGCAAAAACCAAGGCTAGCAATCCCACTCTGAAAACCAGCGTTGACAATTCTGAACAATAGGTGACCTATTGCTTAAAAGGATCTGATAAGATTTATAGCGATATAGATTTTCCTTTGGATATGGTTAATCCCAATTTAATTGATCAAATCTTTTCTGGTACATATGATTCTACTTATGATCCCAAGATGAGAAATGTGCCCATTAAGGGGGGTAATGGCAGTGTTAATGTAATGGACACATTTAATTCTGAATCTGATTCAGGGTTGGTTAACAAAGTGAAAAATTCTGCTCAAAAGTCTTTATATAAGAAATCATCAAAATCAACCTTTCAATCACCACCAGGAGGTTTTTATAATGAAAGGCAATCAAATTTCAGAAAATGGAGTCCGTATGTCAAAAAGTCACAATTTTACAATGACGAAGGTTTTTATGATGAGTTTGGTTGTGGACCAAATCAATCTGTGTTTGGTAGGGGTCCAAAATGGGTTGATTATGGAGGTTAGAATGATTTTGTTCCAAGGTTTGGTGGGAGAAGAAACAGATTTCAGAATTACAAGGATCATCATTTTTCTGAAAATTCATATGTTAGAGGGCATTTTGGGTATTGTGATGATTTTTCAGAAAATGTTTCAGGATATGAGTCAGGACATAATGATGAGTTTGGAAATCGCTATGTGCCTAATCGAAAGGGTTTGAAATCCAAGCCCCAAAAACATGTTGTTGAGTCCGAAGTGGATGATGACACAAGCGAAAAAGTTGTAATAGATAAACGAAAATGTTTTAAGTTCAAAGCTCGTGGTCATACATATCGGACTAGTCCATTGAAGAAGACAAAATCTGGAAAATCTAACATAGAAAAATTTGATGATATGTCTGAAGGTTATCAAACTGATACAAAGAAGAAAGTCAGATTTGTGGATGAGCAAGGCAGAGTTCACTTTAATAATAAATCATCAGAATTTCATAAAAATGATAAGAAATCGGAATGTGAATTTTCAAACATTAAATCAATTTTGAAAAATTCAGCTGCTATCTCCACAGGCTCTTTAAATGATGCATGGAAACCTAAGGGTTCGTCTATGGCTGGTGATGACTTTGTTGAAGATGACGGTCGACCCAAAGCTTTAAGCTTGGGTTCGTCCCGAAACTAATCTTCTGTTTTAATTTATGCAGGGATCTTCGCGATAACTGATGAATAACATTTGAGTTGTTGATAGCGAAGCATCTCGACACATGACTGGTGATATCTCTTTGTTTCATGATGTGAAGTACTTCGATGGAGGTAAAGTAACATTTGCTGGAAACAAGGGAGGTCAAGTCACCGGAATTGGTAAACTTTCAAATGGTGTTGTCACATTCGATAAGGTTGAATTTGTTCAAGAATTGGAGTATAATCTTCTGAGCGTCTCCCAGATTTGTGACAAGCAATTCACAACTGCCTTCACGGGGAGTGAATGTGTGATACTGAAACCTGAGTTCAAGATTCCAGATGAATATGTGGTAATGCGAGCACTGCGATTCTCGAATTTGTATATGCTCGACATGAATTCAGCCAAAGCAACTGTCGCTGGTCAATGTTTCTTATCAAAAGCATCCGAGAGAGATTCCATTCTATGGCATCGTCGCATGGGACACATCTATTACAGAAAAATGAACGAACTTGTGCGGAGGGGTCTTGTCGAAGGGGTTCCAAAGCAACAGTTTGTATTCAACAATGTGTGTGTTAGTTGCAAGAAGGGAAAACAGAAAAGAAAATCCCATCCACTGAAGAAATACCATTTAATTGAAGTTTCATTAGAATTACTTCACATGGATCTATTTGGTCCTGTGAATCATCAAAGTATTTTTGGGAATTGGTATTGCCTTATGGTTACTGACGAATATTCAAGATACTCTTGGGTTGATTTTCTGGTCTCTAAGGATGAAACTTCAAGAATCCTTATCAATTTGATTACTACAATTGAGTCTTTGTATAAATTGAAGGTTCGAAGGATTCGTAGTGATAATGGCACGGAGTTCAAGAATTTAGCCGTGAGGACATTTTGTATGGAAAAAGGAGTTGTACATGAGTTCAGCACACCATATACACCTCAGCAAAACGGCGTGGCAGAAAGAAAGAATCGTACAATCATTGAAACAGCACGAACGATGTTGGCTGATGCTCACTTGCCTGTTCCTTTCTGGACGGAAGCTGTCAACACCGCATGTTACGTGCTTAATCGAGTGCTCACTGTTAAACGTCTTGGGAAGACATGTTATTAATTACTCAAGAATCGTAAGCCGAATCTCGATTATCTAGAGCCTTTTGGGTGTCCCTGTACTGTCTTAGCGTCTGTAGGCAAATTTGACGACAAAGTCTTTGAGGGATTGTTTGTCGGATACTCAAATCAAAAGAAACGAGTATTTAATAAGCAGACTGGTACGGTGGCTGAATATTTGCATGTGGATTTTCAATCCTATACTTTACCGCCCAGAGGTGTTGGACCGGACTGGTTGTTCGATTACAAAGCTCTATTTGAAAATCTTGAATCGACGCCAGAGATGTCTGATGAGCAGTTTACTCGAGTTTTCATTGAATTACAAGTCGATACTCCGGTTCTAAATATACAAACTCTGCCGACTCCAGTAGTGCCTGTTGCTAATGATTACATGACCGAGACTTTAAATGATTCAACAATTGCGGCTGATGATATGTCTTCAGATGATGATAGTGAATTTCATGAAGCCGTGACACATCAGGTGGAAATTCCTACTCAACAACTAGATCCACAAGTTGATGCTACTTCAAATGAAGTTGAGGCTAATACAACTGACAATGTGATCGATCCACAAGTTGATACTATTTCAAATGATGTTGATGTCAATACAACTGAAACTATGGTGGTTGAGGAAGATCCTGTTCCTGGTATGGCTGAAACGGTAGTTGTTCCTATTCATCAAATGCTCCGGATAAACACCATTCATCCACAAGACAATAGTATTGGTGATTTAAATGAAGGAGTGCGTACTAGACATCAAATCGAGAGCAGTGCATTACTATCAGTTTTGGAATCTGGTGTTCCGGAAAAAGCGTTCCATTCATGCTTTATATCTTAGATCGAGCCAAAAGATGTTCATGAAGCTTTATTAGATGGTTCGTGGGTTGAAGCAATGCAGGAAGAATTACTACAATTTCAAAAATTAGGAGTGTGGCACCAGGAAGATTTGCCAGCAGGAAGCAAAGAACCGTGTGGAACACGGTGGGTGTATAAATGCAAACGAGATGATCGTGGAGTCATAGTCCGTAACAAGGCTCGTTTGGTTGTTCAAGGGTTTTCTCAGGAAGAAGGAATCAATTTTAACGAGGTGTATGCACCGGTTGCCAGAATTGAGGCTATACGAATCTTTTTGGCATATGCTGCACATCGTGGATTCAAGGTCTTCCAGATGGATGTTAAGAGTGCGTTTCTTTATGGCAAGGTCAAAGAAGAGGTGTAAGTCAAAGAACCTCCGCGATTCTTCGATCCTGATTATCCGGAGAAGGTTTATAAGTTAGACAAGGCACTATATGGTCTCCATCAGGCTCCTCGAGCTTGGTATGAGACATTGTCCACTTATTTACTCGACAATGGATTCAAGCGTGGGTTGGTTGATCCTACTTTATTCTATCGTAAAACGGGGAAGGATCTGCTACTGGTACAAATTTATGTGGACGATATCATCTTTGGTTGTTCAAATGAAAAGTTATCGAAGGATTTCGAGACTTTAATGCAAACAAGGTTCGAGATGAGTTCAATGGGGGAAATGTCGTTCTTCTTGGGCTTACAAATTCAGTAATCTGACAAGGGTATTTTCATTCATCAGACACAATATGTGAATGATGTCCTGAATCGATTCAAAGTGGAAGATGTTCGCATTCCTGGAACTCTTATTCAGCTATCACATGGCCTGTGTCCTGACGAAGACGGTGAAACAGTCGATGTCACTCGTTATAGGGCAATGATAGGTTCTTTAATGTATCTTACAGCTAGTCGACCTGATAGAATGTTTGCTGTATGTTTGTGTGCCAGGTACCAAGCAGCACCTCGGCTTTCTCACATGGAAGCAGTTAAGAGGACTCTAGCTTATCTGAAGGGTAATGCAGATCTCGGGATCTGGTATCCTCATGATGATAAGTTCGACCTGTCGGCGTATACGGATTCAGACTACGACGGTTGCAAGATCAACTTCAAGTCAACCACGGCCGGATGTCAGTTTCTCGGCGATCGGTTGGTATCTTGGCAGTGTAAGAAGCAGACTTCTGTTGCTATATCCACGACTGAAGCCGAGTATATAGCGGCTGCTAGTTGCTACTCTCAGGTTTTATGGATACAACAGCAGATGCGAGATTACGGTTTGAAGTTTCTTACTACTCCAAATTATATAGATAACTCGGCTGCGATTTGCATAACTATAAACCCCATTCAGCACTCTAAAACGAAACATATTGATATTCGTTATCATTTCATCCGTGACTGTTATGAGAAACACTTGATTGATCTGCAAAAGATCCATACTGATTTTCAAAAAGCGGATCTTTTTACGAAAGCTTTTGACAAAACCCGCTTTCGTTATCTTTTGTAGATCAACGGCATACAAAAGTTACCCGTTGAGTAACTTTCGGTTGATCATTTTTCATTTGTTTATTTTTGTAGTCTGTTTTTTCTTTTCGTTATCACAAAATCCATAAATAGCGTTTTGTATTTTAGGGGGAGAAAATCAGAAAATATAAAAAAATTTGAAAAATGCAAAAAGCATAAAAAAAATGGAAAAATAAAAAATTTGAGAAATTGATCCGACCAAGCGAGAAGTGATATTACATCGGCGTGTGTTATCAACCACGGATAAAGTAAAAATGAAAAGCTGTAGGTACTTGTTTGGTTAGTTAAATGCGTAAGGGTAAATCTGATATATGCTAGTATGATATAAACATAACAATTTGCTTGATTAGATTGTGAGGCACATCATGACGGGTGTTGTGTGATCTTGGCATTAAATAAAATGAAAAAGCAAAAACAGAATAAAAAGAGATGTTTTGGTGTATGCATGCTTTTATTTTGCAAAGATTTAAACTTGTTTGATTTTCTTTATTTTATCAAACGACTGGCCTTTCTCTGCATATCGAAAGATCGACCTGATTGGTGTTCGTTTGACGTTCTGCTTTATTTTCTTTGGTGTTTCGTATAACTCATCGGACTTTCTCTACGTGTGCGGGAGCACCGACCTGATCGTTGTTGGGTTATACAATTTCTGCTTTATTTTCTATTTTTTATTTTCCTAAACAATCGGACTTTCTCTGCGTGCCTACCGGCCGACCTGATTGTTGTTTGTTTAGGTTTCTGCTTTATTTTTGCATGAAACACCATGGACGATAAATCTCCGTGGAAATTAAATTCTGTGGAATGTACAAAAATAATAAGAATAAGCCAGATTACCAGTATTTCTGATTGTGTGGGCTATCATATTATCAATGCATGCTAAATATATCTTAACGTATCAGAAAGCTATAAAAATTGATCTGCCCAAATTGAAATAAACTAAAAAGTTGTATTTGCCGTCAACTTGACTTGCATGCTGATTAAAAGTGAAATTGAAGTGTGTCTGATGCACATTAGCTGATAAGATCTCGCGTTTGGATCTTTCTCACAAAAATATTTAAGTTATATTAGTTTTAATTCAGTATTTTTTATTTCATTTCTGTTTGGTTTATTGTTTGAATATTTGAAAATCACAAAAAGATTTTAGGTGTGTTTTAGCATAATTTTGTAAATATCCAAAAAGATTTTTGGTATGTTTGAAAGTTTACAAAAATCAAAAAGATTTTGATCTGCTTTATTTTCGATCAACCGTTAGTGAAAAATTTAAAATTATGCTGGAGACAACCAAACTGACTTGTTTTCAGAAATTTCATCAGTAAATTGAACGAAGTTTGAAGAAAATTGATTATTTTTTAAACTTTCGAGGTTGAATTTGAAGATTCATCAATTTCAGGGGTTTATTTTGAAAATTTTTGATATCTCTAAACCGGGAGTTCGGACGACCGAACGTGAAGTTCGGAGGTCTGAAGTCCATCATCGGACAAGGTTTGGAGATGGCCGAATGTACAGTTCGGTGTAACTGTTCGTCCGAACTTGGAGTTCGGAGGACGTTCGGAGGTCCGAACATCATGGCCTATAAATTCGCCAATCCTGGAGTTCAGAGGTCATAATTTACTGTTATCTCCGAACTTGCACCGAACGGCTGCCAAAATTTTCAACTTTCTTTTTAGCTCGTTATTGACGGATTTGAGACTGATTCTAGGTAGATAACATGTTTCCAAGTTCACTGATTGTCTTAGATTAGGTTTTCATTTGTTGTTTGTGGATTTTTTGTTCGAAAACTCGTCCGGCATGTACTCAGTTTTTAGATCTAAAAATCACCATCTAAACCTTGTTTTTAACAATTAAAAGAGGTTCCTATGGGTTTATAATCATTAACCAACCATAGGTGTTGATTTGTGTAGTTTGTTTTGGTCGTTTTCACTGGTTTTAAAATTCAAACTCTTCGGATTTTTTCAGACTCCGAACCTGGGGTTCGGAGACTCCGAATGTGGGGTTCGAAGGGGGCTCGGATAGAGTTCGGCGGGTGTATGAAATTTTTGATCAAATGTTGTTCGTTTACGCAAACGACAATGATTTGATGAAATCAGTGATTATATCTGTTAATAACATTGAATTTAATGAATGTTTTCTTTTATGTGTTTTCAGATATGGTCAACGACCTGAAAATCGGTGACCAACATAACATAGTGCGCATATCGGTGTTACACGAGGCAAACTTGACAAATTTGGAGGATCCGGGATATTTGAGTTTCTAAGGAGGTCCAGAATTCATTATGCCATCACTCAATAATGTGATGTGTATCGGGACATTATTCTGGAATTTTGGAGTACAGCACGAACAATTACTGATGCTCCTATCAGAATTGTTGCTAATATTCAAGGTAAAGAAGTTGAAGTTACTGAAGCTGATATTCGTCGGGTATTGAAGTTAGAATCTGATACAACAACAGCAGGAATTGAATTTCCTCATGAAGATAATGTGGCGTTCTTGAAGCGGATTTCGTATACTGATGATCCGAGTAAAGAATGGGTGTACAAATCGTCGCTGAGCGTCCCGTACAAGTATCTAGCGCACGTGTTGCTGGTCTGCTTGGGAAATAGGATTTCTGGTCATGATGAAGTCCAACAGATTATTCTATCTCTGATGAATGCGTTAGTAGTGAACAGGCCGTATAATGTTTCTGGAATGATCTTTCACTACATGAGAGATAATCTGACACAAAGACAAAAGAAAGCAACAATCTATCCCAGATTCCTTCAGATGGTTCTCAATGATCAATATCCTGATTTGATAAAGAATGCAGCCCAGAAAATGGAACTGAAACATATGACAGAGGCAAGTGTTGGGGCTCTGGCGTCTTATCAAAGAAGGCACCAGAGTTTCAGCCGAAATTGAAGCGTTTAATTGGTCATATCACAAATGTCAATTACGTGGCAACAGCACGGGGTGCACCTCTTCATGAAGATGGTAGTGATTCCGAGGAACTCGATTACAGCTGGATTGAGGAACAAAATCAGATTCCACAACAAGGTCGAGTGAAAAGACCTAAAAGACAAGTACCACTGGTCCAGGAACCAGTGAATCAAGGACCTGAACAAGTTATCTCTCAACCGCCAACTACTGAACTGGTGGTCTCAGCACAGGAAGTTCCTGTATCTGTCAATGTGACTGAGACACCAGTAGTAAATACCCTGGATGATGAATCCGATGAAGATGAAGAGGATCTGGATGTTGGGGCTGACTCTAAAGACTTTGCTGACACAAACAATCCGTTTGTGAGAGTCTTGATCAACTCAAAGTATGTAAAGCCCAGGAAAGGTAGCGATGAACATTTCGCTTACCGAATCAGCAAGAACAAAAGCAACGATCGCTACAAGGATCGTGTGTATGATGTGGTGGCGTCATCTGAGTCTGATGAAGACTATAACCCTGATGCTGATGTGATTTCTAGCAAAGGTAAACAACAAGTTACTGGCTCTTCAACAAAAAGAAGGTAGAAGTCGATTGCTGGAGGAAGAACTAAGAAGAGAAAAGGAGTACAACAGTAAGGAGTACAATAGTTCATTTTGCAACCTCGTTCTGGTGTTTCTTCTTCAGCAACTCCTGCTATGTATGTGCCTGAAGTGTCTACAATAGTTCAGACTTCAGTGTCTGATGTCTAGGCTGACTTTTTGCAAGATCTGATGAATGAAAATAGATCGACAACTGTTAGCACAACACCTTCAGCAAGTGCTGGTGCGCAGTTTGTAAATCAGCCAGTGGGATCTATGCCCACAACTCCGGTGTTTTCGACTGCAACTGCTACTGTTTCAACACATTCAACACCTGATGTGAATTTCAACTTCGAATAGGGCTCAGTTTCTTTCTCTCAAGCCAGTATTCTTCTAAGCGCGCTAAACGATCAACAATCTCATATTGATGCCTTGAAGGCTAAGTCTGAAGAACAAGAGAAGATGATTAGTGTGTTGCGTTTAAATAATGATGATTTGAAGGATGAGAATAAAATTCTGAGTCAGCAGATCACAACTTTGCAGAGTCGTGACGTAGCCAAAGATCAAGAGATTATGAGATTAAATAGGGCTACTCAGACTCAGTCTAAGATGCTTCTTGAAATGGGTGAGCAAATTAAATTCTTGATGGAGAAGTTTAAAGCTCAGGGGGAGATTGGAGATGGTTTGGGTTGTTTTGAAGATCCAATGCGATATCTGAACGATGATCCTGACCAAGATGATTCTCAGGGGAACGTTGGTGGAGGACCAGGCCCATCTGGAACCGCGGGTTCGGGTGCTGGGACATCTACTTCCCAGGGGGGAGAAAGACTCACGAGAAGCTATGCCGGTCACCTCAATTCCATCTAATCAAGTTGCAACGAGTATGAGTGATTTTTCACAAATGTTGCAGACGCTTGAAGAAGGTGAGTTTGTTAGTGATTTGACGGCTGAAGAGTTACAAAGAGTGTTTGATCTGAATGAAGAAGAGATGAGAAAAGCATCTGAGAAAGCTCCAAAGAAATATTAAGATCCTGAACCAGAGTCTGATGAAGACGAATAGGGTATTTTTGAAGAGGAGATTGAGGTAGAGGATATCACAGAAGAAGAATATCCAGATCTGTACTCCAACTTCAACAATAATCAATCTGGTGATGAGCTCGAGGTATTTCCTAAGGAAAAAGATGCTGAGGTTGAGGAAAGATTGAGAAACAAAGAGTCAGAAAAACCTGAAGACCCAATGGTAAAGGAGGCTAAAGTTCAGAAACAACGCCAGACATTTGACGAGTTCATGAAAGCTTTTCATGCTAACTATGCTCCGCCTCTGAAACCAATCAAACAAAGAGCATTCTTCAAATTCAAGGGTCAAGTTTCAGGTGAAATAATTAGTTGGATGTATTCTTCGATTTTGAGGTTCTACGGTATTAAACGTGAACATGGAATCCAGTACTTCAAATGTGCCAAAGATTTTAGCAGTTTACCGGTTTGGGATATTCGTGAGCTGACCAGAAAGCCATTTTGTTGTTATGGCAATGATGCGTTGGGTATGCACTTTAAGAAGATACTTGAGAGGGAATGTCGAGAACGATTTCAGTTTTTGGATCCTCAAAAGCCAAAAAGACGTCGATCCCGAACAAGAGTCCACGAAAGAACTGGTAAGAAACTGATAATATTGGTGTTTCCAAAGAAACCAGATGTAATGAAGAAGATTCCTTTGATGAAAATGAAGCTTGACTTCATCAAGGATCTGAGGTGGTGGTACTACAACGAAAGAACGGGTGAAGCAGTTATTGTGTTGAAGGAAAACAACTAAGTTGTGAAGATTTACGATCCTATGTGGCTAATCAATTTGTCGAAGGCTAATATAGACGAGCTTTATCACAATCCAATCCTGTATCATCCTGAGTACATGGAGCAAGCGCTGAAGTTCCAGAGGGTGACAAGGGTTTGTTTTGCATTTGATATCTATGCTGGAAATAACCATGATTTAGTCAGGAAGGATGATGGGGTTGCTGCAGATGT
The DNA here is from genome assembly GCA_039602395.1 of Deinandra increscens subsp. villosa. Lineage (NCBI taxonomy): Eukaryota > Viridiplantae > Streptophyta > Magnoliopsida > Asterales > Asteraceae > Deinandra > Deinandra increscens. Next base: position 15,038,683 of record JBCNJP010000010.1, read on the forward strand.
TCAAGGCTAAGAAGAACGGTCCAGCTGTTGCCAAGGGGGAGTTTGTTGATACACGATATGGCAATGAGCTGGATCAGACAAAGCAACAAAGACACGAAGACTTCAACTTATGTTCTGGTGGCCGAACTTCGGCCGAACCTTGGCCGAACCTCAAGTTCGGACAAGCTAAGGAGTTCGGACATCCGTAGGTGTATAAATAGGTTTTATGTGTGTCTTTGTAACGAGTTTTTGAGAGTTGAGCAAACTTCTGTGTGAGAGTGTGTGTTTGTACTCTGAGTCTCTTGTAATCAAAGTATTAATGAGAGATTGAGTTATTTACACTGTTTTGTTTACATTATCATATACATGTACGGACACAAGCAGTTCAGACTGAGTTGAAAAATCGAATTTTTGTATACGTAACTGCTCATGAACCGACAATAACTCCTTGGTGGTTCCCTCACATCTTTCCTTATATATATTCTTATCTGCTTTTGCTACTTATAAAAGATCATTAAGTTTTGTCTTCTAATCTAAGAGCGTACTCTTAGCAGTAGCAAAATCATCACAAGATTTGCACATTGAAGGATAAGAAACTACCTTTGAAGTATCGGCCATAAGAGCAACTGATTCTGTGAGATTGCTTCTTTTCAATGTGTCGACCTCCTGTTTCAAACTTGTGTTCTCATCTGATAGTTTCTTCATTTCTTTCTGAAGTGCAAGCATCTTGTCAGCAATTTCGACAGCGTTTTGCTGAGCTTTCTCATATCGCTCCTTCAGTGGAAGACTCTTTTGATACAAGTTTTCGAAATCATTTGCTATATCAAGCGCTTCAGCTTTTGCTGCTTCACATTCACGAATCAACGCTTCCTTCTCCTCAGTTAGAAGTTGAACTTGTTTTTCTAACAAGAGAATAGCATCTGACTCGACCTTCTCACACAAACCAGCCATGAAGGCAAACTTTTCTTCTGAAATAGATTGATGATCATTTCTTGAATCCGAAACTCCTGCTTCATCATTGACCCCAACAAAACCTACATCAATCGCTTCACTATGAACTTCACTTTCATTTTAAGTGGATTCCGTCATAGTGTCTTCATCCTGCACATGTGTCACAATCAATGCAGATGAATCAGCGAATTGATTACCCCAATTATAAGTTTTATCTACTTGAGATACAAGGGCTTTTGTGGGTTCTGTAGAGGCTAGATTATGAGGCTTGTAATATTAAATAGTTTGGGCTGGGCTTAGTGGGTTTCATTAGATTAGTAGGCTAGTTTTATTATTATGTTTAGGCTAGTTTACTATTGGATATGGGCATGGGCTTGGGTTTATGATTAGGGTTTAAGAGCCCAATAGTAAACTCATGGGATGGCTATATAAACCCCATGAGTTTACTATTCAAGGGAGCTTGAGTTTACGATTTTAGAGAGAGAAGAGTGTTTACGATTCCTTGTATTTGTACTCGAAAAGTTTTCTTGTGTGCAAAGATCAAGTTTTTAACGTTTAATCATCGTATTCTTGTGTTCTCTTCATCTCTTTTCTTGAATCAATCACTTACGAGGATTCCGCACTCGTTTGTGATATCAATATCGTGATTTGGTAGAATTTCGGGACCTTCAATTGGTATCAGAGCCAAGAATCAGTGATTCGAGGCTCTCACGATATTGATTCAAGCTGTTTTCTGGATTAAAGGGTTGGTTTTTGAAGATTAGAAGGCTATTTTGGTGTTTACGAGTTCTGCTGCTGCTGTTCTTCACGTTTACGATTGGTTTTCTGGGTTGTTTTGGTGTTTACGATTGGTCCTTTTGAAGATCAGGATCAGAATCAAGTTTACGATATCAAGACAACATTTTTATCGTGTTTACGATCCGGTGATTTGTGTTTACGACTTTTCTTGGTCGTAATTGGAGTTTACGACATTTTGTTACCGGAATCTCAAGTCGTAATCGGAGTTTACGATTTCTTCGTATCGTAATCGGTGTTTACGGTTTCCTCTAATCGGAAACAGGTGTTCACGACTTTCGGAGTCGTAATCGGTAATCGTAATCGAAGTTTACGATTTTCTCTATCGGATTTGGAGTTTACGATCCAGCTTTCTGACTCAATCGTAAACGGGTGTTTACGATCGGAATCGCGTTTAAGATCGGAAGCAAAGTTTACGATTGGAAACTAGTTTGCGGTAAAAAGTCACTATTTCACACTTTCACGAAAACGGGCATAACTTTTGACTCGTTTGGAGTTAGAGGCTCAAACTTTAACACGACGTTCGTGACACCGAGCCCCAGAATTACCCTTGACTGATGTCCAGGGGAGCTTGTTTGGACCCCCAAATTCCATTCCGAAGGCCTCCGTTTTTCAGTTTTAAGTTTTTGACAGTATTCTTTGAATAGTACTTTTACCGATTTTGCCGTTTTTGCCGAATTTTTCTAAATTTTCAGAAGCTGCATATCTAATTAAGAAAATGAGTTCAGTGGTTGAAGAAAATAATTTGGTTGAGAACAAGGATGATTTCGCAGCTGAAGTTGACAATACTGAGATATGCCCCAATCCTACTTGTGCTCGTATAATTCCTGGACTTAGACAAATTTGTAAAAATTATCAGTTAGAATTGTTTGAGATAAAATGCGAGAGGAGTTCCTTTAAGGGTAGATGGCAAAAGAATGAGGAGAAGGTAAAAGCTCAGAAACTAGACATTGTGTAATATCAAAAACTGGCAACTGAGAAAACTCTCCTGTATGACAATGTTAAGTTAGAAATAGCTGAGCTTAGAAAGCAGGTAGATGAGCTCACACATAAGAACAATGAGTTGCAAGTGAAACTAGATATGAATCAAATGAGAAGCAAATGAATGCTCGATGCTGGAAAGGAATTGTCACATGCTGTTGTAACTGGCCAAGTTGGGAAAGATAAAACGGGGTTTGGGTCAGAAAAGTCTGATAAGTCTCTGTCTGCAAACAGCATCATTCCTCCACCAGTTCCCAGAGACATTATAGGAATACTTCTTAGTGAGGATCAAGTTGAACGAACCAAATCTGATTATAAAGAAGCTGCTCCTCCTATTGATAGTGTCTTGATTGGAACTACACCATTGACTCAAGAGGAAATAGACAACGAGGCAAACATGACATATGGTGAAGGGAGAATAGAGGACGTATCAAGAGATGATGCTGAGTGCCAGGAGTATAACAGATGTCATAGCTCCAAGTCTGATGAAGCTGGGATAGAGTTGAAACCATACCCTAAAATTGAAACCCCATGCTTCAAAGTAAATGACGAAGTCAAAAGGGAAAAGGTGATTTTGACGACGCGGCCTGAGGGGAAGATCTTTATGACATCCGGATCAAATTTTGACCAAGAACCAGATGTTCGATATGAATTACCATCCTTCTCATCCAAGTTCAAGGGAATAACCGATGGAGTGATAAGTGAACCTAAAGTTGAGAGGCCAAAGATCACCATCAAGCATCCAAGTATGAAACCAACAGCTGGAGTGAAGAATGAAAAACTCAAGGGAGTAACTATGTCTCCCATTTCTTCAGTTGGATCATGCAGTTGTTGTTGTAATTGCAAGAATGGTGCTTCAACGTCAAAGAATCCAGGAAGCACAAAGACAGTAAAGACATGTTCGACACAGGCTTCGACAAACCAGCAGAAAGTCAAATCTGAAGCTGCAGTCAAACCAAAGAAGCATACACAAGGCAAACCAGCTCCATACCAGCCACCGAAGACAAATGGGTACACGTCTGACTTCTATCTAAAGAAGCAGACTTGTTTTAATTGTGGCATCGCTGGTCATATTGCTAGAAACTGTCTTTATCGCCCCTATGAACCCTATTTTCCAAAAAGTCAAAGGGTTTCATCTCAGGAGTCTATAAAGTCTAAGCCAATGATGGTGCAAACACCTAAGGCAAGGAAGACTGTTGCTCCTAAGGTTAAACCCTCTGATCAACATTGGGGCGCTGCCAAAGCTGAAAGAAAATCTTTAAATCAAAACAACAACTTTCCAAGTTACCAAAATTTCCAAAAACAGGTGAAGAAACAGTTTTCAAAACAACCAAAGTCTGAAAAACCCATAGTTACCCCTCTTAATGTAACTAAAACTGTTTTGAAAAATGATTTTAAAATGAAGAAGGTTGAAATACCTAAAGTCACAACTCCAAAAGTGACTAAAACAAATATTAAATCACTTGGAATTTGGAAACCAAAAATCAAGGCAGCTCCATCCCAACTTCCTGATTTCTCAAAGGGGATGTTCTTACAAGAAGTATCCTCTATTGATTCCTCAGGTGTACCCAGAAAAACAATGGCCTGGGTACCAATGGCTAACTAATCTCTCACTCTGTGCAGGAACGATCAAGGAGGATTATCACTAACGTTTTTATTACTAATTTGTTTGTTGATAAGTGATTGTTCCAGGCACAGTTTAGGAGACGTATCTTCATGTCATGTCAAGTAATCTATAAATGGAAGGTATGTCTCATTGAGAGGTAAAAGGTCAAAATCAGCATGAAAGGTACTGTTCTTAACTTGGTTGTTTGAATGATGAGGCAACAAAGGGTCTTTTGAGTCAAACCTATTTCATTAAAGTTTCAATTAAGCTGTTGATTGATTATGTGTTTGACTTCAAATGCAATGAAGTGTGCATGTCATGAAACCCAATTTTCTAAAATTTTCAAATCAATACTTTAAAAGTTAGCTTGGCCAGACATCTTCAAAATTTTGTGTTTTGTTCTTTTAAGTGTGTTTGTGTGTTTTATCGTTTAAAAAAAAAGAAACTGAAAAATGATGTTCACAAGATTGTGACATTAAAAATCAAAAAGCAAGGGGAAGAAATGTAAAGATGAAGAAAAAGTTGACCCCTCAAAAATAGTGTGCTTTTCAATTTTTAATTGTTTGTGTCTTGTTTTTGAGAAGTTTAGGGGAAGTAAAATGAATGGCCGGGTTGGAGATGGCTGACACGCGTAAGGCGGAAGTGAAAGGCAAGCTCCACGGTGATATGCTCGGTAGGCTCGACCTAAACTTATGACCTCCAATGAAAGTGCAGTGAACTTAAAAGATATATATGTTTAGATTCCCATCCCAGGTTGCATGGTTTAAAAGACTGAGTCCCAGCAAAAACGGGTTGAGAGTGGTAATTATACCTAGTATTCACTCTCTCACACGCCATGTTTCTGCTGTTATGTCTACACCACATGAGAAAAAGAAATGAAAAAAAAATAAAAAAAAGAAATGGAAAAAGAAATGAAAAGAAAAGAGAATAAATAATCACTCAGTTGGTCTTCTTTGCGTGCTTAGCGGCCGACCTGATCACCACCTGATGGTTAATGAAATAAGTGGTAGTCATAACGGTGTTGCATGGTTCCTCAAGCTGGGGGTTTGTGAATCCTCAATAAACTCTGAGGTTGGGTAGGTTTTGCTGTGTACACTTGGGTGTGGGGACAATTAAACATGATGGTAATATTGTACTATATTAAACATGACGCATTCGGTTGGGATTAAACGGGTTTGAGTTTAAAGCGGACAAACATACCGGCAATCACCTGGACTAGTTGAGTAACTGAAGCTGAAAAGGGTTCCTCAGTCAGATTCATACGGTTTGATCCCTTGTAAACTTTCTCATGTTTGGTTTGGTAAGTATTTGTTTAGCTTATATCTTTCGTGTGTGAGTCGTTAATTTCTTTTTGGTGTGTTTTCGTCTTGGCCAGGTCGATTTGAGAAGTCAAAATGTGTTTTTCATGGGTTTTAATGCATGACACTATGCCCCCGACAGATCTTGCCAAATTTTTAGGGGAAGGAGTATGGGATAATAAGTATTATCCGAAGGGAACTCGAGGATGATACTTATTATCTAATGGAAAAGACTTCCTCCGTCAGATCTTGACAAATTTTTAGGGGAAGGATGGAGGATAATAAGTATTATCCGAAAAGACTTACATAATACATAGTATCCGAAGGGAACTCGAGGATAATATGTATAATCTCAGGGGAAGTCCTTGGCTGAAGGGAAGTTATCAGCTAAGGGGAAGTCTTTAGAGGTCTTGGGTTCAGGGGAAGTTTTATAGAAAACCCGTAACCTATATTAGGGTTTTTGGTTAAAATTATGTTAATTTGAATCAACTGAACAGATGATAATTACCTTCTAACCCAAAGACCAGTCATCAAATGTCTGGTGGAGTATATTTTTTCAAATGTGTGTCAGACAGGTTGATGATAGAAAGATGTTGCTACTGCTCAAGTTAAAGAACCAGCCGGACAAGACTTCCATCTGAATAAGCAACTGTTCAGGGGAAGTTGTTGGTGTCTTTACAAGTTTTCAAAAGCTTCAAAAGTTTTTCAAAGAAAATGCTCACAAGTTTAGGGGAAGCTAAAGATTTCAAGTCAAATCTTTGAAAAAGAAAATGATACGAGAGCAGTCAGAGATCATGAAGTTTGAAGATCAACAATCAAGTTCTCCAAAGTTAGGAGGTTTTCAAAATTTACCCTCTAATTTTTGGAGATTCAAGACAGTTACCGAAGATTCAGCAAGAACCAGTTCTTTCAAAAGAAGCAAGTCATTGAGAATCCCCCATCTCATTAACTTGTTCATTTCAAGAAGTTCAAGCTGATGCTGATCAAGAGGAAGTCCCAATTGCCCGTTATGAAACCCAATGAAGATTTCTGCGGAAAGAAGCTTCATCAGCATCTTTGCCACCCAGTCAAGAAGAAGATTTTCAAAGATCGAAAACATTTAATATCACAAGCCTAGGGGAAGATTGTAGAGGCTAGATTATGAGGCTTGTAATATTAAATTGTTTGGGCTGGGCTTAGTGGGTCTCATTAGATTAGTAGGCTAGTTTTATTATTATGTTTAGGCTAGTTTACTATTGGATATGGGCATGGGCTTGGGTTTATGATTAGGGTTTAAGAGCCCAATAGCAAACTCATGGGATGGCTATATAAACCCCATGAGTTTACTATTCAAGGGAGCTTGAGTTTACGATTTTAGAGAGAGAAGAGTGTTACGATTCCTTATATTTGTACTCGACAAGTTTTCTTGTGTGCAAAGATCAAGTTTTTAACGTTTAATCATCGTATTGTTGTGTTCTCTTCATCTCTTTTCTTGAATCAATCACTTACGAGGATTCCGCACTCGTTTGTGATATCAATATCGTGATTTGGTAGAATTTCTGGACCTTCAGGTTCAATATTAGGTTTAGAGATAGAAGAACTCCCTGAACTTGGTGTGTTGTTGGATCCAGAAGCAGTTGATTTGGGAACAAATTTTTGATATTCCCGCTTTTTCGGTTGAGAGCATTCTCGAGCGAAGTGTCCAAAATTAGAACAGTTATAACACCTCACTTTCGACTTGTCAAAAGCAATTCTGCCGCCAGAATTCAGGTCTTTTCTCCCCGTCTTTTTCAATAATCTCTTTACCCTTCTAGCCAGCATGGCAAATTGCCAATTTATATCCATTAGCTCCAAATCACCAGGATCCACCTGATCATAATCTTCTTCCGTCAATTCTGCATTGCTAACATTTCCAGTTATAAGTCCATAATAAGATGACACTAAAGCAGAAACAAGGGCCATATAATCTTCAGTTGTTGAAACAGACATAGCCATCTTTCCCGTGTTCACCAAATGACTTGCTGGAATTGATGTGCTACTTCCTCCAGAATTGTAATTGTAATCACCATTATGTGAGCTCATCCCGATTCCTGAATTTGAAATATGTCCAGGTAGACTTCCAGCTACAAATGTCGTGCTGGTGCAGAACTTGTTATTTTTGCCGACTTACCTAAAATTGTTGCTGCATTTGATCCGTAGTAAACATCAGGATCCTGAACTGCTGCTGGAGTAGTATTCACATTTTTCATTTCCAAGTTTCTAGCTTGCAATTTTCCCAATAGTTTCACAAATGTCAAATCAGAATAATCCTTATCATTCATGATCATCAGCACATAAGATTCCCATTTTGATGGACATTATCCATTTCAGACAACAAGTGACAATATCTTGAATGTAACTCTGGAAAGCCCTCCCCATCAAAATGTTTGAAGTTGTCAAACTCCTTGTTTAGTACTTTCTTTTTACTTTTCTTGTACTGTTCGTTGCCTTCACACCTTTCTTTCAGTGTCGTCCATAATTCATGAGAATGTTTGCAACTTTTAAATTAGTGAAGCAACTCTTTAGGTAAAGCTTGAGTTATTAAACCATATGCTTTTTGCTCTCTAACAAAATCAGCCTTTTGTGTAAGATCCAGATTCCTTTGCATAATAGGAACATTGTTCACACCAACAGGATACACATATGGTGCATCCATAGCAATCCATAGGTCTGGATCCGTTGTACCGATATAAGCTTCAAATCTTTTCTTCCAATTAGCATAATCCTCAAACTTAAGAAGCTTATGAACTTTCTGTGTCGTCGCGATTTCATTGTCGTAATTTAATAAGGTTTGCATCTGCGATTGAATAGCAGCAAACGCGTTATAATCCGCCATTTTGAAAAAGTTCAAGATTCTGATTTGTCCGAACTTGCTCCGAACTTGTGACAAACTCCGAACTTGCTCCGAACTATTACCAAACTCAAGAACAAAGTCCGAACGTCCACCGAACTTGAACCGAACTCAAATCTCACCGATCTCTCTCTGATCTTAGTCCGAACTCTCACCGAGACTGAATTCTCACCAAACTCTCTCCGAAAGATCACCGAACTCTCACCGAACGAAGAATTTGACCGAACTTCACTCCGAACTCGAAACTCGGAGCGGTTACACCGAACTGCAGGTTCGGCCGAACGAGAATTTTTCAGAAATTTGTAGATCTCACCAGAAAACACACTCAAACGAGCTCAGAACGCTCAGATGAACAGAAACGAACAAAAACAAGGAATTGTGACGTGAAACATGACGTTTTTGACGTAATTTTGTAGAGATAAACTTGAAACCGAACTTCGAAACACACGAATTGCACTAAATCGAACCAAACGATACCAGAAAGCTCTGATACCACTTGAAAACGCCTGAGCGTGGGATCGGTCTAGTTTGATAACAATCGTGTATATGAGAATGTAAACAAAACAATGTAAATAACTCAATCTCTCATTAATACTTTGATTACAAGAGAATCAGAGTACAAACACACACTCTCACACAGAAGTTTGCTCAACTCTCAAAAACTTGTTACAAAGACACACACAAAACCTATTTATACACCTACGGATGTCCGAACTCCTTAGCTTGTCCGAACTTGAGGTTCGGCCAAGGCTCGGCCAAGGTTCGGCCGGAGTTCGGCCACCAGAACATAAGTTGAAGTCTTTATATCTTTGTTGCTTTGTCTGATCCAGCTCATTGCCATATCGTGTATCAACAGATGTAGTATCAACAAATTTAGAGTAATCACAATCTTCTACCTTTTCCACCACCTCATTAATAGCTTCTTTAAGACTACCCGACGGTGAAACGTTCTTATTAAACATTTTTTCAAAATTTTCATCTTTTGCTAAGAAGCTTGTGAAAGATTGTGAATTGGTGACATTGTTCAAAAGATGATTTGCATCAATTACATGAATCTTCAAATCGGAAATCTTTTGTAGAGCTTCAGCCAGTTCTTTTTCTGTTGCAATCAACGTCTTAGCAACCTTATTTGTTTCATATTTTTGCATCTCAAATTATCAAGCTCAGCAAACAACTCTTTCTTCAACTTATATTCATTCTCTTCTGAATATCAAGATTCACATTTTGCAATTTATTCACCCTTGCCAACTCCTTCTTTTCATCAAGCAACTTTTCCATATCAGTCTGATATTGAGCAACTGGAGCAGCTTGTTCATCAGAAGTCTTGTTGAGCATATCAAGCTTAACCTTGGACTTTTCAAACAAATTATTGAAATCATTGGCAGCATCCTCAGCTTCAGCCCTCAATTTTTTCAGATAATTCTGTAAATTTCTGTTCATACTCCTTTTCAACACATTGAAACTTTAACTCTTTCTCAACAACTTCTGCTTGAAACTCTGAAAACTTTTCTTTTTAAGATGACAATTCTTGAATTAAACCTTCCAACCTTTTTTGTTCATCAACCAATTCTTCTATTTTCCTTTCATAATTAGAAACTAATAATTCATTCTCCTTTACCAAACTTTGATTCATTTATCCTTTTGTGAATAAAAATCACAAACTGATTCATAACCACTGGATTTAGAATTAGAATAACTCTTGTCAATTTTAACCACAAATGCATGTTGACCACGAGTATATTGAAGTTCTGCTAGCTCAGCATCAAAAGAATCTGCTGGATTATCATGAATTGTAGTCAAAGCAATAGGATCATTTGCAAATTCTTTTGACCTAGTAAATCCTTGACCAAATTGTAAGACTAATGCCTTTGACTCTGAATTACTTGTTGAAGACTTTGATGAAGAAGCATTTGACTTTTAACATTCACGAGAAAATTTAAATATTTGAAACATTTTACCTTTGATTTGTCTAATCCAACTTTACCATCTGGATTTAAACTTTTGAATCGTGTTCTCTTCCTGAACCTTTTAACTCTTTTGGACTAGCATAGCAAGTTGCCAATTGATATCCATTTGTTCGAGATTATCTGGATCTATCTGATCAAAATCTTCTTCAACCAGATTAGCTGTTAGCAAACCACCATTCAACAATCCATAGTATGAAGATAACAATGCAGATATTAATGCCAAATGTCATTAGGTGTTTTTGTAGAAAATGAATTTTGACTTGAATGATTTGGAATAGTGAAACTACACCCTCTTGATGAACTTTCAATATTCTTGATTCATGACTAGCAACAAAAGCTGTTGGAGCAGGATTTGATGAATCACTTCCAAAAGATTTTGATTTAGCATTGATGTTTACAGAATTCTGACCATGATACAATTCAGGATTTTGCAGTTGAGCAGTTAATTTGTGTGAAGTCAACATTTCCATTTCTCGAGCATGAAGCTTTCCTGTTAAATCATGAAATAGTGTTGAATACTCTTTGTCATGAGTAAGCAACAAAACATAATTCTCCCACTTCTCTGGTATTGCTTCCAGCAGTTTCTCTTTCAATTCCTCCTTAGTCTTCTCAATGTTAACCACTTTCAATTCACTGATTAGATGGGATAATCTGGATACAAGAGCAGTGATGTTTTCTTTATCATAGTGTTGAAAGTTTTCAAATTCTTTATTCAGCACTTTTCGTCTACTCTTTTTGTATTGATCATTGCCTTCACATCTCGCCGATAAAGCATCCCATAATTGTTTACTTTTACTACAAGTGCTGAATTAATGTAACAATTCAGTAGGTAAAGTCATCGTAAGATAACTATACACACTTTTTGCTTAAGCTCATAGCTTTGTCTTTCAGCAACATCAAAATTGTGAATTTCTTTAAAATCTCCTTGATCAGTTGGGTGCATATAAAGCTTTCGAATTGGAATCCATAAATTGATATCATTCGTGCTAGTGTAAGTAGAAAATCTGTGTTCCCAATTGTGATAATCTTCCAATTTAACAACTTAGGAAATACTGGCTTCTTCTAATTTCATTATCAAAGTTCATCAGGGTTTGCATCGCATTTTGCATAACCACGAATGCTTGAAAATCAGACATCTTGTGATAAACTTTTCGTTATTGAAAACTTCGGATGTAAAAGTGTAGATCTCATCGAGACGGTCGTTTTGGCTGGAATTAGCTCTCATAACTCTTAACGGAACTCAAGTTACGTCAGTTTTAGTGAACACCACTTTTCTATCAGCGTACCAATAACACTCTCAACGGACCAAACCATTGACCAACGTACCAATAGCTTTGACCGGACCAAGCACTCAGCGTACCACAATTCTCAGCGTACCAATTCAGACGTACCACAAATCCAACATATCAATGAATCTAGCGGACCAACTTCAACTCAGCGTACCAATGAATAGTAACAGACCAACTATGGTACGGCGTAACTGCTCCGGACTAACATTGAAGATTGCCTTGCGTACCAATGAACGTACCAATTAGCGTACCAACAAGTTCATCAAACGGACCACCACATTCAACCAGCGTACCAACACATTTTCGATTGATTTTTTGAGATTTTGGACGTTTTGAACTGTAATTTGCAGCAGTAGGCAACGAAAACACACTAGGAATGTTTTGCAATCAAGTTTGACATCATCGAAATTGAAGAAAATTAATGAAAACTTAAGAAAACCCAACTTTCTCTTAATAGAAATCTGAAAATGATCAATTCAAATCAGTAGAGCAACCTGGAATTGATCTGATACCACTTGTAGGAGCGTGATACGATCTTACTGATGATAGAATCAATCAATCTAGTGAACACGAGAAAGTAAATAAGAGTTTACTTATTAAATCACTTGAAGATTACAAAGAACACTCTCTGGTTTTTCTCTCTAGAACACATACACACACAGAATGAGTAGAATGCCATAAGTACTTAGCTCATTCTAACACAAAGTATTTATAGTGAGCAACTAACCAGCATACCAACCAGCGTACCAATTGGTATGCTGTAGTGTACCATCCAACATACCAATTGGTATGCTGCCCTTGGTAAGCTGATACTAAAACTCACAAACACGCTCTGATCTAGATACAATACACGAGACACATTGTAGCATAGGAATATGCTCTAACACCAACTTTTGCAGTCAGGCTATAGATGAGGGCGTGCATCATTAGCTTCCACTTTCTCTTCAGATAATTGATATTTATTCCTGAGACTGTGGTAAAGCTTGTGCCTTTATTCAGAGAGCTGTTTTTAAGAATTTCTACCTTATTTGGGGATTGTACAGGATCTTCTGGTGTTTTTTTTTTTGAGATCGACAGCTTGTCTTAAATCTTCTTCTGAAAATTATAGCGTCGTCGTTGATCGATCTTCATTCTTAATGAGTGCTTCAATCCATTCCGTTTTTTTTTGCCTTTCACGGTCTCAGCATTGACTTTGATAGTTGACCAAACATTCATAAGGGTCTGTTTGGTGACTTCTTCATCTTTAGTGAGAGCTCACTGAGTTGTGAAAATCTTAGGGCTTCAATGACGATTTGTATGTCGTCAGAGTATGCCGAAGGGTTTAGGTTTGCACATACATTGTTGGGTTCGATGTTGAAGGATTTGAATGGTGAGGCTTGGGAGGACGAGGCCATTTTGAGTTCTTTGATTGTATGAGAGGATGCTTTGCTTGGTGAAGAAGAAGATTTAGGAACAATGAATGATTCGGAGAGTGAGTGAAGATCTTATATTCGGTGAGAGATTTTAGGGTTTTAACAGCTCTTTTTCACTGATTTATTTGTAACTAAAAAAGTTACCATTCCTTTTCATTAGGGGTTTTGTCACCCTCATTAAAGTTTAGGATTATTAGTGATCTATTGTGAGAGATCAGTTTTTAATCCCCCCCCCCCCCAAAAAAAAATTGAGAACAAAGATTGTTGCTTCCTTTTCTTCTTCCTTCCAAACCTCTCATTTCCCCTTTCTCCCCCCCCCCCCCCTTTTTTGTGTGTGTGTGTGCCTTTTACAAAAAAAATTTCTTTTGATTTTCGAAGGTTTTTAGAATTTTTGTGTGTGTACAGAACTACTTCGAAAATTCCAGATTAGATCTGTAAAGCTTGTCCTACTCCCCTTTTTAAAGGAATATATGGAAATCTTATGATTTTTGGTTAGGATGTCCTAGAATAATATGAACTAAGTCTTTCTTGACAACTTCCAAAATATTTCACATTTCAACAGTTTTTACCGAATGAAAATTGCCGAGTACAGAACTACTTAGATACAAGATTTAAGAGAGTGCATGCAGTTCTACAGGTATAGTGTCTGATTATTCTGGTAGGAAAAGGTGGATGTGCTCTGGCTTCAAGTTGAAGAGGGATATGATTGTGAGAGATAGGTCGTAGATCACATTCTTCTTCCTCTATTTCATCATTTGGAAGGCCAGTGAGATGAAGACCAAGACGTCTTTGAGAGGGTAGAAGTTGAGTGTCATAACCATGAGGGTTTCCCTCCCATTGTTTGGCTTGGCATATCAATCTTATCATAAATCGGGGTTACATAATTACTCTTTCTTCTACAGGAATGGAGCAGTTGTTTTTCATGTTCTGTAGTAGGTAGTGAGAGAAATTCATATTTAGTCCCTGAATCAGAGCATGCATCACCATTTGAGTGTCATGGTCTACAAGGTGATGGTTATTGATTCGGGTGGAGAAACAAAGTTGGATTTGTGAGAAGCAGAATTGTCAGATAGGGGAAGATGGAATCTGTTGGCTTGTTCTCCCATTTCTGTCATTTAAGTTGAGAGCAGAGAGAATGGAGTCTTCAATGACTTCAAATGTGAGATGGTTCACCCTAGTTCGGATTGGCCTCCCAGGTGAGTCTGGGTCAGATCTGGCGTTGACCCAGAAATCTCTTAGAAATTCGTATCTGATGAGAGTGTTTTGGTTGAGGGCAAACCCAATGGTGCAAGTTTGTTAGAATCTCATCATTCGGGTGAATGTTTCTTGGTGGTTAGATGTATGAAGACAAAGATTATGGGTGCGGTGAAGTGGAATTTGGAAGGCTTGTCTTTCCATTAGAGCTCGAAGATCCAGTTTTAGATGAAGATTTGTTTAGATGGAGATTGGGATGAGTAGATTATGAAAAGGACATCCATCTATTTGTAACCGGGAAGAGTGCAGAGGTTTGAAGGTTTGTCAGTGAGACTTTCGGGCTTTGTTGGGTAGTTAGACTCATGTGTAAGGTGGTTGAGAAGATTTGTGAGAGAGGATTAACTTTTATTTTCATCATTCTCCTATTTCTAGAGTTACTATTGCCCCTTTTGGGTGCCTTAACTCACAAAGATTTGCTTCCCAATATGCTCATTGTCATTTAAAAATGTGATTTGATGGGCATCATTGCATTTCAGAAGGGAAGAGAAAATCAACTTTTTGAAGAGAGATTTTGGGAGTAACCGTGTCCTTTTAGAATCTTCATTTATTTGGGTTAACAAGAATTATAAAAAATATTAAAGAAGGAAAGAAAAAGGCTCCCCCTAGATAAGTGCAAGGGAGAAGGTTTGCCGGTTGATACAGATGTTCTTCAAAAATTCTGAAGAATATCTGTGCAACTCCAAAAAAAATTATCTGCTTTTTGGAACCCATTTACTTTTGGGTTTTTTTTGTTTATTGTTTCTGCAGAATCTTTTCTTCTTTTGATTTTCACAGATTTGGAAGAGTCACGTAAAGAGGTGTTAACATTTGTAAGGTTTATGCTTTTAATGCTGTAGTGTTTACCAATTAATTCCACCATGTCAGTGCACATACAGTGCCTATAGATTGTTCTTCCTCCGAAGTTTTTGAAGTTTTGACTTGAGGAACTGGTGGACTCTGATTTTGATTTGTTGGAGTCATCAAGATCAAACTGATGATGAATTGAGAATTCGGAAACATAATTTTTCTCTGTGGCATTGTTGTCCAGTTGTGAGCCATTTTGATTGCTGCTTTTTACAAAGACAGTCTTAGAGCTCTTAGTCCCGTGAACATACCTGATCCTCTGACCATAGTTTCTGGGTGTATTTTTCATGTTTTCAAGTTCGTCATGAACATTTATGAGACTGTTTAATTTTTTTGTTTCCATATGCAACCTTTGATATAAGGTTGCACGCTCGGTCTCATAATGATTAATTATGGCTTTATTGCTCAAGTTCTGTGTTTCGAGTTGTCTTAGCCTTGACAATTCATTTTTTCGATCTCGTTTAAGTTGAAGAAGTTCAAATAGGAGAGAGTTTATTTCTTATTCAAAGGTTTTGAATTTATTTTCATTTAAAAGTTTGTTTCTTTCTGAGTTTTCTTGATGAACTTTGTAGTTTGTTGACATGTTGTTGAATTTAAAGATTAGATCAGTATGAGAGGAGCTTACTTGTTTCTCATTTGAAGCTGTAGAGAGATCGGATGATTGAGATTCATCATTGGCCATAAGACATCTGTTTGCATGGCATTCTTCTTCAGATGAAGAGTCTGAGTCCTAGTTTTCAACTTCAGCCATAAATGCTTTTTCTTTCTGCATGGCCTTGCTCATCTTTGAGTTTTTGATTCTTGCATTCAGAGGCATAATGGCCCATTACTCTACATTTGAAGCACTTTATATCACTTATGTCAACTTCAGGTTTGTTAAATTCTGAAGATTGTTTGTTGCTTTCTTTCCCTTTTGAAAAATTTTCTTGATTGACCAGGAGGGATTCATTTTGTTGAATCTTCCAAACTGTTTAGTAAATAGTGCTGCTGATTTTTTAAATGACTCATTTTCTGTTACACTTTCAGAGGATTGTATTTCTGAGTCACTTAAATATTTCTTTTAGAATAGATAGGCTCTTGTTTAGTGATTCTTTTCCTCTTTTCAGAGTAAAGAGCCAGTGGATCGACCATGGTTGGAGATATCCAGTATTTCAGATTCTTGAAAGTCTACAATACAGAAAAGATCATTTAGGCTTTTTATTCCAAATCCAAAGTAGATTGGAGAGTCATGGTTAGACTTATCCATTCATGAAGAAGGCTTTTTATAAATTTGATATTTGTTTCCTCATTTTATTTGGAAACATTGAACTTTCTGAAGTTGTTGATTATTGTGGCTAAACGGTTGTAAGTGTTTAAGAGTGACTCACTAGGGAGTGATTTGAAAGATTCATACTCGTTTATTGCCTTAGTTCTTTTGTTTATTTTCATTTGATCTTCTCCATCAAAGAGTTTTTCAAGGGCATCCCATATGCCCTTGGTTGAGATATTACAGTCAACTTGACATAATATCTCATGTGGAAGAGCCATAATGAGAATAATTTTGGCTTTGTCCTCATTTATCTCTTTGGTCTTGTCCTCCTCGCTCCACCATTTTCTATCTTTGGGTAAGGTGCAAGCAGGAACATCGGCTGAGGTTTCAGTTTCCTTTATCTCAGGAATGTAGACTGTGGGACAATGGGGTCCTTTAGTTATGCAATCCAATAGGGAACTGTCAACTTCTTCTAGAAAGTTGGTAATTCTAGTTTTTCACTATGGGTATTCCTCCCTAGCAAGCATAGTGGGTTTTGCTAGTGAGCCAAGAGATTTTCAATTGTTCCAGCTTGAAGACATTTTTGAAGGAACGTTAAAGGAAAGATGTTAAAGAGCAAGATTGTAGAGGCTAGAAATATGAGGCTTGTAATATTAAATAAGTTGGGCTGGACTTAGTGAGTTGAAATAGATTAATTAAGTTAAGAGTGGGCTTGGGCCTAAAAGGTCTTGTATAGGAAATGAGTATAAATACTTGTTTCCTAGTCATTTGTAGTGGCTGGACATTTGGGAGAACCAGGGAGACAGAGAGAACTCGCAGAGAGCTAGAGAGAGATGAATTCTCTTAGGGTTCGGTTGTACAAGACGATTGCAAGTGTTAATCGTGTGCACTGTTTTCAGGTTTTTATCATATTTCATGTTTTATTATGTTCTTTACGATTTCTCCATCTTTGTTCTTGAATTAAACAATCACTTGGATTCTACACTCATGATTGATCAAAGATATCATGTTAGAATTGTGATTTCGATCCTACAATTGGTATCATAGCCAAGAAACTTCGTTTCGAGGCTCTCACGATATCCGACATAAGTGTTTCAGTGATTTTCAAATTGTTTTTGAATGAGTTTTGTTTGACCGTTGTTAAGAACATTTTTGGGTTCATAATTTTATTGTGTTTTCTGTCATATTTTGGTACCCAGTTCTTGAATTCATGTGTTTGTAGTTACCGATTTACAAAATATGTTTCTTTAATTTTTAAAATTTTGACTTCTTTGTGGTTTCCTACAACATGGTTTGTTAAGGAATTAATTTCCTCAATCTTCGGTGCCTACTTAATCGAAGTTGTATTTCTTTTTATTTTTTTAAAATCGTGTTTCCAAATTGAAATTAGTGTGGACTCCAAGTTTTCGGATGAAACAAGTTCTCGGTCGACTCTTCTGGTTCTCGATCTAAAAAAAGAAGGTTCTCGGCTCAATTTGAGGTGTTCGGCCGAACAATTGTGATCTCGGTTCAATCAAGATTCACGGCGTAAGGAGGTTTTCGGCTGAATTGGCTTTCAAGGTGGGTTTGTAATATGTTGTTTTCGGTCTCCAACTCGGTCGCTATCCGTTTTCGGTTCGGCTCTTGCACGTTTTCGGCTCGGTCTCAGAATTCGGTTTGGCTGAGTTCTCAACTCGGCTAAGTCTTCGTCTCAGAGGGTATTTGGATCAGTTCAGGTGTATTCGGCTCAAGTATTCGGTTCGTTTAGTGGTTTCCGGTTTGATTTGAGTTTTCGGTTTGGTTCAACTCGGGTCTTCGATTCGGACTTTAGGCGTTCTGCTCGGCTGAGAAAGTTTTTGGTCAGAGTGTTTTAATCTAAAACTCCGAGTTGCTGTTTGGCATACGTATAAAGAAGATGACTAAAATTACAAAAGTGCCATTGAATTGAATTAAAATCGATCTACAATTACAGTAATCAATATTTACAAGACTGCCATCAACCCTATGTAAATAGAGATTTCTGCATGAAATTTAAAATTTATGATAATTATAATTTTTCCATGGGATTTAATTAAAAGGTGTGGTCCAGATTGATTGGTTTTTGAAGTAATAAATGGCCACTCAATTCAAGTTGGTGCATATTCATTGACGGGGTATTGTTCATTAAATTTTTCTGCACCTCGTGATATAATTTGTGTCTTGAGATTTTGTGATCAGGTTTTCGGTTGCTGTGTTTTCGGTTGCTGTGTTTTCGGTTGCCAGGGAATTTCCGCCCTTAAAAATTATGGCAGGCATCCAAGCAAGTACTTCTAGTGTTAACACTCAGACTCAGGAATATTCAAATCCCACATGTCAATTCTTGATTAAAGATTGGCAATCTAAATTTACTTATGAATGTTTGAATCACGAGAAAACTGAGCAAGAAGTTAGAGAATGTAAGGATCGCACTAGAATTTTTAGAGAAAAATATGAAGCTGCCAAACAGGAACTTAAATATGTTGAATATCAACTAAGTGATTACAAGTGTTTTTTTTAGAAAATCTGAAACTCAGGTAGAAGAGTTAAATAAAGAAGTTCTAGAATTTAGAACTAAACTTAGCACTGCCCAATCTACCTTAGATAAACATTAGACAATCCATTTAAAGATGATGGAGGCCAATCAACATTTTTATAATTCTAATGAAAGAATTAGACATGTGAAAGCTCAATCAGGATTAGGACTTTACTTTGAAGCAAATGTTGAAACATCCACTCACACTGTCCCCCTCCCCCCCCCCCCCCCTTAATGTGTGACATGATCTCTCTACCTCTTACTGCTGAGCAAAAAGAAAAATTGTCTGCTGTTGAAAAAACTGCAACGCATGGTAAAAAGGAAAGCTTGTCTGTTGAAAGTAAACTTGCCACATGTCCTATAAAAATTTATGCTCCTCCCACTCACACTAACAAAGTTGTTTCATGTGCAGATTAAGTAATCATTGAGGATGTTTCAAAGCTGGACAGTGAATGCATAGCGTACAATAAGAGTCCTAATTCTAGTCTTTTGAATTAGTCTAAAACTAATTGTCTTGAACTTCCTAACTTTGTCACTGACGTGTCAATGCCTGTGTCAAAACTTTCAGTGTCAAATGTCTTTGGTGAACAAACATCTATTGGTGAGTTTTTTGTGGGAAAAATTGAGGCTTATGTAAAATCTGTGAAAAAGGGGAAGGGACCATGGGTTGCTGGTTCCCCAACCCCTGGTGTGTTTGTATTTGGTAAACCTGATAATGTTTTGATTGTGAAAAAGGAAAGGGAATCTAAACCTCAAGACTTTTTTCCTTATCCCGAAGTTTACAATACGTATGACCAACACCAGCCGATAAAGCGAGAGTATGTTTTGTCCACTTGTCCTGATGGAAAAACATATTAGATTCATAAAAATGTTGCAAAACCAAAATGGTAATCTATTGGGCAGCAATATTCTCAGCCTCCCGCTTTTCCAAAGAAACAGTCCTGTCACACATGTGGAAAGCTAGACACTTGGCCTGAAATTGTTTGCATAAACCATATCAGCCATATTATCCAAAGAAACATCTGCAAATCAAAGACTCATCTTTCCAAGCTGATGTTCACAATGTCAATCCAACACCTAACGGTGATGAGATCTCAGCAGCAGAAGCAACCCAAAGATGGAAATGGATACACGTCTAACTGCTGCACAAAGAAGCAGACTTGTTTCAACTATGGAGTTCCTAGTCACAATGCGAGAAACTGTCTTGATCACCCCTATGGGCCTTGTTATCCCGTGAACCGGTAGTTTTCATCTCAGGATTTCTATCAGTCTAATCCAATAAAGGTGCAACCGCCAAAGAAAATGAAGACTGTAAATCCTAAGGTTAAGCCTTTTGATGGCAATTGGGGGGCTGCCAAAGAACAAAGAAAGCTCTCAAATCAAAAGCAGGTTTTTCCAAGTTATGATAATTTTCATAAAAAGACGAGCAAACCAAAATAAGAAAAGGTTGAAAAACCTAAAGTTACCCCTCCCAAGGTAACTAAAATTGTTTTGAAAAATGAACCTAAACTGAAGAAGGTTGAAACACCTAAAGTCACAACTCCCAAGGTGACTAAAACAATTTGTTAAATCACCGGAAGACTTATTATCAAATGACTTGGGACATTCACAAGCAAAGTGTCCATTCATCGAACATTTAAAACATTTGACCTTTGATTTATCTAAACCAATTTTACCATCTTGATTCAATCTTTTCTTTCTGGTTCTGTTAAAAAATTTCTTCATTCTTAGAAACAACATAGCATACTGCCAATTCAAATCCATCTCTTCAAGATGATCATAATTGATTTTATCATAATCTTCTTCGATTAATTCAGCATTATTAACTAATCCAGTAATAACACCAAAACAAGAAGATACCAATGCATACATCAATGCCATATAATCTTCAGTTGTCTTAACAGATAAGGCATTGTGTGTTGATGAACTTGGAACTGAAACAATGCAACAAGAAGAATAACCAGAACTATCAGATTTACCGATAACAGATGTTGTAGGAAGTGCGGAATTTAAACCATTAGATTTCACAGCATTAAGAGTAGAATTATTTTCTCCATGATACATAGCAGGATTCTGGATTTCTGCAGGAAGTGAGTTATTCACAGTCAACTCCATATCCCTTTCTTGTATTCTTTGAATCAAATCATTGAATGACAAACCCGGATACTCTTTATCATAGGTAATCATCATGACATAGTTTTCCCATTTCTCGGGTAATGCCTCCAGATTATTTTATTTCAAATCAGCATCTTCCTTTGTAAGACTAACAAAACTCATTTCACTCATCAAGTGTGCAAATCTTGCAATCAGATTTGAAATTGATTTATTCTGATAATCTTTGAAACTATCAAATTCCTTTTTCAAAACATTTTGTCGACTTTTCTTGTATTGGTCATTACCTTCACATCTTTTCTGCAAAGCATCCCATTAACTTTTCGATGTATGGTTAGCAGAAAATTGATGTAACAACTCCTTAGGTAATGCTATAGTCAATGTGCCATACGCATTTTTCTTAGCTTGATAAGATTTCTTTTATTCAAAAGTAAATTTTCTTTGAAGAATCGGCTCTCCAGATGCATCCTTAGGATACACATATTGTTCAGTAAATGCCAACCACATATCAACATCATTTGTATCAACATATGCTTGAAAACATTTCACCCAACTATGATAATCATCCAATTTTAGTAATTTGGGAACTTTCTGACTTGTCCTCATTTCATTATCATAGTTCATCATACTTTGCATCGTAGCTTGCATCGACGTTTTCATTGCAGCAAATGCTTGAAAATCACTCATCTTTTTCCGAGAAATTGCACTTCAAAAACTTCAAATGCAAAAACGAAGGTCTTAGAAGTGGATTTTTGGTATCGAAACGGAGGTTAGTAGTCGTTGGGCTAGTAAAAGTGTAGATCTCTCTGAGATTTTATTTTGGCTGGTATTAGCTCCCGTAACTCTTAACGAAACTCAAGTTACGTCAGTTTTAGTGAAGCCCCCCAAAAATCCTGAGCTTAGAATTTGATTTTTCAAAATGATACACGAACTGGTCTGAACTTGTCTGAACCGTGACTTTGGTAAGTTATCCGAACTGAATCTTCGCTAATAGATCCGAACTGACACTTCGTTTAGTGAACCAAACTGGAGTCTTGTGAACCTATCCGAACCGAAACCAAACTGGAATGAACCTATCCAAACTGAAACTTCGGTTGACCGAACAGGAGTGAACTCACCTGAACTGGGACTTCGGTTGACGGTTATTTTTCACAGATACAAATTGATACGAACCATAATGATTTTGAGCTGAAATTCACGATTTTGAATGATTTTGAATGAGATTTTCATCAGTAGATAAGATATGATGAACATAAATGATTTAGGATTGGAATTTTCACGAAACACACATCAAAGATGATCAATCGAAAGCAAAAATGCAATAATTTTTCAAAAACGCCACTTTTTGAACCAAAAACTCGAAAAACACAGATTTATTGACTAGTAGATTGAACCGAATGCTCTGATACCACTTGTAAATGCGTGAGCTGTGGATTGTCTACTCAGTCATAATGAAATCAACTCAAACGAGTAAGAAAATGAACACGAGAAGGTAAATACAAAAGATTTTGTATTAGAACCACAGAGAGAAAACACACATAGATTTCACATAGTTAATTGGACAAGAAGTCTTGATTCTATACAAGATGATCCTATTTATAGCTTCACATGAATATTCGAACCAACTGTCTTCAGAACTGGCAGTTCGGGTCTGTTCGTGTGCACCGGAACTGGAAGTTCGGGTCACTTCGGACAGCAGCACTTTTGTAGCTTTTGTCTTGTACTTGGTACTTCACACGACGAACCATAACATGCATTAATAGCAAATACCACTATTTTCATACTTTCATAAAACTTAAACACTCTTTTTGATAAAACTAAACCTTTTTGACAATCCTAAAGGAAACTCATTTTGATACGATGATTACTCTTACTAACCTTGTGAACTCACTCAAGTTTCTTGTTGACAGAAATTCTTTTTGAGTATGTATCAGGTACCTAGCTTTGGATAAGTCAAATAGAAGATAACGAAGTAGATTCACTCGCGTGCGCATGAAGACAAACCCTAGAAGACTTTAGCTTCTGCCTTAGATTTACATTTAAAATTCCTAGATGTTGTACCGTTTTTCCTTAATTAAATCATGTACTTTTAAAGTTTTAATAGAATGTATTCATTTTATGCTTTCAAAGGGATACGATCTTGGCTATCTCGGCCTCCCAAAGACCGGGGTGTTACGATTTGTAACAATGTAGATAAAAGATAAAGCACAAAATAAAGTGTAAAATTCACAAAATGTAGTAGATGCTTTTTATCTGGTATTGACCTTGACCCTAACATTCGTGTATCCCCCCCCCCCCCCCATTTGTCATCCTTTGGTTTCCCCCGCATAAAAAGTTGAGAGGGGATTTCGACAATTGTAATATCTTTATTTTGTACCAATGTAACATGCTCATACAAACATGTTGGTTGATAACAGTTGACCATTTGTAACAAAATAGATAAAGAATAAAGCACAAAATAAAGTTTGAAATTCACATAATGTAGGAGATGCTTTTTATCAGCTATAACCTAGACATCAACATTCTTGTATCCCCCCCCCCCCCCTCTCCTCCTCCTTTGCCATCCCCTAGTTTCCTTTACATAAAAGAATGAGAGGGGATTTCAACAATTGAAAATTCTTTATTTTGTTAGTTTAAAATTGTTGACCATGTCCATGATGAATAAATTCACACTTACCATTTCTGGTCAGATTGGTCTCCCAAAATATATGGAAATTCTGAGGAATTGCTAGCGGTATCATATTGATGGTCTGATGAACCTTCTTCTTGTGTCACTATTTTCCCGTCAACGTCAATGATGAAATTAGTGATGAATCAAACTGATGAATCGATAATGCAAGATTATAATGAGGGAGATGAGAAAAGACCTAGTTATTCGATAATGGTAGAGATGGAGACGTTGAATTGGAAATTTTTGGTGAAAGTGAGAGGGAAACGGATCTAATGAATCGATAATAACTAGATCTGGTTTTAAATGTTTGGTGAAATTTTTTAGAAGGGGTAGTTCTGCAAATTAGTCTCTTTTGGTGGACAATATTAAGCCTAAACTAAACCTAAATTAAATCTAATTGACTTTAGACATAATAAAACCCAAAATTAACTAAAAATATGCATATTAAACATGATTTAACATTATTATACTAAACTCAACATAACTAAACCCACAATTAAACATAAACATAAATAATTAAATGTCTTCACGTGGTCGGGTCTCTTTCACTAAGTTATGATCCACAAGAATGGTCTCGGTTCATCTACAAGATCTTAATCCATCGGTTCTTCTTCTTCAAGTTAGACTTCATCATCCAGTTCATAAAAGTCTTCAAGTGGCTCTTCTGGTGGGTTTTCGGGTAAGTAGTAATCGAACGCCAAATTCAGAAGGCTTCATCCTCCCAAAAGTCATCTACCTGGGGCTGTACGTAAGGTTGAACACGAGGTTCATAACTTGTCATCATCTCTAGAGGTGTTGAAATAGATAGATTGTGAAATTGTATGACTATATCTACTAGTTGACGTAGTTATATGCTAACTGTGATCCTTTGAGTAGATCGGAAAAAATCCCTAAAAAGGGACGATTGCTTCTCTGGGAAAAATAGACGGCGATCAAAAACTTATCAAATATGGTGTAATATTAATTTTAAGTTTTCTTTTTAATCCATACCCTTTCATTTTAGATATAACAAGATTTTACCACCCCCGTGCATTACCGTCGGGATAACGTAGGTACACAAAACAATGACATTACTTTGTGTCTCATGAGTCTTGTCTTCTCCTAGCTATCAATGTTAAGTAAGTGTACTACTCTCTTAATCATACCATCTCATTGTGCCATGCTACTTCTACTTAACAGACATTTTTTGTGTATAACTGAACTAAATTTTCACCTCTAATAATAGAAGAAACCAATGACAGATCAAACTAACCCTATCGTGGGTTCCAATAACTTTAGGAGGATTGGTCGAGTGCTTTTGAGCATGTTTTCCACGTTCATACCTCGAAGGGAAGTCATCGACCTGAAAGAAAATATTAGTTTAGGCAAATAAAAGAACTCCTGATTCTAAAAATAAGAATCGGTGGTGGCCATGATCAACATATTAAGTGTCCCTTGAAGTATCTTGCGCAAAGTAAATCTCAATCAATAAAGTTTCAGCACAATCAACTAAAACAAATCCCATCCAACTACAAACTTCATATATAGCGTACAATGATAAAGAATTTTAAGAAACCATTAAGATAATCAGCATCACCCGTAGAGAAACCAAGAAAATGAAAATAACTTAAACATATATACCAAAAAAAATGACTGGTAAGACTACAAGAATGAAAAACCAGCTAGCTATTTTCTGAATCGAATCCATAAAACCATAAATTTTCTGTTTTAAATAGTAACACTCCTAAATCTGAAAATCAAATTGAGTATTATCAACTATAATATCTGCCTAAAATGAATAAACTACATATTTGATTCTTATGAAGGCAGTTTGTGCTCGACTCACATGTCGAAAATGAATAAACTACATATTCTGATATCATCCTCATAGGATACTTAGGGATGTTGGCCTTTATGGTTTCTAATTCTTGATTTTGACAATTTAACAAATTTGAATGACAATCTTGCTAAGTAATCGCCATAAACATACCCTTAGTGGTCTTTTATGATTTTATGCAGAAAAAGGAGCATAACTCGTTTCTAGTAGTATTAGGGCATTAAATATATATTTACAAATCACTGACCTGAGGCAACATCTAGAAAAAAATTCTCTTATAAATATGAGTAGGCTTCAACAACATGAAATTTTTATCATGAATCAGAATTGTGGTGTAGATCATACCCATAGCTATTGGCTATTAGGATTTGCTGTAACTATGCATAAAAAGATTAGGATTAGACTAAGGGGATGTTTGGTTCAATCTGTTTCATTAGATGCTGGATGAATAAGTGTCTGGATGGTAAAGATTTGTGTGGAGGGCTGAATCAATAAGACATTTTTTAAGGTAAATACCTTAGCGATTCAGACATTTTTTTTATTAAAAGGTTCCAAACAAACAGTCTGTATCTGTGCGATTTAGAAGAGGTAAACCAAACAGCCCCTAAAAGATAGAAGATAGTTTAGACAATGACAGTGCTTCTTGACCAAAATTTGATTTTGCACACATCAGCTTCAAAACTGAAAAGAAAACCATGAATCGAAAAGCTAATAGCATTCGAGAACCCAAAATCACAATCATGCTACTGTTACGAAATCTACCTCCTTACCAACACCATCCAAATTATTTATTCAATTAAAGTCTCTCAAAAACAAAATAGAAGATATCATTAGTATAAAAAAACCCCTAAAATGCACAAAGAGGGGTGTTGAAGGAGGAAGTATTTACCTTCTCTTAGACGTTGTCCGGTTCGCATCTATAGTCCAACAATAGGTTGACCATCTATTCCTCTACATGGTAAATCGATATTTGGTGGCACCACCACAAGACCGATTTGCTAACAAAATCATTGAATCAAAGGGAGATGATGGAAACAAAGGTTTTTAGCTAATCGACACTATGCATGTAATCGACTTGCTCCTTAAATCCACTTGTTTGTGAATTTCATTTTTGATGATGATAAGTTAAATTAGTATGATTGATTTTGAGGGAGAAAAAGGGCTACAAGTGATGATGGCATAGTGTGAAAACCAATGGCCACCATTTACCACTCGTAGATGGCCGAACTAAGTGGAAAAATCCTCATCACCACAAAAAATGGCCACCACGATTCACACACTAGCGGCCAACACATTCACCGGGGAATAAAAAAAGAAACGGTCACTGGGAACCTGAAGAAAGAAGGGAGAGAAAAGAGATGAAAATGTAGAAAAGTAGAGAAAGAAGAGAGAGAACGATGATAGTATTGAGAATCCGTGAAAACATGTAAGCATAAAAGCATTCATCAGGATACGCGTAACTTTTAGCTATATTTTGTGACACACGTGAGGCTCATAGTGGCATGGCTAATCTATACTCTATTATAAAACATATTGGGTCAAAGGTATTATGGTCATGTAAAATATCTTAATCTTAAGACGCGTACTGTTTTGAAGCATGGTGTTCAATACTCTAATGCATAATCTCTTAAAAACCTCTTTTAAAACCCTAATTACAAAATACATGTTCTCATTTGAATAAATCAAGCTCTAGAGATTGATGGCCTTCAAACCGTAGCTCTCTTCTCTTCATCTTCTTCCTATCGCAATCCACTGATTAGCCGGCCATCGCTTCCTGTCTTCGGCCATCACATCTTGTCGTAGGCCATCACTTCCGATGGCTAACCATCACTTGCTGTCGATGGTTCGCTTTCTAATTTCCACCCTGATTGAGGTTCGTCTTATGATTAACCATTTTGGGATTTGTTATATGATTCTAACACTCCGATTAAACCTTTTGCAGTGTCCTTTCTTCCTCAGCTAATCAAATTTATGTATCAACCGCTCCAGTTCTTTGGACTCTCGGAGGTATGTTTATTTGTTCTATCGACCTTTTCATTCTTTTATTTTTCACCATATGGTCAAAGCTAAAGCATGTTCATGCATGATAGATCTTCTATGGATGATGAAGATGTTAATCCATTTGTTTCTACTCAAGGATCTGTCTTGGGTTCATGAGGTAACAAGAAATGTTAGTCCATTAGTTTCTCCTGAAGGTATGTTCACTTTCTTTTAGTGTTTTTTCATATGTTAGGTTTTCCCTAATCTCTTTGTAGGAAAATCACAAGAACCCTTATTAATTTTGAGAAAACATCCTTTTTCCTAGATGACGTTTCAAACAACTCGAAATCAAGAGGCCTACGTTAACCTATGTGAAAACAAGTATAGAATGGGCCAATTGAATCTTAATACCATTCCTTGATTGATTTCCTTGAGTATTTAGTGATGTAGGCTAGTCTTTTGGTTATATATTTTATCATGAGGAAGACACTTGTAGGTCAATAAATTATGATTATTGTTGTTCCAGATTCTTTAAAACCTATTTTATTACCACCTATCATGAGCTTTAATAGCAAGTCTCATTTAGCTGAAAGTGATTTATAAGTTCCACCCCGTTCTTCTCAATCACAGGTTTAGAAAGATTTAATTGAATTGAACTCGGGAGTTGCAAGGACTAAGGAGCCATGAGAATCTGGCTGATCATTACAAATGTAAGAAGGTATCAATCTTTTGCAAAATTATATGTCATTTCCATTTTTTTATGAGGAGCTAAACCTGCAATAGTGGTTGTACATGGTAACAATTCTTAATTTCGCTCATTATGTGTGTTTGCTTTACATTTTACCATAGCATCGACCCTTTTTTTAGCATTTTGCTACTAGGTTATCATCGACACTTTTACACGGTGTCAGAAGGCATGTGAAAATATTGACAGCTATGACAGGTCATAAGAAGTTAAGAACTTAGTCAAGTTTTATGATGCATATGAAAACAATAAAAAATGTCTACGTTGTTACGGAGTATGTTCTAAGTACTGCTATTAAAGCTGCGTTTTTAGTTTTCTTTTCTATTCTTTAATTATTATGTAACTTAAATTTATCAAATTGTTTTAGGTGATAATTATTAGACAGAATACTTTCAAGATAACATTTTTATTGGTTTTGAGTAAGGGTGATAATGATGACCCATTCTTTAAAAAACGGACTGCTTTGGGTGAAAATATCACGTATTGGTCCATTTGTGCATTCCGGTCAACCCAAATTATGCGACTGGTCAAAAGGACCATTGTTTCTCGCCACTTGTAGGATAGTGGTTACTAACAAATTGACCTGAAAAAGATTACTTTTAAGTTTAACAACGTGGAAATAAGTTGAACTCCACTCAGTCAGTTACTTAGTTGTTTGTTAGTGTTACTTCGACAAGGCTTGTGTAAACAAGTTTATTGAAAATATATAAGAAAACAAGTAAATAAACTCGGCACTATATTGCATTAACTCAACACCAGATAACAAGATACAAGCTATGATCGATTGTTCAAGTTTAAGTAAACTGCTAAGGCTAACATGCTATATAGAGTGCTAAGGGAAATCAAGGAGAGCCCTTGATTTCCATAAGGTCATCTAAGACCGTTAAGTACAATAGATTAATGTCCTAGAACCAAGAAACATTCTTCATTGGACGATGTTGTTTCATTGAGAGATTCATTTGATCTTCTGAGGAGATATCTTGCTTCTACTGATTCAGACCTGCAGCTGATGACTTTTTGTGTCAGACAAAAAAGACAGAACAATTGTTTTTCTGGCTGAACTCTCATCCCGGCTGGAACTTGAGTTCACCCGAAACTGTCTTTCTTCCAGTTCATGTATTATTCCAGGTTAACTACCGCTTCCGCTTGATCTCAAGCTTTTTTTTCATCTTCATTCACCCGGAGTGCATTATCTCATCAGCATATTGACTTCCGGTTGAACTTCAGCCGGATCCTGAATACTTAGGCATTTCAACCGGAACTCCCAGTTGATTATATCCTTACAGTCTCCCACTGGGATGATGCTGCCAAAACAAGTCTTCTCATCCAATGAATGTTTATTGAATTTTTTTTGCACAAAAGTCTTCAACGTCACCATCACTCAAGTCTGGTTTTCATACTTGCAGTCGTCCTCAAGTATGAATTAGTTACATAGTCTCTGTCAGGGTCGACAGAGAAAAGCTTCTCCTAGTCATCATCATTTGGCCATTCACTGCGATCAGTGATTGACTTGGTAAGTAGTGAAAGTGCCATCTTCTCTATGCACATAGAATAATTTACCATCTTCATCATAGACATCGAATTTGATTCCAGAATAGAAGCTTGAGTCTTCTTCATCAACATTTATTTCGACATCTAGTTTTTCACTATTAATGATGAGTTTGATTCTGAAGTACAACAAATTCTCATCCATGCTCATGTTCAGATTTGATTGAGCAAGGAGATAAACATCAGTGAGTTCATCCTTTGATTATATGAGAGGGTCTCAATTAAATTTGTAATGAACCTGTATTTCTTGGTCTCCTCGTCATAGTTCCAATCAACTATGGGTCTCTTAGTATCATTTGATTCTTCCTTCTAATTATCAGACCCATGACTAGAGTTACCACTCTGTTTCTTCTTCTTTGGTGTCCTCTTTCTCCAATGGAAATGGATTTCTTTCTTCCTAAACTTCTTAAAGGAGTAAAAGATGACTTTGATGGTTCTTGAGTGGGTGATGATGGTGAATTTGGAGTGGGTGGTTTTCTAGCTTCCAGTCTGATGGTGTTTGTAGGTGATGTAGTTGTTTTAGTAGAAGGTTTGGAGGGTCTTGAGTGTATGATGGGTGTAGGAAGGGAATGTGAGGATTTAGGCTTTGGTGGCGTACAAAGAGTGAAGTTGTCTAATGAATAATTCTTGTGGGCTAACTTAAGCTTTTTGAATGGTGAGGTTTACCTCTGGAGGTTCTGGTTGGATTCATTCTAGAGGTAAAAGAAGGAGTTTTGGATATGGGGATTTGTTGAGTGGAGTATAGCAGAGAATCAATGGTATTTTGAGGTTGAGGAGGAAGAGAAGACATACATGAGAATGCACCAGCAGGTTTAGGCAATCCAAGCCTCTCAGCATTGTTAGGACCGATTTCATGTCACAGACCCGGTTCGTATTCAACAAAGTGCTCGAGAGATAGTAAGACAGGATGATCAAAAGTCTAGGAAATCAAACAACAAAACATGACAAAGCAAATCGATTCAATGATAGTCGAATGATTACAATGAGTCGAATGCTTACAATCTCATCATAAAAAATCCATAGCCATCTTGGGTCGAGCTCAAACCCAAGATGAGACTCTCTTTCTCTAGAATGTGTATGCTCACCTCACTCTCTAAAGAATCATCAATATCTTTTACAAATGAGGGCTATCACATCTATTTATAGTGAGAGCCCATGTGCCTCACTGATCCGCTAATTAGTAAGACACAATACAATGAGCGAATTACAAATAAAAACAAATAACATAAATACTAATTAAATCAAAGCTGATTTAATTAACATGAAGCTTGACTCGCTCGAACCGATATTCCGTTGACTTTTACGTTGACAGTTGACCTGAAAGGTTGAGTTTCTAGAAAATGTCTTCGGTCCAAACTTGCAAGCCTCGATTATCACAACCCACTCTCTAAATTAAATCACAATGGATGCTTGAACCAAATGTCAGCAACGCAGATTTGATAGCGTCAGTCACATAGATTTTTGTTCCAATATATTCCCCTTTTATTGATGCTTTCAAATCTGTCAATATGATGAAGAATCGCTCTGTCATGCATTTTCAATGAGTAACTGATAAACCCGAGACAATCTGTTATATAAATTCCCCCTCTTAATAAGCTTCTTCTACTCTTGTTTCTTCATTTGAGAGCCACGTGCTGCTCTTCACTTGGTTCACACGGTCGGGTACAATACTAAGAATGCCTAAACTCGGAGTCGAAACCGCAACAAATCGAATCAGATAAATCACTCAATCACTGAAAATGCTCCAACTCTAGATAATCGACCCTATAATCCAAATCCATAATAAATTTTCCCTATTTCTCTAAATCTCCCCCAAAACATCCACTGAAAGCGTAAAAATTAGATGCGGAGAGTCGAACCGTCCCGCTTGGTTGCCTAGAGAAACCGAATAAAAAATCTTAAGCCTCGGACAATCTCATGAAAAACCGGAAGCTGGATGATGACAGTTGTGTAAGATCCATAAATATAGCATTTGTTCTACATGACTGAAGGTTGGATGCAATCATAAAGTTCGATTCCAGTGACGGGTGAAAAACATCACGCAAAACGTCACTCTAATCGAGAAAATATGCCAAATCGGAGAACAATTGAGATCCCGATCGTATAATAATAATAACAGGAGTCTTCGTAATTTTGGGTCCTGAAAAATGTGCTCGGAAAAAATAATCTGTGAAGATTCTCGAGAAATATCGGTGAAAATGGCTTAATCTGAAAAATCTGAGAACATTCCATCAATTTTTTTCAAATAACGGCCATCCGAGAGATTTAACGGACAATTCCAATATTTAAATGAGATTCTAGTTAATCGGGTTAGATGACGTCCGCACTACATCAGCTAAAAATAAAACCGTGACATATAACGAGAAAAGCTGCATAATTAATCGGTTATTAAAGCTAACCCCTCAGTGGTCGATAGCTAACGTATGCGTGACGTCAATAAACGAGAACCCCTATAAAAAAAACTAAAATAAATCCATGACCAATGAAAATTTTATCTTCGTTAATCTTGTTAAATATTGATAAAAAAAAACCCTTAGTTAACGAAAAATGCTGAAAAAATCATTAGATTAATTAAACCCTTAAAGAAAAACCATAATCCTTGTGATATGTCCTCCACCAATCAGGTTTGAGCATGCAGGCCATCCAACGGTTAGAAAAAATGAATCCAAGGCTATAGAAGATGGATCCTCGTGAAGGGCTGTGGACCAATATTATTGCGCCAACAACAACATCACCTATGGTTTCGATCTTTCTGATCTAATGGTCACAGAGGTGGATCCGCGTGAAAGGGAGGTGTACCAATCGAGGGAAGACAACGCATAGGCATACAATGGATCTTTCTCTTTTGCTGGGTCCAAGCGCTTTCCAGCCACCAATCACATTCCGACAGCAGAAATAAAGAGTATTAGGGTTGACCAACCAGGAGAGAGAAATCATTCTCTTGTAGCCAATCAATGCATGCCACATCAGTGTCTTCCCTAAAGTTCGACCAGCCCACCGAAACCCTAATATAGCTACCAGAATAATGAGTTAGTCACCAGAAAACCGTAATTCATCCATATCTCCCATAATACTTGAACAATTTCAAAGAATTTTATATCCACGTGACCCAAATTCGATGCTCTACAATCCTAGACGATAAAAAAAAATCACGAAACGACCTTGAACAAAACCCAAAATCGAGATCGTATGGAATCAATCTCAATCTTATGCATTCTAAATCATATAGAATGAATGTAGACCGTCTGGGTTTGTTCTATACGGTCTTAGTCTAGATCGTATAGCCCATTTTTCGGTCGTTTGAAGTCTTGACCGTATAGGGTCGCCCGAGCTAGACCGTATGCACCATTAGACCATATAGAATACTTGTAGATCGTATAGGCAATCTTCAAGTGAGTCCAGATCGTATAGTACATCTTCAACAGCAACCTAGACCGTATAGTATAACTTCAAAACATTAAGAAAAACCCCCAAAAAATGATGAACACAGGGACTTTAATCCTCGATTTAACCTAGAAAAATTCAAGGAAAACACGGATTCGTGATCATATCTTGAAGGAAGATGTTAGATGATATCATTCTGGCCACAAAAAACTCGAATCATAGCTCAAACGGATAGAATCAACCCTGAAAGTTCTGGAAAAACCAAGAACATGAAGAACACGAACTAATACCGTCAGTGTGTGTTTTCTCAAGTTAATCAAATCTTATGCGAGTTAGATGAAATGGATGGATCCAATGGATCCAGAACTCATTTTTCATCAAGAATTAAGCTTCATTTCATCCAAAAACATGCATCCTAACACTGAAATCTCTGAATCAAGCCCCAAAACTTCAAGAACACTAAGAAAACGTGAAAAACTCCACCGTTACGAATTTTTTTCTTTGATCTTCATTTCATCAACAGGTTTGAACACATGGAGCCTGAAAACACATCCAAATGAACCCAATAACATGAATCTATCATAATATTCATCTAGAAAGCATCCAAACAGCTCCAAAATGAATAGAAATAGAAAAAAAAAGTCTCATTTATGGATTTTTTATCTTAAGCAACAAAGTTGAACAAAATCCAGATCTGAGTGATCAAATTGGTAGTGAGACACAATCGATTGATACCCGCTCTGATACCATCTGTTAGGACTAATTTCATGTCACAGACCCGGATCGTGTTCAACAAAGTGCTCGAAAGATGGTGAGACAGGATGATCAAAAATCTAGAAAATAAAACAACAAAACATGACAAAGAAAATCGATTCATTGATAGTCGAATGATTACAACGAGTCAAATGCTTACAATCTCTTCATAAGAAATCCATAGCCATCTTGGGTTGAGCTGAAACTTAAGATGAGACTCTCTCTCTCTCTAAAATGTGTATGCTCACTTCACTCTCTAAAGAATCATGAATCTCTTTAAATGAGTGCTATCACATCTATTTATACTGAGAGTCCTTGTGTCTCACTAACATGTTAATTAGTAAGACACAATACAATGAGCAAATTACAAATAAAAAACAATAATATAAATATTAATTAAATCAAAGTTGATTTAATTAATATGAAGCTTAACACGCTCGAACCGATCTTCCGTTTATTTTTACGTTGACCGTTGACCCGAATTTCTAGAAAACATCCTCGATACAAACTTACAAGACTCGATCATCACAACCCAGTCTTTGAATCAAATCACAATAGATCCTTCAACTGAATGTCTGCAGCACAGATTTGATGGCGTCAGTTGTGGCACCCCACTACATCTTTAATAGTTATCTTTTATAAAAAGTAGTCCCCGATTTTTTTTAAAAAAGAACGGATCCATTCATGACCATCAAACCATTAGCATTCAATAAGTTATAAGTTTGATAACTTAAAATCATCATATCAGAGTACACAGTCAAATATCAAAATAGGACGACGACTGTCTCCATCTAATACGACCCATCCTTAGGTGTTCGGTTCATTCTTCAAAATGCTCAACCTGGACCCGCTTGCACTTCGTTCTTATTACCTGTCACCAATACTAGTAACGTATTAGTATTAATGGCATAATAGTGACCAATCAGCACGAAACATAATTTCTTTAAAAAAAGGCAGCTTGCAAAATCCGTAGGCTACCATGACTTCGTAGCCTACAAACCACCATCTAAAAAAAAAGACAGCTTTCATAATTCGTAGGCTGCCCAGATTCGTAGCCTACGAATCACAGATTCTGCCCCCTTCACCCCAATCTTCCATAAAAAGACAGCTTTCAAGATTTGTAGGCTGCCCTGATTCGTAGCCTACAAATCACAAATTCTGCCCCATTTACCCCAAACTTCCATAAATCTCAATTTCCACCACCTCTTTAGATGTTATAAAATCATGAAATCATTCTATAAAATGAACTTCGATTTCTATTTGCACTAAGTGTCAAATAACAAGTTAGAAGGTGTTAGAGAACATGACCCAACCCGTTTGACCCATTGCATACATCATAACATACCTCTTTTGGATGCACATACTTAGAAATGGTTTATTATCAACTAGATATCTACCTTGATTTGGTAGCATCAAAAATTTCCATCTTACCCAAACGGGTCGAATTTCAACTTACCCAAACGGGTCAAATTCCATCTTACCCAAACGGGTCAAATTCTATCTTACCCAAACGGGTCAAATTCCCTCTTACCCAAACGGGTCAAATTTGAATTCTACCTCTTGTTGCTTTCTAGGATGGTTACTCCAACCCATATTCTACCGAATCATTAACTATGCCATTCAATTCAATGCAAGTACAATACTAATAGAGTATGATCACTCATGTTTAACATGAGATCACTAAACATATCTTACGTTACCTTCAGCGTTTAACTTTTAACTTTCCCTTCACGTTGGTGGCTTGAGCTTCCACCGGGTTCACCTATATTACCATGATTATTAGTTAATCATGAATATCCACATTCTTGCAAATACAAATGTACATAATGAACCCATGTCAAGTGTTGGCACACTTGACTCTAAATTTTCATACACACACAAGCCTCATGAATAAGAGGACCAAAGTCTAGGCATTTCTAGACCTTTATCATTATAAGCACATACACACTTTCATATCTCATGACACAATACTTCAATTTATGCAATAATTAATGCCTCAAACTTAATAAATCTTCACCTAGGCATTTCATCGAACACCTAGCGTGCACAACTAATATTCTTACTTGTATGAAGTAATCCTTCATTCCATTCAACCCATCATTAACTATAAATGTATACATTTATCAAATTTCATATGGAATTACTAATCTTTCATGAGAATCAAGCTCTTATGATTTAGAAACCCAACCCAACCTCCCATCTATTCCTAATTTCGATTCACATGAGGTGGGTTTTAACCCCATTACAATCTTACTAACAATCATGAAAAAATATAAACATGCAGGGGCAAAATCATGCATCAATTAGGCATACAAGTTCCTACATAACATCCTTTAACATCAATTTGACCTATCTTTGATTTCCCATAAAATCACCTAACATCAAACTTACTTACTTGATGCAGGAAATTAGAAATGGGGGTAGATTAGCAGCCTAGACACCCTCTTGTGCTCAATTTTGGCTTTCCCAACAAACTTCTTCCAAGAAACTCCCACCAATTTGAAGATTTAGGTCAAGAACTAAGTTTAGCTCTCTCCCTCCCCTCTCTGGTTCGCAAATGACGTCTGGGGCTCATCCCCAGATTTTTTTTTCTTTTATTGAAATCCTAATCTTACATAATCAGCCCCTCCCCTTTATGCTACTTAACCCCTTTGTACCAAATCTTCATATTTACCCTTTGAACCCCCAATCTTTTAGTAAATACTTAACTAGTCACAAACATAACTTTAATAACTAAGTTAATATTTTACTAAACCCGTCGAGGATGTGTTTACTAACTACACATACCCGACCCTTCCCGCACAAAATAAAACATTTCCAAATAAAAGTCACATAAAGAATTTGGGACGTTACAACTCCACCTCTCTTAAAGGGAGTTTCGTCCCCGAAACTAAAATACGTACCCAAAGAGATGCGGATAGTATCTTCTCATTTCTTCCTCGGACTCCCACGTGGTGTCCGATACTTTCCTATGCTCCCATTTTATCTTTACTTGTTTTATCTCTTTATTACGGAGACGCTTGACTTTTCGGTCCAGAATTTCAACGGGTCTTTCCACATGATTCAATTTATCATCTACCACTATATCATCCAGCGGTACATAAGCTGTCTCATCTGCTAAGCATTTCCTCAAGTTAGACACATGAAATGTGTCATGAATGCCACCAAGTTCCTCCGGGAGTTCTAGTTTATAAGCAACCTTGCCCACTTTCTTGACGATCTTGAAGGGCCCAATAAACCTCGGACTTAACTTACCCCTCTTTCTAAATCTGATTACCCCTTTCCAAGGGGATACCTTTAACAATACATGGTCCCCTTCTTGAAACTCGTTAGGCCTTCGCCTTTTATCAGCATAAGATTTTTGTCTGTCTTGAGCAGCCTTCAAACGTGTTCGAGCTATATCAATCTTTTCGGCAGTTATTTCCACAATCTCATTGTGGGAAAGTTCTCTTTGACCCACTTCTCCCCAGCACAGTGGGGTTCGACAGTTTCTACCATACAACATCTCGTATGGAGCCATACCAATGCTTGAGTGGTAACTATTATTATAGGCAAATTCCACCAAGTGAAAATATTTATCCCAACTCCCCCCGAAGTCGAGGACACAAGCTCGCAACATATCCTCGAGAGTTTGTATCGTCCGCTCACTCTGCCCGTCAGTTTGAGGATGATATGCAGTACTGAAGTGCAATCGAGTACCCATAATCCTCTGAAACTCCTGCCAGAACCGCGAGGTAAAACGCGTGTCCCTATCAGAAGTTATCGAAACAGGAAAACCATGCATCGATACTATCTCATCTATGAATATCCTTGCCAATGTTTCGGAGCCACTAGATTCGTTAATGGGCACAAAGTGGGCACTTTTGGTTAGTCTATCCACAATTACCCATATCGCATTCGTATTCCTTGCCGTTTTTGGCAAGCTAGTGAGCAGATCCATAGTGATATGCTCCCACTTCCACACGGGTATCTCAAGTGATTGCAACTTCCCGTAAGGCTTTTGATGCCCCGCCTTCACTTGCAAACAAGTCATGCACTTATTTACATATTTTACAATGTCCCGTTTCATACCGGGCCACCAATAATCACTTTTCAAATCGCGATACATCTTAGTAGCCCCTGGGTGAATTGAGTAACGAGATTTATGAGCCTCGTTTAACAACAACTCCTTCACCCCATACGTGTTCGGAACTCATAGACGACCAAACCGGTACTTCATGCCGTCATCGCCGTCAACTAGGTCCCTTACCATCCCCTTAATTCGTTCTTGCTTCCAATTATTCTCCTTTACCGCTTCCACTTGAGCATTCCTGATAGTATCAAGGATACTCGAGGTCACAACCAACCTCATGGATCTCACCTTTATAGGAGCCAAATCCCCTTTTCTACTTAGGGCATCCGCCACTACATTAGCTTTTCCAGGATGATAATGTATTTCACAATCATAATCCTTGATAAGCTCTAGCCATCTCCTCTATCTCATATTCAACTCCTTTTGATCGAAGAAGTATTTCAAGCTCTTGTGATCCGTATAAATGGTGCACTTAACCCCATAGAGGTAGTGTCGCCATATCTTTAAAGCAAAAACCATCGCAACTAACTCAAGATCGTGAGTAGGATACTTAGCCTCATTAGTCTTCAGCTGTCTAGAGGCATAAGCAATTACCTTTCCTCGTTGCATAAGTACACACCCGAGGCCAAGGTAGGAAGCATCCGAATACACCACCAAATCTTCCGTGCCCTCCGGTAAAGTCAATACCGGAGCGTGTGTTAATTTTTCCTTTAAGATTCTAAAGGACTCTTCTTGCTCTCTTCCCCATTCGAATTTCACATCTTTCCGGGTTAACTTGGTTAAAGGCGAGGCTATCTTTGAGAAATCTTGTATAAATCTCCTATAATAACCCGCCAAACCCAAGAAGCTACGGATTTCTGTTGGATTTCTCGGCGTACTCCATCTCGTTATTGCTTCAACCTTAGAAGGATCCACCAGGACACCTTCAGAGCTAATCACGTGCCCCAGAAATTGTACCTCCCTTAGCCAGAACGAGCACTTCGAAAATTTCGCATATAACTTTTCTTTTCTTAAAATTTCCAACACCTCGCATAGATGTTGGGCATGATCTTCCTCACTCTTCGAATACACGAGTATATCGTCAATAAAGATGATAACTGACCGGTCTAACATGGGTCTACACACGCGGTTCATAAGATCCATGAAAGCCGCGGGTGCATTTGTCAACCCAAAAGACATCACCAGAAACTCGTAATGCCCATAACGAGTTCGAAATGCCGTCTTTGGTATATCCTCCTCTTTTACCTTCAGTTGATGATAACCCGATCTTAAATCAATCTTAGAAAACCAACTCGCGCCTTGTAACTGGTCAAATAGGTCATAAATTCGAGGCAACGGGTATCGGTTCTTCACAGTCAGCTTGTTTAGTTCTCTGTAGTCTATACACATCCTTAGACTACCATCCTTCTTTTTAACAAAGAGGACCGGTGCTCCCCAAGGAGAAACACTGGGTCGGATAAACCCCTTGTCAAGTAACTCTTGCAATTGACTCATTAACTCTTGCATCTCTGAAGGAGCCAAACGATACGGAGCCTTAGCAACCGGCTTGGCACCAGGTATCAATTCGATGCGGAACTCCACCTCTCTATCTGGTGGGATACCGGGCAAATCTTCCGGGAACACATCGGTGTACTCCCGGACTATTGGTACCTCTTCCATCTTCTTGTTTTCTATGGTAGTATCCTTCACATAAGCAAGGCAAGATTTGCACCCGTGTTGGATGTACTTTCTAGCCTTCATAACCGAGCATAACATAATCTTGTTTTCTCTTTCTCCCTGAATTTGAACACTCTTTCCGCTTGGCGATGTTAGCTGTATCGCCTTGCGGCGACAATCTACGTTGGCTTGGTATTTCGATAACCAATCCATCCCCACTATTACCTTGAACTCCCCCATCAACATGGGTATGAGGTCAATCGGATAGTCCTCTTCTTCAATAGAAATATTGCAATTACGACATACATCAAATACTACCACACTCTTGTTATCAGCTATCTCTACTTCTAAGGGTACAATCAACTTATCAGTAACAAATGATGGATGACGAATAAGGTCGAGTGAAACAAACGACCTACTCGCACCCGTATCAAACAATACATGAACAGGAATGGAATTAACAAGGAATATACCTGTCACCACCCCTGGATCTATCTTTCCTTCCTCCACTGTCATTTGGTAAGATCTCCCTCTGGCTTTGGGAATCTCTACTTTCACTCCACTTGAACTCCCACCCGGATTTAACCCTGGGCATTCACTCTTCTTGTGGCCTGATTGGCCACAATTGTAACACAGCTTTGTAGGACTAGGGCACTGAGCATACCCATGTCCCGTCTTCCCGCAGTTATAACACGGCTTTGTCTTCAAATAGCATTCACCTTTATGCATTCGACCACAGTGGGGACATCCCGAGGTCCCACCACTTTTACCCTCGCTCTTCTTTGGAGTCTCCGCCACCTTTGGTTTCTTACTAGGCGTGACGCTACTCTCAATCCCCCTCTTTTCACCCTCTCAACTTGTCTCTTAATTTCCATCTCTCTTTCACGAGCCGCATTTATCAATTCTTCAAGTGTTTGGCATTTAGAGGCATTTATAAACTCTCTAAAGTCCATGTGTAACATGCCATTGAACTGGTGAATTTTCTGTCTTTCAGTTCGCAGCTCATCTTTACAAAACTTCACCCTATCAAGGAAGAA
Source organism: Deinandra increscens subsp. villosa (assembly GCA_039602395.1). Lineage (NCBI taxonomy): Eukaryota > Viridiplantae > Streptophyta > Magnoliopsida > Asterales > Asteraceae > Deinandra > Deinandra increscens. The sequence goes on from JBCNJP010000010.1 coordinate 15,079,480, forward strand.
GCCTATCACCTCCGCAATTGGTTGCCCTTTCTTTTGTCGAAATAGAGAGAGCTCTTCTTGTAACTTTTCCACCTCCGATTGGGGGCTATGGTGAGTTTCGAACAACTCTTTAAATTAATCCCAATCCATGGCATTCGCCACTTCCCTTCCTTTTTCAATCTTCATTATGTCCCACCAATCTTTTGCTCGCGTCCGTAATTGACGGGTAGCGAACATCACCTGATCCTTTGGATCGCATTTGCTTCTTTCAAACACATCCTCCATATCAGTTAGCCACCTATGGCAAGCTATTGGATTGGCATCACTGGTGTAAAGTGGGGGCTTGCACGCCATAAAATCTTTGTACGTGCACTTCCCCTTGTCTTTAGTTGCACTTTCTTCACCCCTCAATTCATCTTTCAGAGCTTCAAACCTCTTATCCAATAACTCCATTAGAGTTTCTTCCATCTTACCCACGTGGAGCCGTACACTAGCATCCACGGAGGTCTCAACTTCATCAGACACGATCTTTTTGACTTCCGCCAGCATGGCTTCCGTCAATGCTCCATTTTGATCATCTTCATTCGCCATTGCAAACTGAAAGTTTACAATAGGTTAGCATCTTATTAACAAATCTATACACGTTAAGTTGAAACAAAGTTCAACATAACCATCAACTTGCTATTGCAAGCAGATCATTCATCACCATTCTTGTTTATTTCAATCTTACCCACATTGTGAATGTCACAATCGGGATCATCTCATCATTCTTACATCTTGTTCACCCTCTTATTACATCTTACGCATTTGGGTATGAGATTTCATTCATCACCCCCACATGCTTAGTTTCATCCCATCTTTTACTTTCTTACTTGAATTGTACGCATTACTTACATTCAAGTTCATACTTGTTCACACAATGTCAACGGTATTTAAAATTTAAACAACACTAAATACTTACCGGGTCACCCGATTGAGCTTTGAAGCGAACACCATATCAATCCCCCGAGCACTTGGTTTGAGTTCAAGTGTCCCGCAACACTTGAATCTCTCAAACCGTGGCTCTGATACCAACTTGTGGCACCCCACTACATCTTTAATAGTTATCTTTTATAAAAAGTAGTCCCCGATTTTTTTTTAAAAAGAACAGATCCATTCATGACCATCAAACCATTAGCATTCAATAAGTTATAAGTTTGATAACTTAAAATCATCATATCAGAGTACACAGTCAAATATCAAAATAGGACGACGACTGTCTCCATCTAATATGACCCATCCTTAGGTGTTCGGTTCATTCTTCAAAATGCTCAACCTGGACCCGCTTGCACTTCGTTCTTATTACCTGTCACCAATACTAGTAACGTATTAGTATTAATGGCATAATAGTGACCAATCAGCACGAAACATAATTTCTTTAAAAAAAAGCAGCTTGCAAAATCCGTAGGCTACCATGACTTCGTAGCCTACAAACCACCATCTAAAAAAAAAGACAGCTTTCATAATTCGTAGGTGCCCAGATTTGTAGCCTACGAATCACAGATTCTGCCCCCTTCACCCCAATCTTCCATAAAAAGACAGCTTTCAAGATTCGTAGGCTGCCCTGATTCGTAGCCTACAAATCACAAATTCTACCCCATTTACCCCAAACTTCCATAAATCTCAATTTCCACCACCTCTTTAGATGTTATAAAATCATGAAATCATTCTATAAAATGAACTTCGATTTCTATTCGCACTAAGTGTCAAATAACAAGTTAGAAGGTGTTAGAGAACATGACCCAACCCGTTTGACCCATTGCATACATCATAACATACCTCTTTTGGATGCACATACTTAGAACATGGTTTATTATCAACTAGATATCTACCTTGATTTGGTAGCATCAAAAATTTCCATCTTACCCAAACGGGTCGCGTTTCAACTTACCCAAACGGGTCAAATTCCATCTTACCCAAACGGGTCAAATTCCATCTTACCCAAACGGGTCAAATTCCCTCTTACCCAAACGGGTCAAATTTGAATTCTACCTCTTGTTGCTTTCTAGGATGGTTACTCCAACCCATATTCTACCGAATCATTAACTATGCCATTTAATTCAATGCAAGTACAATACTAATAGAGTATGATCACTCATGTTTAACATGAGATTACTAAACATATCTTACGTTACCTTGAGCGTTTAACTTTTAGCTTTCCATTCACGTTGGTGGCTTGAGCTTCCACCGGGTTCACCTATATTACCATGATTATTAGTTAATCATGAATATCCACATTCTTGCAAATACAAATGTACATAATGAACCCATGTCAAGTGTTGGCACACTTGACTCTAAATTTTCATACACACACAAGCCTCATGAATAAGAGGACCAAAGTCTAGGCATTTCTAGACCTTTATCATTATAAGCACATACACACTTTCATATCTCATGACACAATACTTCAATTTATGCAATAATTAATGCCTCAAACTTAATAAATCTTCACATAGGCATTTCATCGAACACCTAGCGTGCACAACTAATATTCTTACTTGTATGAAGTAATCCTTCATTCCATTCAACCCATCATTAACTATAAATGTATACATTTATCAAATTTCATATGGAATTACTAATCTTTCATGAGAATCAAGCTCTTATGATTTAGAAACCCAACCCAACCTCCCATCTATTCCTAATTTCGATTCACATGAGGTGGGTTTTAACCCCATTACAATCTTACTAACAATCATGAAAAAATATAAACATGCAGGGGCAAAATCATGCATCAATTAGGCATACAAGTTCCTACATAACATCCTTTAACATCAATTTGACCTATCTTTGATTTCCCATAAAATCACCTAACATCAAACTTACTTACTTGATGCAGGAAATTAGAAATGGGGGTAGATTAGCCAGCCTAGACACCCTCTTGTGCTCAATTTTGGCTTTCCCAACAAACTTCTTCCAAGAAACTCCCACCAATTTGAAGATTTAGGTCAAGAACTAAGTTTAGCTCTCTCCCTCCCCTCTCTGGTTCGCAAATGACGTCTGGGGCTCATCCTCAGATTTTTTTTTCTTTTATTGAAATCCTAATCTTACATAATCAGCCCCTCCCCTTTATGCTACTTAACCCCTTTGTACCAAATCTTCATATTTACCCTTTGAACTCCCAATCTTTTAGTAAATACTTAACTAGTCACAAACATAACTTTAATAACTAAGTTAATATTTTACTAAACCCGTCGAGGATGTGTTTACTAACTACACATAACCGACCCTTCCCGCACAAAATAAAACATTTCCAAATAAAAGTCACATAAAGAATTTGGGACGTTACATCAGTTACATAGATTTTTGTTCCAACATGCATCTTGAACTAACTTCCTCCTAATCTCTGTGTGTATATTTCTCAATGTGGTAACAGAACAAGAGTTATGCTCATGGGATTCTCATGGAGAGAATGAATGAAGTATCTCTTTAAGGCTTTAAGCTCTTCTTAAATAGTTAGAGAGACCTTCTTCATTTCTCTTTCAAGGTCACCATTGATTTGTTGTTGTAGTAAAAACTCATTATTTACTTTTAGCATTTTCTCCATATAGTCACAAAGCTCATAAGGCTTCATACCCTTAAACTCTTCCTGTATTTTCCAACCTCTAGCAATAATTGCATCCTTCCAATCCTTGAGAAAGAAGTAATTAGCATCATAGGCTTTAAGCCTGATCTCTTTTTGCTCATCTACTAACTTCTTCCCAGAATCTAGATTCAGCTTGTCAAGCCTTTTGCTTTGTGCTAGGTCTAGCTTTTCCATTTTCTCTTCAATTGATCTCCTCTTGGCCTCAGCCATATGTCAAGGATGACATTGTTGTCAATGCGGAGCTCAATGCCAGCTTGAAGCTTCTTAGGATAGGCTTTATCCTTAGCTATTTGAGCTTTCTTTTCTACTCTTAGCTTGGCATCTTCTATAACATCATCCTCCAACATTTTTCTGATAGACTCATTATCCTCAGATGATCTCTTAACCACTGGGTGAACTCTCAAAGTCCCATCCCAAGGATTACAACAGCTAACACGGTTTCTTCCAGGTTCCTTCTCCTATACTCAGCCCTTAAAGGTTCATCAGCTAACCTTTGCCCTTCAGGATCTTCTCCATATTCATCAATTCTTTGAAACAAGATATCCTTTGAGCAGGCTTATAAATTCATTGAATCAACTGTAAGGATTGATATTGTTAGAGCATATTCCTATGCTATAATGTGTCTCGTGTAATGTATATAGATCAGAGCATGTAGGTGAGTTATAGTGTCTACTTACCATAGGAAGCGTACCAATGGTATGTTGGTTGGTACGTCGGGTAAGTGACTTACTATAAATAGTTCGTGTTAGAGATAGTTCACTAGTTCTGTCACTTGAGTCATCTTAACTGTGTGTAATTGAGTCTCTCTCTCTCTATAACTCTTTGTAATCTCTAAGTGAAATCAATAAAGCAAAGCTTTATTTACATTTGTGTTCATCGTATTGATTGAAACATGTAGTAGTAAGATCCGTTCGTGTAATTACAATGGTATCAGAGCAATCCAGGTTGCTCTATTGTTGTGTTTTGATCATACTTTAGATTTCTAGTGAGAGAAAGTTGGGGTTTCTTTGGTTTTTCATCAATTTTTCTCTACTGCTGTGTTTTGATGAAACATTCCTATTGTGTTTTCTTTGCCTACTGCTGCAATTCACAGTTCCAAACCTTCAAATTCGTGAAAGTTCGAAAATCTCCGTTTGGTACACCGGTTAAATGTCATGGTACGTTGGATGAACTACTGGTACACTGACTAGTACACTATTGGTACGCAAGGCAATCTTCAATAGTGGTACGGAGCGGTTACAACATACCATTTGGTCCGCTGATTGGTACGCAAAACAATCTTCAACGGTGGTATGTTACTGTTTACTGGTATGCTGAGTTGACTGGTACGCCGATTGGTTTGGTACGCTGAGATTGTGGTACACTAATTTTTTGGTACGGTTAAAGATATTGGTACGGTGGTCAACGATTTGGTATGCTGGGAGGTTTTTTGGTACGCTGGCAGAATAGTAGTGTTTACTAAAACTGACGTAACTTGAGTTTCGTTAAGAGTTACGGGAGCTAATACCAGCCAAAACGACCGCCTCGACGAGATCTACATTTTTACTTGCCTAACGGCTAGTCACCTCCGTTTTGACCCACAAAATCCGCTTCTAAGACCTTCGTTATTGGGTTTGAAGTTTTGACATTCGATTTTTAACTTCAGAATGAGCAATTTTCAAGCATTTTCGGCTACTCAAACTTCAATGCAAATCAATATGAATTATGATAACGAAAAAGGAACAAATCAGAAAGTTCCCAAGTTGCTAAAATTGGAGGATTACCGTAATTGGAAGAAAGGATTTGAATCATATATTTTTTCTCAAGATGTTGATTGTTGGATTCCGATTCAAAAGGAGTATGAGTATCCAATGCTAAGTGCTAGAAAACCAAAATATGATAAGTGATTTTGATTCTGAAGAAAGAAAACTTTTTGCAAGAGAAGAAAAATTATAGTTTTCTTACAATGGCGTTGTCTAAAGATTTGATGCATCAATTTAAGAATTATACAACTTCTAAGGAATTGTGGGATGCTATTGCAGAAAGGTGTGAGGGTAATGAGTAATATAAAAAGACTCAAAAGAATGTTTTGAAGAAAGATTTTGATAATTTTGGGCATTGTGAGAATGAGAAAGTGTCAGACTTGATCGCAAGGTTTTTGTATTTAATAAATGAACTTGAAATTATGCAAGTTGAAAAGGAGAATGATAAACTGAAAGAGAAGTTTATGGAAGCCTTACCTGATAAATGGGAAAATTATGTTATGATGTTGACTAATGATCCTAGTTACTCAAGTTAGACTTTCAATCAATTGACAAGCAAATTACAAGCTCGTAAAATGGAAATGTTTATGAAAAAGTCAGCAAGTCCTTCTGTTCAGAATCCTGAATTATACTTTGGAGATAATTCTGCTACCGTGAATGCTAAAGCTAAGTCAAAACCTAGTTCAAGCTTTAATCCAGCTCTAACAGCTTTTCTTGCTGGAAAGTATGATAATTCTGGTTCTTCTTCTGGTTATAGTTTTACAATTCCTGCTAAATCAACAAATAGTTCTATTCCTGTTCAAACAACTGAAGAGTTAGCTGCATTGCTATCTGCTTTTATATCATCTTCTTCTGGATCAATATTTGGTCAAATTAGTGAAGTTGATTTGTTTGAAGATGATTTAGAACAGCTGGATGATGATCAGTTGACTGAGTTAGATTTTGATTGGCAATTTGCTATGATAGTTGAAAAAGGTACAAGATTTATAAAGAAACATGGAAAGAAGTCTTTTCTTCCAGGAGTGAAACTTGGATTGGATAAGTCAAAGATTAAATGTTTCAAATGTTTCAAATGTTCCAAATTCGGACATTTTGCCCATGAATGTAATCAATCGTCATCTAAAAAGTCCAATTCGGATAAGCATGTTCACAATAAAGAAACAATAGCTATGGTGTCTTCACTTAATGAAGGTATGGATTGGTCAGAACATTTTCCGGATGAATCTGCTTTTGTCTGTCACTTTCAAGCAAATGATGCTAGTATAGAAACTATGCAAGATGAATCAAGTAGTTCTGATTCTGAAGTTAGCGGTTATGAATCTACTTGTGAATTCTGTTCTCAAAAGGAAAGAAAGATTCGGGATTTGGTTAAAGAAAATGAAGTTTTGATTATTGAAAACAAAAAGAAGGAAGAAGAGTTGAAAATTTACAAGAAGAAATATGAAGATTCTGATGAGTTTGTCAAGACAAATGAGAATTTATTCAAAGAAAAGAGTTTGTTGATGGAAGAGTTTAATGATAAACTGAAAGAGAAGTTTATGGAAGCCTTACCTGATAAATGGGAAAATTATGTTATGATGTTGACTAATGATCCTAGTTACTCAAGTTAGACTTTCAATCAATTGACAAGCAAATTACAAGCTCGTAAAATGGAAATGTTTATGAAAAAGTCAGCAAGTCCTTCTGTTCAGAATCCTGAATTATACTTTGGAGATAATTCTGCTACCGTGAATGCTAAAGCTAAGTCAAAACCTAGTTCAAGCTTTAATCCAGCTCTAACAGCTTTTCTTGCTGGAAAGTATGATAATTCTGGTTCTTCTTCTGGTTATAGTTTTACAATTCCTGCTAAATCAACAAATAGTTCTATTCCTGTTCAAACAACTGAAGAGTTAGCTGCATTGCTATCTGCTTTTATATCATCTTCTTCTGGATCAATATTTGGTCAAATTAGTGAAGTTGATTTGTTTGAAGATGATTTAGAACAGCTGGATGATGATCAGTTGACTGAGTTAGATTTTGATTGGCAATTTGCTATGATAGTTGAAAAAGGTACAAGATTTATAAAGAAACATGGAAAGAAGTCTTTTCTTCCAGGAGTGAAACTTGGATTGGATAAGTCAAAGATTAAATGTTTCAAATGTTTCAAATGTTCCAAATTCGGACATTTTGCCCATGAATGTAATCAATCGTCATCTAAAAAGTCCAATTCGGATAAGCATGTTCACAATAAAGAAACAATAGCTATGGTGTCTTCACTTAATGAAGGTATGGATTGGTCAGAACATTTTCCGGATGAATCTGCTTTTGTCTGTCACTTTCAAGCAAATGATGCTAGTATAGAAACTATGCAAGATGAATCAAGTAGTTCTGATTCTGAAGTTAGCGGTTATGAATCTACTTGTGAATTCTGTTCTCAAAAGGAAAGAAAGATTCGGGATTTGGTTAAAGAAAATGAAGTTTTGATTATTGAAAACAAAAAGAAGGAAGAAGAGTTGAAAATTTACAAGAAGAAATATGAAGATTCTGATGAGTTTGTCAAGACAAATGAGAATTTATTCAAAGAAAAGAGTTTGTTGATGGAAGAGTTTAATGATAAACTGAAAGAGAAGTTTATGGAAGCCTTACCTGATAAATGGGAAAATTATGTTATGATGTTGACTAATGATCCTAGTTACTCAAGTTAGACTTTCAATCAATTGACAAGCAAATTACAAGCTCGTAAAATGGAAATGTTTATGAAAAAGTCAGCAAGTCCTTCTGTTCAGAATCCTGAATTATACTTTGGAGATAATTCTGCTACCGTGAATGCTAAAGCTAAGTCAAAACCTAGTTCAAGCTTTAATCCAGCTCTAACAGCTTTTCTTGCTGGAAAGTATGATAATTCTGGTTCTTCTTCTGGTTATAGTTTTACAATTCCTGCTAAATCAACAAATAGTTCTATTCCTGTTCAAACAACTGAAGAGTTAGCTGCATTGCTATCTGCTTTTATATCATCTTCTTCTGGATCAATATTTGGTCAAATTAGTGAAGTTGATTTGTTTGAAGATGATTTAGAACAGCTGGATGATGATCAGTTGACTGAGTTAGATTTTGATTGGCAATTTGCTATGATAGTTGAAAAAGGTACAAGATTTATAAAGAAACATGGAAAGAAGTCTTTTCTTCCAGGAGTGAAACTTGGATTGGATAAGTCAAAGATTAAATGTTTCAAATGTTTCAAATGTTCCAAATTCGGACATTTTGCCCATGAATGTAATCAATCGTCATCTAAAAAGTCCAATTCGGATAAGCATGTTCACAATAAAGAAACAATAGCTATGGTGTCTTCACTTAATGAAGGTATGGATTGGTCAGAACATTTTCCGGATGAATCTGCTTTTGTCTGTCACTTTCAAGCAAATGATGCTAGTATAGAAACTATGCAAGATGAATCAAGTAGTTCTGATTCTGAAGTTAGCGGTTATGAATCTACTTGTGAATTCTGTTCTCAAAAGGAAAGAAAGATTCGGGATTTGGTTAAAGAAAATGAAGTTTTGATTATTGAAAACAAAAAGAAGGAAGAAGAGTTGAAAATTTACAAGAAGAAATATGAAGATTCTGATGAGTTTGTCAAGACAAATGAGAATTTATTCAAAGAAAAGAGTTTGTTGATGGAAGAGTTTGTCGAGTTACAGAAAAGGTTGGAAGGGATGGTTGTTGAAGATAAAGAAAAAATTTTGGAACTGCAAAATGAAAATGCTGAGTTGGTTTCACAAATTTCTCAATTAATTGCTAATCAAGAAGATTTAGTCAAGAATGCTGAGAAATGGGAAAAGGAAGCAAAGGAAGTAACAGAAGATTTTGATGCGTTGTTTAGCAAATCAAAAGAAAAATTGGATTTGATTCAGAAATCTTATGATGAACTTCAGAAAGCTTATGATGAAGTTACTGTTTTGGAAGATCAACATCAAGTGGCCCATTCCAAATTACAAGATAAGAGTCACAAGCTTGTCAAAAGAAAACAAGTTGTTGACAAGGAATGTAGACATTTATAAGGGTCAAGTGGATAAAATTACACAAGAAGTGTATGATGCCCATGATAACATGAGAAGAGAAAAGTTTTTGTTTAATAGAGCTTCAAAACAGTTAATCGATTCAGAAAAGGCTTTGGGAGATGCTCAGAAGAAAATATCAGATTTAAATGTTAAGGTTTTGGATTTTAGTAGGCAATTAAATAATCTGAAGAATGCACATTCTTTCACAAGTTACTTGTGCAAAGATTAGAATTTCAAGAAAGTTTTTGGAGGAGAAGAATACAATCAGATTCCACATCCGGTTATTCAAATTGATTCTCTGGCTGATGTCAAACCTTCAAATGCAAATGGAGATTATTCTGAATTTGCAACTGAGAAATCTGACAAGAAGAAGTCTAAGTCATCTACCAAGAAGATGGAAGATAAGACAAATGGTGATGATACATCAGCCAAATTTGTGTCTGGTGGAAATGTGTTAGATGATGAAACAACTTCTGTTGGAAAAACAGATGCGAAAGGTGAGAAGAAGTTATCTGAGGATAAAATTGTTGCTGAGTTGGTACAAGCTAACAACTTAAAGGGCATTAAAGCTAAATTTACCGAAGTTGCTCAAGCTGGTTCTTCTAAGTCTCAAGTTGAATTGTCAAAGCTACCGGGTTACAAACATTCAGGTTTGTGTAGTGAAAATAAGAAAGTTGAGAAGAAAGACAAAAATAATATGTCAAAGAAGATTCCGAAAGAAAAGAAAGATACAAGTCTGGATCAAATTTATCATTTAGCTCAGGTTTTCATATCTACAATGGAGAAAGGATTCGGAGTTAAGAAACAGAAGAAGGCTTCATCTGAAAGTTCTTCCAGAGCTGGTCAACAGTCCAAAGAATTTTCTTCATCTGGATCAAATTCTACACCTCGAAGTCCTACTTCAAAATGGGTGCATGCTAACAAATTTCAAGTTTTTGATGATTTCTATGATAATTTTGAATCTGATGATGTGTGTCATGCATTTCAGGACAAACGGAAATCAAAGCGATGATATCGTGTGTGCTATCAATGTCGCCGAAAAGGCCACATGGCACAAAATTATCCCGAAATTGCAAAAAGATCATTTTTTGATAAATCTGCCACATTCATTGATGTATCAGGCATAGTTTTTACTGAGTTTACACCTTCACAATTTAAATCTCAAAAGAAACAATTTTTCAAATATGATTCAGGTGTTGGTGGTTCATCACATGATGATGACTCAGTTCAAACTGAAAAGCTAAAATGCAGTGGCGACCTAAGTTGGTCTACAAAGCTACAAATGATTTTACTAAAGACCTTGGTAGACCGGAAGCTGTGTGCGTCGGGTCATTTAAAAGCTATGTTTTTTCTAGTGTGCAGGTACTTAAAGAAGACCTGTCAGTGATTGTGAAGTTCAAGCTACAAGAAGTGTTGTAGAAAGCGCTAGGAAGTCAAGTACCGCCTAGCATTTAATCGGGATTAATGGATTTGTATTTTTTTTAATTTACATATATATACACACATTTATATGAAAATAATACTTTCAAATCTACATCAATACTTCATAATTCACAGAATTCAAACTTATTTATAACAAAAGAAGTACTTATAAATCTATTTTTTTGATTTTTTTTATTTTTTCGATTTGACCGACTTTGACCGATTTTTGACCGATTTTTTCGCCTAATTAGATCGCCAATTAATTGACCGCCTAGCCAAAAATTACAAGGTAAAATGCCGATTAATCGCCGCCTAGGCGACCGCCTAGGTCGATTTTTGCAACACTGGCTACAAGTAGTTACTGATAGTGGAGTCTCCTGCGTAACTTAAATTCACTGCTTTATATTACAAAAATTGAAAGTTTTTCTGAAAGCTTAAACTGAAAGGTATCAGTATCGAACGATCAATTTTCTTTCTTTTACATTTCGTATGAAGAAGTTTAGGGGGGGGAAATTGAGAAACCAAAAATAGTGTCTTTGTGTTTTTGTTAAAATGAAAAATCTAAAAATAGAGTTTTCATTATAAGGGGGAGAAAAACAGAAAAATACAGATACATTGAAAAATGAGGAATTGTATTTGACATATTTGGGAAATGGTGGTACATTGGCTTACGTGTCTGACTCATGGATAAACTAGATGAAAAAGTTATAAGATCAATTAATGTTCGATGTGCTTGGTAGGCTCGGCATTAGATAAAAAAGTATTCAGATGTGATATACATTAAATACTAATGCTTGACCAAATGGACAACATCTTGAAGCTTATTTCAAGATATCAAGAAAAAATATGTGGAAAAGGAAAATGAGAAATCACTGTGTTCATTTTGCAGAGATTTAAACTTGTTCGATTTTCTTTATTTTCTTAAATGATCGGATTATCTCTGCGTATCCACAAGATCAACCTGATAGTTGTTCATTTAAGGTTCTGCTTTATTTTCTTTGGTGTTTCGTATAATTCATCGGACTTTCTCTGCGTGTCCACAAGACCGACCTGAATGTTGTGAATTACACAATTTTAACTTGTATGCGTATCGAAATATCGACCTTAAGGTAGACGATTTAACATTCTTATTTCTTATTGCATGGAACACAGTTGACTATATCATGAATACAATCACTATGTGTTAAATCACATATGAAGTCACAACGTGTGATAAGCAAATGCATATCTGAGTATGTTTGATAGTGTGGGGTACATTGGTCAAAGAATACCTAATTAATACAATAACATATCCATATGTTATGAGTATGATTGTGCCTGAGTTTAAAATTGGACAAATTATACCAGTAATCGACATGACTTGCGTGCTGAAGTAATTAAAATTGAAGTGAAGTTCATCATGTTATGTTCAATATGATCCCAAGTTGTGAGCTTTCTCACAAAAGACGAAAATAGTGTCTGATTTTTGTATTGCATTTATGTTTCATATCTAAAAATTCCAAAAAGATTTTAGGTGTGTTTTAGCATAAACTTAGAAAAGTCAAAAAGATTTTCGGTGTGTTTTGATTAAAAGTTTCAAAAAGCCAAAAATATTTTGTTTCTTATTTGTTTTCGACCGATCGATACAAGATACAAAATTATGATTTCAAAACTCTATCTTGGATTCTCGAAGAGAAGGTTTTGCGCCAAGATTACATTAATTTTTAAAAGAAAAAGAAAGCCGCGTTTCTGTCTTCTAAAATTGCAGGTTCTGTGTGACAAGACTCAAACATGGTGAAAGGGGGAGTTTGAAGTATCTTTCACAAGTGGATCTTGAAGTTCAAAGGTTGTTCAAGTTCTGATCCAGCCATGCAAGCTCTAGCGCTGATAAGAAATTTCAAGTTAAAGATCGGATGCAGCAATGCTGAAGATTGAAGACTGCAGTTTAGTTAGCATAGATACACTGCACGTTAATGGGGAGTTTGTTAGAGCATATTCCTATGCTACAATGTGTCTCATGTATTGTATCTAGATCAGAGCATGTAAGTGAGTCTTAGTATCTACTTACCATAGGCAGCGTACCAATGGTATGTCTCATGGTACGCTGACTAACATACCAATGGTATGTTGGTTGGTATGCCGGGTAAGTGAGTTACTATAAATAGTTCGTGTTTGGGAGAGTTCACTAGTTCTGTCACTTGAGTCATCTTAACTATGTGTAATTGAGTGTCTCTCTATCTCTCTATAACTCTTTGATTCAAGAATGATAAACAATAAACATATAACGATTAAAATAAGTAAAGGAAACAAATTAGAACACAAACCCAAAACCGATGGAAAGAAGAATACTTGATTAATCACCTCAAACTGGTTGCAAAAACACCAAGTCCGTAAACCCTTAGGTTACGGCTCATAATACCCACAATCAACGACCTATTCTGTTATTATGAGGGTTCTATATATAAGGGAGTATATGCTTGGAAAACAAGCTAATCTCCTAACCTCATCTAAACACAATTCGGCCCACATACATTCAAAACCGGCCGGCCCCCATAACCCCACTAACACTAGCCCATTTACAATAGTTAACTAGCCCATATACATCAAAGTAACCCAAAAACTAGACAAAAGTAACTAATTCAAAAGCCTCAAGATCTAGGTCTCCACAATCTTCCCCTAGGCTTTAGCATTAGCTGGTCTTCTACATTCTGAACTTCCTTGACAGTGCCACAGATGTAGGTCCATACCATAACTTCTCCGTCACAATTCTTGCAACTCCTCTTGTATAAACCTTTGCATACTGCTCATTTTGTAGAGTGCATTTAATTTGATTCATGTGAAGCACCAGAATGTCTTTCTCATAGAACCTCGGCAAATCATGTACCTCCATCACACTGAGTGTCTTAGATTTACAGATAATCTTTGCTTCACCCACGTATTCATTATAAGCCCATGACACAAAATCAAATAAGCAATCCTCAGGATGCTTAGGCAGGAGTAGTATTGTCTTTGCCTTCTCTGTTGGTGGATAAAGCAAATTCTCAAACATCTTTCAAGATCCCTTCTTATATAAACCTCTGTATTTCTTCACAAAGGATTCCTTATGTGGAAACTTATCAGGCTTCTTGAGCTTGCTCAACACAGCCTTCCGAAGCTTCTTATAAAAGTGATCTGCATGTTGATTCCTTGATGGGTTGAAGAAAGGAGCATGATAGATATTGATTAAATCAACCTTTGTCCAAGAGTAGAATTGTGTCCAGTATTTATAGTACTCTAGTGGACAAGGTCCTCTTCTTCTAACCACAAACATGTACTTTTTTTCATCAAACATCCATGATTTTGGTTCCAATGCAATGCCTTTTTTTATCATGGAAGTGATCACCAAGTTGAATTAAGTACCTCTCAGGGGGTTCTGCATAACTCATGGCTTCCCATCCACCATCATACTTAGCAGCAGGTATAGACATGTAATCCCTGCCTCTTGGATCATTCTTAGCTTCAGCATTATCAGGTAAAACGGGGCCCGACTCAGGTACATCAGGAATGTCAGACTCAAAATCAAACATAGGGTCTTGTGTATAACCACCTGCTCCAGAACTTCCTCCTTGACTCCCTGGATCTGCACTATAATATTTACTTGATTTAGACTTACTAGAGCCGCTAGTTCCTCTTGAACTCAACTGTTTATGTAATTCTCTGATTTGATGTGAGAATTCACGATTTATCTTCTTCTGGTTCTGTAGTTCTTTGTTGTGAACATTCTGAATATCAAGCATTTGAGCTATCACATTTCTCTGGGCTTAATTCTGAGACTACAACATAGCTATCTCAGATCTGAGCTCTCTTTCAAGCACAAATTCAGCTATTTCAACTGCTTTTCCTTTATCCTCATTTGTTGGTTGATAAGAGGATGATAATTGACCTGATTCTGAACTAGTGGAGTGAGGTACTCGTGCGTCTAATCACCTTCTTCTTGAGTCTGGGTCACTAAGGGCTTAAGTTAGGTGTACTATTACAACCTTGACCTGAGCTGTTACATCTTTAGTAACAGAAGTACCGAGGGGAGGATCCTCTGTAGCTTTCCATTTTCTCGTCAATTGTTCTTCAACAACCTTAGCTTCTTCTTCTTCTTCTATATCGTCAAAAAGGTCTTCATAACTGATGTCTTCATCTTCATCATCAATATGTAAAGCACCAATTTCAAGATCTTCAGTCTCAATTTCATCTGCCCAATCATCATCATTAGAAAAATCAGTTACTGGTTTATTTGACAGAGTCACATCATGTTCCTCTTCTAGAATAACATTCCTTTGAGGTGGGGCCTCAACTCTGGGTAACTCTGCAAATGCTCCAAATTTGTTGCCAAAGGAGACTTTGTCTAAAAGCTTCTTCTTTGGATTGATCATCGGAAATATATCTATTCCCATAGGCTTTGAATCATGAGTTTCACTAGATTTCCTTAAATTGAGAAATACAGTATCCAAAGCAAGCTGGATGAATCTAGGAACTGCAACAAATTTCTTGTCTCGGTTCACTAAAGCTTTTATATCTTCAAAAATTATTCTAGACCAATTAAACTTCAAAACCTTGATAAGTGACACCATGGAATGAGTATGGACTTGGTTCAACTGATCAGTAGAGCTCTTCTTAGCTTTTACACATCTCTGCAGATAATGGGATGAAATTCTCTAGTAAGGTGGAAAAAGTGTCTTCATTATAGATGGAGATTGCCCATTATATTCCATCTCTCTCAAAAATTGAGTCACGACCTCTGTATCCAACAAAATTGGATCCTTTTAATAGTTATACAACCTCAAAGCTTTTCTAAAATTCTCTTCAGTCAGCACCACTCTGATATTCTGGATCTTTGCATGATGCTGCTTTTTATCATCAGAAACTATTGTAGACTTCCAAAACTCTTTCTGCATCTATTTGCATATTACTGGATTGGCACTCAAAGCATAACTCAGACAACTCTTCTTCAGACCTTCAATCAGAGACTTGTACTTTTCCATGTAATCAGCTGGAGGATCAAGCAGGTATGCTACAATATTGTGATCCTTCAAGAATTCTAAATCCATGCAGTCATAGACACATCAACATAGACAAGCACAATGCCACAATTTCAAACACTTAAAAAATTTTAGGTTTTGAATTTTTTTTTTTGAAAAAATGGGCAGCATAACGGCTTAAAATTTTAACATTTGAAGACTGAAAAGTATCATTGTGTACCTTTCCGATCGGAACCTAGGTATCCGATCGAAAAGCCTCCGTATGATTGAAAAGTAGCTTCGTACCCGGAGCCCTGATCGAAAAGCCTAAGTGCTGATCGAAAAGTCTCTTTTTTCCGAAAAGCCTGATCGAAAAGCAACTCAGATGATCGGAAAGTTCATATTCTGATCGGAAATGCTTCTCGTTACCAAGAAGCTTGATCGAAAAGTGACATGGACGATTCAAAAAGCCTCTTGGTGTGATCGAAAAGTCCATCTTCTTCACTTTGATACTTGCAAATCGATCAAAAACAAACTTCGAGTGTTTCTCTCCACTCGATTTTCACTCTAATCACCTACAAAGATAAAATCGCACAAGAGAAACAAAAATAAGCCCTAAAATAATCATACCCATCATCTGACAAAGAGGGCCTTACGGATCGCTTCAATCGAGGGGCCATCTTCGCATGGAAATCGAAATCAACTACGGGAGTGAGGTCTGGGAAGGATTCCAACCGGAATATGGAATTCGGATAGAGCAATTAGTGGCGGGATGGTGGTGATCGGCTAGCGACGACGGCAACAGAGGCAGAGGGCTGTGGAGGTGATTGTGTGGTTAGAATGTGACGGGAATGGTGGTGGTGAGGTCGGATGAGGACGGCGACGGATGTGGAGGTGGTTAGAGGTGGCGATCGGTGGTGATGGTGGGGAGGTTTTAGGGTTTCGGTGAAGAGACGGAGGAGAAGAGAAGGTGGGCAATTGGGGGGGGGGGGGACCGATCGGTTTCTTGTAAGGGAAGAAGGGGTTCTTTTTTGTAAAAAAAAATCATTCACTTTGCCCCCTCCCCTTATTTGTTTTTGACACAAACCAACCAAAACTTTAAACTCATAGTTTTTTACTAAAATCTTAAATATTTTTTCGCAACTATTCTGATTTAGCTGCTTAGAATTAAACTTCCCCTGAACTTCGGCTCGAGAGTTTATTCTGACAACTTTGTTAAGATTAACGCACATAGAATAAAGTTAAACTAAGATAAAATAAAATAAAGTAAAAATGAAAATAAAAATAAAATAAAATAAAATAATCTTAAAGTAAAACACTAAAATTTTATACCACTATACAACCTGAGTTTTGGATGAGAAGGTATATTAGGGATCATACTAAACATTCCGTGACTGTGGAACCCTTTTCAGCTTCTGCTACTTCACATGTTCAGGAAATTGCCGGTGTTTTGGTCCAACTTAAACTTTTGCTACTTTCTCTTACTCAGGGAGTTTGTCACATAAATTATCTTTTAGGGTTTATTATTTATGAACATCTTCCAGGTTACATACATAAGTACTAGGTATAATTGTACATTCTATCAAGTGTACCTGTTTTCCCTACCACATATTTTCACGACACGTTTCCTTAAGCCTAACCCCCAGACTAGGTTGAGAAAAAAATAGACCACGGAGATTTTTGGGAATAATTAACAAGTCACCTGAATTTTTGAAACATTTTTAGTAATGCTCTCATCAGTGACAAATGCTGGGGGTTTTGGACTCTTGAGGGTCTCTTTTAGTTGTGCTCATAGGTATCTTTTCGGTTTATGAATACTGTACAATGTGATCTTAGAAGTACATGGATCAAGGAGGCTCCAGGTCTCTGCCACCGTAGAACAAAGGAGGCCTGACTCACGTACGACATCCCTAGGTCATTGCTATCGCAAAGCAGAGGGGATGGGATTTTTGAGCGTGACATGAAAGAACTCAGAATTAGGCGTGTGTCTCAGGACCCCTGGTACACAGTCAAATAGAGGTTGTACTAACCTAAGTGTGTGTTCCCTATCAAGCATCATACTTTATCTTTAACTGCTATGACAAAACATACATTTTGATTGACTGAAAGCAGAGCCTACCAAGCATATCGACCGTGAATCATTGCTTTTCACATCCACCATACGCGTGTCAGTCAACAAAAGACTGGAAATTTATATCACTTCCCTACCTGGTCAAACAAAACCAGAAAACACTTAAAAAAAATTAAAAGCACACACATTAAGGGAAACATGTATGATATTTATTTTATTCCTTCCCCTTGCTTTTAGATTTTTTTTTCAAACAAACACAAACTGAAAATAAACACTATTTTTGTAAATTTTTGAATTTTCAATTTTTTTTCAATTTTTGTTGAATTTTTTTTTTTAGAAAAAAAAAGATAATAGTTGTCAGATTACTTATCAAAGGCTATCATTCTGAGGCCTTTGACACACATTTGAAAGTTGGCATGATTGAAGGGTTTGGTAAACATATCCATCACATTATCGTCCGATTCCACCCACTCCAAGTGAATAAGCTTACGATCGAAGCAATCCCAAATGAAATGCACTTTGATATCAATGTGCTAGTTTTTTAGTGTTGCACATGGCATTTAACGATTTGTAATGCAACAGCATTATCACAATAAATGGGAGTGTCAAAGAAACCCAAATCGTAATCTCCCAATTGGTGCTGTAGCCATACCACATGTGAGCAACATGTAGATGCAGCCACGTACTATGCTTCAGTTGCTGACTGTGACATTGTGTGCTGCTTCTTGCTCTGCCAGGCCACCAATTTTTCTCCCAATAATTATGCTCCAACAGATGTAGATTTCCTGTCAAGCTCATAACCTACATAATCACTGTAAGTTAATGCATATAAATTAAATCCAGAATCTTTAGGGTACCAGAGACCACGCCTAGGCCGTCTCTTCGGGTACTTAAATTTCTATTAACAACTGTTAAATATGAAAGCTTAGGGTTAGCCTGATATCATGCAAATTGGCACACTGCAAACATGATGTCTGGTGTGCTGGCCGTCAGGTACATCAGTGACCCGATCATCGAACGATACATGTGTTCGCTAACTGGTTGACCATCTGGATCCTTAGTGATAGTTGGCATGGCTTCCATGGGTGTAGCAGTAGGCTTTGAATCTGCCATCTTGTAATTCTCCAGGATCTCTGTCACATACTTAGCTTGATGCACCACAATTCCATCTTCACTTTGCTTCACATGGAGTGCCAAGAAAAACTCCATTTCTCCCATCTGGCTCATCTCGAACTTTGCCCTCATCACCTTTTCAAATTCCATACATAGATCCTGATTTGTGGACCCGAATATGATGTCGTCCACATAAACTTGCACCATAATTATATCATCGTCAACCTCCTTTCGGAACCGTGTCTGATCCACTATTCCCCTTCTGTATCCATGAGCTAGCAGGTGATATGTCAAAGTTTTGTACCAGGACCTGGGGGCCTGATGTAGCCCGCAAAGGGCTCTGTCTAGCTTGTACACGTGATAAGGATGTTCTTTATCAATGAATCCAGGAGGCTGACTGACATACACCTCTTCATCCATGTCTGCATAAAGGAGTGCAGTTTTCACATCTAATTGATAGATAGTGAAGTTCATGTAGGAGGCATATGCCAGGAATACTCTAATTTCTTCCAGACGAGCCACTGGTGCATACACTTCATCATAATCAATGCCTTCTATCTGCGTGTGCCCTTGAACTACGAATCTTGCTTTATTTCTGACAATCACCCCATTGTCATCTTTCTTGTTCTTGTATAGCCACTTAGTTGTGATGACTTTCTTGTCGGCATGTTTCTCCACTAACCTCCATACATGAAGCTTTGAAAATTGGTTCAATTCCTCATGCATAGCTTTTACCTAGCTAGGATATTTTAGAGCCATTGTGATGTTGGGTAGCTCTACTTGAGATCTGAAACATGTGTACATGCAGTGGTTTATAGCTCCTGATTTCCTTCTCGTTATCACCCCGGATGCTAAAGGACCAATGATATTGTCCAAGGGGTGATACATTTGAATTCTTGTTTCACAACTGCTTGAACTGGAATTTTTGGAGGTAGTTTGGTATGTGCGGGTTCTACATTAGTCTCTGCTTCTTCATATGCATCAGCTTCTTGGTTTTCTACCACTCCTACACCTGGGTCTAGATTTGAGTTATCATCATCTCCAGCTTCATTTGTTTCGGTTACAGGAGTTGTGAATGTGTCGGTAGTAGCAACTGGAGAGGATTTGGAGATAGAAAAACAATTGAAGGTCCTAAAATTGTATCATCAAACAGTTCTTCGGCTATAAGTGGTTCCAAGCCAAATGGGACAAAGAACTGGTTGTAATCAAAAGCTTGCGCGGGACCGACTCCTGCAGCAGAAGGGTTTTCTTCAAGCTAGTCTACATTGGTAGATTCCGTCACTTTACTTGTTGTTTTGTTGTAATTCCAGTAAGCTGAGCTTGTAGAATAACCTACAAAGTAACATTCATCAGATTTAGCAGCAAACTTAGGTAAGTCAATATTATTTAAAATAGTGCAAAGACATCCAAAAGCACGAAGATGCCCGATTTTGGGCTTGTCATTATAGATCAACTCATAGGGAGTCTTCAGATGCCGCTTATATATCAGAACCCTGTTTTGCACATAACACGTTGTGTTGACTGCTTTTTCCTAGAACATCGTGGACAACTTGGAATCACAAAGCATCGTGCGAGCAGCTTCAATTAATGTTCTGTTCCGCCTTTCTGCCACTCCATTTTTCTGTGGAGTATATGGTATGATGCTTGATTCCTTTGTCGGCACAGAATTCATCAATTGTTTGGTTTTTGAATTCTGTCCGGTTATCACTTCTGATTGACTTGACTTTCAGGTTTAGCTTGTTCTCTATGACTTTGATGAATGCCTGCAAGACCTCTACAACATCACCTTTCTTGTGCAATAAAAACAACCAAGTAAAATGTTAAAAGTCATCAGTAATAACTAAACAAAATGCACAATAGTTAAGATTTAACATACTGACTGGACCAAAGAGGTCCATATGAAGCAGTTCCAGCATAGAGGAGATTCTGTTGAAATGTTTTGGCTTATGTGGCCGCTTGTGCTGCTTCCCCTTAGCACATGCCACACATTTCTGCTTTACCAAGAACTCTTTAATAGCTAGATCTTTGACAAGTTCTCCTCTTGCTAGACGATTCAGATTCTTCAAGTTCGTGTGTCCCAAGCGTCTAAGCCATAGCTGACCATGGTTCTCAGATGTCTGTAAAAGAAGGCATGCCACCTCGGTTGTAGGTCGTTTCTGCATGTTGAGGACATACGAGTTGCCATATCTAGGTGTTCTCATTAACACCCAATCATCTGGGATGGAGTATCCATGTTTTAGAATTAAACATTCTTTATTGTTGAAAAGTACTGGATACTCCTGGTCACAAATTTGTGACACACTCAATAAGTTGTGCTTCAATTACACCTCACATTTGTTTTTAAATGACTGGCTGGTTTTGGAAAACTGTCAAGTTTTTGAAAACTGACTAGTTTTGATTTAAAATGAAAAGCATTATCAGTTTAAAGCCATTTTTCGTTGGTTTGTGAGGTGACTTATACTTGCGGTCTAAAGGTGCAGGTTTTTGTTTTGAACCATCATTTGGTTGGGCCTTTGGGACAGAGTTCAGCATAAATTTTTTAGGATAATATGTTCATACATGGTCCTGATCGTCATGTGAAGTATCGAATACAAGACGAAGACATGCAAGATTAGGTCTGGCCGAACCTTGGCCGAACCTGGAGTTCGGACAGGGCCGAACAGGTCCGAACCTGAGGTTCGGACCAGCGGGTCTTAACTAGTATATATATGTGTCTTGTATTGTATTCAGCAAGGATCTAAGCTTCCGAGTCAGATCTTCTCTATGTACTCTGTGGTTAATACAAGTCATTTATATTTGCTCGTTGTGTTCCATCTCGTATTACATTGATTTCATAACGATTAGGTAGACGATCCACACGCTCAAGCAATTTCAAGTGGTATCAGAGCATTTGGTTTGCTCTACTGGTCCGAAATCACTGTTTCTCGGAGTTTTGAGTCAAAATTCACGTTTTTACGAAAATGTCATTCATTTTTGAGTTCGTTTGATCTTCTTGAGTGTGCTTCACATCAAAAATTCATTCCTAATCCATTTCTATCGAGTTTGCTTGAATTCCTATCGAAAATTCCAGTTAAAAAAACTGAAAATCGAGAATATGGTGTCGAGTGAACTTTGTTTCGTCTGAGGTTCAGACAAGTTCGGCGTAACCACTCCGAACTTGAGGTTCATGATAAAGAATTTCTCAAAGTTCGGCGTAACCGCTCCGAAGAAGAAGCTGATAAGAAAGAAAAGTTTTGGAAGCGTTACCAGAGAAATAGGAAAATTATGTGATGATGGTTAATCATGATAAAGATTTTTCAAAATTTTCATTTAGTGATTTGATTCAAAGAATCCAAGAAAGGGATATGGAGTTAAAAGTGAATAAGTCACTGCCTGAGCAAGTTCAAAATCCTGCAGTGTATTATGGTAACAATGATTCAACTCTGAATGCTAGGAAATCTAATATTCTTAGTTTTGCACCCCCTACAACAATTCTGGCATGTAAATATGAAACTCCAAGTTATTCTTCTACTGGTTGTACTGTTTTGATGTCTAGTTCTTCGACTCAAAGTGCATTGTCTATTCAAAGTATCGATGGTTATAATGCATTGATGTCTGCATTATTTTCTTCATATTTTGGTGTTATCACTGGTGCTGTGAGTAATGCTGAATTGGCAAATGAAGATTACGATCAAATTGATTATGATCATTTGGAGGAAATGGATTTGAATTGGCAGTATCCTATGTTGGTTCGAAGAACGAAGAATTTTTTTAATAGAACTGGTAAGAAGAGATTGAATCAAGAGTAAGATTGGTTTGGACAAGTCGAAGGTGAAATGTTATAAGTGTTCTGTCTATGGTCACTTTGCACGAGAATGTCCAAGTTCAGCAGATAAAAAATTGAAAGTTGGTCATCATGCACATTTAGTTTTTCATCCATCAATTGAAGCTGATAAGGTTGAGAAGAAAACTGTTACTTTTGCTAATAATTTGACAGAAACGTTTTGGCATCTAGATGAATTTGCCTGGAATGCAGACTCATCAGCTAAAAAGAATCATGCTCCATTTAGTATTGCATTGACTGCTCGTCATGATGATGATGACAGCTTGTTGACTGATTCTGATTCTTATTCAAGTGAATCCTTGGTACAAGAAGGTTTACCAAAAGTTGCTGATAGTTCAAAGGTTGAAGAATCTAAGTGTCTTACATGTGTAAAATTACACAAGGAGATTGAATGGTTTGAGCAGAGTTCTAAAACATCAACTGAAGAAATTGTTTTGCTAAAGAAAGAGTTGGAAGAGTTTCAAAAGAAATATTATGAATTAGTTCATGTTCATGAAGGTATTTTGAAGGAAAAAGCTCAATTGGCTTAAGAATGTGAGAAGGCCAAAGCTGAAGCTTTAGATGCAGCTCAAGATTTTGAGAATTTATTTGAGAAAAGTTATCCAGTTCAGCAAAAGTATGAGGAAGCTACTGCTCTTATTGCTAAAACTGCTGTTACTGTTGAGAAGCTACAAAACAAAATTTCTATGCTTCAAAATGAGAATACTCTTTATCGTGACAAGAATGAGGTACTGACTAAGGATGTTGAGATCTATAATCAAAAGAGAGAAAATGTTCTTGAAGAATTATTTGCTGAATGTGAGATTCGAAAGCTATAAACTTATGAATATGATTATCTTAATGCAAAATTCATCAAGTCACAGAAAGAGGTGTTTGATGCTCAACAAAAGATTAATGATTTGAAATTAGAAATTTTGGAGTTGAAAAGGCAAGTGAAGAACTGCAATTTGTCACCGACATTACTAAACTTCTTATACAAGCAGGATCAGGGTACGGAGAGTTCTAAGAAGGAGGATGTTCACTTGGTTCCTCAACCAGTGGATTTAATTGAAGTTACTTCTGCTCCGCTTGATTCTAAAGCTGAAGTGCATGATCATTCAAAATTTGCCACTCCACCAAAGAAGAATAAGTCAAAGTCTAAACAAAAAGAAAAGCCTTTGGGTGAAGCTCCAAAATTTGTTTCAAAGTCTGTTTTTTTGGAAAATAAGAATGTGTTTGATAAGGTTGCTTCGAGTTCTTCATCTGCAACCGACGAAGAAAAAGTTTTGATTGAAAAGAACAAGCTGAAGGATATCAAAGCCAAATTTACTAGCGAAGCTAAGGCAAGAGAAGCTTCAAGTTCTTCTTCAACTTCTTCAAAGAATCAAGGACTCAAACACAAAGGTTTGGGTTATCAAGTGAAGGAAGAGCCGATTCAAGCCAAGAAACCAGTGAAAGTTGCAAAGGTTCCTAAAGCAAAAGTTGCAAAGAAATTATCACTTCAGAAGGAATTTTCTTATTACTCTAGAGGATCGTCATTTTCAAGGAGTCCATCTCCTAGGTATGATTCTTCTGATGGTTTCTTTGATAACTTTGATTCTAAACATTCATCTGGTTTTCAAAATTCAACTCAATTTTCAAACATTTTTAGAGAACGACTTTGTTATGTATGTCGTCAACCGGGACATCTAGCTGCTGATTGTCCGACGACTGCATATATCCATAAAACTGCCAAATATGTGGATAACAAAGCTCAAATTTTTGATGAACCATGGTCTCCAAAGATTAAATCAATCCGTAAATCATCTTGGTCTAAACCAAGTACGTCGGTTGAATCTGATTCAGGTTCTGGTCAAAAATTGAAAAATTTACAAATTTAGAAACCGAAAGCTGTTTCCAAGGCCAACGATGACTATGTGGAAGACACCGGGTGACCCGACGCTGTTGAATCGGGTCGATCCCAGAGCGACTAATGATTTATTTGGTGTCAAGCAGGTGTTTTAGGAAAACCTATCGGTGATTGAAAAATTACTGATTGTGAAATATCTGTTCTAATTAAATTGAATTTCAAAATCCAATTTTATTTTTTCAACAGACTAAACTGCAAGTATTCATGTTGGTTAATCCAATTTTTTCAAATAAGAAAGTATACAAATATGATATACACTAAATCTGATGCTTGATCTAGTGGACGACATCTTGATGCGTATCTCATGATATATCAAGAAAAAGATATGTGAAAAATAAAATAAGAAGTCACTGTGTATAAATGTGTTCATTTTGCAAAGATTTAAACTTGTTTGATTTTCTTTATTTGTCAAACGATCGGACTTTCTCTGCGTGTTCACAAGACCGGCCTGATTGTTGTTCGTTTGACGTTATGCTTTATTTTCTTTGGTGTTTCGTATAACTCATCGGACTTTCTCTGCGTGTACGGAAGTACCGACCTGATTGTTGTTGAGTTATACAATTTCAACTTGTTTTATTTTCTTATTTTGTTAAATTCGAGGCCTTATCTGCGTATCGAAAGATCCACCTTAAGGTAGACGATTTTTCGTTCGTATTTCTTTTTGCATGGAACACAGTTGACTATATCATGGTTACAATCATTATGTGATTAAAATCACAAATGAAATCACAAAATGTGATAAGCAAAAACGTATCCGAGTATGTCTGATAGTGTGGGTACACTGGTCTAGCCGAACCTGGAGTTCGGACAGGGCCGAATAGGTCCGAACCTGAGGTTCGGACCAGCGGGTCTTAACTAGTATATATATGTGTCTTGTATTGTATTCAGCAAGGATCTAAGCTTCCGAGTCAGATCTTCTCTGTGTACCATGTGGTTATCTCTGTGGTTAATACAAGTCATTTGTATTTACTCTTTGTGTTCCATCTCGTATTACATTGATTTCATAAAAATTAAGTTGACGATCCACACGCTCAAGCAATTTCATAATATGGCTCATATGGTCTGTTTAAACAATTTCTTGCCAAGTGTCCAGGTCTCCCACACACATGGCAAGATTATTTTTTGGGATACATGGGAGTTTGGGTGTAGTTTCGCTCAGTGGATTGCCAGGAGGGTTTTGGAAAAAATTTATGAATCCATTGGGTTCTGCCCTTGGGTTTAGTGGTTAGAAAGTACTCCCGCTATATTGGTTTAAGCTGGTTATATGCAGAAATAACTTTTGGGTATGGGACAAAATCACGAGGTTTAGTGTCTCGTTCTTTCTGCACATTTTTCACAACATTAGCATTCTCAGACTTACAATTATTCACACCAAACACACATTCATCAGAAGGTTTAGAGCCAGCAACCTGTGGCCCTTACCTCTCTTTAAGATTTTAACAGATTTCAAAGGTTTAGCATCACACTCTGAAGTTTTATCAAACACATCAGACTTAGAAACTTTTAAGACAGACTTAACCATAGGAAATTCAAATTTATCACAATCAAATTTTTATAAAATGTATTATAACTTGGGGTATTTAGACTCTTAGGACACTCCTTTTGATCCGTTACCCTTGCTTCTTTGCTAACTTTATCTGCACAATATGTAGAATTGTCAGTAGTGTTAGAAACAGGAGTAGAAATTTTAATGGGACATAAGACAAGCATCCTATTGCTTTCCGCTTTAACCTCATTTGTGGTCTTTGATTTCTTAGGTTCAGGTATAATTTCATGCATTAATGTCATAGGAACAGTTTATGTGGATTTTTCATCCTTTTGTTCAGAACATAAACCTAGACCTGAATTGTCTTTTACATGCCTCATCCTAACGTCGGTGTTACTAAATTAAGAGCTAGCTTCCATCATTTTTTATTGAATTGTACCATGACACTCTAATTTGGATTGAGCCGTACTCAGTTTAGCTCTTAGTTCAGCATTTTCTTTAGTTAGCTTCTCTACCTTAGTATTAGCTACCCTAAGATAGGCAGTCTTATCACTCAGCTGATTTGGAAAACTCTTAACATCTAGCTTAACTTCCTCAAGTTTCTCTTTGTATATTCTAGCCTGATCTTTAAATTTCCTGACATATCTAGCAGTTGACTCATGTTTTAAACTTTCATTAGTGAACTTACGTTCCCTTTCTTTAATTAATGAGTTGCACTGGGGTTTAAGCATACCTTATTGTTGCTAGAGCTTTCCTCAGAACCTGGAAGGATGTTGGCCATGAAAGCATGGTGAAAAAATTTCGTAGCATCCTTCTCTGCCTCTCCTTCCGTAAGTAGTGCTATGTGATCGGGGCTCAGACTTAAATCTTCAATCTGCACAGTCCAGTCATACCCAGGTGTATGCTGAACTACCAATGCCCTATCATTGTTGACAACTTCCTTCTTCTTTCCTTCCTTCTTTCCTTCCTCCTTTCCTTCCTTCTTTCCTTCTGCTTCTTTGGTGTCCCACTTGACTTTAGGCTTTGTGCACTCTCGTAATGACCATATTCATTGCATTTTTAGCACCTAAGGTTTGCCTTGTTGAAGGAAAGCTTGACTCCTTTACCACCATTGCAATCTTCCTTCCCTGTCTTTGCCATGAATTGCTTGGCACGCAAAGCTGACATCCCCATTTGATAAGATATATCCATGTGCTCCAGGTCTTCAAGGTTGACTTGATTCATGTCATCGGGTGTCAGATCCTTTGGTAGTAAGGTACCTGCCATTAAAGCTTGATAACAGCTCATAATACCTACACCAAGATCAAAACTTAGATATTTTGTTAGGTTATTAACATCTAATGTAACTATGTTAGATGAGTTGGATGAGCTAGCTCCCAGTTCACACAAAGGCTATCTGGATAGGGGTTGCATTACTTGAATGAGATACACTTGAGCTTAGTTGTGATATGCAGCTTGATTCACTTGATTCATAGCAGCACCAATACCAATCTTCCTTGCTCTCTTCTGTTTTTCCTCCTCATATGATCTAATAGTTGACATCAAGGAATTTAATGGTGAAGTAGTCATGTTCACCGTTTTCTCTGTTAACTCAATGGTGTTATCCCAGTTAGGTGGCAGTGAGTTCATAAACTTCTTGTTCACTTCCACTTGAGTATAAGTAACCTCAACATTTTTTCATTGTAGTTACTATCTTTATGAACCTCTGCAGTTATGTCTCTATGTTCTCACCGGGTAGATAACTGAACTCATTGAACCGCCCTCTTAAATTCTCACGTCTCGACTCCTTCATATCAACATTACCTTCATAGGCAACAATAAGGGCATCCCATAGTTCTTTAGCTGATTTGAACTCATTGAAGGCTTCTGTTACTTCAGGAGACAAGGTCGTGGTCAAGGAAGCTAGTGCCTTCCTGTCTCATTCAACTTTCTGCCATTCTTCTTCTGTCCACTCACTCTTCTCCTTAGGCACTGATACCTCTCCAGCTGCAGGAGTAGTTTTTGAGATAAAGTCACCCACTTCGATTGATCGCATGATCTTGGCATCATTGTAGTTCAGGTAGTTCTCGAAGCGGTATTTCCGGCTCATAAAGTCCTTACCGGACATCAAACGGGGAGGTCTAGTGTTGGTGCCAATCTTGGCATCAATCTCAAACATTGCACTAGATAAGTCGTACATCATTGAAACGAGTGTTTTGAGAGAGGATCAAACACGGTATCGAGCCGGATTTAGGGAATCCGATTGAAAAGTCATGGATCGAAAAGGGTATGCTTTATCGAAAAGGTGACTTTTCGATCGAGCAGATTGTCAATTTAAGCGGAGAGCGATGACGAGGCAAAAAAGTATACTTTTCGATCGAATCGTAAAACTGGGACTAGCCACAGAATCCGATCGAAAACCCTTCAGTGACCGGAAAGTGTACTTTCTGATTTGATAGAGTTTCAGCTAGGCAGAACACTTAGCGAATCGAAAAGTACTTCTCGATCGTAAAGTTGCAGGTCGATCGAAAAGCTAGCGATGGCCTGATCGAAAAGCTAATCGAAAAGCCAAAAGATGGATCGAAAAGCTATATATTTCGATCGAAAACACAAGACTAAGCCACAATTTAGATCGAAAAGCTTTGTGCTACGTTTCTGGACCTCCTGTTTGGTTCGAACCTGCAAAAACTCACTTGTTTCTTCCTTTTTTGAGCTAAAGAACTGGAACACCACAAAAACCTTAAATCGTTAGTCACAAATCTCTTGAATCGGATATCGTGAGAGCCTCGAAACGAAGTTTCTTGGCTCTGATACCAATTGTAAGGATAGATCTAACCATCACGCGATATCAAACCTAATAATACCGTGCGGAATCCAGTATTACTAGTGATTCAAGAACGAGAAACGATAAACAAATAATGATTAAAATAAGTAAAGGAAACAAATAAGATCACAAACCCAAAACTGATGGAAAGAAGAATACTTGATTAATCACCTGAAACTGGTTGCAAAAATACCAAGTCCGTAAACCCTTAGGTTACGGCTCCTAATACCCACAATCAACAACCTATTCTATTGTTATGAGGGTTCTATATATAGGGGAGGATATGCTTGGAAAACAAACTAATCTCCTAACCTCATCTAAACACAATTCGGCCCACATACATTTAAAACCGGCCGGCCCCCATAACCCCACTAACACTAGCCCATTTACAATAGTTAACTAGCCTATATACATCAAAGTAACCCAAAAACTAGACAAAAGTAACTAATGCAAAAGCCTTAAAATCTAGGTCTCTACATCGACATCCCTTTGGTTGGGAGGATACTTCTCTACAAGACTTTCTCCCTCAAGTTGATAATCCAACATAACTCTATACCTTTACTAGTAGATAAAAAGCAGCCCTCAGGATCAATAGGGTAGAAACCATGCTTCCTTGAGCTAAATATATGCATCTTAATCCTCTCAGGGAGACTCCTTCTCATGATTTGCCTTGGCCTTGGCTCCTATTTGGCAAGCAAATCCCATACAGTCTCTACATTAGCAACAACATGCTTAGGAACTAATTCACTAGGCTTCATGACTTCTTATAGATGGGGACCATATAGCTTCCAGTAACCTTCTTCTGTCTTAACGCCTTCTTTTTCTTCTCGACCTTCTCCTTCTCAGACTCTATGGGAGATTCAATTTGAAGTATAGGAGTGGTGGGTTTAACAATTGTCTTCTTGATCCAGTTCCAGTTGATACCAGTGTTCACCATCCTTACATTCAATAGCCTTTCAAGATTAACAACTTCCCAATGATCTTCTATTAAAATAAAGCTACCGATTGGCTAAAAAATTTGCTCATCCAAGTCAGGTAACTTAGTCTTCAGAAATAGAAGACACTTCCGACTGAATAACTCTGAGGGAAAGTTCCAATTGAACATCCGGTTGAACTAAGGAAATAGCTTCCGGTTGATCTCCATTCAGCAATAAAAAAGCAGTTGACACATCAACCTCAGTCTCAACTTCAGATGGATCTTCTTCTTCATTTAGATTCAGGTTTAGGCTAGCTAGTACATCACAACTTGACCATCAGCCTTGTCACTTTCCCATGTAAACTCTTCTTCTACAACCAATTTCTCCTCTTCAACCTTTTCTTGAGATTGAACCTTTTCTTCAGCATGTTTCTTCTTTATGTCTATTATCTCCTCGAACACATAAGTGTTTGCCACTTCACCTGAGTGCTCTTTGGTTTGGACCTCTTTATCAGCAGGTTGCACAACCTTTGAGACCTTAGCTTCAACCATTCTCAGTTACCTCAACTTTTTCTTCATCCTTCTTCTACACGACCTCATAAAAATTATCAGTGTCTTCATCATTTAACTGAACTTCAGCCTCAACCTACACTTCTCTGTTCAATCTTCTCATCTATTCAAGCACTATTTCTTCATCCACTAAATTCACTAACCTATCAATGTTTGGGGGTAGGCAACCAGCAAGTAAAAATTATGAAGTCAAGAGCTCTTCATGGATTTGAGTGGTTGAAGCTTCAGTATTTCAAATGGAGGCACGTCTTCCCATGCATGTTTTACAATAAAAGGCTCCGTGCTCAGACAGACTAGTATCTTCTTTTACGCACTCTTGAGTTGATCAAGATTCTTCTTGGATGAGTAATTCAACCTTCCCCCCCCCCCTTTTTTTGGCAGCATTAACTTTAAATGTGCTAAGTCTTATCGAGGGTTCGAATATCTAACCACCTTATCACCTCCTTCTTCTGGTTTCATGAGCTGTTGTTATAGCAGTTGGATAAACTCTCCCTGTGCTTTCACAGTTTGAGTGAGATATGTAACCTGAGATTTCATCTCTTTGTACAACTTTGTAAATTCTCTTAGTGTAAAACTGTCCTCAACTAGAATAGAACTGGTATATTTGGACAAAAGTGAGCTATCAATCATAGCTTGATTAGCATCACTACCCTTGGTCTCTTGGCACCTGGAATTCTCTTCATCTATAACCTTATCCTTTGGTTCCATTGAAGGTTCCTTGGGATCAGCCATAGAGAAGATTGGTGTGGACTTGGTTATAAGGACATTACCAATTTCTTTTTGATCCAGTCTCGACTCACACATAGTAGCATCCTTATCCACATGAATAACTCTTAAGGTTCACCTCCTTTAATGAGTATGGGTTAGGTGATGAGGAACCTCGATCCATCTAATTGTCATTCAGTAGTGAGGTGAATGAATAGACATCATCACTTGGATCTGGAAAATTAAAACCTTTACTCATAGGTATAGACTGGTTTGGATTTGTGAAGGGTGATCCTATGGATGAGGGAAGTGCATCCTTGCCTAATGACCCCCCCCCCCCTCTCAAAAGAGGGATTTTCTACAGAGTGGTGACCATTTTTAGCTTTCTTCTATTTAAAATGTTTGCCTTGAATAGAGCCTGAAGCTTGGGTGGCTTGGGTTTGCACAAGTGGAGGAGAGTTAGCAACCTCAACAATTGGATTTTCTGAAATTGTAGGTAAAGTAGTGTGAATGGCAGGAGTTGATGATTTGGTGGTGTCCCTCTTCCTTTTGCTATTGTAGAGGTGAGTAAATGTAGAAGAGGGTTGGTCAGGTGTGGGCTCAGCAATTGTGGGTGCTACAATGCTTTCACCTTGAGCAGGTTACTCATGGGCAGTAACAGTTTCATTTTGAACCTGCTCTTGTTCAGGTTCAACTGGAAATTTCCTTGGTAATGATATACGATGAGTCGTATCCCTACCAAGAAATGTTGTCCTGTTTACACAGAGATTTGAAAACATTTTATCATTTAAGGCCCTCCGATTCAAGATAGGACCAGAAAACACAAGAGATGGGGGATACATATAAAATGCAACATTCCCAACATTTTCTTGTAAACATTAAAAACCATCTTTGAAAAATTCAAATTTTCACCATGGACGATTACATGAAATGTTGATGCTTGCTCTATGGCTAGGGTCATCATATCTTAATTTCTTTGGGGTCAGACACACCAGCAGTGTATAAGCGAGGAACCTCCATTTGTATGGCATTTGTTCATTTTTGATTATTTTACCTATCGTTGCACCGTCATAGATGATATCTTGATATTTGGTATGGTAAACCTCCAAATCAAAAAGCCAGTAAGCTTCTTCATCTCTCAGTAGTAATTGTTCTCTGTTGAGCTTTATAATAAACACCGTGACCTCACCAATTTTTTATTCAATCTTCATTTCGTCATTCTTTTCGATGCTGATTGTAGCGTTTGCTCGAAAATCTTCCATAGTGGCTTCATGAATGTCAGCAGTGACTGTGAGAGAATTATAAAGATACGGCAGTTTGAGAAAGTCGATCATCTCACTGAAAATTTTAGTCTTCGATGGCTTCTCTAGTGACACCTTGACATTGTGACCTCTAGTGAACGGGGATTCTGGTTCCGACACTTTCTTTAATTTGTTTGAAGTAGCTTTGGGTGCCATGGATGGGGTTGAATGTTTTAATGCTTAAGAGAGGGAATGAATGCTTGGCTTTGGGAGAAAAAAAAATATTTGGGTATTTTGGAATGACAAGAATTTAAGGTATCAGAAGTTTTGACTATTGAAAACAAAGGAGAAAAAAAGTTAAAATCGTTCTAAAGAAGTGAAAGGGGTGGACCCACAATCTAAATATCTAATTATTGTAGCGGTGCTTAAATGGGTAGTACCGTACACCACTATAAACGTTCTCAACATTAAAGTTACAGAGTTGACATTGTAGGGGTAAAGTATAACATTTAACATGTCTGATAACTAAATATGCTTGGGAATAAGTGTCTTCCGGTTGAATTGAATGTGCAGACAAAAGCAAATTCATCCGGAAAAGTTCACCCAAAACTTTTCATTCGGAACAAATTCTCTTTTCAAATGATACATCTTCCGGTTGAAGGTTCACCCGGAAAGCATAATTTCGCTTAGAATTTCTCTTGGTAAAGGGAGAAAGGGTTTCCGGTTAAAAGTTCACATGGATGCTCAAAAATAAAGATGTTCAAAATTTCTAAGGACAATTACCATAAAAATGAACTATAAAGTTTTAATTATGGCTAAAATTATTTTTAACTGTCACAAAGAGTTTTCCTTTTCTTTTTCTTTTTCTTTTTCTTTTTCTTTTTGTATTAAGAGATTAACTCAAATTTTAAAAAAAAATCACTAAAAATTAGTTTTATTTATTAGCAATGTTGAAAATCATTTCAGTTACTCAAACTTCATCATCCCAATGGTTGTGATGAGGTAGAGGAATCTTGTCTCATCAAAAGCTTTTGTGAACAAATCTGCCAATTGGTGATCAGTATGAACTATATGCAATTTAATCAAGTTCTTTTGTGCATAATGTCTAATGAAATGATACATGATTTCAATGTGCCTTATCTTTGAGTGCATGACGGGATTGTTGCTGATGTAGATAACACTGGCATTGTCTGCATATATGGGAGTTCCCATGGAGGTGATTCCATAATCTAGAATTCGATTCTGAATCCAGAGAACTTGACCACAGCAACTTGAAGCAACAATATATTCAGCCTCAGCTATTGATGTTAAAACATAGGTTTGCTTCTTGCATTATTAGGATACAAGTCTCTCCCTAAGAAATTAACATCCTCCTGATGTTGATTGGTTATCCAGATTACAACCTTCGTAGTCACTTTCAATGTAGGCTTTGAGAGTGAAATCAGACTTCTTTGGATACCACAACCCCAGTTTGGTTGTCCCTTCAAATATCTAAAATTCTCTTGACAACATTCATGTGGGATTCTTTAGGTGCAGCCTGATATCCAGCACATACGAAAACACTGGACATGATGTTAGGTCTACTTGTAGTGAGATATATTAGTGATCTTATCATGGCTCTATGTATGTGCTCATCAACTGGTTCACCACTCAAGTTAGGTGTTAATATGTGGGAAGTTGATATAGGAGCTTTGGCAGTTGAAGTAGAATGCATTTCAAACCTCTTAAGTATATCCTGGATGTATTTTGACTGATTCAGGAAGATACCTTCAGAAGTTTGCTTGAAGCCCCAAGAAGAAGTTAAGTTCACCCATTGAACTCATTTCAAATTTAGCTTGCATGAGAGCTTCAATCTCATTGTACAGTTTTTTGTTTGAGGACCCAATGATGATGTCATCCACATAAATTTGCACCATCAGCATATCTTTACCAACAGTTTTGGTAAAGAGTGGAGCTTGTTTGAGACCATATAAAGCTTTGATTAGCTTATAGACATTATAAGGATGTTGTAGGACTTCAAAACCTGGTGGTTGACAAACGCACACTTCTTCATTTAATAACCCATAAAAAATGCACTTTTGACATCCATTTGATAGAATTGGAGGTTATTGTATGCTACATAAGCCAGAAATATTATGATTGCCTCTAGCCTAGAAAAAGAGCAAAACTTCTTCATAATCAATTCCCTCTTCTTGAGCATATCCCTGTACCACTAACCTTGTTTTGTTCTTCGTAACGGTTCCTCTTTTGTCCATTTCTTTCCAAAAACCCATTAAGTTCCTACTGGCTTTGCCCCCTTTGGCAAATTAACCAGTTCCCATACTTTCTGCTTGTTGATTTGAAATAGCTCAGCCTACATGGCTTCAATCCAACTATTATCCCTCAATGCTTTAGTTACATTCTTTAGAAGTACTTAAGATAGAAAACAAACATGCTAGTAGATATTGACATCTATAGACTTGCTTCTTGTTATCATAGGACCTGAAACATCACCAATTACATTCTTCATAGGGTGATTTTTGATGATTCTTGTGTTTTCGAACATGAGAAATTCATGAATTTGACCATTTGATGGAATGTTGAGTGGAGGAAGTACAATCTCAAGCTAAATGTCACCAATTTGTGAAATGGGACCCAATTATTGTAACTCATGAGAACTCATAATTGAATCAGAGACCATATCTTTAGAGTTCGGTTCAGGACTGATTAAACCATCGGGAATGGGACCAGTGTGATTGTCTGTACCACTTTCAGTGAATTCCGAACCTAAATCTCAAATGAACCTGAGTGTTCATTTTGCGGTTGAACATGAACCGGAGATTCAATTTCTGAAGTAACAGGATCCGGTAGAACCGATCCGACTGAACATCTTCAGGCCCAATTTCAAACAATGGAGTAATATCCGGTTCAACTTCAGTTATTTGAATTGAGTTGTTAACAACAGTTGACTTCAAGGGCTTCACACTTACTGAAGAAAAGAAAGGAGGATCTGCATTTAATACTTTCATATTTCCTCTCTAATGTTCTTTAGCTGAATTATGAACATGTTCCCGCACTGGAAGACTCATAGGCTTCTCAACTTTTATGTTGAAAGCGGAGGTGAGTGCATCAATATCAAATAACCAATCGGGATGAGAACTAAACTTGTTTCTGGATTTTTCATTGAAAAACACATTTAAAGTTTTCTCAACAATTTTAGTTCTCCTATTATATATCTTGTATTCCTTAGACTAACAAACTTGTTTTTAATATTTTTGACCTTATGTTTTGATTGATTTTCAACACTAACAATTAAAGTTTTCAAAAACGGAATATCCAACAAAATATCCATCATCTATCTTTTCAGCAACTTTGACAATAGCTCATTAGTTATTAAATTGTAAAAGGGCATCCAAAAGATTTGACAAAGTAAACATTTGGTTTTCTTTTTCTACTATTCATATGGTGTTTTATCAGGCCCTTTGACAATTGAAATCATGTTCTGAACATAACAAGTGGTGTTCACTACTTATGCCCAGAAAATTACAGGTACTTTTGACTCATCTAACATAGACCTAGCAGTTTCAATCAATGTCCTATTTCTCCTCTTAGCAACACCATTTTGTTGAGGTGTTATAGGAGCACTAAATTGTTTGTTTATTCCATTTTCTTCACAAAATGAGTTTATGAGATAGTTTTTAGACTCAATTCAATTGTCACTTCTAATTTTTTAACCTTATGTTTTGATTGATTTTCAATACTAACAATTAAACTTTTTAAAATCTCAGTTGTTTCATCCTTGGTTCTAAGAAAGAACACCCATATGTATCTTGTGAAATCATCAATAATTACAAAACAATCCATAAGCTCATAATCCTTGTTGGTCCAAACAGATCCATATGTAGCTTTTCCAAGGGTTGAGAAATTGAGCTTTCCACTTAGCGCTTAAAAGAAGACTTGTGTTGTTTTACCTTCAAGTAGGGAACACAATGTTCAACACATGTGAACTGTTTGTTTGGTAAACCTTTAACCAACCCAACTTTACAAGTTTGTTCATATTTTTGTAGTTCACATGGCCTAGTCTTCTATGCCAAAATTCAGATTCACCAGTTTAAGCTTTAGATACAAAACATGCAATGCCTCCCTTAGAAGATGCAATAGTCATATCTAAAATGTACAAACCCTCATGTCTAGGTGCTTTAAGCAAAATCATTTTATTAGGTATTACTAGACTAGGTTTTAGTACAATAGCTTCATTCTCATTAAACAGAACATTTAATTTCTTGTCACACATTTGTGAGACACTAAAAAGATTAAAGTTCAACACATCCATAAAGTTTACTTTATCAAAACTTACCTTACCATTTGTCACATCGCCCTGAGCTGATATGTGACCTTTAGTGCTTCAAATAGAAATTGATCCTCCATCATGCTTTTTTATATTTTCTAATAGGTGTTTATTTCCTGTCATGTGACTTGAGCAGCCGCTATATGACAACCCAATGACTTGCCTGGGATTTATTGGTCTGCCCCTGCACATGTTAACAACGATTAATTTTAATAAGGGACCCAAGCCTTGGTGGTCTTGGGTCTTCCATAGGCATCATTTATATTCCTTAAGTACCAAGATGGCTGTGATAGGTTCTTTATCAAATGGATCATCATTTTCAAAATATACTCGCCTAGGAGCTTTTTCAAATTTATTAGATTGAGAAAATGAGTTTTGATCATTGGAACCAAATCTTCTGTTTTGTTTTTCAAGAGCTTTTCTTTAATAAACTCTATGAATTTTCTTTGTTTGTTAGTTTCAGTTCTGGGGACTTCACTTATCGAAGTATAGAACTGATTGACCACTTTTTCTTGACAGGTGATTGAACAAATCTACGAGGCAAAGGAGCCCTCTGATTGCTTCTTTGAGACAGTTTAGTAAAAAAATGCCTTCCGGTTGTAGCAACAAAATTTGTCTATAGCCGAACTCTACTCTTCGAATTCTTGACTTTGTCACATGGAGCACATTTTTCACGTGAAGGATTTTTCCTTGTTTGGAGTTCAACAAATTCATATTCATCATAATATTGAAAATTTAAACATTGTTTAACAACAATTTCTGATCTTTTTGAAAATTTATTTTTCGGTTGAACTTTAGTTTGAACGGAAACTTGTTCCGACTGTACATAAGTTCGAGCAGAAAAGTTTTCACCCAGAAAACCTCTTTATTTTAAAACAGAAAAACTACTATTAAATTAATTTCCAATCAAAATCTTAGGATTCTTTGATAGACCAGATTCAAAATGTTTCACATGGTGGTTCTTTACAGGTGAATATCTTCTTGTAAGTCTGTTTTGAAAACCAGTTTTGACAGTTTTAGCTTCAACCTTTTTGGGTTTTTATTACTGATTTTGTACAAAAGGACTATACAAACA
Organism: Deinandra increscens subsp. villosa; assembly: GCA_039602395.1. NCBI lineage: Eukaryota > Viridiplantae > Streptophyta > Magnoliopsida > Asterales > Asteraceae > Deinandra > Deinandra increscens. The sequence continues at coordinate 15,117,270 of JBCNJP010000010.1, forward strand.
TTTTGCAGTAATATGACCATGTTCACAACAAATAATACATTCATTAAATCATTTGGGTTCATCCCTATATGTATGTGCATATCTTGGGGAATGCTCATTGGTCTTTTGCTTATAAACAAGCTTCCTATTAGCATTTTTATTTTGATGCTCAAATTTTGTTTTTCTATCAATTGCTACCTATTTCCCACCCAAACTAACCTCTTTTGGTTCATAGGATAATGGTGGTGCATAAGCATAAGAAACTTGCAGATTTTTAGCAGTTCCAACAGGATTTGAAGAGCATGCTACTCATTCATCAGATTTAACATTTTCAAACATAGCAATGTGATTTTCAGCAGGCACATTCAATTTAGCAGATTGATTAATTTGTTCATTTGAAATGTTCATATTTTTCAATGGATTGTGCCTTAGGGTCAACAGAAAGGTTAACATTGCTTTCACTTTGTAAAGCTTCTAGTGGATGTAAGACAAGAGTATAGTGACTTAGTGGCTTCACTGTGGTATAAGCAATAACTGCTTTACCCTGCATTGAACTCTTCCATAACTTTTCTGCCTTCTCAGTTGCATCCTGAAACTTGTCAAAGGTGAACTGAGCCTCAGTTAACTTGTTAACTAAATCACCAATTTGAGCATTTGCATGTTTAGTTTCTTGTTTTTATTCTTCAAGTCTAGATAACATATCATCAATTTGAGTTTTCAAATTTGAGTTTGTATGATTTAAAGACTCAATCTCTTCTGCAAAACCTGTTATTCGTGAGTTATAAGAAGATTCAGCCTTTTTAAATCATTCTTTTAAGTCAGTTAAGTTGTTGACTTCTTCAATTAACTGAAGGTTGTGATTTTTGTATCAAGTTACTTCTTCAATGCATTCAGGTGAGCATAAGTGTTCAGCAACTTCTTCAGGAATGGAAGTTACCTTAGATTAAGAGATTTCAGTGGCCATAAGAACATGGTTGATGGGCTCAAATTCATGCATGACATCTTCCCATTCGAACTCTTCAGTCTGATATGCTACATCAGCTATTACACCAGTGTTGTTTAGAGTAGGCTTTGGAGGAGTTGGAGAGTTTGAAGCTTGATTCTGATTTTGTTTGTTTCTAGTGCTTCTTCCAACATTGTTGTTCTTTTTTCTCTGATTCTTACACTCCCTAGAAAAATGTCCCAACCGATTACAGTTATAACACTTGACATTGCTCTAATCTAATCTAATTTGAGCATTTTTAGCTCTCTTGTAATTCCTACCAGTCCTTTTAAAAATCTTTAGGCTCTAACAAACACCATTACTAACTAGGTAAGATTGTCCATTTCTTCTAAATCATCATCACTAATACACTCAAGGTCTTCCATCATAAAACCACTCTATGAACCACTTACAACATGAGCAGAATTGTTATTGTTCTAAAAGTGATTAGAAACAGAGTCCTAACATCTAGGTGTCTCGGGAAAAGTAATCAAAGAAGTTTGATTGCTATACACTACAACAAAAATGGGTTTAAAGGACCTTTCGTGTGGGACGCTGTTAAAATAGTGTCTTAAAAAACTATCTAATAGGACAAATAAGTGTTCAGGGTCCTATTATACTATATGGAGTTAAACCGGTGTCCTAAAAGCCTAGGTAATAGGACGGATGAATATTTAGGGTCCTATTATCATATAACTTAATAGGACGCTCAGCATTTGGGGTCCTAATAAAGTACATTATAGGACGTTTAGTAGTTATGTCTTATTTTGTGGTAATGTAATAGGACACTTGGAATTTCAGTCATAAAAGATCAGTGTAAAAGGACTCTTATTTGTCGGAAACTGATTGATGTGCCAAATCCCTTTGCTAGACCTACCAAGTAACATGACAGTTTCACCTTTTATATTTTAATCATATTTGTTTTAATGGTTGGTTAGAATGTATTATTTTAGTTAACATGAGTTCATTTCTAATTTTGTATAGATTTATTCTAAGGTTAGTATGTATTTGTGGTTTTAAAGAACAACCAAGTGTTATTGAGTTGTTATTTGAAGTCATATTAGAACTACCAATGGAATAGAAAATAATCTATAGGTGAGATTTTAATAGCGTTTTGACTCAATTCTGTGTTTTTAACCAGATTTATGTGTTTCAAATCAAATTGGGTTTTTTATTTGTAGTAGTGAATTGTTGCGAAAGTTGTACGAGCAAGTTACGGTTTTAATTCCCTTCATAAATACTGTAGTTCAAGGTGAGTTTTAACACCATTAATATTACATCACATTCACACACAAAAAAAATATACTAAAAGAACCTGCACACAATATGATGTATATGTATGTTATTTAATTTGACCTGTTATTTAACCCATTTGGTAGATTGTCAATTGAATGGATATTGCTGCATATTAATTCTATGGCAACGACAAGACATATGTGATTTAAACTTCAAGGAAGAGGTATGATCCTTATACCTAAAGTTCATGTATTTGTTGATTGATAATTGAACTCTAGACCTGCGAGAAATCTTGTTTTCCATTCAGATTTAGTGAAAGAAATCAAATCTGCCATATAGTTCGCAAGGCTTTAAAATGTAGTTGTCCACATTTAAAGTATTAGAGACCATCCTAGGATTCATGTCTAGAAAGATGTAGCAACATGATAAAATACGTGAAGCTGAACAGGTGACCAAGACTTAAGAAATCAATGTAATGTATTCTTTTCCTCCTTTTTTAGGGTCTGATGAAGGAGTGGCTAATTATGCTATAAGAACTCTTGGAAATGACCCTCATGAAACACTTTGTGGTACCTCTGCTCAGGTTTTTATTCTTCTTTTTTGTCTATATTTGTAATCATACGTTACTTCTATTGTGAACGTTTACGGGTACGTTTCTATTAAGTATGTTACTTATGTTATCTCTATATTTTTATTGCAATATTTACATTACTTATGTGATGCATGCATTAAAATAAGGGAAAACAAAGTTACCCCTTAAAATAACTATTGAAACTACATAACTATTTACATTATCTCTATATTTTACTTACTGTGTTGACTAATTTCTTACAACGAGTATGCTATAATATAATATTATATTAATTTTAACATTGGTAGAACTAGTAAACCAATCAGATTGTATACAATGCATCATCTTATCAGGTTTTTTGTTAAAGTTTTTTTGCTCTTTTTTTTTAAGAAATGTTTACATTACTTATGTTTATATATATATATATATATATATATATATATATATATATATATATATAAATGTTTGTCAAATTGATATCTAGGTTGGAGATGAAGTTTCCCTTAAAAGCATTTCAAACTCAGAGACTATAGCCAGAGGAATGGTAAATAGTTTAGATCCAAATCAAAAAGTTGGGGGCACAGAGATTGGGCGCGATTGGTGTAAGGTAAATATTCAAGTAGCTGTGAAAAGAGATGAAAATTTGGTTAGACCATATGGGTCATTGGACACAATCCAAGCTGCTATTGGTGCATCTATAGCATGGCCATGTTCTTTCATTTCGGTATGTCATGATTGTTAAACCTGTAATATATTATTATGTTTATAACAAACTTTAAGCTTACATATGGATGATTAATTTGTAGGTGGTTTGTGACGAGTGAGAAGGATGCATGATGACTGAAGAGTATATGCTTCTAGTGTCTTTCATTACTTTAAGTTTCATGTTTAATATTACGATCTTGGATAATAATATTATAACTTATTTTTGTTTAATGTTTTTGTTATCGAAATGACTTATATCAATGATAAATAAACTTTATTTATTCCATTAGTTGAAGTTTATCTATCGATAAGTTGATTGTATCTTATTTGTATTTATGAATCATGTTTAATGAGAATAATTTTAAGGATGTTGGTAATCGTCCTTAAAATAGGTATTCTCTTATGCATCTTAAGACCTTATAAAGTGTCATATTTTGTTGTTTATTAGGACGCTATAACGTGTCATATTTTGTGGTTTATTAGGACGCTATAACGTGTCCTATTTTGTGGTTTATTAGGACGCTCTAACGTGTCCTATTTTGTGGTTTATTAGGACGTTATAACGTGTCCTATTTTGTGGTTAATTAGGACGCTCTAACGTGTCCTATTTTGTGGTTTATTAGGACGCTTGTAGGGCTATATTTAGTTAAGGCATGAACATTAGTTAGTGGGCTAGTTTATTTGTATTGGGCTTATTAGATATTGGGCTTTTTCTAGTTTACTATTGGGCCATGTGGGCTTCTTGTAGGTTTACGATTTGTATAGTGGGAGTATATAAACCCACTTGATTTTCATTGTAACCAAGCTTTTCTATACATCATTCAAGTTTATGATTTCTTCATTGTTTCTGTTTACGATCAGCTTCCAAGTAAGAGGGTTTTCATTCAAGATTCAATCTTTATCTTAGATTGAATCTATTTCTTCTACTTGTTTCTTGGATCAATCGTGTTTGAGGATTCCGCACTCATTCACGATCAAATATCGTGTGTTTGGTTTGATTTCGGACCTACAATTGGTATCAGAGCCAAGAATCTTCGATTCGAGGCTCTCACGATATTGATTCAAGAGTATTTCTGGGTTTTTGTTCGAGATTTTGAGGTTTCGAGGCTGTTTGAGGTGTTTGCGACTTGTGTTGCTGCTGTTCTTCGAAGGTTTCTGGGTTTTGGAGGTGTTCACGACTGTTTCTGGTTGAAGATTGGCTGTTTACGACCTTGCAAAAGGTGTTTACGAGTGTACTATCGACTGTACTTGAGTTTACGATTGTGTATAATCGTAAAAGGGGCGTTTACGACTGTGTTTGGATCGGATTCGGTGTTTACGACTGCCGGAGTCGTAATCAAAGGATCGTAATCGGTGTTTACGAGTTTCAAAGGCGGTTAGTGTGTTTCCGATCGTTATCGAGGTGTTCACGATCGTAATCAATTATCGTAATCACAGTTTACGATTATTAAAGGCGGTGTGTGTTTACGAGTGCCACGTGTTATCGCAAACTGTGTTCCCGATCGTAATCGAGGTGTTGGATCGTAATCGGGACTGTTGGATCGTAAACAGTGTTGTTTGATCGTTTGGACTTTAGGTTTAAGTTTCCCAAGCTATTGAGATGGATTTTGAGCCGAGTATGTACCAGAAATTGGATTTCGAGATCGGATCTATAACTCGTCCGCCAAGACTAACTTCAGCGGATAATTTCTTAGAGTGGAAGTACAGATTCGAAAATCATTTGAAGAGTGTGGATCTGAGACTGTGGAGGGCAGTTCTCAATGGACCGTATACGCCTACACACACAACGGGAGCAAATGCCGGAAAGGAGAAGAAAGAGGAGGAATATGATGATGATGACTAGGAGAGGTGCAACAAGGCTGAGAGGGCTTTTGCAATAATGACTATGGCCCTAACTCCAGACATCGCTCAAGGGTTCAAGCACTGCAAAACAGCAAAACAACTGTGGAATGCTTTGATTGTTGCTTATGAAGGAAATCCGGATATTAAGGCTAGTAGGAAGCAGATGTTGAAGCAGAAGTTTAACTTGTTCAACCATATCCAGGGTGAATCTTTTGAGGCTCAAGTTCAGAGGTATGTGTCCTTGATGGCAGAGATGTCCAGTTATGGTGTGGAGCCGGACACTGAAGACAAGAATTTGAAGTTGCTAAACAGTCTGCCTAAATCTTGGAACACCAATATATCCATCATCAAAGACAACAATAGACTGACTGAAGTGACTTTGGATGAACTAATTAACAAACTGAAGTCAAAGATGATAGATGATAAGCAGAGAGAGCTAAACCACATAAGCTCATTAAGTTTGGCTGGGAAGTTGAATCAGGCTCTGTTATCTGAAGAAGTTGAAGGTAAGCATGAAGGAAAGGCTTCGGGAAGTGGATCAAGTTCAGCCTCAAGGAAGTTCAAGCGGAGGTGTCAATTCTGGAGATGTCAATGATCCTAACTTTGCCCTTGGAATGGGTTTCATGAACAGCTATCATGCCCTTGTGGCCGGGAATCTTGTACCTTCTGATATGGTGGCTGGTGATCTTAATCAGATAAATCCTGAGGACGTGGAGATGCTAGATGTCTCTTGGCAAATGGCCATGGCTGTTTTCAGAGCCAAGAAATTTATGGCCAAAACTGGAAGGAACGTCTGGAAGGATCAGGATAAAATCAGAATGGGGTTTGACAAGTCGAAGCTGAGGTGCTACAATTGTGATGAGTATGTTCACTTTGCCAGGGAATGCACGAAGCCAAAGAAAGAAAGGGTTGAAGAGAAGAAGGCAGCTGAGGTAAAAGGTAAAGGAGAAGACAAGGCATTGGTGGTTCAGGGAGGTGGAGGTTATGACTGGACCCCCCAGCTGAGGGAACTGACCCCCCAGATGAAGGATCTTAGTTTGTCACATGCATTGATTGCTACTGCAGAAGAGGATGATGAAGAAAATCATGCATTTGTGGTCACTGATGAGGAAAAGCCTGAGGAGACTGAGATAGAAGACAAGGAAGCGTACGTTGCTGATGCTGAGAACCTCAAGGTATGTTCTGATCCCACTTGTGCTCGTATTATACCTGGTCTTAGACAAGTCTGTAAGAATTATCAACTAGAATTGTTTGAGATCAAGTGTGAGAGGAGTTCATTTAAGGGTAGATGGATAAAAGGTGAGGAAAAGATTAAGGCACAAAAGCTAGATATTGTTAAGTACCAACAGATAGCAACTGAACAATCTATCCTGTATGATAATGCTAAATTAGAAATAGCTGACCTTAGAAAGCAGGTAGATGAATTGACACATAAGAACAATGAGATGCAGGTTCAGTTAGATGTGAATAAATTAAGAAACAAAAGAATGCTTCAGGCAGGTAAAGAACTATCTCAGGCTATCACTTGCGGTCAAGTAGGGAAACATACGCCAGGATTTGGGTCGGAAAAGTCTGACAAGTCCGTGGCCGCAAATGTTGTAATTCCCCCACCTATCCCTAGAGATATTATAGGAGTGCTCTATGAGGAGGATCAGGTAGACAGAACTAAGTCAGGTTATCATGAAGCAGGTCCTCCTATAGATAGTATGTTGGTAGGTGTGACCCCTATGACAGAAGAGGAGTTAGAAAGAGAGAGACTTGGAATATATGGGATGAGTAGTCAGAACAAGGTAGATGAACACAGAAATGAACCAGGCCCTTCCCAGGAATCATTAAACAATAATGTTAGTCCTACTAATGTTTTTGTTACATGTGCAGATGTTGTAGGCATTGAAGATGTATCTGGGGAGGATGCTGAATGCTTGAGAGTCAATGAGTGTCATGAGTCTAGTTGTTCTGTTTCTAGTTTACCTAAGGATGACGTTCTGGCATCTGTGTCAGAACTTGAAGCATCCAAGTCCAATCAAATTGTCTTGTTAAAACATGTTTCTAATCCTAATGAAGTCGTTAGTTCTTTTAAAATGCGTGTTCCTAACACAAAGATTGGCCGTCAGTCTAAGCCCAATGATTTTGTTCCGTATCCCCAGGTTGTGTCAACTTATAATAGAACTGATAAATCAAAATCTGAACAATTTTGTTTAATAACACAACCTGAAAAACATTCAAAACGTGTGATACACAAATGGGATGATCAACCGGAATGGAAGTCGTCTTACCCAAGACGCTCATACTTGTGTAGCAACGTCAATGGGCCTAGACAAATGAATTGTTTTCAATGTGGTCAACCAGGTCATTTTGCTGCTAATTGTATGAACAGACCCTATGAGCCATATTATCCGCAGAACAAGCGGACAAATATGCTTGAGGAGATGATGAGGGGTGAGAACAGAACTCAAAAGCAGCAAGCTTCGTCACAGGGGAAGCAGAGTTCTGAACCAATGAAGACTCAAAAGTCTAAGGTTCTAAACACAAAAGCCCCAGTGACAAAGCCTGTCAATGAAAGGAGAGATGTGGGCCAAACTTCAAAACCTGCTCATGCAGCTAAAGAAGTTTACAACAGACCTAACAAAGTTAAAACAAAGCCTTTTGAGAAACAAGTGCCAAAAGTTAATCAGATTGCTGAACCTAAGGGTAAAGCAGTTATGGAACAACCAAAAACTGTTACTCAACCAAAACAAATGGTTTATACCAAATTAAAACTTGAGTGGACACCGGTTGTTAAAACAAAAGGTAAAAAGGCTGCATCTCCTCCAAGAAAAGCATCACCCACAAAGAACTCTGCTAGTAGTTCAAACTCACAAAAGCAACCAAATTGGAAGCCAAAAGTTAATGCTAGAATTATAAATCAACCTGAATCAAAAGCAGGAATGTCTTTCAAAATGGTTAACTACATTGACTCCAAGGGAGTGCCCAGATCTGTTATGACCTGGGTACCTGACTCTAACTGATCTCTGATTTGTGTAGGGACAGCCTAGAAGATCTGTCAACAATCTCTGGTATGTTGATAGTGGTTGCTCCCGACACATGACCGGAGATCTGTCTCTTTTGGAAGATGTAGAGGATTTCAATGGAGGTGGAGTTTCTTTTGCAGGCGGTGTGGGTGGTCGGATCAGTAAGAAAGGTGTGGTGAGGAGCGGTAATCTGTCATTTTCTGACGTTCATTATGTGGAGGAACTGTCGCACAGTTTGCTGAGTGTTTCTCAGATCTGTGACAGAGACTTTTCTGTGATGTTCAATAGAAAGGAGTGTATTATTCTGAAGCCAGGTGTGAAGATACCCGAGGAGTGTGTACTAATGCGCACTCCAAGACGCTCAAACTCATATCTTCTCAACTTGAGCAATCCTCCTATGTCAGAAGAAGCTTGCCTTATATCAAAACAGAATGAAAATCTTGCATTGTTGTGGCATCGTCGTCTGGGACATGCAAACATGAAGAATTTATCCAAGCTGGCTAAAGGAGAGCATGTCAGAAACCTTCCGATCACAGACTTCACTTCAGTAGAAAAGTGTGTGGCATGTGCTAAGGGGAAGCAGCACAAACTGCCACATCGTCCAAAGGTTACAAATTCTGTCTCTTCTGTGCTTCAACTCTTACATATGGATTTGTTTGGTCCTATGCAGGTACAAAGTGTCAGCAAGTTCTCATACTGCCTCGTGATAGTGGACGACTACTCGCGATTTACTTGGGTCTTTTTCTTGTCGAACAAGTACGAAACTCCGGCCCTAGTAAAGCAGTTTGTGACTCTTATTGAAAATCAGCTGGATAAAAGAGTGAAGGCAATCAGATCTGACAATGGGACAGAATTCAAGAATGCTGAGCTGAATATGTTTTGTGGTGAAAAGGGGATTGAAAGGCAGTTCAGTGCTCCTTACACTCCTCAGCAGAATGGAGTTGCCGAAAGAAGAAATAGGACACTCATCGAAGCAGCTAGAACGATGATGTGTGAAGCAAAATTACCGATCTTCTTTTGGGCAGAAGCTGTGAATACTGCTTGTTATGTACAAAACAGAGTTCTTCTGAACAAGCGTCACGAGCAAACTCCATATCAGATCATTTATGGAGAGAAACCGAAGGTGGGTTACTTCAAGACGTTTGGATGTCCATGCACGGTGCTGATCCAGTCCAATGTAGGGAAATTCGAAGCGAAGGCCGATGAGTGCTATTTTGTTGGTTATTCAGCAAATAGTGCTTATCGTGTGTACAACAAGACCACTGGGTTGATCATTGAGGCATTCAATGTAGATTGGATGGAGGACAATCCTACTGATGCGGGAACTGGACCTAATTGGATCTTCGACTATGGATCATTGTTTGAGGGATTTAATTTCTCGAATGTTTTCCACAATTTGGGCGAAGAAGAAGACATTGTAGCTCCCAGTGCAGATGTAAGACCTCATGTGGATAGAGCATCAGCTGAACCTTCTCGGAATGCAACTGCTGATATTCCAGAATGTTCAGGGACACGTGATGCTCCAGTGGATTCTCAAGGCTCAGGTATGTCTGAAAATGTTGTTAATACTAATCTGCCTGTTAATGTTTCAGTGCCTGAAGTCCAAGAGAGCAGAATCAACAAGGATCATCCACTGAGTAATGTTGTTGGGCCAGTGACAGCGGGTGTCACCACAAGAAGCCGGACAGGACACATCAACTTTTGTATGTTTTCCTGCTTCATCTCTCAGATAGAACCTCCCAATGTGATGGTTGCTCTTAAAGATCCAAACTGGATGGAGGCCATGCACAATGAACTCAATCAATTTTCAAAGCTGGGAGTGTGGCGTCTTGTGAAGCGGCCAGAAGACAAGAAGGTGATTCCCACGAGATGGTTGTACAAGAACAAAAAAGATGACTCGGGGATCATTGTGAGAAACAAAGCAAGATTGATAGTACAAGGGCACAGGCAAGTCCAGGGTATCGACTATGATGAGGTTTACGCTCCGGTGGCAAGATTGGAAGCAATTCGGATCTTTCTAGCTGTAGCTTCGTATCTCAATTTTACCGTACATCAGATGGATGTGAAGACTGCCTTCCTGTATGCAGAGATGAACGAAGAAGTCTATGTTGCTCAACCACCAGGGTTCATAGATGAAGAAAATCCAGATCACGTTTATCTGCTGGATAAGGCTTTGTACGGTTTGCATCAAGCTCCTAGAACCTGGTATGAAACGTTGTCCAATCATCTGGTGGAGAATGGATATACAAGAGGAGTCGTTGATCAAACACTGTTCAGGAAAAGGGTGGGAGAAGACATAATTATGGTGCAAGTGTATGTAGATGATATTATCTATGGATCGACTAACGAAGAATTGTGCACCGAGTTTGAGGAGATCATGAAGAAAAAGTTTGAGATGAGTGACCAAGGCGAGATGAGTTTCTTTCTTGCACTTCAAGTCAAGCAGAATGATTCTGGGATTCTTATTCATCAGGAGAAATATGTGAATGAGATTCTGGAAAAGTTCAAGATGCAGGATTGCAAGCCCATCGCCACTCCCATGGCATCCAGACCACTCCTGTCAGCGGATCTTAACGGGGAGTCAGTGAGTGAATTCCAGTATCGGTCGATGATTGGATCACTAATGTACTTGACAGCAAGCAGGCCAGACATCATGTATGCAGTTTGCGTGTGTGCTCGATATCAGGCTAACCCTAAACTCTCTCATTTAGCTGCTGTTAAGCGTATCTTCAGGTATCTGAAGGGCAGGCCTAGGCTTGGTCTTTGGTACCCGAAGAACACTGATTTTCAATTATATGCTTTTACTGACAGTGATTATGGAGGTAGTGACCTTGACAGGAAATCTACTACTGGAGGATGTCAGTACTTGGGAGATAGGCTCATCTCTTGGCAGAGCAAGAAGCAGCATACCGTATCCAAATCAACTGCAGAAGCTGAGTACGTGGCCGCATCTGCCGGTACTTCACAAGTAGTGTGGATCCAAAACCAGCTCACGGATTACGGTATGGAATTCGTTAACACTCCAATATTTTGTGATAATGCTGCTGCTCTTGAGATTGTGAAAAACCCTGTCCAACATTCCAAAACCAAGCACATTGATATTAAGGTACATTTTATTCGTGATTGCTTTGATCGTGAGCTGATTCAGCTACAAAAGGTAAGCTCCGATCAGAATGTTTCAGACATCTTTACAAAACCCCTTCCTCGTCCTAATTTTAAATCTTGTGTTGAAGGCCTGAAGATGATTGCCTTCGAGGAATGATCTGATCATCTATGTTTTTGTACAAAGTCTTTGGTTTTTCAATTTTTTCTTTAAACAAAAATATTAAAAAAAAAATAGAAAATGACTGAAAAAAATTGAGTCTTGTTTCAAAAGCCTCACAAAAACAGGGGAAGAAATGGTGCTGGTTAAACTGAAAGGTTTTTATGATGTCTTTTGATAGGACCTAAATGCTTAATGACGGTTGGAGACTGACACGTGTAAGGCTGATGTGAAAGACTGCTCGAAGATGATATGTCGGTAAGCTCAACCAAAACAATGATCATCTATGTAAGTGCAGTAATCTTAAACTCTATACATGTTCAGTTTCCCATCCTAGTCTACATGGTTTAAAAAACTGAGTCCCGACAAAAATGGGTTGAGAGTGGTATTACCTAGTATTCACTCTCTCACACGCCATGTTAATACTGTATAAGACAACACCACAAGAAAAAGAAAAAGAATTCAAAGAATTCAAAATTGAAAATTCTGAAAAAGAAAAAGAAAAGAAAATAAAATTATTCAGTTGGTCTTCTCTGCGTGCTTATGCGGCCGACCTGATCATCAACTAATAATGTATGAAATCAGAAATAAGTGGGAAATAAGTGGTAGTCAAAACAGTGTTGCATGGTTCCTCAAGTTGGGGGTTTGTGAATCCTCAATAAACTCTGAGGTTGGGTAGGTTTTGCTATGGAAAATTGGGTGTGGGGATGGTTAAACATATCGGTAAATCTGTACTATATTTAAGCACTTTATTGGATGTGATTTTCTGTGTTCAAACCACCTGACAATTGTCTAGAGTGTCTAGTAACGGAAGCTGAAAAGGGTTCCTCAGTCAAAGACCTGTCTGAATTTATCTGTGAAAAATACCAACACCAGGTATGTAAATAATTGAAATTTCTGAGGTAAGTTTGTAAATATTTTAATGTTGGTTTTGATTTTATCTGTTTTAACTTTTAAAATTTTTATTGATCATGATCGGGTACTCGGGTTTGATTCTGAGGGGAAGTTTTGTGAAAATTCTCAAAGTGTTTAAAATTTAAAATTTTTTTTTATGAGAATTAACAAGTTTGGGGTTAACTTGGTCGATTTTTAAAAGTTGAGGGGGTATATTGTAACCTTTTCATGTTTACGGTTTAGGAGGGGGTCAATGTGTAAATATCTCATTTATATACCCCATTCACGATTCACTTTCTCTCTCTACTCACCATTCACGACTCCTCCCTCCGAAACCCTAACCACCGCCGAACCCTCGCCGGAAAACATCCCTCGACCCGATTCCGACCACCTATCTCCATTCAAACCTCAACATCATCATCTACACATCATTCCGACCAAAAGCCCTCTGTTTATCAACCGTTTCACCGTCATTACACGAATTTTCAGTTTGAAACCCTAATTTCATCATCGATCAAGTTTTTCTGTGTTTCAAGCATTTTTCTTGAAGATCTTGTGTCGGTTTTGTGTCAAGAAGTGTTTAAAGGTAGTTAGTTGTGTCTGTGTTGAATATTGATGTGTTTTATCAAGCTTTCGATGAGTTGCAGGTTACAAAAATGGCGGAACCAGCGTTTACGACTGGTTCAGTGAAGAAGATGATGACTCGGGCTGTTTACGACTCCGTTTTGCAAATCAGATCGTTTACGATCGGGATTGGGACTGTTTACGATCTGAAGAAAACGACAAAGTGCTGTTTGAATTGTTTACGATCGAGCCGGCATCGATTGGGCTTTAAATGGTGTTCACGATTGGTGTAACCAGATTACGATTGGGCCAAATTTAAACTCAATCGTGAACCCGAGAGAGGATCGTAAACACATATATGGATCGTAAACCCATGTGGTGGGTCGTAAACACATATTAAATGAAAATTAATAAGATTAAAATCTTAAAGCTCTTAATAAATTTTTACAATCTCATTAAAATTGAACGGTTTTTGATAATATTTGACGGTGTTTGTGAGCAAGTTCTAAATTCAATTATTTTTCCGAAAACTGTTCAAATTGAAATTTTGTGAAGTTAAAAAGTAAAAAGTTATCGTCAATTGAACACGTTTAGGGTTGATAATCATAATTGCTTACTCATGATCAAATCTGATGCATATGTCTTGTTTGTCTCAGATGGCAGGAAATGTTATTGACGAACCAATCAAATTTGATCATGATCACTGTATACCAGCTTTCCTGGAAGATCCACCAGAGCACCACATGGAGCTATTTTACTCACTGGTGGCAGGAATGAACGTCTGCAAGATAAATCATGCACTAAGAACGAGTGTATTGATTGATGAGATGCTGGTAAGAGAATTTTGGGGGACTGCACGGGCAAGTGCTGATAAGACGAGAATCACTGCTACCATTCAGAACCGTCAGGTCGTCATTCTGGAAGATGATATTAGAAGAGGCCTGAATATCAACGATCGTGCTACCGATCCGGTTGATTACCCCAAGGAAGCCGTTCTGGCAGGTGCTCAATTACTGGGATATGAAGGCAGATTCCCACCTATCATGAAAAAGCAGCTGCCGCACTACTGGAGGTGCCTTGCCCATTTCATGCAGAAATCTTTTCTGGGCAAGAGAACGAGCTTTGACCAGCTGAACAAGGTCCACGGCACTGCTTTCGTCGCGTTGGCCCTTGACTGGAACTACAATTTCTCGAAGATGATGCTGCTAGATTGGATCGGCAATGCTAACTTGGGTGCTCGTGAGCAGTTTCTGATGACACCAAGATTCGTGCAGATGGTGGTCATGCTGAAATATCCAATGATTGAGGAAAGGATACAGAAACTGGATGTAAAGGTGATGGATGCTGGTGTTTTTGGTCTCCAGACTCAGGATAGAAGTGGCAAATACATGTATGAAGGTAGACTGGAATGGGTTAAGAGAGGTGCCTTTCCAGAGGTAGCCCGAGAACAAGTTTTGGAGGATGAAGAGCCAGAAGCTGACTTGCCAGTTGTGAATGCCATGGTTGCCGAAGACCAAGACTTGACAGTAACTCCAGCTGTCAATGTTCAAGAAGATGATGTCATTCCATCCGATGAAGAAAATATAATGGATGACATCCTTACTGGCCAGGACTTAGCTGAAGATGATATTTATGGGGACTTGGAGCCACTAACCCATAAAAGATCAAGAGAAGATATGATTGGGTCATCTGGCAGTGATGATACACCTCCTGAGCTGGAGTTAAACACTGATGAAGCTTTCGTGGAAGAACCCGTCCCTGCTCGTGAACCATCTCCACGAAAGAAAACTGATCCTAGGAGCATACGGTTCAGATTCACCAAGACTAGCTCGAGTCTAATGATTGTAGAACCAACTGGACCCAGTTCTGCGGGTGCCAGTGGTCAAGAAGAATCTGTTAATGAAGCCCTTCAAGAACAACTGTCTCTCACACAGACTGAAGGTGGTGATGATCAACCTGCCCCTGTGCAGCAGGATAGTCCGATTCTGAACGTGCAAAGCCCTGTACGTGAAGATAGGCAATTTCTGGAGGTTGATAGCACCTTCGTTGTTCCAAGTCCGGTTAGAGTGAGCCTCTCTACCGCGACAAGCCAACCACTCGCAGCTCCAGGTTTCCGCCCTTTGATGGCTGCTGAGCTTCCAGTTGATCTGAGGATTAGTGCTGATCCTCAGATTAACTTCCTGATCTCTCAGAATAGGATGAGACAAAATGAGATCAAGGCTCTCATGGAAGAAAATCAGCGTTTGAGAGAGAAGGAGGAGGCAAACAGCAAATATATGAGAGGATATGAGGTAGCTGACAAGGAAAGAATGGAATATCTCTACAATATGATAAAGGGCCTGAGAAGGAAGGTTAATGAACTGACGGAGAGTGCAGGGCCTAACAACTCTGGTGCCCCTGGTCAGAGTTCATCTCAGGGAAATCAAGCTACTGCCATGGAGACAGACGAAGGTGATGAGAATATGGAGATGCCAGATTACGCCCGAAGTGGCAGAGTTATCTCCAAAGCCCCTGAAGGACACGAGAACTGGTTCAGAGAGTTCTTCCAAGGACCAGCTCCCATTCTATACACCATCGACGTTGGCAAAAGCTCAATTGATAAGCGTGGGAGTTGTGAGGAAATCCTATGTTGGCACTACGACATGGAGAAGAAGATCTTTGCTGTTATCCGTGACGGCTACAGTCCAGTGGAGTACTATCAATCTCGTGCTCAATTCCACTCCTGGACTGAGCCTGAGATAAGGAAACTTCTGAGAGCTCCATTTATCAACAGGTGGAATGGACCAGAAGGGAATCTGATCAGAGACAATCTGCTTGGCCACATGGAGAATGATTTCAGAGATTTTGAGCTGAAGGAGGTCAGGTGGAGAGAGACCGGAACTGACCCTGTGACAGGGGAGTCGATTGGAGAAGTACGGAGGCCACCAACTAAACGCACAAGGGTTATCAATATGTTGGATGAGATCGAGGATGGAACACTGGTAAGAAACTTCGATTGCTGGTACTACGATCCAACAACACATGAGGTGGTGGTTCTCTGTAAGCCGATGCGTCAATTCCGATTTTATGACCCGGTGGATCTTCTTCGATTTGGTGAAAGAGATATAAAGCTTCTGGCCACCCAACCCATTCTTGCAGACGAGACTGATATGGTAAATGCTGTAAGGGTTGGCATCTTCGATGGAGCAGCTAAGAAGATTGTAGAGAAGGGATGGTGGTTCAACAACGTTCAAACCTCATTCCGATTTGACTTGCTGCTGCCGTGAAGTGGTCTAATGGTTCATGCCTAGGGGAAGATTGTAGGGCTATATTTAGTTAAGGCATGAACATTAGTTAGTGGGCTAGTTTATTTGTATTGGGCTTATTAGATATTGGGCTTTTTCTAGTTTACTATTGGGCCATGTGGGCTTCTTGTAGGTTTACGATTTGTATAGTGGGAGTATATAAACCCACTTGATTTTCATTGTAACCAAGCTTTTCTATACATCATTCAAGTTTACGATTTCTTCATTGTTTCTGTTTACGATCAGCTTCCAAGTAAGAGGGTTTTCATTCAAGATTCAATCTTTCTCTTAGATTGAATCTATTTCTTCTACTTGTTTCTTGGATCAATCGTGTTTGAGGATTCCGCACTCATTCACGATCAAATATCGTGTGTTTGGTTTGATTTCGGACCTACAACGCTCTAAGTTCATAGGACCCCTTTAGAAAGGACACATTTATTAGTGGTCCTATTATCTCATGTGTCCTATAAAATAACATTTTAGGACCTTTTTGGGTGTCCTATCAAACTACTTTTGTTGTAGTGATATGTGTTTATGGCATTTCTACTTTTTTGATACTCAGCAGTAACCAAAGCAGTAGAATTGGAAGTTGACCCTTCACTAGTCACACCTTACTTTTGACTGATTTCCATCTCATAAGAACTCAGCACACCATGGAGCTCACTATGTTTCATTTTCTTCAAAATTTTACTCTCTCTAATGCTAACACTATAGACAGTCCATAGGTTAGGAAGTGACTTAATAAACTTTCTATTTACCTCACTTGTTCCCAACTTGACATCAACTTTTTGGAGTTCATCTAACACTGACACAAACCTAAGGTACTGAATGGCCATGGTTTCACCCTGTTTGTAAGTGAACTTCTCATATATTTGTTTAAGAACATCCTTTTTGTTTTCCCTTACCTCATCACTCCCTCATACATTTCATTTAAAGTTGTCCAAATGTCGAAGGATTTTTTATAACCTTCTAAACTAACTAAAATAGAGTTAGGTACTGCAACTCACTACTACAAGAAAAAACCATTTATGACGCGTAAGATGCGTCATAAAGGGTATAGATGATGCACATTCGCGCGTCAAAGAAGCCCCCGTCATAAAGAGAGACGACGCGCACGTGTCATTTTCTTATGACGCGTAAAATTGCGCGTCATGTTTATGTGACATGTATTTTTGGGTCATATGTTTATGACATGCATTTTTGCTAATCATAATTTTAACTTTTAGAAATTTTTTTGTAGAATTACTAAGTTCTACATTAAATGACATTAAACGTCTTAATGCAAAACATAATATGCTTATAACAAAATAATGCATTTCATATGTAAAGCAAACGTTACAAAGTTAACATGACTTTACATATGAATCCGGTAGGCTACCAATAACCTATAATAACAAATCTAACACAATATCATTTTCCTTAGCATTTTTACAACATTTATTTCTCTTCCACAAGCATTCTTAGCATCAGCCCTTCCAACTTTAGCAACATCAATCACGTTTGGGTCCCTACATGTGTAGGGACACATGGAAATTGATCAAGATTAACCGTTATGCACTATCACATCAATCACAATGTGACCATTAACTTGTTACTACACTATTCTAGACTTATTTATAAAAATTTTACAATAAAATTAGTTCACTTCAGACCTGAAGAACTCTCTCAATTGAGACTAATTCCTACAAATTATCCAAATACAAGTGTGTAAGTCTCAAACGGCAGCCACATTTAGAGTATAAGAAGTAATTAATAAGACCTAAAAAAATCTTAGATATTCTTAACGTACCTTGATATTCCTTGAGGCATGGGTGTTAAATTTTATTTGCTTGATTTTGCGGTCCATTTGGTTGTGCTTGGGATAGGTCTAACTGGCTAACTTGTAGGGATTGTGCCACCTGTTGCTGCTACAGTCCATTTGTTGCAGCCCACTTTCTGATAGGTCAAGTATTGTTAGAATCAAAAAGCACAAAGGCAGTAGAAAAGTAGATAATATATATTCTAAATGTTTAGATAACATATATATTAGTCCAAAATATTACCCCAGCCCTCAATCCTGCAACGGTAGATTCAGCACCTCCATGATGATCCTGAAAAATTGCAAAATATAATATGAATTGAATATGATTCCAACCATGTGTACCCAGTAAAGTTTTTGTAATGATAATGTGTACTCAAATAAGAAAACTGTAATATATAACTCATCATAGCGGCACATTGAGGGAAAAGCCAATCATGAGGGCAATATACTAGAAGAAAAATATCATCAGGGATATCTAGAACTATAAATCTCCAATTTTATCCAACGGGTCAAGAATTTTAATAAAGAACAGTTGCAAAATAATCTAATTGAATGGACATAAATGTGGTCAATTTGATACTTAAAATGTGGTCAATTTGATAGAAAACTACACGAATCTCATAATTCGATGTACTAGCATCATAATAACGTACTTTGGAAAATAAATATCCAAGAAGAAATTGTAAATTAAATACCATACTAAAAAGATAGCAGATTAATCATAGTTCAGTGGGGGGTTTTTGCCAAGAGTATTTCTGTTTGTGAGTTAGGAAATAACAACTTCCATGATTATTCAATAAATCCACGATGAATTTAGAACACTCATCTATGTTTTCCTGTCAAGATATACAATTGAACATTAATATATTAGCATCATTTCTTCATAAACAAGATTTTAAGACATAGGTATTATGCAAACAAAGAATACCTTAGAAATAGGACTGGTGAGAATTATTCATCATAATTGTTAATGTATATAGTATAAATAGATATTTCATAAAATAAACATGTACATGCATATACAGATCAGCCCATGTCAACAACTAAGGGATATGTTTCATAAAATGTACATATAGTGACTTTGTACTTTAGGTACAGCCAATGTATCTCCCACAATTTTGGTGCTCGTGAGTTCTGTTTGACTATCAATTACCCAATTGAAGAGTTCTTGCTTAGGATGCGCACAACTTAAAGACAACATGTACTCTGATGTGTAAACATCGATGTATAAAAATAAACTAAATTATCCTAAACCTAAACACACTAAATTAAACTCAATTAACCTAAAACTAGACCGACTCAAAAGGCAACCGAACCTATCAAATGTAGAATAGCTATTGGTAAACCGAGGTCGAACTCTAGAGACACTAAAAAGACAAAATTAACTAGGAAAATTAAATTACTGATTAATTGGTGAAATTTGGGTTTTTGAATTGAAGAACCAATTAACAAATTAAATTAACTAAAATTAACTAAACTAAAATTAACTAAATTATTGAAACTTACCAAAAATAGAAACTACTAAAAATGGGAATTACCGAAATTGGAAAGCAAACCGACAACTCAAAACCTAAAGACGAAAACCAGATATGATGCAAAATATCACCTAGACCTAGATTCCTAGTTAATGCTAACGACTTCCCTTGACTATGACAATGATGACTAAATAAGGATCTAAAGATGCAACCTATAGAAAACCTATGAGCCCCCGAAATTCTCTCCGGACGTAACTGACAAGAATCTTAATGGTTGGAAAACGCTCACTAATTTGTTAGTTCACCTTTTGAGTACATCCTAACCGATAATTCTACCGCTCAATTAATTGGTTACCTTTTGAGTATATCCCAATTCAATTTCCCTAACCACCTGCGAATTTATTCTAAGCCACCCTAAGGTAAAAGTAGCTACCTTTAACTTCTGTGAAGGTCACAACTAGCAAGTTAATCAACTAATCTAGGGTACTTCCTTTTGAGACACTCCTGATCTAGACAATTAACCAACCCAACTAGTTGACAAGTTTATCCCCTTTTAAGTTCTAAACAAGGCATAATATACCAATCAAGATACTAATTATTAATCAATGTTCTATTTTGGGACGTCTCCTAAACTATTCCTTAGGTGAAAACCCTAAAGCTAACACCTTTAGATGCATTACCCGACCCGAAAGACATTCGTAGGCAACACAAACACCAATTGACAATTAAAACCCTAATTGGAATACACAAACACAACAATCACAGAAAGTTAAAGGGATTGCAATAGATTATCAACACATCACACAATTGTCATAATCAAGAAAAGTCGAAATACATCAACTAGTCATCAAACGGTCTAAGCGGTACAATAAGATTAGCCAAGAATGATAGACATATCCAGAATCATAATAATGACAGTGAATTCAATCAAGAACATGTTATGGTCTATGAGAAACAAAAGCGAAATCAAAGTAATTAAGAACCCAGAATGCGAATAGATGTCGAATGCTTCAATCCAAGGCTTCCAAGTGCTCCTTTCTCGAATTACTGCTCCAAAATCGTCTCCAAGGGCTCTGAGTTACGGCAGAATTGAAGTTATTCGACTGGAAACCCCGCATTGTATTTATAATTGAAAATTTAGGGTTTCCCGGATTTTTAACCTCCAAGCGTATCGCTTAGAGGATCCTTGACCAGCAGGCGATACGCTTAAGAACGCTACGCGACAGATTAGTCGGGTCAACAATTAATACACCGCCTTTGACTTTCTTGAAGCTCGCGTATCGATTGCTTCTTCAGGATCACTAGGCGATACGCCTAGTGCTTAATCTTCAGCACTTAATTTCTTTTTGTTCTTCGATTCTTCTCCAATGCTCGTTTTCTCTCATGAACATCACTAAAACTGCAAATTTAACACGAAACACACATTAAGACACTAATACTCAAAAACAACTAAAAACCTACATGAAATGACTCAAAAGACTCACAAAACGACATGAAAACGTAAAGGAAAACCCATGTGTTTTGCAACACATCAAATATCCCCCCATTTAACCTTTTTTCATCCACGGTAAAAACCTGCAAATGAAATCATAACCTGAGTAATTGGCTTCCAATCTTTTCAATTTCATCAATTTTAATTCAATTAGCCTACTCACATTCCGGTAGCGATTATCGGTATTTCGATCGGATTAAACCCAACCACCAACTTTTGAGCCCCCAAGGTGTTTATACGTTACCGAATATATTTCAGTCTGCCTATGTGTCCCACTCTAGAAAGTTCAAGTTCAACCTAATCGCGAATCATGTTCAGTCCAAATAAAGGGTAATAAAGATATAACTTTTTGATTTTTCCCACCCCCTTTAAATCGGATACAAAGATGTCCAAAGAATGATGGAATTAGATGGAATGCGAACTTTTGAGCATTTATTCTCTAATCTACTATATATTTTTTCTTCTTTTTTTTTCTATTTTTCTCATTTTATTTTTATTTTATTTATAATTGGTCAATTTTAACTAAGTATACCAACGGACATCATCAGAGGCATTCTTTTCGAGATGTTATCCCCAAAATCATACGTGAGTAAATTTGCCCGCGAGATCCAGGACATCATCAGAGGTACTTACCACGGGATACTATCCTTAGTTTGTACATGAGTACTTTGCCCCTTCACTCTAAAAAATATTAACCAATTTATTCCTAATATACTCATGATGGAAAAATGGGGCGCCACCGCATTGGTGTGCCAGGTTATTCTAAGGACATAGAAGTATCTAGCCTAAAGGGGTCTCTTTCCTCCTAATCCTCAGTTTCAGTATTCCTATCACTCCTAAAATGGGAACCTACTAACAGACTGATTAATTACATATTTATACAACAAATAAACACAATAGGATAATTAAGCTTTACTAAGTTAGCTGGGCCTACCAACACATCACTAACCGGCAATGTTTTCAACTCTTAATTATATTTATCATTTAAGCCCTTAATCAGACAACCAATCCTCGGTTTTACCTATCATCTTCCATTTTTTAAACTACAGATTTCATCAGAAACATTTTTTCAATTTTTTCAAACTTTTTTTTTTCAATTTTTTTTTCAAACAAAGCTCACACTTTAAACAAACACACTAAAACTGACTCAACTAACGAGACACGACACGTAGTCTCTCCATCCCCACACTTGAAACTCACATTGTCCCTAATGTGAACCGAGAAATAAAACAAAGCAGAAATAAAAATGAAAATAAACACAAGACAAATTAAAAAAAATTTGCAACGAAAATAAAAACAAAAGAATATAAACCGGAACGGACTCCCCTGGTTATTAATTTGGATGAATGGCAGGTGAGCTCGTATCCACAGGTACTCCATTGAAGTTTATGCAAATCTTAGACACGAACATCATCAGATCTATACAACATAACACAAAACAAACGACTCGACTCGACCAAAACATTAGTAACAAATACGAAAAATAAAATCACAAAAATATAAACTAAGGACGGAATAAAATAAAATTAAAAATTAAGTTGAAATGGTGTTTACCTGGAAAAACGAGAACTCACAAACCCGCAAAACTTGAAATTAAAAGTACTAACCTTTCCTGGCCGCCTACCCCCTCGCGTATCGCGAGGAATAGCTGCTGAAACCTCGCGTACCGCGAGGACTCCACACATCCGGCGGGTCAAGACCCTCCAGGCGTATCGCATATGCCTTCCATCCTTTCAGGCGATACGCCTGGAACTAGATTTCCAGAGAATTTGTGAACTTTTTGCCTTGAAAATTTTCTATCTCCTTTTTCTCTACTCCAGCTCCCTTTGTCGAATTTTCTTAGTAAACCTGCACTCAAAACCTGGAAAACTCACCCGAAATTCATCATCTCACTTTTCCACATTTTGAGTATCCCGAATCACCTGCAAACACCAAAAAACACAAAACCGAAAAGACGAAAAATGCACGAAAAGCAAAAATTGCAGAAAAGTAAAGACACAACTACAAAATATACAACCCGGGCACTTAATCATTTAGCACGAATCATCGAAACAACCTCCCGAACCATCCGCAGGCTTTGATTTCACATCCTTAACTGCAAAATTATCGGTTTCCACCCGGTTCTCATCCTCCCAAACACCAACTAACTTCCTAATCCTTAAAGCAACCAACTTTAGTAACTCCAACGAGTGTTTTAACCTTCTAATGCTTATAACGACCTGGAAGAAACTTAAATTTTTCTAAAAAACTCAAAGCCGGGTCGTTCTCATTAACAACCACTTTCAACCTCCCCACACTTGGCCTAAACACTAATCTATCATCAAATTCACCTAGATCGCCAAGTGTGGCTCTCCTACAACTACTATCAACCACCAACATCTCTCCAACTACCAATACACTCCCGGGTTCTACTGACAGGTCAAAAATCTCACTTTTATCAACTAACTCCTCTAACCCCCCGGGATCTTCCCCACACTTATCCTCAACTATCGGTTCACCCTCCAACCGATTTCGAACTACCACTAGTTCCTCGCCTATGACATCACTAGCAAAACTATCCACCACAGACATAAAAGATCCTAGAAAGTATACGGATTCGTTGTTTTTGTCACTCGACCTACCAACTCTAAACTCAACCGATTCATGTTCAACCCTCAAGGTAATGGTGCCCGCAAACACATCAACTAACGCCCGGGCAATCCTAAGGAAAGGCCTACCTAGAATCAATGGGCACCTCACATCATAATGACTGTCTACAACCACAAAGTTTATATGGAATAAAAACTTGTCTATCTTAACTAGCACATTTTCCACTATTCCTTTGGGCTTAACTACCGACCTATCAGCTAAGGAAATTATCATCCTAGTCAGCGCTAATTCTCCTAACCCTAGGTGCATAAAAACAAAATATGGCATGACATTAATACTAGCACCTAAATCAGCTAAAGTATGAGTAACAGATGAACTACCGAACACACAAGGAATTGTAAAAGTTCAAGGATCATTTAATTTTTCAGGCAATCTATTATGTACTACAAGTGAATAACTAGCATCAAGGGTTATATCTGATAAAGCTTCAAGTTTCTTTTTATTACTCAACATATCTTTCAAAAATTTAGCATACTTAGGCATTTTATTTATAACTTCAGTGAAAGGTAATGTAATCCTATGCTGCCTAAGAATGTCAAGAAACTGACCATATTCATGCGCATTTTTCTGTTGAATTAAACGTTCAGGATAGGGCACACGCTTTAGGTCTTCAGATGTGATTGGTTGACTGGCGAACCTCACTCTCTTCTTCTCCTTCGCCGCCTCCCACTTCATCGACTTTTCTCCAGGTGGCGGTTTCTTAACTACCTCAGCCTCGACGTTTGGTGCGGTACTTGCTGGCGTCACGCTCTCATGCACCCTCTCATCAGGCGTCTCTAATTCGATCTTCTCATCAACTGGCTCCTCCTCAACTACCGACGGTGATGGACTCTGCAAAACTCTCCCGCTCCTAGTAGTAATGGCATTGGGGTTTTTGTAAGTACTACCGGAAAACTGACCCCCACGGGAATTGAGCTCCTTCAGCTGCTTTGCGATGTCACCAACCGAACGCTGTAAATCCAAGAAAGAAGCTTGCTGATTTCTTAGAAACGTGTCATGCTCCATCAGCTTCTTCTGTGTAGCCTCATCGTGCGTCACGATCTGCTGCAGGATATGGGTCTGGTTCGCTATAAGCTCCCTCACCTCCTTAAAACTAGACCCGTCATCTCCTCCACCATAGTTATTCCTCGGTGGAAAACCAGGTGGGTTTCCTCCCTCTCGCCGTCCTGAATTCTGGCTACTCCTCCACCCGGACTCATAAGAATTACCGAACTGGTTTCGGTTTCCAATATAGTCGACCTGCTCAGCGGGAGCAAGCGGGCAGTCTCAAGTGTCGTGAGTGCCTCTATGCAGCTCACATTTGGCTTTGATATGGAGTTTTATTTGTTCTAAAGCCCTATAAATATTCTCTAACTCCTTAGGTGCCACGGTTTCTAAGCCAATGTGAATGACACTACAGGTAGATGTAGAAGGTGCGAGTGACCTAGTCGGGGGCCAAGGTGGCTCTCCGACCTCCAGGTGTCTGTTGTTCAGCAAGTGCAAAGCTCTCAAAAAGTGATTCACATTCATCAACGGTGAGCTTTTCCATCATTTAACCTCCAGCCGAAATGTTAAACTCCTTCTGAACAGAATAAGGAAGTCCATTGTAGAACTTTTCGATAAATAGCCCATTCTGTTAATCCGTGTTGCGGACATTTGCTCATAAGGGTGTTGAATCGTTCATATGCGACCGAATAAGGCTCATCGGGATCCATCCTAAAGGAGTGGATTTCCTCCCGAGTACGTGCAGCCTTGGCTGGAGGATGTTATTTCATCAGAAATTTTAACTTCAGATCATCCCAGGTGGCGATCGAATTAGGCGGAAGCGTCTCGAGCCACTTGGTGGCTCGAGAGGTAAGGGAGAATGGAAACAGACGCAGATAGATGGTAGCGTTCGTGACTCCCGTGAGTCCGAACGTGTTGCAGATCCGAATAAAGCGAGAGATGTGCGTCGGTGCATCTTTGTCTTCACGTCCATGGAATTGGATGGAATTGGTGAGCGCGTTGATGACGTGAGATGGAACTTGCCATTTGGTGGTGTTGGCAATGTTGGGTTGGGCGATAGCAAACCGAGCGTCGTTGACTCCGGCTCTGGCCTGCTCGTGGACGGTGCGACGGGCCGCCATGGTGATGAGATCGGGAAATGGAATGGTGTCGCGTGGGATGTGTGTGGAAGTGGATGGTTTGGAGTAAGCGGTGGAAAGAATGAACGCCACAAGTTCCGCGCGAAGTGCGCGAAACCGTTCACGAATGTCCTTGTCGGGATCAGAAAATGGTGTAAGCTCAGATGGACCTCGCGAACGGGTGTGTGGCATAAAATGGAAGAAAAATAAAAATTAGAAAAAATAAAATCCTAAAAATCTAGACTCGAAAGCGGAAAATCCTAAGACTCTAGACACGGAAAAAAAAACTAAAAGACTCAAAATTTCCAAACAACAACCTAAGTTAATCTTGCTATTGCCAAATGTCACCGGCAACGGCGCCAAAAACTTGATATGTAAAAAGCGATCTATAAAAATAAACTAAATTATCATAGACCTAAACACACTAAATTAAACTCAATTAACCTAAAACTAGACCGACTCAACAGGCAAGCGAACCTATTGAATGTAGAATAGCTATTGGTAAACCGAGGTCGAACCCTAGAGACACTAAAAAGACAAAATTAACTAGGAAAAATAAATTACTGATTAATTGGTGAAATTTGAGTTTTTGAATTGAAGAAACAATTAACTAATTAAATTAACTAAAATTAACTAAATTATTGAAACTTACCCAAAATAGAAACTACTAAAAATGGGAATTACGAAAATTGGAAAGCAAACCGACAACTCAAAACCCAAAGTCGAAAACCAGATATGATGCAAAATACCACCTAGACCTAGATTCCTATTTAATGCTAACGACTTCCCTTGACTATGACAATGATGACTAAATCAGGATCTAAAGATGCAACCTATAGAAAACCTATGAACCCCCGAAATCCTCTGCAGACGTAACAGACAAGAATCCTAATGGTTGGAAAACGCTCACTGATTTGTTAGTTCACCTTTTGAATACATCCTAACCGATAATTCTACCGCTCAATTAATTGGTTACCTTTTGAGTATATCCCAATTCAATTACCCTAACCACCTGCGAATTTAATCTAAGCCACCCTAAGGTAAAAGGAGCTACCTTTAACTTATGTGAAGGTCACAACTAGCAAGTTAATAAACTAATCTAGAGGACTTCCATTTGAGACACTCCTGATCTAGACAATTAACCAACCCAACTAGTTGACAAGTTTATCCCCTTTGAAGTTCTAAACAAGGCAGAATATACCAATCAAGATACTAATTATTAATCAATGTTCTAGTTTGGGACATCTCCTAAACTATTCCTTAGGGGAAAACCCTAAAGCTAACACCTGTAGATGCATTACCCGACTCGAAAGACATTCGAAGGCAAAACAAACACCAATCAACAATTAAAACCCTAACTGGAATACACAAACACAACAATCACAAAAAGTTAAAGGGATTGCAATAGATTATCAACACATCACACAATTATCATAATCTAGAAAAGTCAAAAAACATCAACTAGTCATCAAACGGTCTAAGCGGTACAATAATATTAGCTGTCGCACCCCCAAAATACCACTAACGGAGTTTACACCGTTAAGGGGCGCGACTAGACCAGGATCCACAACCATAGTTACAAATACTAAACGAATCAGGGTTAGTTCAAACACAAGTTATAAATCAAAGTCTTAAATTACATACGCAGCGGAAATAGTTATCCTGGCACTAACCACGTGCCTTACAAATTCATTGTTTTAAAATTCCCAAGTTTAGTTTAAAATCAAAAACAAAGGTCTTCAAGTGCCATGCCAACCTCCAGCGGATACTCCTTAGCGATCTGCAAAAGTTTAAACCACGCAAGTGTCAACCTAACGGTTGGTGAGTTCACAGTGGGCTTGTCATGCATTGGCCCGGTCTCATGATCATAATTCGTGTCAAGATGTACTTGCAAAATATTTATTTGTGAAAAGCAATGCTCGTAATTAAATCTCAGTTTATAAATGGTTTGTCCGTGACCTACGTCATCGGGTATGTACTAGTTCCGTAAAGTTAAAGGACTCAACCGATATCGCGGGTAGCTAATCCGTTGTTCCATGCTCTAAGGAAGTTTGTACCAAAGCTGACTTATTTTTGTGGGGGCCGAGCCATCCCGTACGGTGCGGACCTAGTCATCGCGGTTTTTGCCTCCCCCGTGTCCTCTCGGGACCACGGTCAAATAGGCTGATATTGTTCCTCCGTGCACTTCCCGTGCCACGGGGCGGAGTTTGTCAAACTCCAGTAGATCTACCCAACATCCCCTCGCTTTCACAAATTAATGGCACAATTAAGTTGAGGACTTTTAAGTTATAAGGCATCCTTAGAAAACATGTGATATCATATGGTTTAGACTTTAACCTACACTAGCCATATTAAAACGTTTTCAGTTTTGTTTTCAAAAATAGTTGTTCAGAGTTCACAAGTGTTTCCCATAAAACACTTCAGTTCATCAAGTGGGTGCCAAGCATCCCGTGTTCTCATGTTCATCAGTGAGGTGCCTAGCACTCTCGAGTTTATCAGCATTGTTTTTCGTTAAGTTATTCGGTGTGGCCCAACGGACTCACGGTAAGCGGGTTAGTGACACTCACCTTTGGTTGCACTGCTACACTTCAAGTAATCCAAATATTGTTGTTTAACGAAGACCTAGAACACGTTTAGGTCTTAAGTATTAGTTTCGTGTCTAATCTTTACTTAACGTCACTATGGCCCATAACATAGCACGTTGCAACTATGACTCGACATACCGACACACGACACCAATGGTTGATCATAAACAAGGGTTCATATAAATCAGATATCAAACATATTTCATCATGGCATAATCAGGCAAGTCATGGCATAACACTTAAGCAAATTTCACAAGTTTGGTTTTTAGGTCAGGTCTTAGTTTCGCTAGCATAGTTTCGCTAGGCAGTTTCGCTAGGTGCACGGGCAGCACTTTCGCTAGGCAATGCCCGGTGACACAGTTTCGCTAGGCTAGTTTCGCCCGAAACTGCTGACGCAGTTTCGCTAGCCTAGTTTCGCAGAGAAACTGGTTTGAACTTTCGTTCAGGTATTTCGCTCGATAGTTTCGCTCGAGCTGGTCTGGTCAGGTTACCCGGCGACACTATAGTTTCGCTGGTCAGTGTCGCTGGAAGGAGATGTAATTTCGCTACTTAGTTTCGCCCAGAGAACAGACAGTTTCGCTGGTCGCGAAAAACATACGGATTTGCCTAAAAATCAACCTAACGGCTTCTGATCATACATGCAATTCATTATCTAGCATCCATAGGCATTTACCAACATAAATCAAGCAACTTTAACACGTTTAACATGCATTTTGTCATCAAATCACCAAAAAGCACTTCTAAACCCTAAAATGGCCAAAATTGCATAAATCATCATCATGGTTTGTTTATAAACGTAAAGTTTCTGACTTTATGGTAAAACTAGCATCCCTAGACAACATATTAAGAGATCAAGCAATATCATGAAGGTTTGAGCATACTTTTTAAGAAAACCCAAAGAAAACACATAAATAAAGGTTTTTGGGACTCACGATTTGATCTAGGATCCAAATGGGTGTTGTCTCAAAGCTGAGATGATGATTCTTGATGGTTTCTTGGCTGACCAGAATCTCCAGGAGAAAAGAGTGTGTGTGTGTTTGTTGTGAGATGTGGCAAATGAGGCTACTTAGGGTTTATTAAGTTTATTTATATCAGGAGCCAGTTTCGCTGGCAGTTTCGCTGGCCAGGCGA
The DNA here is from genome assembly GCA_039602395.1 of Deinandra increscens subsp. villosa. NCBI lineage: Eukaryota > Viridiplantae > Streptophyta > Magnoliopsida > Asterales > Asteraceae > Deinandra > Deinandra increscens. The sequence continues at coordinate 15,146,835 of JBCNJP010000010.1, forward strand.
AACTAGCTCTGGTCTCGTGGTATTGGATTGTCTTAGCTGGCTACCGGGCGACACTATAGTTTCGCCCGGTAGTTTCGCTGGCGACCAAAAAGGGCAAGTTTTCACATAATCAAGTATTTACAATTAATCATGCTATTCACAATAATAAGTCATGTATTTAAATCACATTACACATAAAGACAATCAATGATGAGCACATAACACATATGGGCGGGTTCAGTGATCAACCAGAGGTCGTGGACGTATTCGGCCTAGTTAAGCATTAGTTACTTAAGTTAACACTTATAACGTAACTAACGGGTTTGTCTAACGGAAGTTAACCTTGAAATTCTCGGGTGTCACATCATTCCCTTGAAATTGGAATTTTCGTCCCGAAAATTATTCTTGTGTCGTAGCGTTCGCAGCATCAGCTGTCGTTGTTGCTATCGTCGCTGGGGGAAAGAAAGCAAAAAGTTTTAGGGTTGTCACATCCTCCTCCCGTTAAGGAATTTTGGTCCCCAAAATTAAATTATACCTTGAGTTTCTGTGGACGTTTGCTCAAACAAGTGAGGATACTTTTTCTTCATCTGATCCTCACGTTCCCAAGTATATTCAGGTCCACGTCTTGAGTTCCATCGCACCTTGACGATCGGAATCTTGCTACGTTTGAGGGCTTTCTCCTCGCGTCCCATGATTTCTACCGGTTGCTCGATAAATCTCAAATGTTCGTCGATTTCCAATTCCTCCAGAGGAATTATTTCGATGTCTTCAGCCAGACATTTCTTTAGATTGGAAACGTGAAACACGTTGTGAACTCCATCGAGTTCAGCAGGGAGTTGCAATCGATAGGCCACCGGGCCTACTTCCCCAATAATTTCAAACGGACCGATGTAGCGAGGATTTAACTTTCCACGCTTCCCGAAGCGTATCACTCCCTTCCAGGGGGATACCTTCAATAATACCTTGTCACCCACCTCAAACTTCAGAGGTTTTCGGCGTTTGTCGGCATAACTCTTCTGTCGATCACGTGCTGCAGCTAGCCGTTGCCTAATTTGAATAATCCGTTCGGTCATATCATGGATAACTTCCGGTCCAGTAAGTCCTTTCTCACCCGTTTCAGCCCAACACACGGGCGATCTACATTTTCTGCCATACAGTGCTTCAAAAGGTGCAGCACCTATACTTGAATGATAACTATTGTTGTAAGAGAACTCCACCAGTGGAAGGTGAGTCTCCCAATCTTTCCCAAAGTCAAGGACGCAAGCTCGGAGCATATCTTCTAAGGTTTGAATCGTTCGTTCCGTCTGACCGTCAGTCTGCGGGTGATAAGCTGTACTCATGTCTAGTCGGGTTCCCAATGCTTCCTGCATTGATTGCCATAACCGGGAAGTAAATCGAGGATCTCGATCAGAAATGATTGTCTTAGGCACACCGTGAAGCTTCACAATTTTGTCGATGTACAGCTTTGTTAATTTATCCATATTATCACTTTCCTTCATCGGGATAAAATGTGCAGATTTGGTTAATCGATCGATGACAACCCAAATCGCATCCGGTTGATTTGATCGATGAGGTAGTCCCGTTACAAAATCCATTGAGATATCCTCCCATTTCCATTCTGGGATCTTTGGTTGTTGCAGTAAACCAGAAGGCTTTTGGTATTCAATCTTGACCCTTGAACATGTTAAACACTTAGCCACGTATCGAGCAATGTCGGCTTTCATATTCGGCCACCAATAAAGATTCTTCAAGTCCTGATACATTTTATCTGATCCAGGGTGCACCGAATATCTTGACTTGTGAGCCTCGTCCATCACGAGCTCACGGAGATTTCCAAACAATGGAACCCAGATTCTGTCATTATAGTATGTGAGTCCATCGGACTTAACTTCAGAATGGCCATCTACACCACGTAGTGCTTCAGCTGCGAAGTTTTCTGCTTTCAAAGCTTCTCGTTGGCAGTCACGGATCCGATCCGGCAATCCCGTGTGAATGGTCAGTTGTAGCGCTCGTACCCGTCGAGGCTTTTCGTACTCTTTCCGACTCAAGGCATCAGCCACAACATTGGCTTTTCCAGGATGATACTTAATGGCCAAATCATAATCGTTTAGTAACTCGACCCACCGTCGTTGTCGCATGTTGAGGTCTTTCTGATCAAAGATGTGCTGTAAACTTTTATGATCGGTGAATATCGTGCACTTTGTTCCGTATAAGTAATGTCTCCAAATCTTGAGTGCATGAACAACGGCTCCCATTTCCAAATCATGCGTTGTATAATTCTTTTCTGTATCCTTTAGTTGCCTGGACCCGTAGGCAATTACCTTGTCTCGTTGCATCAACACGCAACCGAGTCCTTGAATCGATGCATCGCAGTAAACCACAAAGTCGTCAATTCCATCGGGTAACGCAAGAATTGGAGCCGAACATAACATATCTTTAAGCGTTTGGAACGCGCGCTCTTCTTTTTCACCCCATCTGTATTGCACTCCTTTGTGCGTTAAGGCCGTTAAGGGTTGGGCCAATTGAGAGAAACCCTTAATAAACCTTCGATAATATCCGGCAAGTCCTAAAAATTGTCGGATTTCCGTTGGCGCTCTTGGGGTAGACCAGTTCTTTATAGCCTCCACTTTGGCTGGATCGACATGAATTCCTTCCTCATTAACAATGTGTCCAAGAAACTGGACTTCGCGAATCCAAAAATCGCATTTCGAAAACTTAGCATAAAGCTGTTCCTTGCGAAGCAATTCCAAAATAAGACGCAGATGCTCCTCGTGTTCTTCCTTTGTCTTAGAGTAGATCAAAATGTCGTCGATGAAAACTATTACAAACTTATCGAGGTACGGCTTGCACACTCGATTCATCAGATCCATAAATACGGCAGGTGCATTGGTTAGCCCAAACGGCATAACCAGGAACTCGTAGTGACCATATCGAGTTCTGAAAGCAGTCTTAGGAACATCCTCTTCACGAACACGAAGTTGGTGATAACCAGACCGTAGATCGATCTTTGAGTAGTAGCTTGAACCTTGCAGTTGATCGAAGAGATCGTCGATTCGAGGAAGTGGATACCGATTCTTGATGGTAACTTTGTTAAGCTCTCGGTAGTCAATGCACATGCGGAACGTTCCATCCTTCTTCTTAACAAACAGTACCGGAGCTCCCCATGGAGACGAACTTGGACGAATAAACCCTTTGTCGAGTAGCTCTTGCAGTTGTGAGGAGAGTTCGTTGAGTTCACTTACAGCCAATCGGTAAGGTGCGCGTGCGATCGGAGCGGCACCCGGAGCTAAATCAATCCCAAACTCAACTTGTCGAAATGGAGGCAAACCAGGCAGATCTTCAGGAAATACGTCTTGGAAGTCGCGAACTATCGGGTAATCATCAATTTTGCGCTCGGGATGTGTCGTGTCAGTGACGTTCGCAAGAATCGCGAAGTGACCCTTACGGAGGCATTTCTGGGCTTTAAGGAATGAAATAATGCCGGTGACTGTTCCACCTTTCTCACCTTGAACCGTTAACACTTCACCGTCCTTCGAGTGGAATACGAACCACTTTCTCTTGACACAGAATTTCGGCACGGTTTTCAGATAACCAATCCATTCCTACTATAACGTCAAAACTACCAATCGGGAAAGGCATAAGGTCAATTCCTAGGGTATGGCCCGCTAGTTCTAGCTTACAATCCTTAACTATCTGGGTCGTATCATGAAGTTTACCATTTGCTAGTTCTACCACATATTTAGCGTCTAGGGCAATCGGTTTAGCATTAATCAATTTAGCAAATTTAGTGGAAATAAAACTTTTCTCAGCGCCAGAATCAAATAAAACAGTAGCAAAGAAACCGTTCAAAATAAATTTACCATTAATCACGTTGGCGTCATTGCGAGCTTCACCCTGACCCATGACGAAAGCTCGACCTCTACCATTTCCACCATTCCCGTTTCCACCATTACCATTGCCATTCCCATTGCCATTACCTCCGCCGTTACCATTCCCACCGTTATTTCCCTGATTGCCATTCCCTTGCCTTCTTAACTGTGGGCAGTCTCTTTTAATGTGGCCTGGAGCACCACATTCATAACAATTCCCGTTACCGTTACCCCTGGGAACTTCATTGTTGCGGTTCTGACCATTGTTTCCATTGCCCCGATTGTTCCCATAGTTGTTGTTTCTTCTGGGGCGGTTTTGCTGCTCGGGTAAAGTTGCCCAACAGTCCTTTGCTTCGTGGCCTCCCTTACCACACCTTTCGCAGCTCATATTCTTCCTACAATTACCAGCATGATGCTTTCCACACCTGTGGCACAAGGGCAGGTTACCCTTGTAGTTGCTCTGACCATTTCCGCCCTGGCGGTAGTTACCACTGTTATTCCCAGACCTCTTGCTTTGACCTTGGGAGTTATAAGACCTCCCAGTGCTGTTTCCAACACTCTGAACATTCATCGAGTTTTCAGGAGCTTCATCGTCAGCTTTTCTCTTGCCGCTAAGGGCAGTCTTCTCGGTGGCTTTCGCAGGTAGAGTACCCTTCTCGACCTCTTGATCAGTGAGTTTGTGAGCCAAACGAATGGCTTGCTGTACGGTCGCAGGGTTGCTGGCAGTCACCAATCCTTTGATTTGAGGCGCGAGGCCTTCCAAATAACGCTCAATGCGTTTGAACTCAGCGTCGACCATCGTGGGACATAGGACCTCATATTCATGATATCGTGCAGTGTACTGTTCGATTTCGGACCCAGACATCTTCAAATTCAGGAATTCGCCCTCAAGCTTCTTGACTTGGTCACGTGGACAGTATTCTTCCATGATCAGCTCCTTAAATGCTGCCCACTGCATGTTATTAGCCGCGTCTAGCCCAACCATCTGAATTTCAGCGTTCCACCAGGAGAGTGCGGCTCCTTCGAAGGTACCAGTAGCAAACTTCACCTTGCTTTCAGCTGGGCAGTTACACATGGAGAAAACCTTTTCGGACTTCTCAATCCACCTAAGGAGTCCTACAGCTCCTTCTTCGCCGGAAAATGTCATCGGCTTACAGTCCATGAAGGACTTGAACGTGCAGTGGTGCTGGTTTCCTGATGCATAAATAGTTCGGATTTTAAAATTAAACAGGTCATGATATAATTGCTTTGTGCCTTAACCGGCATAATAGTTACCCTGTGCGGCATATGCAGCTTGGACGGCCGCCACCGCGGCTTGCACGTGTTCAGTAATCATTGCTTGTAGCTGTGCAGGCGTCATGTTTATGCCGCCTCTTCCGTTTCCTCTTCCAGACATCTTGCTGAACAGTTAAAGTAGCCAGTGTTCAGTCACAGTTGTATTTTATACATATCCCAAAATATGTATATTAGCCAGTTCCCGTTATCCCTCTATTAGTCCAGAAAATTTTGTGCATGATCGAGGCGTCGTCGAGGAACGTCGAAAGTGCTATCGTCGAAGGTCGGCTTCCCATAAAGTCACCGTCGGCGTAGTCGTCGTAGTAGAAATCAGGACGTAGCGTGTAGCATCGTTTCGTTGTCGCTTTCCCCAGAGTAGTGTGCGTATTCGCGGTCGCTTTTCGTATTCGTGTGTGAAAATTTCCTAAGGTCTTCCGTTAGACTACTTAGACACGGTCTATACATATATATTTATATATATATATACATACGTATTAAGCCTTTACTTACACAGCAGAGCGAGTATCCCAGGTTGGCACGTAAAAATTTTGTCTTTGGGAATTTGTTTATTCGTTTTGTAACCAAGGTTTTCAAGTTGCAGTTTCCAAATCGTTTTCAAAAATGATTCCAGTTCTCTGCAACTTATGGCTCTGATACCAATCTGTCGCACCCCCAAAATACCACTAACGGAGTTTACACCGTTAAGGGGCGCGACTAGACCAGGATCCACAACCATAGTTACAAATACTAAACGAATCAGGGTTAGTTCAAACACAAGTTATAAATCAAAGTCTTAAATTACATACGCAGCGGAAATAGTTATCCTGGCACTAACCACGTACCTTACAAATTCATTGTTTTAAAATTCCCAAGTTTAGTTTAAAATCAAAAACAAAGGTCTTCAAGTGCCATGCCAACCTCCAGCGGATACTCCTTAGCGATCTGCAAAAGTTTAAACCACGCAAGTGTCAACCTAACGGTTGGTGAGTTCACAGTGGGCTTGTCATGCATTGGCCCGGTCTCATGATCATAATTCGTGTCAAGATGTACTTGCAAAATATTTATTTGTGAAAAGCAATGCTCGTAATTAAATCTCAGTTTATAAATGGTTTGTCCGTGACCTACGTCATCGGGTATGTACTAGTTCCGTAAAGTTAAAGGACTCAACCGATATCGCGGGTAGCTAATCCGTTGTTCCATGCTCTAAGGAAGTTTGTACCAAAGCTGACTTATTTTTGTGGGGGCCGAGCCATCCCGTACGGTGCGGACCTAGTCATCGCGGTTTTTGCCTCCCCCGTGTCCTCTCGGGACCACGGTCAAATAGGCTGATATTGTTCCTCCGTGCACTTCCCGTGCCACGGGGCGGAGTTTGTCAAACTCCAGTAGATCTACCCAACATCCCCTCGCTTTCACAAATTAATGGCACAATTAAGTTGAGGACTTTTAAGTTATAAGGCATCCTTAGAAAACATGTGATATCATATGGTTTAGACTTTAACCTACACTAGCCATATTAAAACGTTTTCAGTTTTGTTTTCAAAAATAGTTGTTCAGAGTTCACAAGTGTTTCCCATAAAACACTTCAGTTCATCAAGTGGGTGCCAAGCATCCCGTGTTCTCATGTTCATCAGTGAGGTGCCTAGCACTCTCGAGTTTATCAGCATTATTTTTCGTTAAGTTATTCGGTGTGGCCCAACGGACTCACGGTAAGCGGGTTAGTGACACTCACCTTTGGTTGCACTGCTACACTTCAAGTAATCCAAATATTGTTGTTTAACGAAGACCTAGAACACGTTTAGGTCTTAAGTATTAGTTTCGTGTCTAATCTTTACTTAACGTCACTATGGCCCATAACATAGCACGTTGCAACTATGACTCGACATACCGACACACGACACCAATGGTTGATCATAAACAAGGGTTCATATAAATCAGATATCAAACATATTTCATCATGGCATAATCAGGCAAGTCATGGCATAACACTTAAGCAAATTTCACAAGTTTGGTTTTTAGGTCAGGTCTTAGTTTCGCTAGCATAGTTTCGCTAGGCAGTTTCGCTAGGTGCACGGGCAGCACTTTCGCTAGGCAATGCCCGGTGACACAGTTTCGCTAGGCTAGTTTCGCCCGAAACTGCTGACGCAGTTTCGCTAGCCTAGTTTCGCAGAGAAACTGGTTTGAACTTTCGTTCAGGTATTTCGCTCGATAGTTTCGCTCGAGCTGGTCTGGTCAGGTTACCCGGCGACACTATAGTTTCGCTAGTCAGTGTCGCTGGAAGGAGATGTAATTTCGCTACTTAGTTTCGCCCAGAGAACAGACAGTTTCGCTGGTCGCGAAAAACATACGGATTTGCCTAAAAATCAACCTAACGGCTTCTGATCATACATGCAATTCATTATCTAGCATCCATAGGCATTTACCAACATAAATCAAGCAACTTTAACACGTTTAACATGCATTTTGTCATCAAATCACCAAAAAGCACTTCTAAACCCTAAAATGGCCAAAATTGCATAAATCATCATCATGGTTTGTTTATAAACGTAAAGTTTCTGACTTTATGGTAAAACTAGCATCCCTAGACAACATATTAAGAGATCAAGCAATATCATGAAGGTTTGAGCATACTTTTTAAGAAAACCCAAAGAAAACACATAAATAAAGGTTTTTGGGACTCACGATTTGATCTAGGATCCAAATGGGTGTTGTCTCAAAGCTGAGATGATGATTCTTGATGGTTTCTTGGCTGACCAGAATCTCCAGGAGAAAAGAGTGTGTGTGTGTTTGTTGTGAGATGTGGCAAATGAGGCTACTTAGGGTTTATTAAGTTTATTTATATCAGGAGCCAGTTTCGCTGGCAGTTTCGCTGGCCAGGCGAAACTAGCTCTGGTCTCGTGGTATTGGATTGTCTTAGCTGGCTACCGGGCGACACTATAGTTTCGCCCGGTAGTTTCGCTGGCGACCAAAAAGGGCAAGTTTTCACATAATCAAGTATTTACAATTAATCATGCTATTCATAATAATAAGTCATGTATTTAAATCACATTACACATAAAGACAATCAATGATGAGCACATAACACATATGGGCGGGTTCAGTGATCAACCAGAGGTCGTGGACGTATTCGGCCTAGTTAAGCATTAGTTACTTAAGTTAACACTTATAACGTAACTAACGGGTTTGTCTAACGGAAGTTAACCTTGAAATTCTCGGGTGTCACATTAGCCAAGCATGATAGACATGTACAGAATCATAATAATGACAGAGAATTCAATCAAGAACATGTTTTGGTCTATGAGAAATAAAAGCGAAATCAAAGTAATTAAGAAACCGGAATGCGAATAGATGTCAAATGCTTCAATCCAAGGCTTCTAAGTGCTCCTTTCTCGAATTTTTGCTCCAAAATCGTCTCCAAGGGCTCTGAGTTACGGCAGAATTGAAGTTATTCGACTGGAAACCCCGCATTGTATTTATAATTGAAAATTTAGGGTTTCCTGGATTTTTAACCTCCAAGCGTATCGCTTGGAGGATCCTTGACCAGCAGGCGATACGCTTAAGAACGCTACGCGACAGATTAGTCGGGTCCACAATTAATACACCGCCTTTGACTTTCTTGAAGCTCGCGTATCGCTTGCTTCTTCAGGATCACTAGGCGATACGCCTAGTGCGTAATCTTCAGCACTTAATTGCTTTTTGTTCTTCGATTCTTCTCCAATGCTCGTTTTCTCTCACGAACTGCACTAAAACTGCAAATTTAACACGAAACACACATTAAGACACTAATACTAAAAAACAACTAAAAACCTACATGAAATGACTCAAAAGACTCACAAAACGACATGAAAATGTAAAGGAAAACCCATGTGTTTTGCAACACATCATACTCTGTCCTCACATTTGACCTGGCCTTTCTTGCAACTCAGCAAGTTGAAATGTAATGCCTCATTAGAACATAAAATTTTCTCATAACAATATAATGCATTTCAATTAACCAAGAACTTCTAAATTGTAGTCTACCTTAGTCCATAGAGTTCAATCAAACACTTTGACTTCAATTCCTCACCTCTGTTTGTAGGCAATTCTATTCATGAGAAAGAAAAATAAACAGAATCATTAGGTTGTCCATGTATCTAACCTCATGGAGATAACTGAATGGTCAATATAAATGCTTATCCTAGTTGTGGCAACCTTCAAGCTGGGTCAAACGAGTCTGGATGTGGCTCTCGATCCGTTTGGTATATACATAAAACCTTCTAAATCATTTTATTTAAAATGTGAGATGATCATGATGTTATATAGTTTTTGTAATCATATTTTAATTAAACAAAAAATTTAACTTTTTTAAGCAAGTAGTGTCTCGGGTCAACAGGACTTGACCAGTTTCTACCTAAACCTATTTTAACGCATCACCAACCAGCCCATTTTATCACCTCTAAACAAAGGGAAAGTAAAGTAGTTTACATGGAATTTAGATTACTGCCAATTCTCCATCAAAATATAGTTTTGAAACATGTGATTTTAGAATAAGAAAGCCAAAACTAATAAATATTTAACAATGGAACTAGGGAAAATTTCAGAGCTTAATACCTCAAGATTAACATCCCTAAAAGACATATCTCCTTAGCTTGATCATTATAAAAAGATGCAAAAGAACACATTGGTGAGCAAAGTGGCGGTAAGAAATTATAATTTGAAGTCCCAACTACAATAATGAATTTTTACTTTATCCCAAAATGCTCCGCGTATATCTTGATATTTTTGAGGATTCTAAAAAAATAAAGAAAAAACAACATATATAAACGAACAGATCATATACATGACATATATGATTATAAGTAGGTAGTTCAGCGTCCAGAAGGAAAGGTTCTCAACATTTTCATAAATATGATGAACATCTAGATAAGTGGGTGGGGTGTGAGGGGATCCATATTAGCTTGTATATTCAAGTAAGAAATACTCATAGACCGACGATGCACTTTTATATATCTTTGGTAATTGATAGTCCAACAGAACTCACGAGCACACTTATCACACTTTTGCTTCTGAACCTTCATAGGAGCTAGGAAAGACCAACCAGCAATATCTGCACATAAATAAGGCTCTGTCAGGTCAGCTTATATATAACACTAGTCCAATATAACTTACAAACTGATATATCCAAAATAACAAGAAGGCACACCCAAGTCCCAACTTAGCATTATATTGTACAGCAGTACACGTGATCATATGTTTTCATACAAGAGATAAAACATATAAACTATGATCAACGATATACATTAATAGTAATAATCCACCCCTCTTGTGCAGCTAAGTTTCATTTGACAGGAAGATCTGTTAATACTAGTCTGATCAAGGTATAAAGTGTCACATCCCCGGCCCTTGGGAGGCCGTGATAGCCAAGATCGTATCCATTTGAAAGCAAAAAATGAATACATATCTATTAAAATTTTAAGAGTACATGATTTAATTAAGGTAAAATGGTACAACATCTATGAAACAAATGTAAATCTCGGGCGGAAGCTAAAGTCTTCTAGGGTTGTCTTCATGTTCACGCGAGCGAATCTACTTCATGGTCTTCTATTTGACTTTTCAAAAGCTAGGTACGTGATACATACTAAAAAAGGATTTGTGTCAAATAGAAAGATGAGTGACGTCACAAGGTTAGTAAAAGTAATCATCGTACGGAAATGAGTTACCTTTAGGTTAGTCAAAAGGTTTAGTTTTATCAAAAAGAATGCTTGGAGTTTAGTAAAAATATGGAATTTGTTATGTTTGCCAAAAGTATAGTTTTCGTACATGGTTCAAAATATAAGTTTTATCGTACTTTCGTCACAACAGAATTTAATAAGATGACAAGTCGGGCATGAGATGCTATGGTTTCAAAATGAATATAGTTCCACAATCAACCATTCTCTATCCATCGTGGTCATACACAATAGTTACGTGCGCAAGACCACTCGCCAATCGAGCGTTTCCGAAATAAATAAATAAAGTGGACCCAACCATGGGGTTTCGATGTTACAAAAGCCAAAATACCGCTCCTTGTGAGAGTGTCCTGAAATAACATGGGCACAAGGACGTGGTGGCATTATTCCCAAATAACGCTACCCATTTTACAAGCGGTCCTATACCAAGGACTAAGATTGTGTACGTGTGGGACTAGCCGGGTAAGTATTACTAGTCCGAACATATGCGTATCAAGCATCCAAATATAATCAAGTACGACATGTAAATAAGGAAAGTACAATAATTGAAATAAGTGTATGTTTGGGAATAAAAAGTAAGACTATGTATCACCCCAAAATATTTAAAAGGAAAAGGGGGAATTAGGAATGAGAACTTGTGTACTAATAAATATACATGTTTTATTAACAAATATCCCTCGCGTATTGGGATAAAACTGATTAACTATTACACAAAAACAATATTTTTGTCTTCTTTGTAGCTTTTCAGGTTTATTCAATCAAAAATCACAAAAGGAGCGGAAAATGAAGAAAAATCAGATGAAAAAGATCAAAGTTATGATTCTGGGACTTTGACACGCCCCGTGCCCAACCGCCAGCAAAGCCCTATAGCCTCTACACACAACACGACACCGTGATACTATAGCCCTCTACACAACATGGCTCCCTTGCACAACACGTCCTCGTGTCCCTGAAGAGCACGCCCCCGTGTCACTGTCGTCTGCATAACATGCCCTGTGTCCCAAATGAACACACCCCGTGTCGATCTCCAAAACTACCTATATAAGGAGGTCTTCTCCTCCATTCAAAACCGCTTAGAGCTTAGGCTCATTCTCCCCCTAGTTTATATCACGTTTTTGTTTGAGCCACTTTGTTTTCGTGTTCTTATGTCTTCTCGTCAAGATTGTAAGAACTTAAACTTTTGTTGATAATGAAGTGTTATTTGTCTATGAATCATTCATTATCACTTAAGCATATCTTTAGGCCATGATTAGTGGCCAAATTCTTACACTCGTTTGGGGATAAGCATAAACTTGCTTTAAGGTGGACTAGTGACTTTATAAACACTATTTTAATTACAAGTTTATTATTGATTTCTTTGAACAACCGGCCTTTACATATCACATACCATTTGAGGAGTCAAAATCTCATCAACCGGACGTATGACACCCCGGTTAGGGGACGATGCATGATCATCCGGGTGACTCGCGTCCCATGCTCCATTATACGTTCGGAGTCCTTATGGTCTTTGTAAGCAAACCCGGCTGACCATGCAAGTGCGTGCTAAAAGTATCGGGTTTGCAAAAGGGTTGGTAATATTTTATCAGTTAGTGGAAGCCGAGATGGTGCATGTTTATCAGTTTATGAACTTGGCTCTGGTCATGCCGGACGTATATGCGCGAGAGCGGTATGTGTAAGAAACGGGCTTTAGTAGTCAGCTGGTTCAGGATGACGTGTTGAGTATGGTGTGTTACCTGAGAGGGGGCCCCATAACTAAGTGGCATTATAGTCACTATATTTGTTCTGTTAGAGCATGATCCTGATCGTCGTGTGAAGTGTCAAGTACAAGAATAAAGCTACAAAAGAGGTTGTGTCCAAAGTGACCCAAACTGCCAGTTTGGGTGCACACGAACTGACCCGAAGTGGCAGTTCGTGTGACAGCTGGTTCGGACAGTTTTGTGCAAGTATAAATAACTTCCTCTTGTATAGTTTTGAAATTTTTGGTCTATTCTTCTGTGTGTACTCTGAAAGTCTAGCAATACTTTGATCATTGATCGAGTAGAAGATGCACAGCTCACGAACTTACAAGTGGTATCAGAGATTTCGGTTCAATCTACTGATCAAATCTCTACTATTTTTCGAGTTTTTGGTTCAAAAAGTGGGTGTTTTTTTAAAAATTCGTGCATTTTTACTTTCATTTGATCATTTTTGTTGTGTTTTAGTGAAAATTCCAATCCTAAATCATTCCTTTTGAGTAAATCTGATTGTCTACTGCAAAACTCGTCTAAAATCACTCAAAATCATGAAATTTGAATCAAATATGGTCCAATTCATTTGAGTTCAGGTGAATAACAATCTGTTAGAAATAACCGTCAACCGAAGTGTGAGTTCAGGTGAGTTCGTTTTAGTTCGATCATCCAAAGTTTCATTTCAGATTAGTTCGGATCAGTTTGTTCAACCGAAGTCTCAGTTCGGATAAACACATCTAGTTCAGATGATTCAGCATCGAGTGGTTTAGAATCAAGAAGTTAAGGGTTGTCAGATAAAAGACATTGTGAAACTGTTTTTGAGAATGAACACATGGCACATGGATGGTTGTCTGACTGATTCTGATTCTAAGACAAATTCTTGTGTGATATATGATAAAAGGGTTGATAGTGACATAGTAGAACTTCAGAATGAAATTTCTTTAGAGTGTCCAAAGTGTGTTGAATTTGTTAAGATCAATGAGAATTTGATGAAAGAAAAGGATGATTTGTTTGTTGAATGTGAAAAAGCTAGACCTGAAGCTAAAGAAGCTGCTAGAGATTTTAAAGCTTTATTCGAAAAGGCTTATCCTGTTCAACAGAAATATGAAAAAGCTAATCAGATTGTTGTCGAAGTTGCTGAGAAAGTAATTTTTCTTCAAGAAGAACTTTCAGAACTTTGAGATGAGAATGTACTTTTCCGAGAAAAGAATGAAATTTTAACAAGAGATGTTGATTATTTCAAGAAGAAATGAGAAAAGGTTACCGAAGAAGTTTAGGAAGATTGTGACTTGAGAAGCAGACATAAGTATGAATATATTAAGTTATCGGAACAGTTCATTGCTTCTCAGAAAGATCTATTGGATACTCAAGTGAATATTTCTAAATTAATATTGTAATTCTGGATTTGCAACGTCAAGTAAAAAATTGTAATTTGTCACCGACATTTCTGAATTACATCTACAAACAGGAGAAGAGTGAGGAAATATAAGTCTGGGAAGAAGAAATTTGAAACTGGCAATGCTCCAAAGTTTGATGCTGGTTCATCATTCTTGAAAGATGAGGAGATATTAGATAAGAGTGAGAAGTTTGTTAGTACTTTAACTGAAGTTAACCTGTTAAATCTTTGATTCATGAGAACAAGGTGAAGGATATTAAGGCAAAATTCACTAGAGAAGCTAATGCAAGAAATGCTTCCGGTTCTCGATTTGAATCTTCGAAAGTTTCTGGCTATAAGCATAAAGGTTTGGGTTATGAAGTCACTAACGTTCTAGTGCAACAGACAAAACAGGAAAAGAAGAAAGTTCTTGTTAAGACTGTTAAGATTCATCAACCTCTATAACAACCGAAGAAACGGGTTCTTAAACAAGTTCAGAGTCAAGAAAGGCAAGTAAAACAGAAGAAGCCGAATTTGTTTGCATCAAGAAATGGTCGTTATCATTCTGGAGGTTCTTCCAGTGGTTCATACTATTTACCAAGAAATTTACCTCTGAGGTATGATTTTAATGATAATTTATTTGATTCATTTGATTCTGGTTTTTGTCATGTTTAGTTGATATCTCAACTTTGTGTTCACAACTTTGTGTTCATATGCTCGTTATTTTAATGATAATTTAGTTGATATCTCAACTTTGTGTTCACATGCTGAAAGCTAAATGCGCGGAATTAAAGTTATATTTCACTTTACTTAAGCGATATTAAACTCTTGTATAATGTAAATGCTTGATTTGCAGAATAGTAAAGACAACGAAAGATCGAATATTCGGCACTATTTGCATTAACTCAAAGCTACACTATTACAAGTGATAACGGTGTGTGTGAACTAAGAGATAACATGCTATATATAGTGCTAATGAGATCAATGACAGCCATTGATCTCATGCGATCTAATCTAGACCGTAAACACAAAAGTCAAATATAAACTACCAAAAGAATAAACATCGACAATCGGAATGACTTGCGTGTTGGCAGCAACAATCTACTTTAGGAGAGCGACTTGAATCTGATTTAGAAGCATACGAGAAGCTTTTGTAGGATTGGACATCTGAAAAGACTTCTCAGGAAAAGTCAGGTTGAACTCTTTATCTGGTGGATAATCGAGTTCACCCGGAATATTCGCTAAGTAACAAAACTGCTTCTTTCCGCTTGAACTGCCTGTTCCGCTTGAAGTGTGAATTCCGCTTCAACTTCAACTTCAGCCGGAACTAGTAAAATTGGCATTTCAGCCGGAAATCTTCCAAGCTCTATTTTTCCTTACAATCTCCCCCTAAGCTGATGCTGTCAAATTATTCATTGTCTTCAATGTTTATCTTCAAAACTGACTTGTGCCCAAAAATTTTCTTCTCCACAACCTACTTGTCAGAAGATCTGATGCTGGCATCAAGATTTTGAGAAAGCTCCTTGGTGTTTGTTTTGGTCACCTTTACATGTTTAATTGAATCCCAGTCCATTTCGTTCCATTCTTCTTGAACAGAAATAGACTCATGGATTGTAAAGGTGCCATCAGCTCTATGGACATAGAATAGCTTCTCCTCCTCTTCCCAAATGATAAATTTAATCTCACTGGTAGGCTCTTCTTCTTCTCCTGCTGATTCATCATCTAAGTTGCTTCGATAGAGCATTCCATATTCCAGCACAGATGGCTCAATTAAGAGCCTTAACATGTGCTCCGCTCTTGAAGGGTTCAAAACTTCTCTGAGCTTTAGAATGATGTCTGTCATTTGCTGCAGGGTGAGTTGAGAAGTTGCCTTGCGGGCATTTACCACCTGAGTTATGCCACTGGCCATGGTGAAAGTGAAATCAAGTGTGGCTTCATCCACTGTCCAACTAGCAATTCGTCTTTTGCTTGGAGGACCTCTTCTCATCTGTTTTTTATTTCTTTTATTTCTGGCATGCATCAACTCTCTTTTCTTGATTTCCCTTTCTTCATCAGAATTACCAGCAGATTCTTGCACAATAGGCCTTTTGCCTTTGGCAGATGATGAAGAGGGACCTGGTTGGGTTTCAGTAGGTTTGGTGGTGGTGGTGGAAGAAGGTTCTCTTATGGTGAGTGGAGGTAGAGTGGTTTTTGGAGGTGGTTCATTGGCTTCAGGAGTTGGGCTTGAGGGTGGAGTAGGTGGAAAGATGTCAGAGAAGTCCATGGTTGGTGGAGGCTTCTTCTTGAAGGGAATGATAGGTGTGAAGTTGTCTGATCTAAACTTAGGATTGGCAAGTTTAGCAGCAAGCTTCTTGGGGATATGTGGAGGTTTGTAAGGTATGATGGGAAGTGACTGTAGAATGGATGAAGTTGTTGTAGGCATTGGGTTTGGATTGTAGATAAATGAAGGTGGAGGTGGTATATCTGCAATATCATCAATTTCAGGTTTAACATTAGCAGTTATTGTACCTGAGATCAGCTCTAATGGTGAAGGCATCACCAGGTTAGGATTGACAGCAGCAATTTCTCCTTTTAGCTCATAAAATATTTTGTCAATCAAGCTGCAAAGTCCTCTAACCTGCATCTGAGCTACCTCTTCCTCTTTCTTCAAGTTTCTAATCACAAGAGCCCTCTTGATCTTTTTCAACAGACGGTAATTTTCATCATTCTTTGTTAGCTTGGTAGGCAAGTGAGAGGCAATAGCAATTAACCTCTGCCTATTAGCTTCAGACATTGTATCCAAGTCATAATCCTTTAACCTCCAGTTGAAAGACCTGGTCTTTGCTTCTTCAAGAAGGTTTTCAAACACATTGTTTTGCATGTATAGATCAAATTCTTCTTGGAGCTCTCTGGCTATTCTCTCATCCTCAGCTACCCTTCTGGCATCTTCAACCATTTTCACTATAGCCTCAGCTTCAGGAGTTTGAGTTAATTATTGAAGGGTTCTAGCTATATCAGCTTGAACAGGTTCCTCGGTTAGAACTGTCTCTGAACTCCTTAAGGCTATCAGTGATCTAGCTACATCCTCAGCTTCTTCATTTCTTTGTTCTTCCGGTTGAACCACAGGTGTTTCATCAGTCCCAAATATTGAGGAGCTAGGACCTTGAACATCCACCTGGGTTGGAATTTGTTGTTCCGGTTGAACATTCAGATCTCCTTCACCTGGAACTACCGGTTGAACTTCCTTTTCAGGTTCGAGCTGTTTTTCCGCTTGAAGTCCAGTTTCCGGTTGAAACCGAGATTCCGGTTGAAAACTCCGCTTGAACTTCAAGCTTCCGGTTGAACTCCGTTTTTCCGGTTGGTTCTCGTTTTCCGGTTGAACCTTCACAGTTCTAGTTGAACATGGATTCCGGTTGGACGTGAATTCCGTTTGAAGTTCAGACGGAAAAAGTTTTTCCGGTTGAAGCTTCCAAATTCCGTTTCACTTCAGATCTGGTTCCCATCTGTCATATTTCTGTTTGAGGTAGTTAGACCTGAACCAGAATCGTTTTTTTTTTGTTTAAGACAGCAAATTCCGGCCGAGCCCCGTCACCGACTTCAACTTCGTCATAGTTGGTTTCACTTAAACCATGTAGTTGAACAGAAACCCAAAACAGTTAACAGATCTGCACCTAAACCAACTTGTCACCTTTGTCACCTTAAGAAACCCTAATATGGATATGTGAACATCAAGCTTGAACACGATTGACCCATATCGAAGTGTTTTTCTCGATCCCTTGACATCATCCTTGAACCGAACAGAAATGGGTACACAAACGATCTCGAGCTGCAGTCTCGTGTTTGTGTTTCTGAGTTCATCGTCTTCAAAAATTGAAACCTGTAACTCACTCAATATTTGTGTATATTTTTGTTCTTCTAAATTTTCAAGAGAGAGAGAGAGTACTATGGTTGACTTGAAGCATGTGAATGTGACATGTAGGTTGCTTGTGACAGAAAAAGGAAACGGATAATAGAATGAATTTAATAAAAAATACACTTTGTTTTGTGGGACTCAATAAAAAGTGAGTAAGACAAAACTCAAAAGCTTAAAAAGCAAATTGAATTTTACACACATACAGACAAAGTGTGATGTGATAAAAGAATATTTACATCTTTCGAGGTTTTCTTGAGATCTACAATCAAAAGCAATTTTGATCATGAATTTGAATTTGAAGAAATATGCATACGTAAAATATGCATGAAGTTCATGTTTTGAGTTAGGCTTAGACACAACTTAGATAAGTTTATAAACCTATTTGTGTTTACGGGACAAAAACACAAACACTCAACAAAATTACTTTTAACAACTCAAGAATATATGAATAAATAGATCTTGACTATTCTATAAAAGAAAAATTCAAGGATCTTTTTCAAAAACTTTGAAAGACATGGAGGTGAGTTCAAAATCTTTCTAAAAAGTTTACATCTCCATTTGTTTACAAAAATAACGAGCATATGAACACAAAGTTGAGATATCAACCGTGAGGTTGCATAATCTCGACCATGGCTCTGATACCAATTGAAAAACCGAGGTGGTGGGCAAATACCTTGGTTGCGGAAGCGGATCGAGTCTTTGTGTAACTCGTTTTTGTAGAAACAAATGAACACCCGGATATGAACAACGATGGTGTTTGAGATGTGATGATGATGATGAGCAAAGCTAGCATAAACATGGATATGAAGAACAAGATAGATAGATAAACAAGGTGGAATGCTAGATAAATAAAGATAACCGAATGATTACATTTTACCTACCCCACGCATTCCCGGGTATCATGAACTTACTAGGTGAGTTCATGAACCCTCGACAAGCTTCAAAGAACCATGACTAACTCTCTCTCAATCATACACTCATCATCAAGTCTTTCACATGAGAAAGACTTACTATATATAATACAAGCTCACTAAGGGCATAGTAGTAAAACTACCAACTAGTGACAATATTTAAACAATAAATAATATTCACTAGAGCCATCTTCTTTAGTTGAGTCTTGTAGCTTGATTTGTCATGTTTCTTCACCGTGTTGTCGGGATGGTTGTGTTAAGTGGCCGTTGAGTATTATCACATCTATCCAATTCATGTTGGCTCGGTATCTCGATTCCCAACAATCTCCCCCTATTTGGTAGATGGTATACTCAACACTTGTGACATTGGTTCTTTGTATTCTTGCATCTTGACTTCAAGAAAATCTTCATGTAGTTTCAAATCTTTTATTCTTCAATTCTCCTTTGTGAAGCTCCCCCTACAATAAACATTCTTCTAGCCCAAAGCCATAGGCTGTAATACATATGGTGTTTACAAACTTCAACACAATGGCAATCTACTTGAGGACTAAGTCATAACTCAAGGTACCAATATTGTTGAAAGTAAACAATATAAAGGATCTATGAAAAACGTGGGAATTAAATCCACAATTCAACCGTCTTGAAATACTTGGCCAAATACCAAACCAATGCTTTGCACGAAGATAAACCACTTCTTTTTGTGCTAATAATCTTGCCTCGATTTTTACCATAATGGCAATATCGCAACTGTTACGGCTTGAGGACTCTTCGAAGATTAAAATTCACATTTGCTTTGCTTATGGCTTGCAACAAGTCTCATCACATTTTCTCCCCCTAGACTTTTGCAACCAAGCAAAACAATAAATCTGTTCTGTTAATATCAAAACCCATAAGCAACCTTTTCATTAACAAACTTTTGAAATCCAACAGTAGCAATTTATCTCTCATATTAAACTTGTGCACAACTCTTATCGTCAAATATTACCTTATAACACGTCTGCTATATATCGAAGCAATCTGATATAGGAGTATAATTTGATGTACCTGATGAGATGACTACAAAATAATGGCTTCAAATTGTTGTGGTTGTTGGTTTGTAACAGAAGTAAAGAATCGAACCGAACCCGTAACCGAAATCTCGAACAGAAGCTTAAACCCATATCTGAATCGACAAACTTCAACAATGGTTCATCAATTCTATGACCCAGCGGCCCAGAAGAAGGACATAGCCATGGACCAATCGGTTGATATCAGGAGAACAGTAGGCCCACGTGATTTTGTTTTTAAAAAAGAGTAAACCCTAATTATCACATGCTGAAAGCTATATGCGCGTACCAGACAAAAACCAGTTGCGCCTCCTTCAAATTATTGAGTTGTCATGTTTCTTCACCGTGTTGTCGGGACGGTTGTGTTAAGTGGCCGTTGAGTATTATCACATCTATCCAAATCATGTTGGCTCGGTATCTCGATTCCCAACAGGTTCATACTATTTACCAAGAAATTTACCTCTGAGGTATGATTTTAATGATAATTTATTTGATTCATTTGATTCTGATCATTCTTTTGGTTATTATGATTCTCCTGCTTCGAATCATAGTTGGAAACCAAAGTTTTTTTCCAAATATTCACCTAAGTTCCGTGAAAGAATTTGTTATGCATGTCGTCGACCTAGACATATGGCTGCAAATTGTCCGAAGACTACGTATATCCACAACAATGCAAAATTTAGTGATAGAAATGGTCAAATTTTTTATGAACCATGGTCCCTAAAGGTTAAATCAACTAGTAAGCCGTTTTGGTCCAAACCACAGACCCCAGTTGAAAATTTTTCAGACTCTGATTCAGAATTTTTATAAAAAATGATATGGAAAACATAGGTTGTTTCCAAGGCCAACGAAGACTACGTGGAAGACACCGGGCGACCCGACGCTGTTGGATCGGGTCGATCCCAACGCGACTAATGTTTTATTTGGTGTAAGCAGGTATTTTAGGAAGACCTATCGGTAATTGAAGGATTGTTGATAGTGGAATATATGTGTTTAACTTAAAATAAATTTCCAAATCATTTTCAAAATCATGTGTTTTCAAAATACTAAAATGCTAGTATCCATGTTGTTTGATCCAGTTTCTTATTTTTCACTCCGTCTCAGTTTGCGTGGTGCATGGGCAACTAGTCCATACCGATTATTACGTCAAAGCTACCGATTGTGAAAGGCATCAAATCTATACTGAACCTTATGACCTGAGAGTTCTATGGTACAATCCTTGACTAAATGTGTTGCATCAATAAGCTTACCATTAGCTAGTGCAACAGTGTACCTAGCTTCTAGGGATTTCATATTAGCCTTCATCAACTTGCAAAACTTAGTTGAAATGAAACTTTTTTCAGCACCAGAATCAAATAGCACATTTGCGAAATAGTTGTTGAGAAGGAACTTCCCAGTTATCACGTTGGCATCATTCTTCGCTTCACACGACCCCGTAACAAAAGCGCGTCCTCTAGCACCGTTTCCCCCGTTTCCACCACCACCTCCACCATTTTTGTTGTTGTTGTTGTTGTTGTTGTGGTGGTGGTTGTTGTTTCCATTCTTCTTGAGCTGGGGGCAATCCTTCTTCATATGACCCGCTTTTTCACATTCAAAACATCCCCTGGGGCCATTTTTTTTTTGCTTTGATCGGTTTGATAGTTTACTCCAGCAATTCTTGGCCACATGACCCATTTTTCCACAACACTCACATGGGGGTTTATTGCAGTTTCCTAAGTGATGTATGTTGCACCTGTTGCAGTAGGGTGCCTTTGCCTTGTACATGTTCGAACTCTGACCACTATTGCCTTGACGGTTCTGGTTACCACCTCCACTGTTGTTATTGTAACCCCCTTTGGAGTTGTCAAACTTTTTGTTCTCATTCTGGGAGTTTGAATACCTCCCCGAGTTGTTGCCAGCATTGTTGTTGTTGCTTGGTTCCTCATCTCTCTATCTCTTCCCGTCCAGAGCAGCCTTTGGAGCTTTCTTCGGTGGTAGGGTCCATTAGGCTACCGCCTGATCTGTCAGCTTGTGTGTCAGCCTAATTTCCTGCCGCACATTAAGCTGGTTTGAGGAGGTTACTGTGACGCCCACTCCCAGACTTGGCACCAGGAGGAGTCACTCATCGGATTTACTCATGAATACGTGGCACGACAGAGATAAGCAGCGGAAAGTTTAAAACTTTTATTTATTATAAAGCCAAGTACGTAAAGTAATTGAGATAATTTACAATCTATCTATATAGCGACTAACTATATCAGTCTTTATTTATCTACAACTATGCCAGCACCTCCACAACTCCTCTAATAGCTTGCCCGATCATTCTCTTATCACGGGGGCTCCACCCTTGCTCCCAGACGTCTCACCTAAACCTGACATACATATGGTTTTGGGAAAAGGCCAGCTTACGCTGGTGAGTTCTACATTTTAAAAACGTTACCTCGTTTGTGAGGTTAAAACCTTTGTACCTGCAAAATCCCTTTTTACAACATTTATCAAGTATAACACATAACAAGTCATACATAACATAACATCATAATCATACACGTTTCTCTAGAAAACATATACCTCGATAACCTTTAACTCCTACGACCTGAATTCCATACACCTCCATACCTTCTGGTCTCGAATACTGCTCAGGTGACTTTATCGGAAGCCCCCAACCTCATTACCGAAAACCGCTCCATTTCTTCTATACCTTCCCGGTCTCGAATACTGCCCAGGTGGCTTCATCTGGAAGCCCCCAACCTCAGCAACGACAACCGTCCTACATTTCGTTCTTCCAGTTTCGAATACCGCTCAGGTGACTTCATCTGGAAGCCCCCCAACCTCAGTATCGACCTCTGTTCACGTAACCTTAACTCTTTAGACGTTTTATTCTATCGAACATCTCTTTAACCACCACAGTACTACAACCCGCCCCTAGTTAGATATCCGAATGACTTACGTGTGCTAATAAACATGATAATGTACTCATATACTACAACAAATGGACATCCCCCAATTTACCTAGGTGTATGTATACAGGATGTACCAGGGGCGTATCCTCCACACTTTCGATATACCAGGTGACTATACTACCATGCTTGTATACAGGATGTACCAGCGGCGTATCCACCACATAATAATATAGCAAATGCACAACATGTTCTCATATAATTCTACATTCTCACTTGTGTGTTTATTAACAAACCCTTATCATTTGGATACCTAGTTTCAAAGCAAATATAGCACATAACCCTAATAATCATTTCATATGCATTATTCTATATAATCATTTCACATACATTATTAACACGTTTAACCATTCGAAATCATCTTCATAACATAACACGTATCATTTCAAACAGTTAATCAATTCACCAGTTAAGATAATCAAACTTTCAGATAAAAGCATTTCAAATACTTTTTAAGTAAACACTTGAATATTGTATGTATATCAGCCCGAAAACATTAAAGCATTTAAAACATTTTAAAAGTGAGCTCGTAGAACTCACCGTATCTCTTTACTCGTTAAACTCGGACAGAACCTTCGACAAAATCCTTCGGTTAACCTAATTCGCGTATCGTATGGCATTAACACAAGGTTTAACATTATAAAATTATCCTATTTATCTCTTATATTATCTTAATAATATCTAATTATTAAGGTTTACTTCTTTTAAGGTCAAAATGACCAAAATACCCTTATAGGCATGATATCCCTTTTTAATATGAAGACGCGCATTCCTATAAGCAAGTGCTCACTCCGGGAACGCCCAGGGAGGTATGCCATTTCCCAGTTGGGATTTATGCGACACCCTCGCTATGCCAGAAACCCCAGTATACAGGCGCTTACCCTTACTGTCCGCATGAACTTCTAAATATCCGATTAACTCGGTATCTTAAATACTTTATCATTTATCCATTTTAACCCCATTTATACTTATTATATATAAACATAGTTTCATACCAAAATTCAAGTACTCATACCCTCCGGATTATTTTATATTAAATAATCATATTTCAAAACCCTAATTTCATATACTTCTCGTTTCTTTATCAAAACTCATTTTCTTTCAAACCAACTTAGTGTATTATCCATTATAACATTTTATAATATATTTTAAAATATCTAAGCTTAATTCAAAACAGTTTGCTCAATTTGTGCAGAACAACGTTACGAAAACACTAATTTTGACCCGTTAACAAAACCATACCAAACCTTTTCCAATTGTGAAATAAACTTAGGGCTTTCTTAAAACACATTAAATTAGGATTATCTACAAAAATCCAGACCCTAATCCCCACCCGATTATCTAATTTTAGCAAAACAAGATTATGAACCCTAATTGTTGCATAGTTTTAAATCTTTAATCTAGACATCATAATAACTGAAATTAACATGGGGCTATTGTAGAAGAGGTTTCAGTTGTGTTCTAGGGTTTTTAGGATGATTTTCGAGTGAATTGGTGAGGAATATGGTGTAATTCGGCCTGTATTTATAGTTGGGAAGGTCGCAAATGGGTTCTAACACGTGTGGGGGGTGGCTAATTACAGAGAAATGACGCGTAGGAGGTGTAACTTGGGCTGCAAGATCGGATTCGTGGCCAAACCCCGACCTGCAACCCACTGCGTATCGACAGGGATGAGTGCAGGCGTCGCGTACCGCGACCCAGTTTGGCATATTGGCAGAATCTTTCCCTCTACTTTATAATTACATTTTTAGCCCATGAACTTCTACCTATCTATTATTTTATGTACTAAAACATTATAGGGCATATTTATAAAGGTTTCTAAGGCTCAGGACATGCTCGATGATATACGTATACATACGTATATATATATATATATAGGGGAAGGATCCTGCGAAAACACCATTTTTTTGTGAGAACTGCGTAAACAAATCTTAAAACCTATATAACTTTTTCATACGTTAATATTTTTTAAAAAGATTTGCACCAAAAGTCTTAAAATTATATTATCTTTAATCCTATAAAAGTTAAAAAAATAAACGGTTTTTTTATTTTTTTAAATATTTTTTTTGTGTGGTGCACATGTGCATCACAAAAAAAACTCATAATTTTAGTATGAGTTAATATTTTTTTTTTCTTAGTCGCACCATATGTCATATATTTTCATAATTTTTTTACGTTTTTATTGAATGATGCACATGTGCATCATACAAAAAAAAACGCTCATACATGTGATATACATTAATAGTTTAAAAAGAAATTGAACCCTAAATTATATAGTTGTGTTATCTTTAGATTTAAAGAAAAAAATAGCATTTTATAACTTTTTTTAATTATATGATGCACATGTGCATCACACGGGAAAAAAAACGTTCATTTTTTTTAATATTTTGCTCCGGATTTAAAGATAACGTAAATCTAAGACTTTTGGCGCAAATTTTATGAAAAATCGTTAACGTATGAAAAGTTACGTGAGTTTTAATATGTGTTTTCGCAGTTTTCACAAAAAGATGTGTTTTCGCAGGATCCTAACCCTATATATATATATATATATATATATATATATATATATATATATATATATATATCTTTTGCTAATTTACGTTCTAGCCCCTCAAACTTTACAATACTTATCATTTCATGTTACGAATCATATTAGGATATATCTTTACTATATTTTAAGCCTCGGGATACTTGTAATAATTATAGATACGTATAATATCTGTATACGTTTATAACATTACAATAATTACACTTTTAGTCCTTTTACTTTTTCGTTAACTATTAACACACGTATTTACACGTATATATCCATTAATTTACACATGTATCATTATGTTATTCATATAAACATATATTCATCTCATACTTTACTTTTGTTAACGTTAAACACATCCGTTTATGCATATTTTATCATTTTGGCCATCTCAAACGTATTTCTAACACATGCAACTTATCTATAGCATAGTCTTACCACATTTATCAATTAAGCTCACGTATTTATAATATAAACACGTATTTACTATATATATCATGTATCTATGAAATTTGGGGTGTTACAGTTACCATTCCCTGAATTTATGGAGCCAGTCCGTCCATGTACCTTTCATTCTTTTTATAATCAGCATCGACCATTGTTGGACATAATATTGAAAACTCATGGTATCGAGCGGTGTACTCCTCTATCTCTGAGCCTACCATCTTTGAATTCACAAATTCGATTTCTAACCTCTTAACCTGATCACGAGGAGAATACTCCTCCATGATTACATCTTTAAACTCTTGCCACGCCATGGCGTTAGCAACATCGATTCCTAACATTTGAATCTGAGCATTCTACCAGGTGAATGCAGAATCCTTAAGTGTACCAGTAGCATATTTCACCCGATCCCCCACCGGGCAGTTACACATAGCAAATACTTTCTGAGACTTTTCGAGCCATCTTAGTAGGCCCACAACACCTTCGTCACCCTCAAACACCAAGGTTTTACAATCCCTGAATGTCTTAAATGTGCACGGAGGAAGATTCTGTCCTTGGAACTGGAGCTGAGCGGCTGCCAAGGCTGCAACAATCCCTTGATTGACCATCTCCTGAATTTGAGCAGCAGTGAAGTTTCACGGGTTGTGTTCGTTATTTCTCCGAGGAGGCATGATTTCTAATAATCAGTGCAAACCTTCCAAAGGTTAGTATACCCGATACTAGGAAAGTCATTAAGTACCAAGAGATGTCTCACACAAACACAAATTACATGAAAAACATCCATTTACATGAACAATACATTCTAAGTTGTAACAAGGTAGTAACAATGTTAGGAACACTTAACCACATGGTACAGTTTGTAATTGTATAAAAAATCAGCAATGATTTGGCATTAGCCCTACAAGTTCGCTAAGAACAGATTGAAGTTCGCTAAACACATAACAAGTTCGCTAGGCACCTTCAAGTTCGCTAAGAAGGTAAAGAAGTTCCATAAGACCAGCTCAAGTCCGCTAAGAAGCCAAACAAGTTCATTAAGAAGAAGAGTCAAGTTCGCTAGCTGGAAGTTCGCTAAGAGGAACACAAGTTCGCTAAGAACATGGGTAAGTTCGCTAAGAACAAGGTTTAAGTTCACTAACATGAAATTTTCTAAGAACAACTTAAGTTCGCTAAGCACAAGTTCTAGTTCACTAAGAACAGAATGAAGTTCGCTAAGGCCTGGTTAAGTTCGCTAACCAGAAGTTCGCTAGGAACAGTTTAAGTCCAGTAAGGAAAAAAAGGAAGTCCGCTAAGACTTGTTCAAGTTCGCTAAGAAGGAAATAGCAAGTTCCTAACTAAAAAAAATCTTCAAAATTTCTAAGTCTCAGGAAAGAAAAATTTCTACCTAAAAATCCAATTTCTACACTACCACATGACATAAATTCTAAGTGACGAACATTTTCAGCACGCGGGGCAATACTTTTGGGAATATGTTTTAACCAAAGTTTTCAAAAACAGTTACAGTTCAGAAATTTTACTTTTAAAATGTTCTGGTTCACTGTTACCAAGGGCTCTGATACCAATCTGTCACACCCCCAATTTCCACTAACGGAGTATAACCGTGTGGGGGTATGATCCAGACCAGGAGCCAAGTATTTAGTTACAACTAAGCCATAAAAGAGATTTAACATAACATAGAGCATGGTTTACAAAACAAAGGTTGATTAACAGTTCAGCGGAAGCAGTTAAGTGATTACAAGTTTGATGTTACAAAAATGGCAAGTTAAAGTGTTTGAAATACAATTTTCCCAAAAGTTACATAAAAGTGTGCTCCCACCGCCTGTGCCATCCATGATCCTCCTAGCGACCTAAAAAGCATTCAACAATCAAGTGTCAGCCAAGGCTGGTGAGTTCACTAATGCAGTCTACACAACACTATGTAGACCAACAATGCATACGAATAGTAAAAGGTTCATTCGTAATCTAATTATACAAGTTGCAAGTAATATCAAAATCAATAGGTAGCTAACCTATGCTTATGTTCACCTGAACGTTTGAAACCAAAGCTGACATTGTGTCACAGTTATAACCAGTGCAATTTTACCTTCCCCCTGTCTTTCCTGATCACGGTAGTTCTAGGCTAATACTGATCTCAGTCCGACCGCCAGTCAGTAGGGTGCATCCTATGCACCGCTGAGTGGGGGTGTTAGTCCCAAGTAGTACTACTCAACATTACCTCGCTATTCTATATTAATGGCCCGATAAAGTAAGGACTTTTGATATTAAAAGAAATTCAGTGAAACATGCGATATATAATGGATAGCTACCTTAGTAAAGAAATATCTTTACCGTTTTGTTGTCATCCTTCAATGGATGCAACTATCTGTTCAATTGTGCGTTATCATCCTAATCCGGATATAACAAAAATAGTAAGTGAAACTCACCTTAGGGTGCACTGGTATGCGGCACTTAACTTTACGGGTTGGTTAGAATTGACCTATTTGGGTGAATACAGTCTAACCAAATTAGAGGTTATCGGTAGGACGAAATATAGCTTATCACATTCAATCATGTTTTAATACATTCATTTACGTTATAACACTTACTCACAAGTCCTAATCTAGAAGAAAAACATAGATTAACATCCCAAGTCAAATTGCATACATACAAGCTTTAAAAGTCAAACATAGAACATACATTTGGTGGCACGCCTAATTTACTCATTTCTTGGAGTTAACTCCTCAAATTTTGCAGGCACAAACTACTCAAAATTTAGGACATATTTAAAAACTAATCAACTCAAAAAGTTAAGTATTAAGAAAGTTATGCGCGTCAGAAGTTGACAAAATCAGCTTTTTATCAATGAGTCAAAGTATGTTTATAAATTGCATAACTTGATCAAGACTTAGAATTTGTGTGCCAAAATCTCTAGACCTTAGTTTTAATATATAAACAACATTTTCATTTAATAATACCTCCAAGAAAACCCAATAATCATGTCCAACAAAAATGCAAAGTCTATAATTAACTGAAAAATACAGCCCTGCACAACAGCAGCTTTTTGAGTGACCAAACGGAGGTTTTAGAATACGTGCGAGTAGCTCAATTAAAGCTAAGACATGGAAATTTACTACGGAAAAAGAATCAACCAATTTAGATATAAATTGAGCAAGTTATGACCTGTGCAAATTGACCCAAAAACTTGAGAGAATCTGTCCAAAAAATGGAAGATTACAAAAGTTTCAGTTTAAAAGTTTTGAGCAATAATTTGGTCATCAATCTTCTTGTAACATCATAAAAAACCCTTTAACATAAATTTTCAGTTCTAAAAACTATCATACCAAGATCATAGCAAAAATCAAACATGACACTTTCACATAGCAATATCACCTAAATTTCATGCTCATCCACACAAATGAACTTAAAGAACATTTCATGGCAAAAAATTTATCACATTACAACCCTTAACCCGAGCTCAAAACCACCCCAAATCACAAATCATCATAGCCTAACCTAAATCATGTTCCATGAGTATTTTAGCACACCATAAATACATATAACCACTAGATTAACACATGCAACCTACAATTTTTAAGATATGAAATTCTAGGGCTTACAAGCTTGGAAGAAAATGGCAAGATGGAGAGAAAGCTTCCTTTGGTGTTCTTGAAACTTATGGAAACTTAAAACTTCAATTCCTTGAATCTTGAGGCTTGATTTCACCAAAATCGCAAGTGTAGGTGTGTGTGTGTACGTGACCGTGAAGAAGAGAGGGGATGATGCTTGAAAATGAAGATGAGAGGGGGGTTTGGGCAGATTTCTTTTAAGGTAAAATTTACATAATTGGCCCCTCAAAGTTCCATTTTAAACACATAATCCCCAAAACTTAAATAAATAGGTTTTAACCCCAAAACTTGTAAAATAAAATCACTAGAATGCTTGTAAATGTTTTTAACTCATTTAATATGAATTATTTAATCAGGACAAGTATAAATATCATTTACACATATAAAATTCAAATTGCGTACGAAGCCCGATTTCACATGAAAATGCAATTTTTCATGTAACACATAAAGTCATAAAATAAATTAGTAAAATTAATTAGTAACTCAAATATAAATAAATAAACAAAAATTTAGGTAACTGGCTATGGATTTGCTAACGGAACTAACGGAAAATGTTAATGGCATTAACCTGGGAATTACTAAAATAAATCAGTAAAATCAATTCATTCCATTAAGTAAAGTTAAACCTCTTTCAAAACCAAAACCTGGTCAAAAACCAAAAGCTGATTTTCAAAAGAAACTCATAGGTAGAACTTCACCTGTGAAAAGCCAAACGATGAAATATTTTGGGTCTGAATCTAACAGGGTTCTAATTGGAAATGAAAGAAATGGGAGTTTTACTATTTTAAAACAAAATTGGTTTCCGGCTGAATTTCAAGCGGAACAAGTTTCCGCTCGAACTCAAGTTCAACCGAAAAATAGATATCAACCCAGATCAGCCACTGCTCCCAAGCAGAGACCAAATGTGCAATTTGCTGATGGGTTTGAACATTTTGAAGCTCAAAGAAGAGGAAACCCCTCAAGAGGAAAACCCACATCTAGAGAAAGTTTTTCAGAAAGCAGAAAATTTAACCAACTAGAATTTGTTACTAGTTCAAGTGGATGTCACTCTATTCCACTTCTGGGTGAAAATTTGAAACAAAACAAGTATTTTCCACAAAGATTTTGAAAATCACCTGAAAGAACTAGGTTGGTCAACTAAACTCACAATTCAACCAGTGAAATGCCTAAGAAAGTGACCAAAAACAAAGAAAATTCAGGGAATACAGGGAAAGAAAAATTGCTAAAAGGAAAAACAGTAAAAGTGAAAGATTCTGTTAAACAAGCACTCAATATGAGAACTTGAACTTTGATAATGATGATCTGCTCAATGAAGCTCCAGTATTAAATACTCTAGTACTCAAAGAGTACAAGTATAATGATGCTTATGGCAGACCCAAGACCACTCAGGCTTGGGTCCCCTATAGAAATTGATCAATTTTGATATGTGCAGGTGCACAATAAAGGCCAACATAGCCTATGGGTAGTAGACAGTGGATGCACTTGCCATATGCCAGGGAATAAGAAAATACTAAAAGAATTAATGGAGGACCAGTTGCCTTTGGAAGCCCAAAAGGCCATATATCAGCACAAGGAGATGTGAGTAATGGACTGGTAAGCTTTGATAAAGTCAATTTTGTTGATACATTGAATTTTAATCTTCTTAGTGTCTCACAGATGTGTGACAAGAATTTAAATTTGATTTTTAATGAGAGAGAGGCCATAGTTCTCAAACCTGGTGTTAAAATTCCCGATGAGCTAATCATGCTTAAAGCACCCAAAAGAGATGGACTATACATCTTGGATATGTCAGTTGCTGCACCCTCTTGTGGCACTTCCTGCTTCATATCCAAAGCCTTCAGTGACGAGTCTGATTTATGGCATAGAAGGTTAGGGCATGTAAATTATAAGAACATGAACCGAATTGTTAATCTTGGCTTGGTTAAGGG
Organism: Deinandra increscens subsp. villosa; assembly: GCA_039602395.1. Taxonomy (NCBI): domain Eukaryota; kingdom Viridiplantae; phylum Streptophyta; class Magnoliopsida; order Asterales; family Asteraceae; genus Deinandra; species Deinandra increscens. The sequence continues at coordinate 15,178,057 of JBCNJP010000010.1, forward strand.
TCTTCCTAACAAGCAATTTACATGTGTTGAACACTGTACCTTGTCTCAAGGGCAAGCAACACAAAACCTCCTTTAAGCCACAAGTTGAGTCTTTTATCTCACAACCTCTATAGCTACTGCACATTGATCTCCTTGGTCCAACTAGAGTGGTGAGTTTAGGGAAAATGTAATACTGTTTTGTTATAATTGATGATTTTTCTAGGTACACTTGGGTTTTCTTTCTTAAAACAAAAGATGAAACTACTGAATTGTTGAAAACACTTGTGATTTCTTTAGAAAATCAATCCAATCTTAAAGTTAGAACAATCAGATGTGAAAATGGCACTGAATTTAAAAACCATGTTTTGAATTCATTTTGTGAGGAAAAGGGATTTGTTAGACAATTTAGTGCTCCTAGAAATCCATAACAAAATGGTGTTGCTGAAAGGAGGAATATGACACTAATTGAAGCTGCTAGGTCAATGTTAGCAGACTCTAAACTCCCGGTGATATTTTGGGCAGAAGCGGTGAATACTACATGTTATGTCTAAAACACGATTTTGATTGTCAAAGCCAAGAACAAGACACCCTATGAGCTTTGTAGAAAAAGAAAGTCCAATATCTATTTCTTTAAACCATTTGGTTGTCCTGTTACAATATTGATAACCAATGAGCTATTGCCCAAATTTGTAGAGAAGGCAGATGAGGGATATTTTGTTGGATATTCTGGTGTGTCTAAGGCATTTAGAGTATACAACAAGAGAAACAAAATTGTTGAAGAAACAATAAACGTGTCTTTTAATGAAAAATCTTCAAATAATTTTGAGTCTCAGCACACTTGGTTATTTGATATTGATGCACTAACCATGCTGGAATCAACAAGAAGCCGATCTTCTTCTCTTCAATGAGCATCAAACCTATCTTTCCAGGAAATGGAAATAAACCGTCTGAAATAGTTCAAATTGACACTAAAGCAGTTCCGGTTGAAGTCCAAGCGGAACCTGTTTCTCCGCTTCAAGTTCAACCAGAAAACACCATTTTTGAAATTGTCGAGAACACTGATTGAGGGTCAAATGAACTTGAAAATTCAAATGATATGCTACATCAATGAGCTTAATTTTGAGCATCTGACTCACAATTCAGAAACCAGTTCTCAAGAAACAGTTGAAGTTTCAGATCCTGTGTCACACATTGGTGATGTTGAGCTTGACCACATACTTCCTCAGCTCAATATACCCACAAATGGAAGAAGCCACGAATTCCCTATGCTTCAAGACAGATGAATCAACAAGAATCATCCATTGGAAAATGTTATTAGAGATGTGTCACCACCAGTGTTGAACAGAAGTAAATCTGCTGATACAAACATCTGTTTGCATGCGGCATTTTTGTCTCAAGAAGTACCCAACAGGGTAGCTAATGGCTTCAAAGATAATAGATGGCTAGAGGCAATGCAAGAAGAGTTATTTCAAATCAATAAGCAGAAAGTTTGGGAATTGGTAGACCTGCCTGATGGAGCAGAACCAATTGGCACTAAGTGGGTGTTCAGAAACAAGAAAGATGATAGTGGCATTGTATTTAAAAAAAGCAAGACTTGTTGTGTAAGGCTATGTATAGGAAGAGGGCATAGATTATGATGAAGTCTTTGCACCTGTGGCTAGATTGGAAGCAATCAAAATATGTCTAGCTTATGCAGCCTTCAAAGATTTCTAAGTATTTCAGATGTATGTCAAAAGTCCCTTCCTGTATGGCCTGCTGGAACTAGAAGTGTATGTTAATAAACCTCCTCGCTTTGAAGATCTCATCATCCAAACAGGGTATGAAAGCTGATCAAAGCTTTGTATGGTCTCAAACTAGCTCCTAGAACCTGGTAATAAACTCTTTCAAACTATCTTCTAGAGAATGGCTACAGGCTAGGAGCAATTGACAAAACACTTTTTGTCAAATGCGTTGGTAAGGATATGTTAATGGTACAAATTTATGTGGATGATATTATATTTGGTTAATATAATACTGTTTTGTGCAAGGAGTTTGAAACTTTGATGCAGTCAAAATTTGAAATGAGTTCCATAGGAGAATTAACATTCTTCTTGGGATTACAAGTGAAGCAAACTACAACTGGCATTTTTCTAAACCAGTTAAAGTACATTCAAGATATGGTAAAGAGATTTGACATGCAGGCATCCTCAAGTGCAAAAACTCCTATCTCCACTTCCCACAAGTTAACCAGTGACTTAAGTGGCAAACCAGTGGATGTACATATGTCAGGGCGATGTTAGGATCACTGATGTATCTTATTGCAAGTAGACCTGACATCATGTTCAGCGTTTTCTTATGTGCAAGATATCAGCCCTCACCAAAGGAGTCTCACATGCTGGCTGTTAAGAGAATTTTTAAATATTTGAAGGGTCAACCAAAACTGGGTTTGTGGTATCCCAAAAATTTTGACATCTCCTTTAGAGCATTCATTGATAGTTACTATGGAGGATGTGATATAGACAAGAAATCTATATCAGGAGGATGTCAATTTTTGGGTGAAAGACTTGTCTCCGGGCAGTGCAAGAAGCAAACTTATGTTTCTAAATCAACTGCTGACGTTGAATACATTGCTGCCTCAAGCTCTTGTAGTCAAGTTCTTTGGATCCAAAACCAAATGCTTGATTATGGAATCACCTTCATGGAAACTCTAATTTTTGTAGACAACAACAGTGCCATCTCCATCATCAACAATCCAGTCTAGCACTCCAAAAAAAAAGAACATTGATATCAGGTATCACTTTTTTAGAGATTGTGCAGAAAAGAACTTGATTAAGTTATTCGAAGTTCACACTGATCATCAACTGGCTCATTACCAAAGCTTTTGATGAAGCAAGATTTTTGTACCGCATCACAGCTATCGGGATGATGAACTTTGATTAAAACAAACCTTTTCACAACCTTAATAAAAGAGACCTTTGTGTCTAAGAGCCCGTCTCTTGATACAAAAAGAAAAAGAAAATGTAAATCTTTGTGTTAATTAGAAACCATTTCAGTTCATAGTCAGTAACTCTGTTATACTATGAATATTAACACAACTTATTTTTCAAAATTCATGTGTTTTGGTTTTCCGCTTCAAGTTTCGGTTCAACCTGTGAGAAAAGAATTTTTGAAAATCTTCAGGTGAACTTCAACCGGAAAAATGCTTTGTAACTTACGTGAAAAAAGTTTTTGAAAACAATTCTTCCAAGCGGAAAAATCATCCGCGTGAAGTTCAAACGGAAGAAATTTAGTTTTAAAAATAAAATAGAGCATGGGGTCCACTTGAACTTTCGGGTCAACAAGTCAAAGTCACTTTTCATTAAATTACCCGGAAGGCACAACTTTTTAAGAGGATACACAATAATTACCCATTATGATTTTAACCATTAAATATCCGAGGTTTCAGTAAATATCCTTCTGGATAATGACATGCTTTTAAGTGTTGTACCATATAAACCACAAAGAATAAGTCACATCAGTTACTAAACGGTTGCGTTAAACCTCTCTCCTCCATGTCACCGATGAAAAAGGTAAAGAGCCCTAGTTTACCATCATTTCCCCATTTCTTACAAACCCCACTCCAAAATTTCTCTCCAAACTTCTCCATAACTTCCCAAAACCGTCAATTTTTCTCTCGAAACTCAACATTCAATGGCTCCCAAGGTGAGCACAAGTCTCAAGAAGCTTGCCAGTGATTCGAAGTTCCCCATGGAACATAACTTGGAAGCCTATCTCGAAGCACCTAGTAAAACCGACATTTACAACGACATGATAAAATTTCTGAAGAACTCCCATCTTCATCACGCGCTGATAGTTGAAGAGGTGATTTTTGAAGAAATTATGGAGGAATTTTGGTCCCATGCTAGGGTAGTCAAAGATAGCAACGGTGGTGAAGTAATCATGTCAACAGTTCAGGGCACGACAGTGGAAATAGATGAAGCCAAAGTCATAAAAGTGTTAAAGCTGAGGGATGAAAATGTATATGTGTTTGTGGATTCCAAGAAGTACCTGCCACTCACTGTTCAGAGAAATTGGATATGGTGGTTCAATTAAAGCAAAACCATCAAAAAGGGGCAACTGCCATACCACTGGAGGTTCCTGGCCCACACAATTTTGGTGTGTCTCACTCCCAAGAAAGGAGGCGTTGATGAACTTGCCGCTGAACAGGCTTCGGCTTTCTATGCGGTGGTAAAGGGTGAGAACTTTAATTTCTCAAAATTTATTTTTCATGCCCTAAAAGTGAATACAAGACCATCATATGTTTACCTTTATCCCAGGTTTTTAACTTGTATTCTCAAAAAAGAATACCCTCAAATTAATTTGGGAGGTTCAATTTTGCACCAAAAGCTTCTAAATGAGAAAACATTTTCTAACTTAGCCTTGAATAAGACGGTATTTCTTGGAAGGGACACAGACCATCCCCTACCAATTCCAAGGCAGTTTCCTGATGAACCTGCACAAGCTGAGGTTCAAACGGAAACTGTTGCTGCAAATGAGCAACCTGCTCAAGATGACAGGACTACAAACCCTATAGTTCCTGAGCCCACATCTAGACCCACTTCCTCCACTCTAAAAACTTACCATTCCAAAAAGAGGAAGTCCACTGCTCATTCTCCCACCACTGCCACTTCCTCATTCGAATCCCCACCTATCATTTTTAAAAGACAGAGAAATATGGTTGCTAGGTCTCCTCCACCTATGCCCACCAACCAACCTGAAGCTTCTAGCCCCGCTAAAGGCAAAAAGCCCACGTGGAAACTGACCAAACTGAGATTATCTCTTAGAGATGAACCTTCTTTTGAGGGTGAGTCATTAGACAAGGATGTACAATCCCCCATCCGAAAGGTTTTCTCCCCTACATCCCCAATCGCCCAAGAGTGACAATGTATTCAATCTTAATCCAAAGGAGGGTGTTATAAACTCACCAACCTCATTACATGAGAACATTCTTATAGATCTAGACCCTGTTACATTGAGCCCCCACTCTTTACCGGAGGTGAATCTCAGGAGTGATGATGAGATTCATACAAAAAGGGCTGTTGCTGCCCATGAGTCCACACTGGACCTTAGTGTTAGTAGTAACATCAATAAGACCACATCTGTGGCAATCTTCTCTGAATCAACACCTACGGGTCCTTCACTGGAACCAAGGGTTGCTGGGACAGAAGAGGAGAATCCCAGGTACCAAGAAGCCATGGGTACCAGGGTTGATCAATCTAGGATTGATAACTTGGTTTTGTCCAGGGATACTGGTAAAAGCCCAGTTGAGGACAGTTATATACTACCCGAATTGGCGAATGTGTACAAATCTCTCCAACAACAGGTTGACTCACTTAATGTCACTATTGCATAATTGGTTAAAGTTGTTCCTATTCAGGCTGAAGCAGGTCCTTCAAACCCAAACCTATCTGAAGCTGATACAGTCTAATTGGGGGAGAAGCTTATCTCAACACCTTCTATAAGAGAGATTAAAGAACAAGAGAGGATTCCGGCTGAAGTAAGAGCTACTGCCTATAGAAGAGCTGGTGTGCAACCTTTCTCAGTTGAAGACAGTTGGGTGAATGTTAAGAGTAGCCAACTGATATCTATCTCACCATTTGAAGACCCTAACCTCACTGAATTGGTTCAGTCTTCCATGCTAATTGCTGGTGCTCTCCCTGATTATATAAATATGATCACAAGGCTTCTTAAAGATGTGATACTTCCGACTAAAAGAGCCTTTGATCAAGCTGAACAGAACACGACCTCCACCAGCGAAGCAACAACAGAGAATGTTGAAGCAGAGAATGTTGAAGATAGTACAAGAACTGCAGCTATAGGAACCATAACCGAATAAGGAGATGAAAGTGTGTTAGGAGAAGGAGAAGGAATATAGGTAATTGAGTTGGCTGATAAAGAACCTGCGGTCACCAAACCACAGGTGGTGACTGAAGTTCACCTGAAGTTGAAGTTGAGTTTCAACCGGAAGTCCAAACTAAAACACAAGTCGAGGTAATTGAAATAGATGAAAATGCACCTGACCATGTGTTTGGCAGGAATCACTCAATCATTGTGACTGATCAGTTCCCAGTGGTTCAACCAATTGAACAGCCTAGGGATGAAACTGAAGATGTTGCTGAAACCCTAGTGGTTATGAGGAGTGAAGAGCAAGTTCAACCTGAAAATGTTCTAACTATTCAGCAGGTTGTTCAAACTCCAGAATCAGAGGCTTTAAACAAAATGGTGGAAGTTCCAGGATGGCTGCTGAACATGAAAGGCTTGCAAAAGAGTTTCAAGAGGAATTGGACTTGTTTTCACAACATTGGGTTATTGAGAGCCTATTTAAAGAAGCTAAGAAAAGGTCATTTGATTGGAGATTGAGGGAATACAATTTGGAAGGTATGATAGAAAATGAAAGGCAAAGGCTGATTGATATTGCCTCAAGGATGCCCACCAAATTAGTGAAGAATGATGAAAATTATGCACTGCTGAAGAAGGTTAAGAGGGTTCTGATTATCAGAAATTGGAAATCAGAGGAAGATATGAATCAAATGAAGGTAAAAGAGCTATGCATATTGATTGATTCTATCTTCTAAGAGCTTAGAGGAGACAGTGTTGCTGTTAACCCAAACCTGGTGTTGCCTCTGCCATCAGAAATCACTTAAGGTATGGAAACTAACATTATTGTTAAACCAGATTTTGAGGATGATGCAGATATCCTACCTCCACCTTCCTTTATCTATGAGCCAAACCCTAAACCTACAACCTTTTCATCAGCATCTCAATCACTTGCCCTCATACCTTACAAACCACCCATAATATCCAAGAAAGTTGCTACCAAGCTTTCAAACCCAAAGTACCGAACTGAAAACTTCACCCCTATCATTCCTTTCAAAAGGCAACCTGCTCCAGTCATGGACTTTTCAGATATATTTCCACCATTTCGTACCACTAGCCTAACACCTGAAGCCATCAGACCACCCACTCAAAAATCCCCGCCACCTCTTACCATAAGAGAACCTTTAACCACCATTGCTCCTACCCCTCCTACCAAACCAACTGATGTTCAACCTGGTCCGTCCTCTCCATCATTAAAAGGGCAAGTACCTGCTGTGCAAGAATCAGAAAGTGATTATGATGAAGAGAGGAAGAGGAACAAGAGAAAATTGATGCATGCTAAAAGGAAGAAAGATCAAATCCAAAGAAGAAAAGGGCCACCCAGAAAGAACAAAATTGTTGGGTGGACAACTAATGAAGATAACTTTGATTCACCTTCCAACTAGCAGATGGCACATCCAAAGTAGTAAATGCTCATCAGGCTACTAGACTTCTTTCTATCCTTCAAATGACAGATATAATTCTAAAGCTTAGGGAGATTCTGTACCCAACTAGAGCAGAGCATCTGTTGAGAATTTGCATAGAACCAACAGTGATTGAATGTGGAATGCTCTACAGATCACAAGGTGATTCTGGTATTGAAGAGGAAGAAGAGCCTGCCAGTGAGATAAAGTTTATTATTTGGGAAGAAGATGAGAAGTTATTCTACGTGCACAGAGCTGATGGCACCTTCACTGCCCATGAATCCATCTTAGTTCAAAGTGAATGGAGTGAAAGATATTGGGAAACTTTCAAACATGTGAAGGTGACCAAAAATAACACGAATGAGCTTTCTTAAAGTTTGGGATGTCAACATCAAGTCCTTGGACAAGTAGGTCAAGGAGAAGAATTTATGTACAGAGTCAATTTTGGAGATAGACTTCGAAGATGAGGAATAATTTGACAGCATCAGCTTAGGGGAGATTGTAAGGAATATCACTTTGAAGATTTCCGGCTAAAAGCTAACGAAGATCAATGCTTTGATGATTTCTGGCTGAAAGCCAATTTTGAAGTTTTCCGGCTGAAGTTGAAGTTCGAGCAGAAGTCTCAAGTTCAAGCGGAACAGGTAGTTCAACCGGAAGAAGCAAATTTTGTCTTATAGTGAATATTCCGGGTGAACTCGATTATCCACCAGATAATGAGTTCAACCGGACTTTTCCTGAGAAGTCTTTTCAGTAGTCCAATCCTACAAAAGCTTCTTGGTTTCTTCCAAATCTATCAAAGCCGCTCTCCCAAAGTAGAATGTTGTTGATCACACGCAAGATATCCCATCTGTCGAAGTTTATTCTTTTGGTATTTGTATTTGACTTTTTGCTTAACGGTTTAGATTAAATTGTTTGAGATCATTGGTTGTCATTGATCTCATCTGCACTATATATAGCTTAGTTAGCTCTTTGTTTACACACGGTTCTTGATCAACTTGTACTAGTGTAACTTTGAGTTAATGCCTATATTGCCGAGTATTTTATACATCGTTGTTACTATCGTTATGGAATCAAACACTTACATTGTACAAGAGAACTAAAATATGCTTAAGTAAAGTGAAATATAACTTCATTCCGCAGGGTTATATTTACAAGTACATGGTTTCTTGTTAAGTTAAAGTCTAATAAACACCGATCCTACAAGTGGTATCAGAGCCTTGGCTCCCACTTTGAAGACATCCAGTGCATCAAAGTTGATACTCTACTTGTTTACTTTACAAGCTCTGTTGTTTTGTCTTTCAAAAGTTTTTCAAAATGAGTGAACTCAGTTTAGGATCTTCTAATGGTAGCGCTAACAAACCACCAATGTTCACTCCTGATGACTCTGGTACTTGGAAACTCAGGATGGAAGGTTTTGTTAGGATCTTAGATCGCCGTATATGGAAGTCTTTAACTGAAGTCCCAACACTCCTATGGGGCAATCATCTGATGATGCTGAAGTCAGAATACCAAAACCTTTAGATAAATACGTTGAATCTGACTATGCTGCTCTTGAATTCGACTACAAAGCATATTGGTCTCTACAGGCTGCACTTCCCAACTCCATATTAAGTTGGTTTAAGGGATACAAAACTGCACATAGCCTGTGGAATGCTTTGAGTGAAATGTATGAAGGAACCAGTGACGTTAAGGAAAACAAGAACGATGTTTTGAAACAGAAATATGAAAAACTTTACTTACAAATCTAGTGAATCTATGACTAACCAGTACCTGAGATTTGTTTCTTTACTTGATGAACTGCAAAAAGTAGATGTAAAACTAGACCAAGTTGATGTAAACAGACAGTTTCTACGTTCTCTGCCTTCTATGTGGACAGTGTACACTGTAAGCATCAGAGAATGTAAAAATCTGAAAAAGATGAAGCTTAGTGAACTTCATGGTGTACTCAGTGCATATGAAATGGAACTAAATTTTAAGCAAAACTCACTTTCTGAATCAACTCAGTTGTTCTCAACTGCTCTAGTGACTACTGATTTTCATAATCAAAGATCTTCAAACTCATCTTCTTATCAGTCATCTATAGTCAGCTTCCCTGAAACACCAAGGTTTCGAGAGAGTTCTTCAAACATGTTTGACAACTCTCGTAATTTTCATGTAGCAACTGACTCATACCAAGGCTTCATTCATGAAGATCTAGAGTGTATAGGTGCTGATGACTTAGAAGAAATGGACACTTTGCAAGAGAGTGCTCACAACCAAGAAGAGAAGGACAAAACCAAGGTCATGTCCAAATGAAGAATCATGGTGGAAATAACTCAAACAACAACTTTGCTCACAGTTCGGGTCAACAACCTACTCCACCAAAACCAACCGGAAGTCAAAACCATCAAAATGTTGTTGTTGTTGTAGCAAATCAAACTGAATGTGTTGAATGGGATGACTTCATAGCTGAGTTTGAGCCAATCAATCGTGCTTTTATGGCCAAACAAGACTCCACGTCAGATTAGGTAAATCCTATTCCTGAAGAGGTTTTAGAGAACTTATGCTGCCCTGCATGCATTGACAATTAGCAAAGTACAGAAATCATAACACTGATCTAATTGATTAAGTTTCAAACCTGAATGAGTTAAAAGAATGTTTTAGGAAAACTAAGTCATCTTACATTACTAAGATTGAAAATTTAAGCAAAGAATTTGAACAGTTAAAACAAACCAACTCAACTCTTGAAACATAGCTTGATGATTTACTGTCTAAATTTGATAAGTCAAGAAAGGAAACCAAATATGCTAAGGCTGAGGTTGACATTCTTGAAATCAAATTGAAAGATGCTTTGTTCACTTGTGATAAGTTTCAAACTGCAAACAAAAAGGCTGAAAAGCTATGGTTGGGAAGGATGTATGGTAAAGCTGGTGTTGGTTACAACAATGTTCAACCACTAATTGAGTACTCACCTGCAATTGAACCAATTGAAGCTTTAAAAAAGGACTGCAAAGTCAGTCTTACTGTTGATAACACCTCATCTCAGTTAAGCATTGAAAAATCTGTTGAAGCAAAGAAGCCTGGAGTCACTGATGCAACCACATCTGCATCAAATGACAAATCAAGGATTTTAAAACCATCAATTGTTGTACCACCCCCAAATATCTATTAATCGAATGATTCAAAAGTTAGATGAAAACAACCTGAACAACCCAAGGGAAGTCAAACTCAACGACTTGGGCAACTTACTTACAAACAAGTAACCAAAAGTGAGTCTCCCAGAAAAAATGAGTTTTATGAAACCAGAGTTCTTGAATGTATGTTTTGTGGTGAACAAGGATACCTAGCTGCCATGTGTCAGTTCAATCCATTGAGTAAAGTCAACCCTCTTTCAAAACCAAAACCTATTCAAAAACCAAAACGTGGTTTTCAAAAGAAACTCACAGGTAGAATTTCACCTGTGAAAAGTCAAACAATGAAATACTTTGGAAATGAATCTAACAGAGTTTTAATTGGAAATGAAAGAAATGGGAGTTTTACTTTTTTGAAACAAAATCGGTTTCCGGCTGAAGTTCAAGCGGAACAATTTTCTGCTCGAACTCAAGTTCAAACGACAGGAATCAACCCAGATTAGCCACTGCTCCCAAGCAGAGACCAAAAGTGCATTTTGCTAATGGCTTTGAACATTTTGAAGCTCAAGGAAGAAGAAACCCCTCAAGAAGAAAGACCACCTCTAGGGAAAGTTTTTCAAAAGGCAGAAAATTTAACCAACCGGAATTTTGAAAATACGTAAGTGGTGGATCGTCTACTCGGTCGTATCGAAATCAATGTAAAACGAGAGTGAACACATGAGTAAATACAAAGGATTTGTATTAGACCATAGAGAACCACAGAGTACAAGATCTGACTAGAAGCTCAAGAATTGTTGAATACAACATGAGACAACCTATTTATACTAGACCCAAACACGCTCAGTTGAACCTCAGGTTCGGACATGTTCGGACGTGTCCAAACTTAGAGTTCGTCAAAGGTTCGGACACCAGCAATCTTGCATGTCTTTGTCTTGAATACGATACTTCACATGACGATCAGGAACCATGTATCAACAAACTCCCCCTCGACATGTGCAGTATCAATTTTCACTTTAAAACTTGTATCTTGTATCTTCAATCAAACTCTCCCTCGAATTGACGATGAGTTCAGTCTTGAATACTTGATATTGCATCGTGTGTAATCTCTTTATCAACAATGTTCAGATGACTTGAAGTTGTGATGTTCTCTTTCCACTTAGAAACCTGCCAACATAAATAATCTTGGCGCAAAACGTCTCTTCAAGACTCCAAGA